>CM053607.1:60588666-60696808 GCA_028646535.1 Procyon lotor
AAAAAAAATAAGATCCATCCATTGCTGCTTATAAGAGACTCATTTTAGAGCTAAAGACACCTGTAGATTGAAAGTGAAGCTATGGCATACCATTTATCATATTAATGGATGTCAAAAGATAGCTGGAGTAGCAATACTTATATCAGACAAACTAGATTTTAAACCAAAGACTGTAACAAGAGATAAAGAATGGCACCACACTATAAAAAAGGGGGTCTGTCCAACAAGAGATAACAATTACAATTACTTATGTCCCCAGCTTGGAAGCACCTAAATATATAAAGCAATAACAAACATAAAGGAACTCATTGATAATAATACAATAATAGTAGGGGACTTTAATACCACACTTAGAGCAATGGATAGATCATCTAAGGAGAAATCAGCAAGGAAACAATGGCTATGAAACATACTGAACTAGAGGGACTTAATAGATATATTCAGAGCATTTCTTCTTAAAACAGAAGAATACACATTCTTCTCAAGTACACAATGGGATACTCTCCAAAATAGGTCACATACTAGATCACAAATCAGGCCTTAACAAGTACAAAGACTGAGATCATATCATGCATGTTTTTTGATCACAATGCTACGAAATGTTAAGTCAACAACAACAACAACAACAAAATGGAGACTACAAATACATGGAGGCTAAAGAACATTCTACTAAAGAATGAATGGGCCAACAAGGAAATTAAAGAAATTTTAAAAATACATGGAAATATATGAAAATGAAAACACATCCAAAACCTTTGGAATGTAACAAAAGTGGTCATAAGAAGGAAGTAGATAGCAATAAAAACTAAGAAAAAGCAAGAAAAATCTCAAATAAACAACCAAACTGCACACCAAAAAGAAGCTAGTAAAAGAGCAATAAATGAAGGCTAAAACCAGCAGAAGAAGGGAAATAACAAATATTAGAGCAGAAATAAGTGAAATAGAAACAAACAATAACAGAAACCCAGTAGAACAGACCAATGAAACCTGGAGCAGGTTTTTCAAAAATTAATACAACTGAAAAACCTCTAGCCAGACTTAGAAAAAGAGAAGAGAAAGGACCTAAATAAAATCACAAATGAGAGAAGAGACATCATATCGAAATATAAACAACTATAAGAGAATAGTATGAAAAATTATATGCCGACAAATTGGCCCATCTGGAAGAAATGGATAAATTCTAGAAACATGTGAACTAAAAAACTGAAATAGGAAAAAACAGAAAACTTGAATAGACCAATAACCAGCAAAGAAGTTGAATCACTAATCAAAACTCTCCCAACAAACAAATTCCAGGGTCAGATAGCTTCACAAGGGACTTCTAACAAAAATTTAAGGAAGAGTTAATACCTATTATTCTCAAATTATTAAAAAAAATAGGAATGGAAAGAAAGCTCCCAAACTCATTCTACAAGGCTAGCATCACCCTGATTTCAAAACAAGACAAAGACTCCACTAAAAAAGAGAACCTCAAGCCAATATCCCTGATGAACACGGATGCAAACATTCTCAACAAAATACTAGCAAATTGAATCCAACAGTACATTAAAAGAATCATTCACCATGATCAAATGGGATTTATTCCAGGGCTGCAAGTGTGATTCAATATTCACAAAACAATCAATATGATACACCACATTAACAAAAGGAGGGATAAGAAACATGATCCTCTCAATAACTGCAGGAAAAGCTTTTGATAAAATACAGCATCTAGGGGCTCCTGGATGACTCAGTGGGTTAAAGCCTCTGCCTTCGGCTCAGGTCATGATCTCAGGGTCCTGGGATCGAGCTCCGCATCGGGCTCTCTGCTCAGCAGGGAGCCTGCTTCCTCCTCTCTCTCTCTGCTTGCCTCTGTGCCTACTTGTGATCTCTCTGTGTCAAATAAATAAATAAATAAAATCTTTAAAAAAAAAATACAGCATCTATTCTTGATAGAAACCCTCAACAAAATAGGAATGGTGGGAACAAACCTCAATCTCTTAAGGGTCATATACAAAAAACGCACAGCTAATATCATCCTCAGTGGAGAGAAACTGAGAGGTTTTCCTGTATAGACAGGAAAAAGTGGGTGATGTCCACTCTCACCACTGTAATTTAACAAAGTACTGAAGTCTTAGTCTTAGCAAACAGACAACAAAAATAAATAAAAGGCATCCAAATCAGCAAGAAAACAGTCAAACTTTCACTATTTGTTACCACATGATACTATGTAGAAAACCTAAAAGACTCCAACAAAGAAACAGCTAGAAATGATACATGAATTCAGTAAAGTTGCAGGATACAAAATGAGCCTATAGAAATCTCTTGCACAGATATATCAATACATTGATAATGAAGTAGCAGAGAGAGAAATCGAGGAATTGATCCTATTCAAAATGGTGCCCCAAACAATAAGCTATCTAGGAATAAACCTAATCAAAGAGGTGAAAGACCTGTACTCTGAAAACTACAAAACACTTATGAAAAGAAACTGAAGAGGGCACAAAGAAATGGAAAGACATTCCACGCTCATGGATTGAAATAACAAATACTGTTAAAATGTCCATTCTACCCAAAGCAATGCACACATTTAATGCAATCCCTATCAAAATACCACCATCATTTTTCATAGAACTAGAACAAACAATCCTAAAATTTGTATAGAAACACAAAAGACTCTGAATAGCCAAAGCAATCTTGAAAAAGAAAAGCAAAGCTGGAGGCATCACAATTCCTGACTTCAAGTTATATTACAAAAGTGTCATGACCAAGACAGTATGCTACTGGCACAAAAATAGACACATTCATAGCAAAGGAACAGAACAGAAAACCAGAAATGGGCCTATAACTGTATGTTCAACAAAGCAGGAAAGAATAACCGATGGGAAAAAGACATTCTCTTTAACAAATGGTGTTGGGAAAACTGGACAGCAACATGTAGAAGAATGAAACTAGACCACTTTCTTACACCATACACAAAAATAAATTCAAAATGAATGAAAGCCCTAAATGTTAGAAATCCGTCAAAATCCTAGAAGAGAACACAGACAGTAACCTCTTTAACAGGGATTGTAGCAAGTTTTTAATAGATAAGTCTCCAGAGGCAAGGGAAACAAAAACAAAAATAAACTATTAGGACTTCATCAAGATAAAAAGCTTCACAGTACAAGAAACAATTAACAGAACTAAAAGGCAACCTTCAGAATGGGAGAAGATATTCGCAAATGATATATTTGATACAAAATTTGTAAATAATTTATCAAATTCAGCAACTGAAAAACAAATAACCCCATTAAGAAATGGGTGGAAGACATGAATAGACAATTTTTCAAAGATATCCAAATAGCTAACAGACACATGAGAATGTGCTCAACATCACTCATCCTTAAGGAAATACCAATCAAAACTACAATGAGATATTACCTTACATGCATCAAAAGGGCTAACATTAACAACTCAGGGAACAACAGTTGTTGGCAAGAATGTGAGAAAAGGGAACCCTCTTACACTGTTGGTAGGAATGCCAACTAGTGAAGCCAGTAGAGAGGTTCCCGGAAAACAATATGGAGGTTCCTCAAAAGGTTAAAAATAGAACTACCTTACAATCCAGCAATTGCACTACTAAGTATTTACCCAAAGAACACAAAAACACTGGTTCAAAGGGATACATGTTCCCCAATGTTTTTAGCAGCATTATCAACAATATCCAAACTATGGAAGGAGCCCAAATGTCTATCAACTAATGAATGGATAGAAATGTGGTATATACATACAACAGAATATTACTCAGCCACTAAAAAGAATGAAATCCTGCCATTTGCAATGACATGGATGGAGCTAGAGACTATTAAGGTAAGTGAAGTAAGTCAGTCAGAGAAAAACAACTAACATATGATTTCACTCAGTGGAATTTAAGAAATTAAAGAGATGATCATAGGGGAAAAAAGACTAGCAATGCATAAAATAGACTCTTAAAATAGAGAACTTAAGGGTTGCTAGAGGGGAGGACGGCAGGGGGATGGGTTAAATAGCTGATGGGGATTAAAGAGGGCACTGGTTGTGGTGAGCACTGGTGTTGTATGAAAGTGATGAATCACTAAGTTCTATATCTGAAACTAATGTTACACTGTATGTTAACTAACTGGAATTTAAATAAAAACTTGAAACTAAAAAAAGTGAAAGTTCAAATACTTAGAACTACTTATTTTAATTGTATTAAATTTATATCTTATACTGGAATGAAATAAAATTGAGAAAACAAAAAATTAAAAAATAAAAATACAACGTTATTATTTGTTAGAGACATGGAAAGTGTTGTATGTACAAACAAAAAGAGATGCTATGTTGTTAATAAAGAAAAATCAGAGATGAAAGCAAAAATTTTCCAAATTAATGTGAAAGTAGAATTGAAAAACTCAACAACAGTTTTAGAAGGTTTTTGCTCCCTAAAACAAGAGCAAAGCAGAACAAAACAAAATCTAAGACAAAAAGAAAAAAAAAATAAATTGCTGGTCTAAATGTTCAATATCTTAGTGATAAAAAAAAATCCAGAAATAGGCATGAGAGAAAGGTTGGAGTAGAGGAAATTATTCAACAATACTTCCCAGAGCTAAAAATCATGAATCTCTTGATTGAAGGACTTAAATATATCCAGAGTCATGGATGAAAAAAGATGCATACCATGATCCATCATTGCTGAATTTCAAATCATGAAGATAACAAGAAAATCCTATAAGCTTCCCCTGAGAAAAATTTGTCTTATACTCTGGAAAAAAAATAACTTTTACTGTTTCAATTTCAGAATAGGATGCTTAAAGGCAAAAGGGCAATACAATAAAATGATTGAAAAAAATGATTTCCAATCCAGAATTCTACATCCAACTAAACTTTCATACAAAGATGAGGGCAAAGGTAAGTTCAGAAAGATAGCTAAGACTATTGACATGCTCAATCAAAATGAGAAATTAAAAACAATTTTGAAAGGGTAATATCTATGATAGGATCCAGGAATCAGGGGATCAAAATATAGCAAAGAGGGGCAAAGGCAGATTCCAAGATAATAACAAAGCAAGAAACCTACATGATGGTGCTTAACAGATAGAGGTCAATGTCCACATTGAAGCAGGTAAGAAGTAGCAGAGATTTTTTTGATGAGCTAGAACTGATTGTACATCTGCTAAGTCTTAATGCATTTCACTGACTCTTGGACACTTGGCTGGAAGTTTTAAGTTAGAAAAGTAGAAAACTATTCAAATAAACAGCAAAACAAAACAAGATAAAATTCACTGTGAGGAAAAAAGGAAGAAAAGAAATATGCTTTATGGCTCAGTGATGAAGAGTACTGTTATTATTTTATATACTGGATACTGTTCTAATCCCAATTTGAAGTAAATGGATTAGAAGAATGGGAGGCAAGTGTGCTTGTTTGTTTTGGGGATAAAAGAGTGAAAGGGAAGGAAATAATGAAGCAAAAATCACATCCTTCTTAGTGAGAAGTTAACAGATGATGCCTAAAACTGAAACACTGGGATGCAGCTATATAATATTATTTATACATTTGGTGAAACACTTTGAATATTAGAAAAATTGAATGTAGGTGACTCTGGGAAGGAAAAAAATATTATGGGTTTGGTGATAAAGTTTTTTCATAATAATCCTTAAGGAATTCTTTGACCCTTCAAACAGTGTAAATATACAACTTTTATTTAATTTTAAGAAGTACTTGAAAAAATTTAGACATATAAACAGTGGAATCAAAGTTTAAGAGCCTCAGTTCTGGAGTCAGACAGGTCGAACTAATTCTGGAATAACTAATAACTAATTCCATGACTTTAGTCAAATTATTTAATTTCTCTGTGAGTCAGTTTTTTGCTTTGAATAAAAGAGATAATACCAGGACCTACTGGTCATCTTTCTGTAGATATAGTGAGATATTCTGTGTAAAGTAAATAGAACTTCTTGGTATGTAGTTAGATGTACTACTATTACTTCATTATAATATGAACTTTTCATAGACCTTCAGTCCTTCAGTTCCCTACCCCAAAAGAGAACTGGTAATTTTGTGCATCATCTAGAGATAGTCCTTATATTTATGGACATTATACATATAATAAGTACTCATGTACCTTGTGGGTATATATGAGTATTTTTTAATTTTTTACAAAGATAAACATAATACAGGCCACATATTTATCTAGTATATATTATTTAAAAGTTAATGCACAGCATGTAAACCACTAGACATCTAACTTTTTTTATGCTGCAAAGTCTATTATATAAATTTACCATGCTTTATCTTCTTACTGACTAGTGGATATAAAGTAAATTTTAGTCTTATATTCTGAAAAAGATAGTTTTGCAAATGAGGGAGTACATTCTGTAGTATAATCTAGAAGTTGAACCACGAGATTAAATGATATGTAATTTTAAAAATTTTAACGGATGCTACTGTATTGTAAGAATTTCTCAAACCCCTAAACTTAGCATGCTTCATATTCTGCCAGCCTCCATAGCCTGAAAACTTAGTGAATTAAGCAGTAATTGAGAGAGACTGTACAGAGATACAATTTAGGGGTCTTTTTCATAAATTCAGATTAACCAATTTCACCAGGGTGGTGAAAATTCTAGCATGAGGCTAGAATAAATGAATAGACATCAATACAGTGATGTTTATTTATTAATTTGCTATTTTAAGAAATACAAGTTGAGTACCTACTATGTGCCTGTAGGTGTTGGGTCTCAATAAAGAAAACTTACAGTAATCCTACAATTATTTTATTTTATTTTATTTTTTTTTTTAAAGATTTTATTTATTTGACGGAGAGAAACACAGTTGGAGAGGGAACACAAGCAGAGGGAATGGTAGCAGGAGAAGCAGGCTCCCCGCTGAGCAAAGAGCCCGATGTGGGGCTCGATCCCAGGACTCCGGGACCATGACCTGAGCCAAAGGCAGACGCTTAACGACTGAGCCACCCAGGTGCCCCATTCCTACAATTATTTTTATCAAAATCTCAAAGTTAAATGGTAGAAGGAAGAGAAGTCTTAGGTCTACCACGATTCAGGGAAAGTTGGAAGTTCACTATATGCTGAAAGTTTATTAAAAAACAGACTTAGAAGCAAAGAAACAAAAAAAAAAAAAGAAAAAGAGAAAATAAAACTAAGGTTTTATTTGTTTTGTTTTGCTTGTCTAATTCCTTTATTTCTTTAAGCTGAAATGTATCTTAAATACATGTATCTTATGAGTTATAAAATAGTTTGTTTAATGTAATACAATCTGATTTTACTTCATTTCTCCCCCTCTGACATTTTCTGATGTTTCCTTTGGACATTTGTTCTTGTAATTATCTAGAGCACTATACAGCCCTGTGTTGTCTGTGAAAATGCTGTAAATGAATGTCCCTGTCTCCCCAGTAAAATCATTAATCCATCCTTTATGTCGATATAGTAAACAGAGCATCAAGCATAGAATATCTGAGAGGAAAAAGTAAAAGTGTTCAATTTATCAAGGTCTAAAACAAACCAAAAGCATGAGATAGAAAAACATACATATAACTTAATGAACAAGTGTTTAAATGAGAAATGACTGGCAGGTTTTACTGACAGAGAAGTAGCTGTGCTCTCCATCAATTAAACAAAAGAATTAAGCCTACACTGCCATTGATACTCTTAGACATAAAAGTAAAAAATGAAATATGTCATTTATGTGCCCACTTTCAGACACACAGAAATTGAGTTGATTCCAAATATAACAATAACACTTAAGTTTAAGGGATGAGGATGACTTTACATGCTGAAAGTCTGCTGCTCAGACACAGCTCACAGTTTGTTTAACTTGAATATGTTTTTAAAAATACACCATCAATTAAAATGCATTTCACATACAAATTCATATTTCTGGGGTTTCTTGAATAATCTGATTAGCTGGCACATTGGGCCTAAGCTGAGTAGTGGTGCACATGTTCTAGCTTGCTACCCTCCTTGTTAATCTGTAATGATTCCCTGTCATGAGGTCAAGTCTTGGTTCACATAGAGCATTTTATTTCCTCTCTTGCTTTTCTTCTCCTTGGACAACCAAAAATAGAACATTAAAGAGATGGTTTTATATTCTAAGGAAATTACAGAGGGAGCTTTATAGTGGAAATGAAGAATATTCTTACTTTTTAATATATGCAATAAGTGTGCCCAGAAAATTCAAGATAGTATTTTCATAAATCCAGCCAAATTTCCTCATTTATTTTTTCTTGACTGGATTCTGTTAGCTTTTGATTTTGAGATATCTCATTTAAGAGATATGTGAGCGGGGCTTTCATTCTGGTTAGAAGCATAAATAGCAATGCTACATTTTAAGCCTCCCATGCGAAGCAACCAAAGAATAACAATAAAAACTTAGTGAATATTTCCAAAACTAAACATAATTTTACTATGTGATCCAGTAATTGTGTTCCTTGGTATTTACCAAGGAGTTAAAAACTTATGACCACACAAAAAACCCACACATGGATATTTATAGCAGCTTTATTCATAACTGTCAAAACTTAGAAACAATCAAGATATCCTTCACTGGATGAATGAATACGTAAACAGTAAACAGAAATATTCCATTCCAGACAATGGAATATTTTCAGCACTAAAAATAAACGTGCTATTAAGCCATGAAAACACACGGAGGAACCTTAAATGCATAGTACTAAGTGAAATTAGATAATCTGAGAAGACTATGTATTGTATGATCTAACTCTACAACATTCTGGAAAAGTCAGTAATACTATGGAGACAGTAAAATGATCAGTGTTTTACCAGTGGTTGAGGAGGCAAGGAAAGGTTGAATAGGTGGAGTACAAAGGATTTTTAGGGCACTGAAAATATTCTGTATGATGCTCTAATGACAAATACAAGTCATATTACATTTATCCAAACCCACAGAGTGTACAACCAACAAGAATGTAAACTATGGCCTTTGGGTGATTATGATGTGTCAGTATAGGTGTAACAAATGTATAAATGTAACAAATATATAACTCTGGTGGGGGTCATCAATAATGGGGGAGATTATACATGTATGGGGTCAGTGGAGTATATTGAAAATCTCTGTAACTTTCTGTCCATTTTGATGTGAACCTAAAACTGCACTAAAAACTTGGCTTTGGAAGAACAACAACAAACATCGAATACATTTTCAGTACAATGAGAAGTCAGAGAAAACCCAAAACTCCATCCAAATACTGTGTTACCTAAAGCATTTGAGACCAAAGAAACCATTTATGAAGCCTCTGTAAGTCATAATGGTCCTGTGGGGAAGAACAAGATCAGTGAGGGGGCCTTGTAATGATGGGTCTCAGAAATCTTAAGCAAATATTCACTTTCAGAGGGAAGATCCACCCTGACAGGGAACTCTTCTGAAAAAAACTGACTTGGTAAAGGAATGGAGTCTCTGAAACATATTTTAGAGCTGGCAGGTGTCAAAATTTTTCAGCCAAATATGCCTTCAAAAATGAATGCATCATCTAGGAAGGCAATTGCTATCATCCATAGATCCAGCACCCTCAGAAACCAGAGAGATGCAGGTATGGAAAAGCCCTTTTGAACAAGATCAGGTTCTATGAGGGCCAACAATACTGAAATACCTTGTTTTATAATAGCCTATTGCTGTAGTCAAAGAAAATGGAGAACTTAAACAAGAAACATGAAAAGCTACAAATATAGTTGAAGAGAGAGTCAATTTCTATTGAAGATATAACATTTTCAAAGCAATAATCAACCATTCCTTCCCCCCAAAGCTCTAACCTCACTTGGTTTCACAAGAAATACTATGAAATATTTAAAGAACACAAAGGGTCATTTAGAACAGAAAATACAGAATATTTCTAAATTCTTACATTTCAAGCATAAATTTTATAACAATTTTTATTTTAACTTAAATTTCTTTTTATAAGATAGATATATACATAATATGGAAACAACTTACACGCCCACTGATGGATGAAGGGATAAAAGAAAAACAGTTATATATACAATGGAATATTATTCCATTGCCCTGGGATCATGACCTAAGTCAATGTCAGCGGCTTAAATAACTGAGCCACCCAGGGCTCCCAATATTATTCATTCTTAAAAAGAAGGAAATTCTGCCATTTGCAACAATATGGATAAACGTGGAGGACATTATGTAGGTGAAATAAATCAGATACAGAAAGACAAACACTGCATTATCTCATTTATATGTAGTATCTAAAATAGTCAAACATGTAGATCAGAGAGTAGAATGGTGATTGCAAGGGTGTGAAGAAAGGGGGAAATGAGATTTTGGTCAACGGATACAAACTTTCAGTCATGTAAGATGAATAAGTTCTGGAGATCTAATGTACAACACTGTGAATATAGTTAACAATATTGTATTGTATACTGGAAATTTACTAAGAGGAGAGACCTCAAGTTTTTCTCGAGATACAGACAAAAAGATGGTAACTATAGAACATAATAGATATGTTAATTATCTTGATTAGGTATCAAGTTGTAAATTGTATACCTTAAATATATATAATTTTAATTATTAATTATAGTTCAATAAAGTTGTAAAAAATAAATTAAAAAATAAATTATGAGTTTTGATGTAATAACAACACTAAAATATCAGCAGAAATCCAGGAACATTTAAGAACATAATATAATTTAGTGGGGTTTATTACAGGACTAGATTGGTTCAATACTGGGTATATATTAATATAACTTACATTATTTGAGAAGTACCAAACTATCATCTGAGTATTCTGTAGATGCTGAAAATTCCTTTGATGAAATCCAAGTCCTTAGATTATTAAAAACAACAACAACAGCAACAAAAAACTAGGAAAAATTGAAAAAATATAGGAATAGCTAAAGTTTCCTTAGTATAAGAAGATGTTATTACTCTCAACCCCAAAGCTAGTATTATTCATAATTGAAATATATGAGAAACATTTCTACCAGGGTCAGGGATGAGAAAAAAAAATATGTTCTATTATCACTATTATTTAAAAATTTTCTGTTACCAATTATCCAATAAAATTAGAAAGAAGAACTGTAAGACATATAAATATTGAAGGAAGCTAACTCATATTTGCAGATAACTTGATTTTGCACCTGGAAAGTTTAAGAGAATCAAGTAAAAATAACTTATTATGGTAGTAGAACAAAAAATTAGCATATACTAGTGGCTAATAATATAAAATATCAATAATTTTCATATACTTCAAAAACAATGACAAGCCAGAAGAAATATGATGGAGGAAATGTTCCATTTATATTAGTAGTGAGTAAGATAAATTGGTTGGAAAATAAGATTTGCAAGAAATGTTCAAATTCTACATTAAAAATATTTTAAAATGTTCCTCAGTGACACAAAGAAAACTGTAAACAAATGGAAAAGCTACCCATTTTCTTAGAGACGTCTCAATATCATCATCTTACTTATTCCTTCTGTTATTTCGAATATTTAATATTGTGACACTTAAAAACGTCATTAGGATTTTATAGAAATTCACTAGTGTGTATTAACTGCTTCATTACCCACTTCACATGCATGGGAGATTGCCCTTCTCGGGCCCATGCTAGAGAGCTACCCACCTCATTATCAACCATGAAATAAGAGAGGAAGTTGTGTTACTTCCAGCATAAGCAGTGTAAAGCATATGGGTACTGCTGTTTCTCTTTTCTACTTTGTGGCAATCTTGTGAGAAAGCTTTGTGTTGAAATGGTCAAAGGATTGAAGCAATGTGTTCTGTTGAGTGACACTGTTGAATAGAGTTATTTTGGGAGTTATTTGGACACAGCAGAATATGTGGGAGTAAAACCAAACTAAACCAAACCAAACAGAACAAAACAATTCTTTTTCTTTAAGCCATTGAAAGTTTATGATTGTTTGTTCCTACTACTTAAACATTATTCTGACTAATATTGGAGAAAAGTTGGTATCTGGATTGACATTTTTTACAGCAGTAATAAAATATGTGTCACTGACTTAACTGTCCAAAATTATTTCAAATGTAATATTCAAAATGTAAGTGTCATATGGAGGCAACACTTTAAAAATGTTTAGATTAAAAGTGAACTCTGGTCATATGTCATTCAGAAAACCAAAAAGATAACATGGAGGACATTGGGAGAAGGAAAGGAAGGGTGAATTGGGGGAAATCGGAGGGGGAGATGAACCATGAGAGACTGTGGACTCTGAGAAACAAACAGGGTTTTGGAAGGGAGGGTGGAAGGGGGTTGGGTGAGCTCGGTGGTGGGTATTGAAGAGGGCACGTATTGCATGGAGCACTGGGTGTGGTGCACAAACAACGAATCTTGGAACACTGAAAAAATAAAATAAAATTTAAAAAAATTATAAAAAAAACCCCAAAAAGATAAAAAATTGAAAGTATAAGATAAAGGTATCTTGGCCAAACTGAAACATAAAGAAGCTATTATTATTTCTACTTAACATGGTAATGATGGACTTGTACAATGTTGGCTGCCAAAAAGGAAATAAAAGATATAAGATTTTTTAAAGACACTAAAATTTCTAAAGAAATAATTTATTATTGACAATTATTATGATTTTCATAAAAAATACAGATATAGAAAAATTAATGATATTAATAAGAGTGATGATTAGTAAATTTTCTGAACATAATATAAATAATTAAAAAGTAAACTTGGAATTTTATACATCATCAAGAATCATTTAAAATATATAAAATACCATTTAAAATAGCAATAGTCATTATAAAATATCTCAGAATAACTTCAACAAAAGCTGTACAATAATGTTTATGGAGAACATTAAAAACTTTACTGAGAGACATTAAAAATAAATACTGTATTGCAATATATATTTACAAGAGGAAAAATATCCTAAGTATGGTAATTATCTTCATATTAATAAATTTCTCATAATTCCAATAAAAATTCTTTCAGTGTTTGTTTTTTTTTTTAATTTGGCACTTGGATTTTTCACCATTATACAGAAAGTAAATGGCTAAGAGAAGCCAAGAAAATTTCATAGATCAATGTAGTGAGGTTTAACCTAACAAATACTAGGCTATAATATGATGCTCTGGTAACTAATAGTTAGTATATAGTAACTATAGTTACTACCAGTAACTAATAGTATCTTAGACAAAAACAGTTTTGTTACCTTTAGTTATCTATAACTAAAAACAATAAGATTCCACCCTCATATCATAAACAACACACTTTAAAGAGTTAATAAAAATATATCAAAGAATATACCACTTTGGTAGGGAAGAGTATAAACAATATGCAAAAAACATATCATAAAAAATTAGTAATTCTAATTCATCAGTTGTTATAAACTAGAAAGCAATTTGGCAATATTTAGCAAATTTGAAAATGCACTCACCATATGACACAATAACTTCATCTCAAGTTATAAAACACAGAACATTTATCACATATTTATTTGTACACAGAGACATAGATAGGCAAGAATGTTTCTAGTAGCAGTGTTTTTAAATAGGGAAAGAAACAAAACAACTTAAATGTCAACCATTAGGAGAATGGATTCTAAACTGTAGTTATGTATACAATGGATTTACAGAAAAATGAAAATAAATTATTTACCGTTTACATAATAATGTAAGTTAATCTCAGGAATGTATTATTAAATAAAACAGCTGCATAATGTTACATATGAGAACAGATTTTATAAAAAATATTGGTACAAAACAATAATTATAAATTTTGTATATATATGCCTTTTAGAAAAAATGTAAAAAGAAATAGATGGAAATGACAACATCCAAAGTTTTGAAAATGGTTAAGTATTATGCGAAGAGGTGGGGAATGGAGTTTTTAAGTGCAATATTCATGATTTCAACACTCTGTATAAGTTGAATTGGGGATACAAAGGTTTCCTATACTAATTTTGAGTCTTTAAGAATGTCTTATATATTTCATAATAATTAAAGAAAACAAAGTTTAATATTTAACAGTGATTAAATATGAAAGATCCAACTAACAATCTAATAAAATTTTAAAAAGAAAATCTTAAGAATATATGTGTAAGATATGCCTTAATTTTTAGGAAAAAATATCTTTTAAATCATAACAATTATTAAAAGATTATATTCTCAAATAATAACCTTGGATAATCCACATGCATTTTTAGACAAATAATATTTTTAGGAGAAAACGTAGGACTAATTATAAGTTAAACCTGCTTCTATAAAAGTAGATGAAAGGGTAAATGTTATAAAATCTGAATTTGCAGATATTATGAATCTTCTGCTTATATTTCTAAAGTGAGGGAGCAGAAGTTATAGAAGTTACATTTTTCAGAAAACTACTTTGTTCATGACTGGTAAACTATGCAGCTTAAAGAGTGTAATAATGACTAAAGAACATGAAATCAGTATGAAACATGAAAACTTGAATGACTGATTCAAGTTTTAATAACAACCACTTATCTGTCCTTAATTTAGCCAAGTGATTATGACTTATATTCATGTCCTTTGCCTTTCTAGTAAGTATTAGAGTTACAATAGCTTGAAATATGAGCATATGTGAACTAGCCTTAGTCAAGGTAACTTCTAAACATAATGAGTGTGCTTTGGCAAACCTTGGTAAGCAAAGGTCATTTTGTCAAGCTATTCTGTTACAAGATCATGATGATACCTTTGGATTCAACCATCATGCTTGAGCAGTTGCTGCCTAAAAGGAATTTACCTCTATTAAACTGACACAGGAAAGTTCTGCCTTCTTGACAAGATGTTTCAAATGAAATATTACTTTTAGAATTGACTGGTCCTAGAGATTTCTGCTTTAAAATGCCACTTGGCTAAAAAGTATCTGATGCAACTTTAATAACTTCCACCAGCAGTGATTTTGAAGATTAGAAAAGATCTAAAAATTAACTATATATTTTCCAAATCACAGAATTAGCTCTAAAGCTTCATAACCTACAATTATGGTATACACATGCTTCTTATAAACAGATGAAAATTCAAAGGCAAAAAATAGTCCATACATTTATTGTCCTTTATTTCCTAATTTAGAGGCTTAGTCAATAGTGTTGCAGATACATTCTGAGGTGGCCCTATCACCTCTGCCTCCTGTGCTTACACTTGGAACTAGCAACAGAACATGCAAAAGTGATGGAATGTTGCTCCCATGGATCAAATTACATGAGAATCTATCTTGCTAATAAACTCCCTTTGGAGACTCCCCTTGTTGGCTTGAAAAAGTAAGCTCTCATTTTGGGAAAGCCTCCCTATCAAAGAATTGTGAATACCCTATGCAAGCTAGAGTTTCCCCTAGACAACAACCAGTAAGAAGGAGGTGCCCTCAGTTTTACATCTATAAGGAAAGAAATGCTGCCAACAACACAAATGAGCTTAGAAGTGGGTTCTTCCCTAGTTAAGCCTTCAGATGAGAATACTACTTAACCATTATCTGCACTGCTGTGTTGTGAGGGTTTAAGCAGAAAACATAGTTAAGCCATGCCCAGATTCCTGAACCATGGCGATTGTTAGGTAAGAAATGTGTGTTGTTTTAAGCTGCTAAATTTGTGATAATTTATTATGTAACAATGGATAACTAATAGAGATGGTAATCAGAAAATTACACAGACTTACTCATTTGAATGCTGGATAAATAGATCCCATAAGTAGAGTACTACAGGCAGGAAAGATAAGCAGTTGAAGAAGATCTATGATAGCAGAATATGCCAGAGTATGAAGTTTTTTCAAGCATGTGGAAGTTCAAATATCAGAGCAAGGCACTGGCACAAGAGCTCTTTGGGTTAACACAGTAGTAGTACTGTACTAGAGTACGGTACTAGAAAGCTGGAGTACTGTACTAGAAAACCAGAGTACTGCACTAGAGGTAGGTCATAGTGTTGGATCTGTGTATCAACTTCTTCTCTAGTTATAATTAAGAGGAGAAAGCCAAAAGCACCTTATAGATTAGAGCAGGGGTTGGCAAACTATGTCTTGAAACCCCCTGTTTTTGGCTTCGTTAACTGTCTGGCCCCTAATTGTATTTTTTTCCCCCTGTTTTTGTAAATACACTTTCACTGGAACACAGCCACATTCTTTTATTTACATATTGTCTTTGGCCACAGTGATGGAGTTAAATAGCTGTGGCAGGGACTATATGGCCTGCAAAATCTTAAATATCTACTATTGGTTTCCTAGCCAAAAAAGTTTGCTGACCTCTGGGTTAAAACATGAATAAAGTGAGATCCTCCCAGATAGGTATACATTTACTGGCAAATATTACATCGGAGTTTTATTTTAAGTGCTAATGAATAACGAAATAGAGTTCTCTAAACATTTTGTACTACATGGCATAGGAGTAGTTTCATGAAGGCACATGGACATATTAAATGTATGAAAATGACCCAAAGAAATATTCAGGATAAAAAGAAAATTAGGAAGAAAAAAGTTTTTCAAAATGTAATTAATCAAATTTAGAACTTAAGAAACCCTTCCAGACATGAATAAATCAGGTTGTTCTTTAGGATTAAGAATTTCACAACGTTTCAATAAATATAATAAGAAGTGACACACATTTTGGTACCTGCTGAATTTTAAAACTGTACTTACATACACACACACACATGCACGCGTGCATGAGAAAACACTATGAAAAATACCAAGTTGAAAAACTTTGTTGAATAAAAGAGTTACTAGTATGGCAACAGACTTCTTCAGCAATAAGAAATTAAAATAAAAAAATAGAGAGCTTTGACATCTAAAAGCTTGTACTTGATATTTTTATACTCAACTAACTTGAATTTTAGATATGTGAGCCAATTAACTACATAATCAAATATGCAGATGTTCAGAAATATAATTTATGAATTAATTTTTAAATAATTACATAAATTACTGAAAAATAAAGTAAATTATTTATGTATTGAAGACTTATAACACAAAAGAACCAGCAACAAAACATTAGAAATAATTTTCCATAACTGAACTAAATAAATTTTTAAAATCAGGTTAAAACTGAATTTAAAATGTTTAAAATGGAAGGCAAGTAATTTAGAAATAATAAATAATACTACTACAACTATCAGTTGTCTGATATCTAGAAAATACTAATAAGGACAGTGTGTTGAATGGCTGGGAGACTGTGACGCTGTAATTAGATAGCAAAGTACAGAAGGCCATAATGGCATAAGAGAGGTTCAGGAGTTATTTTTAAGTAGGAAAAATAAGCTACATTGTATGTAAAATATTCATCTTATATGTTTTATTGTAAGGTATGAATTATCCATACTACCCATATCATGATTGTAAGGATATCTTCAATTATTGTCACATCATTGCTATGCATGAGAATTACAGCATATTTACATTCTTTTTTTTTTTTTTTAAAGATTTCACTTATTTATCTGACAGAAAGAGTGAGAGAGAGCACAAGCAGACCAAGCAGCAGAAGGAGAGGGAGAAACAGGCCTCCCCTCATTGAGCAGGGAGCCTGACGTAGGGCTTAATCCCAGGACCCCGGGACCACAACCTGAGCTGAAGGCAGTCGCCTACCCAACTGAGCCACCCAGGCGCCCCTTTACATTCATTTTTAATTTTCTTAGCATTTTTAAAATTTATTATGATCAACATATATATTTTTCAAAATAAAGAATATTACATATATATTTGAAATTAATATATCAAAATATTTACTTTGAATATCAGTAGGATTAGAGAGGAAATGTATTTTTAATTAAAGTTAGGACTGTTTTGGTTGACATTAAATTTTGTTGTATATCTAGGTCAGAGCCCCATTATTGTCTTATAATGAAACTGTATTAGAACATGGAATAAATTTTATTAGGTAATAAGGAATGTCAGCGTTTAATAGAAAACCTTTTTTCAAGTTATTAGCCCAAAGAATTGGGTTATGGATACATGAAATTCAAGAAACAATTGTTTAGTTATTACTAGCTGTCTTCTTTTAAATTGTGATACTTGGCTTCTAAATAACCACCATTATGAAATAATGTGCTATTTTCATAAATGATATGTGGCCACTCATGTTTATTAATGCCAGATCATAATAATTAAAATTCATTTCTAGATGAGTAGATCAAGAATACTTACATGACGATATTTTATTCTTAGTGCTTAATATAAGCATGAAACACATATGTATATATGTGTATGTGTATATATATAATGTATAGCATGTGTGTGTGTGTGTATACACACACATACTGTGTGTGCCTAAAGTGTTAATACTTTTGATTTCTCTGTGGAATTTGGAATTTTCATAATTGGGAAAGTAGGGTGGCCCAACCTCTAGGGAAGAGAGCTAAGGTTGAGGGGGGGAGTGAAAACCAACATGAGAGAAGAAGATTAAAAAAACACATGCAGCCAGACCAATTAGCCTGAACAGAAAGGGGAAGAAGCAGGTTAGGTGCAGGTCATCATAAGGAAAGAGTTTTTATGTGTGTTGGTTAGAAGTGAGGATAGTGCAATTAGGATAATCAGGTGGGGCTGAAACAGAAGACTGTTTTACAAGGAGAGGGTTGGAGACAAAAGAAGTTTGGCGGCCACATATTCATGGTCATTAAAGCAGCTGAACTTCATAAATCTGGAATCTGCCAGGATTATTATGCAGAGTTTCCCATGTGTAAATTAGTTTGTGGACAAGAAAATGCCACATGTAATTATTTTTTATTAGTGGGCACATACACAGAAAGAATAAAACAGAATCAGTGCAAAATATGTACTTATTTTTATTTTTAAAAAAATTTATGAGAAAAAAGAATTATTTTCATGAACATGGAATAAGGAAATTCAAAATCATAGCATTTACCATCCAAAATAAGACGTAAAGTATCTCACAGTTAATGTTTATAGGTCAAGTAGAAATATAAATCTAATTACTTTTAAATTAACTGAATATAGAGGAAATTCCTTTGTGAGGCAGCTCAAGACTATAAAATTTGTTAATAAATATGTTAAATATTACATATATTGAGAAACTAGGCAGGTAATGGAAGTAAGATTTATATATATATATATAAAACTCCTGACTGTATATTCCATAATACTATTAACTCAAAGCAAAGTGGAAAACTTGAAAGCAACTGATAAAAGTGATTTTCAAAAGGGGGAGCCCAGATAAAGTTTAAAGAAAGTAATGTAGAGTCCAGCTGCTAACACAAAGGAGGAAATAGAAATAGAAACATTTCATACTTCTTGGCATCCTTCTACTCTAAGGTTTTCTGCATTTCAATTGTTGATGTTCCTAATCCATTTAAGGTTTTATTTTTTGGCAATGTAAGAACAGAAAAAGACTTCTCTGTGCCACTATAAACAAAGTTTAAGTAATTAGATCTCAAAAGCTTTCCAAAAAGGATTTCTCTTTTCTGGACTTTGAAACTGGGTGTTGGAGAAAGCTTCCTGGTGTGGTATTTCTCAGTTTTCATTTTCACTTTGGCTAAGAAGCCTATTTTTGCACCACCTTTTCCTTATTTTTGATAGATCCAAGTTGATTTCATTTCTTGAGTAGACGATCACCCTGAAATTATTGCAGGTGCCTGAGGATTTGGTTTTGTTTCATATTCGGTGGACTTCAAGATATGGTACTTCCATTTGTGTAGCAGATTTTTACTGGTTTACCTTTGCTTACCCATTCTTTACGAATTCCCAGCTAGTTTATTATTTATTTGATACACTTAATAGATCCAATATATTTGAAATTAATGAAGGATTGTCTAGATTTGAGTTTGGTCTGAGTAATGCAAAGAAATGTTTCCAGAATTTAAATCAATTCCCCCCAAAAAAGTGGGTTGTTGTTTTTTTTATATTTAAGAGGCCATTTTTTTTTTTTTTTAAATCCTGGTTGCATATGTTTTTCAACAAATTCACTCTTAATTTCCAAGATTTTTGTCAAGCCATAACTCTGAAATACCTTCCCCATTTATCTTTGTCATTTCCTTGTTTTTCCAAAGTCCACTCCCATGACCAAATCTTTTTGAGTTAATCTGATCAAAATTTGATAATTTATAATCATTCCAGATTGACTTAACATCTATGTAAATAAGTCATATGCTTTTATTTGTGTAGAAAGATATTACTATAAACATTTTATTTTGGGTAAAAACTCGATAGTATATGCCATAATACTATTATAATACTATTAATAATACTATTATAATATAAATATGTATTTAATAAATATATTTATATCATATATTTATATCATATAAATATACCATATGTATCTGATATAAATATGTTTATATTTTATATATTTTGTATATTTATGTTTTATATATTTAATAAATTTATTTCTATTAAAATATATATTTATTTAATTTATATGTATCTATATATTAATTTATATATAAATATTTTATACAAATATATAAATAAAATAATATAGTTATATAAATATAAAATAATAAATATATACATAACAAATAAATATAAAATAAATATGTTTTCTATTTATCTTGGGTAAAAGAGCGCTAATAAGGGCAGATTTTTTTGTTGTTAAAATTTGTTCTATTAATACAATTTTAGAAACAGGGAGTAGATTCCCATGTCTGTTGTGATTATGACACCTAAAAATAAGACCCTAATTCTGATACAGCATTCTTGCAGGAGATAGACTGGTTAAAGGTATCACTCCTCTAATGATAGAAACTAGAAATGTTCTACAAAATGCCTCTGGTCACAAGCTAACACTTAAATAACTATCTGTAGTTGTTAGCTTGCTTATACACTCCACTAATATGTTACATTTATTGGATGATTAATAAAGCACTTCCTGAATGCTATGTCTATATTAAGTTAATCTTCACAGTAACTCTATGAGGTAGAACTATTAATATACAAAGACAAGGAAACCGAAGCATAACAAAGGTGAACGAAGGTCACAGAGATAGTGTGTGGCCATCATTTAAACTCAGGCAATGTGGTACCAGGGCTTAGGTACTCAAATACCTATTATACAGCATCTGAATTGGGTTCTGATATCAATCAATCATGGTCCAAGAAAAGTCACTGCCATCTACCTCTTTCATTCTTAGAGAAATTGCTTAGTCTTTAAGGGTTCAATGATAGCTGGGAGAGGGGGGTTAGTTTTTCTACCACTATTTTCTTGTTTGCCTTTTAGAGCTGTGATGAACAGACCTGCTTTTTAAGATATGGGTTCTATGGGGGCGCCTAAGTGGATCAGTTAGTTGTTAAGCATCTGCCTTCAGCTTGGGTAGGTCCTGGGGTCAAGCCCCACTTTGGGTCTTTGTTCAGCGGAAAGCCTGCTTCTCCCTCTCCCATTCCCTCTGCTTGTGTTCCTCTCTTGCTGTGTCTCCCTCTGTCAAATAAATAAATAAAATCTAAAAAAAAAAAAAAGATATGGGTTCTAAGAATGTTAGTTTGATTTGCCCATATATATGGTTGGGTAGAACTCAGACAGTTGTTTTTCTTTTTTTTTTTTTTCCTGTAGCCAGGTTTTTAAAAATAAACCCAGGGATCACACAATAGCACTATCACTTATTCATTGGTTCACTTTATTTGTAGCTCTTAATTCATTTATTTTATTTATATAATAAATATATGTACCCCTGTATTTCAACTAGATAGTAAACTTATTCTATTATAAATGTGTACTATTAAAAAGATAATCATTTCTAATTCTTTTTATCTATAAATAAGAAAAAAAACTTAAATACGGAAGTCCTATATAACTTGTAGGTGACCCATAGTTCTTCAGTGACCAAATCAGGATACAACTCAGCAGGGCACACTCTAAACTAGTTCTCTTCTTACTGTAAAATACAGATGCTGGCTTTAAAAAAAAAAAAAAATCTTCACTTATTTAGGCACCATAATTTTGCAATTCAGCTCAAGACAGAATCGATGAGAAATAAAATCATATTCAAAACAATTTGAGTAAAAATTAATATGCACTATTAAAATATATCTAGTCATCAGAGAAAATGACACAATTTGTGAAGCTTACGCTAGCAAGAGAAAACTCTGATTTGTCATCTGATCACATGCTTATAGTGTGATTGATAGAAAACTCAATACACATTTGCTCTACAGGTAACATCTGCTTGAGCCATCTGCTCTGATTATTCATTCACACATTGGCCAGGAAACCATTCATACATAACTAGAATGTGGTTTAGATTCACACAAACCTTGATTAGAATGTTGGCCACTTCATGTACAATTTGTGTGACCTTGGCCAAATTAAGTAAATAAGGCCTCAATTTCTTAGTCTTTGAAATGGGGATAATATTGTACATGATAGGGGTGCCTGAGTGGCTCAGTGGGTTAAAGCCTTTGCCTTAGGCTCAAGTCATGATCTCAGGGTCCTGGGATCTGAGCCCTGCACTGGGCTCTCTGCTCAGCGGGGAGCCTGCTTCTCCCTCTCTCTCTGCCAGCCTCTCTGCCTCTTGTGATCTCTCTCTCTCTGTCAAGTAAATAAATAAAATCTTAAAAAAAAATGTTGTACATGATAGTTGCTCTAAGTTAAATACATAAATTGCATAACATCTCTGACACAGCACATAATTTAATAATAATATTTTATTGTCTTTGTTGTTGGTCTTAAGGATTCAATAAACAAATGTATTGCAAATTTTTCTCAGGATTGTACTAGAGAATTTAAATCAACAGGCAAAGTACTTTTTCCTTCTAGTTGTATAAATAGTCTTTTCGAGGAGAAGGTTGTGAAGAAAGTGGATTTAGTATAAAGAATCCTAAAACAGTTATAGCTAGAAATTTGAAATACTCTGGGGAGGTATTAGACTAGAAAGTGTATAAGCTTTCATTCAAGGTGTTATGAAATAAGCGTATGTGGGAAAATATAAAACATTATAAGAAAAACTGCTAACAAGTAAAATTTCTAAAAACTTTCAAAATAAATGCTAAGAGAAGCTGTAAGCAGGATAATCAAGTCTGAAGGTAGATCACTTAGAATGGCTTTATGTAGAAATGATTTGTGAGCAAGATGTAAGCAAAGATGAAATGAGTAGAGTAGAATGGAATGGACTTTCCAAGTGTAAGAAAAGGCTTTTGAGGAAACTTACGATTGTGAGCTGACAAATTCAAACTGAGCTGACAAATTTATGGCTGATTATAAACTTTAACTGAAATGGAAACTCTTGCCTAGGAGTTAAGAGAATGTAAGAGCAGGACCAATGATTCAAAAAAATGTTTTTTCCTATTTATTCCTCAATGACAGGAAATATTGAATGAACATAAGTAATAGGATCTGCAATGTCTTTTAAATTTTGGACAGAGATCCCACTAATAGAGGTAGTAACAATGCCAATGTTGCATGATTTAAAATTTTTACTTATTTTGAAGAGAGAGAGAGAGAACTTGAGCAGGAGAAGAGGCAGAGGGAGAGGGAGAAAGAGAATCCAAGCAGACTCTGTGCCCAGCATGAAGAGCTCAATCTCATGACTCTAAGATTCTGACCTAAGCCAAAATCAGGAATCAGATGCTCAACCAATTGAGCTACCCAGACTGTATCCCAATACTGCATTATTTAAAAAATGATTTTATTTACGGAATATGTTATAGACTTAAATCAGATCTACCATTCAGTTGTTAACTTTTGTGGTAGTAGTTGAGATGATTTTGGTGGTCAATATTGGCTTTTTCTGTGCCTGAGATGCTTGCTTTTGTATGCCATAAATGATGGTTTTGGTTTTATGTTTTCTACCAAAGGTATATTATGTCTTAGCTTATAAATTTGTTAGGCAGTCCAATTCATAAGAAGCAAAAGTAAGTTCTTATTTGTACAACTCTAATTTCACTTATGAAACAATTTTACAGTGACAAATTATTGTTTATATAAGGTAAACATCTTAGAAGCCCATAAACCACTGATTCACTGATGAGTATTTCCCAGTTTATCCCAAGAGGTAAAATATATGGAATGACTTTTAAATTAATCAGAATATATAAGATAGAGAGTTACTTAACTGGGGATTTCTATAATTCTCCTGTAAGGAATGTCTCTAATTGTTAGCTTGGCTTCAAATCAAATTTCCTAACTTTGACATATATGTGAATGAAGATTGAGTACAGAAGAAGTGCATAATAAGAAACAATAAGGGAAGGTTGATGCAAGAACATGAAATGGAAAAAGGAAACAAAAATAGGAGGAAAAATTAATAAGGAAGATCAAGTACAGGTGGGATTGAGCTAAAGATACATGCAGTGAAATAGTAGGAAAATAGTAAAATAAGAGGAGATATATTTTTCTCATTTTATCCAGACCTACCGTAGGCAACTAGCCTTTGTAAGGAGGGATACAAAATTCAAATCCAAGGGGAAATCAATTAATGTCGCTTTTGTCCCTTCTTGGAAATTGACGGTGAGATACAAGAAAATGACATTTGGATTTTTTTGTGCTAAACAGCAGGTTTGGGAGTTGTTTGTTTTGGCAGAGATATTAGAGACTTGGAGTATGGCAAAAGAGGTCTAGAAATTGCAAGAGAGTAAGAAAGAAACTGAAGGAAGATGAAGAGATCCTCAGGTGGGGAGAGAATAGAGCCATGTGTTCATGTAAACACCCTCTTTTGCACTACAACATAGATTATACATGTCTACACTTGTCTGAGTGAGGTTTGGGGGGAAACTCAGAAGACAGGAGCTGAGTTCTGCACCGAGAATGATGTGGCAGAGTATCATACCAGCCGGGTAAGGACTGTGGAATGGTCCACAAATGATCAAATATAACCAGTAGGGATTTTGAAAACACTATTCCACCACAGAAGGGATAGACTTTCAGTCAATCATACTGAACAAATCCAAATAAGATTGGACACCAGAGTTGACATCCAGCTTAAAGGGATTGGAGATAGGTACAAAGGTTAAGACTCAAATGGTGTGAGTCAGTTTTTTCCAGAGATAAATCGGTCAATCAAAGAAAACCTGATTTCTTGGAAGAGTTAATCCTAATTTTGTTTCTTGCCATTTGGTAGTAGTTATGAGTAACATAGTTACCCCTAGAAATTTTTTAATCAGTTCATCTTTTCTAATCCCTTTTTGCTCAAAAACCCTGCTTTAGTTACTACAAGAAAGTGAGGATGACCCACTCCTATCCTATGCAGAGTGTCAGCAGAGACCACCTTGACTCAGCAAACAGCTGTTACTTCAGTCTCTCAGGGAGTTGAGATCACTAGGGAATTCAGTTTTCAGAGGCAATTCACCTTGTGGCTGTTTTTCTAAAGAACTATGTTAACAGACAAGGGCTTCCAGTGTAACTGATTTTGTTCGTTTGTTTTTAAAGATTTATTTATTTATTTGAGAAAGAGAGAGAGAGAAAGCATGAGTGGGAAGGGCAGAGAAAGAGGGAGAGAATCTCAAGAAGACTCCCTGCTGAGCGGGAAGTCTGACCAGAGGGTGTGGGGGCGGCTCCATCCCAGGACCCTGAGATCACTACCTGAGCCAAAACCAAGAGTTAAGAGTCAGATGCTTAACTGCACAACCCAGGTGCTCCCAGTGTATTTGATTTTGTAATTTCATGTGACCTTATGTCTACAGATAGTATTTGGGTACATTCTATCCTAGGTACGTTTACCTGGTGTTTGCTCTTAAGACGGATTGGATACAGTGGCAGGAAATTCTTCTATACCTCTGTACTCATCCACTATAGACAAAATCTGAATGATAATAAAATCATTTTTCTAAAACCTTAACCTTTAAAATACTTTTCAGTAACTGTCCAGAAATTCCCAAGTGATCTGATTTAAATGAAATCATGGTTAACATGCTTCCATTTTTAAAAAGAAACATTTTTTAAAAAAATATTTTATTTATTTATTTGACATAGCACAAGCAGGCGTAGTAGCAGGCAGAGGGAGAGGGAGAACCAGGCTCTCTGCTGAGCAGGGAGCCTGATATGGGACTTGATCCCCGGACCCTGGGACCATGACCTGAGCCGAAGGCAGTCGCTTAACCGACTGAGCCACCCAGGCGCCCTAAAAAGAAACATTTTATTGGAGTATATCATGTATATCAAAAATGCAGATATCAAAATTATCACAAAATGAAGTGACTCACTTCTCTCCCTTTCTGTCTCTTTCTTTCTATGTGTACATATATATAATATCAGTATGTATACAGTATATAAAACCATTCTCTCTTGCAGAATACAATAAAAACATAACTTTGTATTTTCTACCATAAACAATTAAAATGTGTTTGGTGTGGGAAATTAAAGATTTTCTCTTGCCCCCTGATGAAACCTAGACTCTGGCTGAGACTCTCCACGTCTTTTTTTTAAGATTTTATTTATTTATTTATTTGAGAGAGAGAGAGAGAGAACACAAGCAAGAGCAGTTACAGGCAGAGGGAGGAGACACAGGCTCCTTGCTAAGCAGGGAGCCTGATGTGGGGCTTGACCCCAGGACCCTGGGTTCATGACCAAAGCTGGAGGCAGACGCTTAACCACTGAGCCACCCAGGTGCCCCGACTCTCCACAATCTTATTTTTCTGATTATTCTTTGATATTAAAATACCTTCAGTCACGTTTAATTATAAAAAATACAGTCTTAATTTAGCGGTTCTAATTCTACAGTACCAGAAAATAGTCAAAACTATGAACTACTTTTAGCATTTGAATTTCTCCCCTCCCTATGGCAGTGAGGAGAGCGATTCCTGTTTTGTTTGGCATTTACTTTGTCCTTCTCTATACTGCTCTATAATTGCTTGGTTCTCACTTTATCAGATAATCAGATTTAAGCTCAGGGTATAGAAGGCAAGGGTCCGGGTATATGTGGGTATATGTGAGTATATGTGATTTCTGACTTGGTCGTTCATGGTATTTCCTGGATCCTTCAGAAACTGCCTGCCCACTCCTCCAACAACTCTGCATAGTTGTGATGCACCTCTTCCAGGTAGTCCTAGTTGTTCCTGCAATCCATGTCCCACAGAACCTCCCAGGCAGTCATCATGGGCAGTCTCTACAATGACTCTAGTTTCTCTTTCCCATATATTTTTAAGGCTGAGTGGGAGGGTTTACTTCCCAAATATCCTCTTCCTGCCTCACTACCTCAGGGCAGTAGCCACGTCTCCTGTTCTTTTTATCCTTCTGGCATGTTCCAGAGAACAGCTCAAGGTGCTCTTAAAGACTGGGGATGAATCTCAAGCTACCTGATGAAGCTCTTCAGTGCTCCTATGAATGGGCTTGAGGTAATGGGTAGGGGACTGGGAATCACAGCATAAAAAGAACACTTTCCAAAAGAAAAAACAAAACAAAACTGAGCCCTTTCCACAAACTTTCTTTTTTATTCACTGAATCTGATTCTACTTTCTGTCTCTATCAGGAGTTCTAGTAAGAAAGGTCTTCCTGCCATTAAACAATTCTCAAATGTTTATTTTGAAACTTTTCATTTTGTTCTGTCATCTTACTTCCCTGAAACCTCTCTTGTCCTTGATATATTATTCTGTTGGATAGATATGAGTGTGTATAACAGTTATGAATAAGATTTTTTATACAGTACCTATTCTTCACTTCCCTAAATATATATTATGATCATTTTCCCATGTTAATAAATACTCTTCTTTCAGAAAATTTTAATGGCTGTAGATTATTCCTTTCTATGAATGTACCATATTTTATATAAAATATTGTCTACTTTGGACAAACTGCCTATGATTATTTCTCTCCAATTTTTACTACTATTAACAAAGTACTACTAACAAACTCTTCATGGAAACATTCATATTTATTTCCTTGGGATAAATTCTTAGAAAGAATTGCTGAGTCAAATGTATGCACATTTTTAAGAGTTTTAGTATATATTGCCAAATTTTCCTCTGGTAAGTTTGTCTCAACAGAGTGTATAAAAGTTCTTGTTTAATTTACATTTGGCAATAATGCATATGTAATTTCTTTAGTCTTTCTCAGTTGATGAATAAAACTTAAATCTCACTGAGAATTCATTTTTATTACTAGTGTGTTTGAAACTATTTAAGAGTATATATACATGTATTAGACACTTATTTGATAGAAAATTGCTCATTCTTTACCCATTTTATTGGCACATTAACTTTTTATCTATTTATGTTTAAGTATTAAGGACATAAAAACTTTGGCTTTCTGTATCAGTCAGAACCCAGTCAAAAAATAGAAACCACACTGGCTATTTCTAACAGAGAGAATTTAATACCTGACATAGGGTATAAAGTTTTGGAACCTATGAAGGAACCAAGAGGAGAGGAGAATGTTAGAGGAATTAAAAGGATGATAGGATATTACCCTGAGATGAGAAAGGCACAAATGCCCCTGAGCAGGAGCCATGAGCCTGCACCTGCTGCTGCTTGGTTTTGGGTCCAGCTGCAGCAGCTCCCGCTCCAAAGTGGCACTGACACTGCTAGGGAGAAACCTTCAGAGAGGGCATTCTTATGTAGGCTAGTGCTTCCATGGCTGCTAGGGGCCATGATTATCTCCCTGCCACTATTACTAGTGCCAAGGCCACCAACTGCTGACACTTTCAGAGCCAGACAATGAACATGCATTTTCCTTTTCCCTACCTTTTAATATCTAGTCTCGATCTTTCACTGACAAAAGTTAATTTAAAAAAAAAACCAAACAGCTAGTTATGGAATCTGGGGAAATGAGTTTAAGTGTCTGGCTATAGAAGTACAAAGCAGTATATAGACGTCAAGGACCAATGTGGGACCAGGAGACAAATGACAAATAATTTGTATAATGTTTATAAATTATTTTTCCAAGCTGTCATTTGCTTATCGTTTTGTATTATAATGTCTTGTGAACATGTAGAAGTTTTAGTTTTATTTAATTAAAAATTTTTATCATTTTCTTCTGTTTTCTATCACTGGTATTTTGATTAAATATATTCTATGTATAATTACATAGGCAAGTTTAAATATATATATAAATCTTCCCTAATATAAGATTTAAATATTTATAAATTTTTTTTTAATTTTAATCCTTCTGAGTATTTATTTGTGCATTCCTTCCTTCAGTCATCCTTCTTTTTTTTTTTTTCTGTAAGTGGAAACCTAATTGTTTAAGCATTCTTTATTCAATAATTAAATCTTTCTCCAACAATTATAAATTCTACCTCCAGAGAACGGCCTAATCTGCTGGCTCTAATTTCTCTCTTACAATTCTTTTACCACCCTCTAATCAAGCTTTGGCTGATCTTTCAAGGGCACCAATTTTTTATCATGAACACAAACCCTATTTACCTTACTAAATCCAAATTTCAATTCTCAGTTCTTCTCTTACCTGCTGCGACACCCTTGTTTGAAACATTGATGACTCGTTCTTCTTTTCTCTTAGCTCACCAGCTGTGTCTTCTTCTTAGACCTCTTCTGTTTCTACATTTACTTCCTTGATGATTTTGTCCAGTCTTTGGCTTAAATACTTCTACATGGAGATTTATAATTCCATTCCAGAACCTTCCCCTATATTTCAAAATTGAATATTCAGATACCTATTTGATGCCACCATTTGCATATCTAAGGAACATCTTCAGTCTAATAAAATAAAACCAAAATACCTTATCTTTGGTTCTAAATAGGTTTTTCCTATAATCCTTTTAATCTTCATAAACAGTAATTACACTGGGTTGTTTAAGACTAATGCCGTGGATTCATCTTAGCTCCTTTAGTTCTCTGGGAGTCTCTGGGAGATGATAATATATCATCAGTTTTCCACTCAAAATTTATTAAAAATCCACCACTTCTACTGCCACCATCCTAATCAAAGCCACCAGCACCTTTTATCTGGATTATTTCTAAGGCCTCTTAATGTCTCCCTGATCTCATTATTTTCCCTCTACATTCTATTCTCAGCACCATAACCAAATCACAGCTTTTAATATACAGACTGAGCCATGTACTGCCTCTGTTCATAGCCATCCAAAAGCTCATTCTGAGGAAAATTTCTAGAATCCTTATGATATTCCTCAAGAACATTTACTGTGTCACCATCTTGGTCTCACAGCCGTAAATAATGGCTTTCTCTTGTTTTGGTCACAATGGTCCACTTGCTTGTCTTCAAATCTGCCAAGCACAGTCATTTCAGGGACTTTCACTTTCCTTCTGTATGAAATGATCTTTCCTACTGCTCACTCTTTCATCTTTCTCGGTTTTTTTCTCAAATTTTGTTAACTGAAAGTTTGGTCTTTTTGACCATTCTATTTAAAATTGCCACCCAGGGCTGGCACTCCATAGTCCCCTTGCCATTTATTTTCCTTCATTGCACTTAACAACACCTGAAATACATCATATTTTACTTATTTGTTTATTGCCTGCCTATTCAACTAGAAAGTGAGTTTAATGAGGGCTTTTTGTGAGAGAATGGGGGTAGGGGAGATATATTTTATTCATTGCTTTATCTTCATTGCTCAGAATGATGCCTGGCACTTATATGATTCTTAATAAATATTTGTTTAATTAATGATTTAAAAGCTTAGCATATAATTGTAGTTGTGTTTCTAGAGTATGTTCTAAAAAGTAATTTACTTGTCCAAATTTGTACCAGTGCTATGTTCTAGAAATGGTTACATAATTATAGTAAACTTTAAATTTTGGCACTTCAAACATCCTTTAAAAAAAACAGCCCTTATTTAAGAATAATCTTAGATTTACGGAACAATTGTAAAGATAGTGCACAAAGTTCCTAATACCCTAATATCCTACATCCAGTTATTAACAGCTTATGTTAGTACATTACCTTTGTTACAGTTAATGAATTATTCTTTATATTTTATTATGAATTGAAGTCCACACTTTATTCAGATGTCTTCAGTCTTTATCTAATGTCTTATTTTATTTTATTTTATTTTATTTTATTTTATTTTATTTTATTTTATTCAAAAATGCCTCCAGGATACCACATTACATTTAGCAATCTTGTCTCCTTAGGATCTTCTTGACTATAAAAGTTACTCAGACTTTTTTGCTTTTGATGACTGCAGTGGACTGAATGTTTATGTCCCTGCAGAATTCATATATTGAAATTCTAACCCCAAATTTGATAGTATTATGAGGTGGGATCTATGGAGGTGATTAGGTTATAAGAGTACAGCCCTCATGAATTAGATTAGTGCCCTCATGAAAGAGACCTGAGAGAGATCCCTCACCCTTTCTGCTTCTGAAAAGATAGCAGTCTATGAACCAGGCCATGGGCTCTACCAGACACCAAATCTAATGGCATCTTGATCTTGTAATTCCCAGCCTTTAGAACTGTGAGAAATTTCTGTTGCTATTAGACTATCTGGTATACAGTATTTTTGTTACAGCAGCCAGGAGGGACTAAGACAACAAACTTGGCAGTTTTGAGGAGTACTAGTCAGATATTTTGTAGACTTCATCTTTATTGAAATTCTTCTGATTTATTTTCAAGATTAAATTAGGCTAATAGGTTTTTGGAAGGAATGACACAGAGGAAAAGTGCCCTTTTCATAATATCATATCAGGGAAACAAACTAACATGGCTTATCACTGTTGTTAACCTTGATCACCTAGCTCAGTTAGTGTTTGTCAGGTTTCTCCAATGTAAAGGAACTTCCCCCTCCTTTCCATACTATATCCTTTAGAATGAAGTCACTCTACATAGTTCATATTCAAGAAGTAGAGAGTTATGCTCATTCCACTTATTTGAGGGTGGAGTATATATATGAATGGTTTGAAATTCTTCTCCATGGGAAATTTGCTTATTCTCTCCCACTTACGTATTTATTCATTTATTTACATAAAGACGAATGTATGAATATTTATTTTATACTCTTTTTATTTTACTGCTTAAATTGTAGTTAGGGCCATTAGAGCTCTTCTATTGGTTCCTGTTCCCTTTGATATATGACATGTATGTGTTTTTTTTGAGCACTAGTTTTCTGACACTGAAGGATGTTCTAGGCCATAGTCTTGAAACAGCCATTTATCCAAGAGAACCCTACTTCCTTTATTTCAGTAGTGGTTTTTAAAACCAAGACCTGGCACTTGGACTTAAATATCATTCATTCATTCTTTTCTTGTCCATTTGTGCCTAAACATTCATCAAACAGATGAATGTTAACATTATCGCAAATTTTTTAAAAAATCTATTAAAGTGTTCATTATAATCACATATTGACTTGACTTACAGTAATGTATTTATAATACTGAGTAATTTCCTTTAGTACCAAAATTTGTCTCTATTTACTGAAGTCTTCTTCACTGTCCTTCAGAAACTTTTCTTTCATATTCACTGATTCTTCCTTAAGTTTGCTCTCATTTAAAAAAAATATATTACTATTGTGAATGAGTTTTTTTTTCCATTTATGTAACAGGTCATTGTCATTATATTTATTTCATAAATGAAACTTTGCTTAACTTATATATTCTAATAGCCTTTCAAGTTATTCTTTCAATAAAGAATGATAATGCTGTAAACTATTTTAGCTTTAATCTCCTGCTTTCTAATACTTACAGTTATCATTTCTTCATAGTGATAAAAATTCTAAGAAAAATTCAATATAATAGTGAGAGTCTTTTCTTCTTATTTGTGTTTCAATTTTACTAAAAAGAAGATACTAAAATGAAAGCATAGTCTGATTCAGTAATAGAATCTTGTCAGTCTATGGTAAAAAAAATAGGACTTATGCAGTGATGGACACTTCAGATGTAATTTCTGTTAATATGTTAGCCATTTTAAAAAATCACCTAGAAAAAAAAATGTCAAAGTGCCATAGGACCTACTCCATATAAACTGTTATCACAAAAACTTTATCACAGTCATTACAATTCTAAACCACACATCAGTTTTCATCAGGATGTTACTAATGTAACCGTACGTTTCTTTATATTTAAAATTAACTATGTATAATCATTAGGTTTATAGCTTTCTCTTTAATATAAAAGGGTACCTATTCTTTCCAATGTGGATATCATAAAATATAGTAATAAAGCTAATAAAAGGTATCAGATTAGTTTACCACAGATTTAAAATGGAATCATATAATTTTTGATATTTTTTTCCTAAAAACATAGTTAAGTGCATACCTGCTTACAACAATTTTAAATTCGTTTTCCTTTACTTTGCTATTAGTAGATATATTTCTTCAAAAAAGATTACTAAATATTTCATTTTTATTTTAAAAAATACATTTGTATTCTTCATTTGTTTGTTTTTCCTTAAAACAGAGGCAATTAAAGGCCTGATGATCCTAGCGATAATTATGTAAGATGTCTATTCTTTTCCAGAGATATTATAGTTCCTAATGGTTTAACATGCTGAAAAATGGATAGTATCAATAATATACACTGGAATGAAAGCTACTAGTTATTGTTGAGTTGCTCAGTATGATATTGAAAATAATCCTTGGTTTGTAATTATCACCTGACAAAAGGAGGATTTACCAATAAAACTAGTTCATGCTTAATGGAAATATTGACCCTTGGGAGAAGAAGAATATGAAGTAGGAGTGGAAAGGATTAGAAAGGATTTTTTTTTTGAGTTGTTCATTTTTTTGACAATACAGACTTACCATAATTAGGTGCTACTTCATGACAAAGTACAACATCCATTCATGATAAAAACTCTCAACAAAGTAAGTTTAGAGGGAATATACCTCAACATAATAAAGACCATATATGAAAAACCTATACTTAGTATCAATCTCACTGTGGAAAAAACTGAGATCTTTTCCTTGTTTCCAGAAACAAGACAGGTATGTCCACTCTCACTACTGTTATTTAACATAGTACTGGAAGTCCTAGCCAGAGCAATTGGACAACAAAAAGAAATAAAAGGCATCTAAATCAGCAAGAAAGAAATAAAACTTTTGCTATTTGCAGATGATGTGATACTCTATATAGAAAACACCAAAGACACCACCAAAAAACTGTTAGAACTGAGCAGGGAGCCCAATGTGGGGGGCTCAATCACAGGACCACAGGATCATGACCTAAGCCGAAGGCAGACTCTTAACCCACCAAGCCACCCAGGTGCCCCCAGAAATTAAGGAATTAATCCCACTTACAGTTGCACCAAAAACAGTAAGATACCCAGGAATGACCCAACCAAAGAGGTGAAAGACCTAAATTTGAGACCTGAAAAACCATAAAAATCCTAGAGGAGGAGAATACAGACAATAACCTCTTTATTATTTTTTTTCTTTCACTTTTTTAAAGGTTTTATTTATTTATTTATTCATGAGAGACAGAGAGAAAGAGAGAGGAGGAGGCAGAGGGAGAAGAAGACTCCCTGCTGAGCAGGGAGCCTGATGTGGGGCTCAAACCCAGGACTTGGAATCATGACCTGAGCTGAAAGCAGACACTTAACCGACTGAGCCACCCAGGCACCCCGACAGCAACCTCTTTAACATTGGCCATAGCAACTTCTTGCTCCAGAGGCAAGGGAAATAAAAGCAAAAATGAACCATTGTAACTTCAAGATAAAAAGCTTCTGCACAGTGCAGGAAACAATCAACAAAATTAAAAGGCAACTTTCAGAATGAGAAAAGATATTTGCAAATGACCTTTCTGATAAATGGTTAGTATCCCAAATCTATAAAAGATTTACAGAACTCAAAACCCAAAAATGAATAATCCAATTGAAAAATGGGCAGATGACATGAATCAACATTTTCTTTATCTGGATGAAGACATCCAGGTGACCAATAGACATGTGAAAAGGTGCTGAACAGCACTCATTATCAGAAAAATGCAAATCAAAACTACAATGAGATATCACCTCATACCTGTCAGAATGGCTAAAACCAACAACACAAGAAAACAGCAGGTATTGATGAGGATATGGAAAAAGAGGAAACCTCTTACATTGTGGTGGGAATGCAAACTGAAGCAGCCACTCTGGAAAACAGTATGAAGTTTCCTCAAAATGATAGCAATAGAACTATTCTATGATCCAGCAGTTGCACGACTAGGTATTTACCCAAATAATACAAAAATACTAATCTAAGTAAAGGGATACATGCCCACTAATGTTTATAGTAACATTATCTATAATAGACAAATTATGGAAACTGCACAAGTTTCCACTGACTGATGAATGGATAAAGAAATGGTATATAAATTACACACACACACACACACACACACACAAGGACACACACTGGAATATTACTCAGCCATTAAAAAGAAAATAAGATGAAATTAGAGAGGAGACAAACTATAAGAGACTCTTAATCATTGGGAAATAAACTGAGGGTTGCTGGATGGGAGGTAGGTACAGGGAGGAGGTAACTGGGTGATGGATATTACGGAGGACATGTGATGTAATGAGCACTGGATATTATATAAGACTGATGAATCACTGAATTCTACTTCTGAAACCAATTCTATACTATATGTTAATTAACTGAATTTAAATAAAAAAGAATGAAATCTTGCCATTTGCAGCAATATGAACAGAACTAGAGAGTATTATGCTAAGCAAAGTAAGTCAGAGAAAGACAAACACCATATGATTTCACTCATATGTAGAATTTAAGAAATGAAACAAACAAGCAAAGGGCAAGAAAAAGAGAGGCAAACCAAGAAACAGACTCTTAATTATAGAGAACTTACATGGTTCCCAGAGGAGAGATGGGTGGAGGGATGGAGGAAACAGGTGAAGGGGATTAAGAGTTCACTTGCTGTGATGAGCACCAGGTAATGTATGGAAGTGTCGAATAACTTTATTATGTACACCTGAAACTAATATTACACTGTACGTTAACTAGAATTTAAATTTCAAAAATTAAAATAAAAAAATTAAGCGCTTCTCAACTCTACCTTTAATGCTGATCCTTGAATAAACTTTAAAAGCTCATCTAATACAACAAATACTATTTTAAGTATAAATTAGGTATAATTTATACTTAAAATAGTATGCTATTTTATACTGTCATATATTCAATAGGAAGGTTTATAATTAATATTAATACCAAGAAGTATATGTAGTCAAAGGAATATTCTTGAAACTCCATCATTTCTACACTTCTTCAAAAATTCAAAACTCATCCTTATGTTAACAATTCCCCATCAACCTAAGGATTATCAGGAGCCAAGATATATTCAGGAGAAGTTTATTTCTTTATGGAAACAGTAACTCTGTCACCTCTCCAAAAATTATCCAACACATTTTTGTTTGAAGCTAGTGTGTCATTGGGGGATTTGTTCAGGTTGTCTTAATCTCTCCAGGCAATTAAGGGAAGATATGAGTAATGAAAAGTTATGCTGTAAACCAGAGGTTGGTAAACTTTTCTGTAAGAGGCTAGAATATAAATATTTTAGGATTTGTAAGCCATATCATCTCTGTTACAAGTACTGAACTTGGCCATTGCAGCATGAAAGGAGGCAGAGACACTACATAAAGAATAACTGTAGCTATCTTCATCAAAACATTTTTAGGTTCTGAAATTTAAATTTCATATAATTCTCATGGGTCATGAAATAGTATTCTGCTTCTGAGTTTTTTAAACCTTTTAAAAATGTAAAAAACATAGGGTGCCTGGATGGCTCATTCAGTTAAGCCTCTGCCTTCGGTTCAAGTCATGATCCCAAGGTTCTGGGATCTAGCCCTGTGTCAGGCTCCCTGCTCAGCAGTGAGTCTGTTTCTCTCTCTCCCTCTGCCCTTCTGCCCACTTGTGCTCTCTCTCTCTCTTAAATAAATAAATTAAAAAAAAAATAAAAACCATTTTCACCTTATAGGCTGTACATAAACATGAGGTAAGATGAATTTGTTTTCTTAGCCATTTGTTTCCATTGACCACTGTTTACTGACCACTGATATAAACCCATGAACAGTGCCTCTGAGAATAAAATTTACCCAATAATTTAGTAATTGAAGATAACAGACCATCATGTCTTTCAAGGGATACTATAAATCTGGGTCTGTGCAAGTGTCACCATATTGATCTTCCAAAATGTTTTCTGCATTCACTTGGAAATAACTTTAGAAACAGGATTAGATCAGAACAACAGAGGCATTATTTCTAGAATTCTGAACAAAATGTGTTACCTTTGTGTTGGTAAGGAAAGAAACTCTAATGTATAACAAGGATATCTCTTATTTTTTTTCCCTTACTAGGGATCAATTTTCTACCTTGGATGATACAAAGAGCATTTTCTTGATTAGATAAAATAAATATATATATAAAATACAGTAAAAAATAAGGTACAACATAGTTCAAGGTGACATATCCAAGCATGCCTCCCTCTCTCTCTGCCTAAATTGTATGTCATTAAAGCTTTACCTTAAGAGCAATTTGAGGTAAGCTAGAAGAAAACTAGTTTGGGGGACCTAGGGAGCTGCATGAAAGCATCAGGGCACATCAACTTTTAGGTAAGTATGAATATGAGAGAGAGAGGAAGAAGGGGTGGAAAGACACACTGATTTTAAAACTTTTGTATACTGATTCCTTAAAAATATTCTACTAGATGAACACAATCTCCTATATATAGTTGACCCTTGAACAACATGGATTTGAACTGTACAGGTCCACTCAGACATGGATTTTTTTACAGCACAGTACTGTAAATATATTTTTGCTTAGAATTTTCTTTGTAAGATTTTTTTTACTCTAGCTTACCTTATTGTAAAAATATAATGTACAATACATATAAGATAAAAATATGTGTTAATTGTTACCAGTAAGGCTTCTGGGCAATAGTAAGCTAACAGTACTTTGGGGGGAGTTATGCAGAAAAAGTTATGCACACATTTTTTCTTTGGAAGATTTTATTTATTTATTCGACAGAGAGAGACACAGCAAGAGAAGGAACACAAGCAGGGAGAGTAGAAGAGGGAGAACCAGGATTCCCATGGAGTAGGGAGCCCGATGTGGGGCTCGATCCTAGGACCTGTGATCATAACCTAAGCCAAAGGCAGATGCTTTAAGGACTGATCCACCCAGGTGCCCCAATGCACATATTTTCAACTACATGGGGGTCAATGACCCTAAACTCTGCACTCAAGGGTCCACTGTATAGTTAAAGTAGAATATTTAGGATGGAATTAATTCTACTGATAGTCAGTCTTCCCTTTTGGTCTTTGAGCAATGCATGATTTAAAAACTTAAACCTAAAAAGAAAAAGTGAGTTACGATTTCACCTGGAAAAAAAAAAAAACACAGAATAAGGAGTAGAAACACACGGTTCATTCCGAGTAGCTTAAAAGTTATTAAAAGTTTTCTATGCATATGATACATTGATCCAAAACACTGATAAGACCATCTAGTAATTGAAAATAATCTTACTGCAAGTTATAAATTACTTATACATTTTAAAATGCAAATTTTAAAATTATTTGGTACTGATCATTGTAAAGGAAGAAAGATTTAAATATTGGCAAGAAATTGTGCTGTTATGTTTATTTTATCTCAGATTTACAGCATGAAATGTACATCCTGAATCTTCAGGCACAATGTATGCAATATAATCAAATAAAATATGAACTATTTCCCATTGGTTAAAGAATTATTTTACTGATTTGATATAGTTTTGACTTGATTGACATATGCCTGAGGCTTATGTTGAGTATTTTGAATGTATTTGAATAATATGTATTTTACTGTGTACATACATTGAATAAAATCAGTAACAAGTCTAAAATGTAGAGTGCCACGCAAAATCCATGACTCAATATAACTGACCTGAAAATAATAATTCTGCATTTATCTCCCAAACTGGTCAGCAGAGGACAGGATAAAAAATGTCTATGGAAATGTTTTAATCAGTGTGCATTCTCCACCCAAAATTGTGGTTGGATAAAGTCCAGAATGAGTTTCTTTGTTTTCCTCATATTTATCAAATGCTGAAGTAGAATAAAAGAGCAAAAAAAATGACCTGTCATAAATGGAAAACCTTAAAATTAACTATTTTTGTCATTCTGAGGTTTTTCTAAGACCTCACACTTGGCTACAGAAAAGCAAGGTGGTTTCCATCTTTTCAAAACACAATGCAGTACGTTGTTCATTGGAACAGTTGGCCTGCCAAAATTCCTTCCAAAGGGGAGCCTCTGGCCAACTAGCTATGATATAATAAATGATCTTACTAGATTGTCAATGAATTGAGATCTGAAGTTAGAACTGCTTTGGGGATGGGGAAATTAGTTTTTCTCTTTGACTCTTGCCCCTACAAATATGAAAACCCTGAAAAGTGTACCACAAATCTCTGGAGAATTAATACTGTAGCAAGTAGTGGTGTGTTTCTCATTTGTCTAATACTATGAATCATTTATTTATTTACAAGGGAATTTCCATTATTAAATATTTATTATGTCTGATTTTAAATATAACACATGTTCATTTGGATAATATGGCAAAGTGTAAAGAAAAAAATAACAGCCATCATAATTTCACTACCCACATATATCCATTGTTAAAATTTGATAAATTAATAGCTGTTTTTTCTCTACATTTGTAGATTACATGTTGTGTATGTTACTTTGTATTCTTTTAATAGCATCATATTATAGCATAAGCAATTTACCAAGACATAAAAAAACCCCTCATAAATACTATTTAAATATTTCCAAGTATTCAACCATAACAATTTTGGGTCATTTAATGTATCTACATATATAAATTATTTTAATATCTAGATTCTCAAACATTGCTTTAGTTTTTCACATTTATATTCTAAGGTAACATAAACTATAATCCTATTATATATGTTAAGTTGTTGCCATTTTTAGTTTTGGTATTTGCTACCCTGGTAAATTTATTTTTAAAAAATTTAGAACTCTTTATCAGGAATAAACTTTGATGATCTCCACTGAGAATGTGTAGAGAACCAAGAGAGGCTCAGCCAACATAGGAGGGATGTGAGTCTGTTTTGTGTTCTTTATGAGAGCTGATGTGGATTTCCTCTGCTTGAGTATGGTTGTTTCATATACCCTTGTCAGTAGAATGTTCTTCAGTCTTGGGTAAGAAAGTTATTCAGATAAATTATATAAATATCTAGTAATTTTTGGATGGTATTCTGTATAGATGTGATATGAGTTAACCACTCCTTAACCACTTAAGTGGTTAAGTTAACCACTTAAAATTTCCCTCTCCTGTGTTTCAGAGATATTTTTTAATGAATCATTTAGAATTATGTGGCTATAAGTAACAACAACAAAAACCTTGAAATAAAATGTCATAAATGAAAATTGTGAAAATTTTAATCATTATGACCCTGGAGGGAGGAGCCTCTTGGAATTGGTTCAACAGACCATTGACACCACAGTCAATGTTCTTAAAATTCTTTTGCACTTTGTTCATGGCTACAGAAAACAGGTCCATCTCCAAGCTTTGCATTAACATTCAAAGCAGAAGGATGTGGGGGAAGGAGAAGAGGCTGCACCACCTATGCTTGACTCTGAATCCTAAAGCAGAAGCTTTCTGTCCATCTCTACTCTACTTTTTAGCATTAGAAAATTATTTTCCCTCCTATTTTTCAAAGCAAACATCTCCACAGTAGTTCTCGATTCCATCTTCTCTGCTATCATTTTTCTCCATCATCATTCCTCTCCTCTTCCTCTGCCACCATTAACTTTCAAACCTCTATTTCTCTACTCACTTTTCTTCTAAATTTAGCTCAATGCATATAGCCAAGTGTCTTATAATAAAAATGTCTTTCCACTGACCTTTCATCCTTCATAACTATAATCACTGTCTCTCTGACTTATGCTCCATTCAATTCTCAGCTGACTGGTCTTTTCTCTCCCTCACCATTTTATTTTTTTTTTATTTTTATTTTTTTTAAAGGTGTTATTTATTTGACAGAGGCAGAGAGAGAAGGGGAAGCAGGCTTCCTGCTGAGCAGAGGGCCTGATGCGGGGCTCGATCCCAGGACCCTGGGATCGTGACCTGAGCCGAAGGCAGACGCTTAACCACTGAGCCACCCCTCTCCCTCACCATTTTAAAAACATTGTCCTTTCAAAGGTCCCTGATGACCTCTATAACATCAAGAGCAAGATCTTGTTTTACCACCTTTCAATTAACTCAACCCTGTTAATTAATGTTTATCTTTCTTAGAAGTGTTTACTTAAAAGTGTTTTGAATTCCATATAAATATTGTCTCAAGTCTCTGAGTGTTTCTAGAACTATTCATTGATGATCTTCTTTGCAGGTCTCTCTCTGGCATATCAGTATACTCTCAAATTTTAAATTTGGTTTATTGGTATTTATTTCCTCTGAAGACCTGCCAAATGTGATTTAACCACTGTCATTGTTTCCACAAAATAGTAAAGGTCGCTGATTGAACACTACCATTTCCATTCTGCTATTTTTCCTGATGGCTTATATGACACTTATCTGCATAACACCTTATTTAAATGTGCCACCACCAAATTCATCATGTCCAAAGTTAATGTAAGATATTCCTATCCTTTGCCTCTATATTTCTCTGGTCACCCTAAAAAAGAAAACTGGCAAGCATACTGGATACCTTATTACAGTGTAACCCATAATGCTATCAGCAATATGAATCCTAAATATTTCCTCTCACTTATTGATACCTATGACATCCATTTTAAATTCAGGCTTCATTCAGTTCTTTTTTTTCTTTTTTTTTTTAAAGATTCTATTTATTTATTTGACAGAGAGAGAGATTACAAGTAGGCAAAGAGGCAGAGAGCGAGAAGGGGAAGCAGGCTTCCTGCTGAGCAGAGAGCCCGATGCGGGGCTAGATCCCAGGACCCTGAGATCATGACCTGAGCTGAAGGCAGAGGCTTTAAGCCACTGAGCCACCCAGGCACCCAGGCTTCATTCAGTTCTTACCTGTAGTATCTCAATAACACCCTAATAAGGAAGGTCACATGGCTTTAGCCCATCCCTCACACTAAAAAAATCTATCTACCACCCATATTTATAGCTGAAAATCCTTCCATTGTCCTCTGTAATTCATATAATACTTCAGTGTTCCCTTTACTCACCAGATAATGCACAAGAGACATTTCATGGCAGTGAAGAATAACTCTGCTCTAGTCCTTCTCTAAGATCTGATCCTTATGTGACTATAAAGCTTCATCTCTCTTTACTGCTTTTCTCACGCTTTGTATGTTGGTAAAACCAGAGTGTGTAGAGCTCCTGGAACACACTGCCATGTTGTACAACTCTTACCTCCCCTTGCACTTCTCTGTCTTCTGAGACTATCCTTCCTAGCTTGCTGTTTTGATCCATTTAAATATTGACAATTCTTGAAAATTCAGTTTGGTACTACTTCTTTCAGATACTTCATATCTGGCTCTTATTTCTCTCCAAATTTTTAGGTTTCTCCAGTTTCTATATCGCCCTCCTCCAGAAATATCAAAGTAATTTCTCCCAAATGCTATGATCTTTTCACTTCTAGACTTTTCCATAAACTCTTCAGTCTGATATTTCCTCTCCTCTCCCTTTCCCTCACCCTCTTAGCTTTCAACAGTTATCCCTAACCAATTTCCATCTTTACCACAGATATTACTTCCTCCTAGGAGACTTCCTGAGCATCAAAGTATTGATTTGATCCATTTAGTGAAGTCTATCAAACACAGACAGTATTTTAACACGTGCCAGACATTCTTCTAAGTACTTTGCATATATTAGAGTATTTAATAATCACAATAATGCTAGAAGTTAAGCATAGTTATTATCCACATTCTAGAGATGAGGAAAATGAGGTAATGGGACATTAATTAACTTTTCCCATGGTGAACCTTAGCAAGTGAAAGAGACAGAGTTTGCACCTAAGCAAGCTGTCTTTGTTCATGCTGTCCTATAATTACGCATGTAATTCTTCTATCATACATATGGCTTACTCTGTTATCATTCACCAGAATATAAACTCTGTGAATAAACTTACTCATTATTAAATCCCTACAACCTATCCAAAAGTTTTTGAACATATCTGGTGCTTAAAAAGTTTGTGATAAATAACAGAGACATAACTATGTGTTTCTCTTCTTCCCATAGCACTGTGGGAACATCTATGCTTTTGCTGAATCTATGCCATTATTTATCTATAGCCCTCTTGGCCTTACTGAATCATAAACCCCTCTAGGACAGAAAACTTTACTTATCCATCCATCAGTGTGTCCCAAGTGAAACGCAGGTGCCCAATAAATGTTTGTCGAACAAATTTGTAAATAATACCAGTGGAAGAAATGCATATAAGTTTGTTGGTTAGATCTCAACAGTCCTTTTCTATCTGTACGTCTATGAAGCTGTAGGAAAATACTTATTATGTAATACTCATACTAATCATCTATTTTTGAGACCTCTTTCTATTCTATTGTAAATAAAGATGATTCTGAAAAAAATCTTTCTACCCTAGAGTCCTAAAACGTTTATGAATCTTAATTCTCTTCAAGTATTACATGACTATCCAAAACACAGCAAAATACATTTTAATAGTTCTCTAAGTGTTCAATACTACATTGCACAAGGAGCTAAAAAGAAGCAGAAGGTATGTTTCTTGCCCACAAGGACAATGTAATACAGAAGTTAGCTCCAGCATAAATAAATCTCTGCAAACATAAATGATAGAGACATGCATATGCTCCTATTGACATGGCAAAATACACACAGGTGCAAGAATATCTGGAAATGAACAGACCCAGGCGGATTTAGTTTGACAAGTTTTCTAAGAACTGAATCAAGTGGAAACTTGAAGGAGGGTTATGTGGTTTTATGCACTTAAGAAAGGTGTGTGACCCAGAAAGGGCAGTGAAACATACTATATTAGCTCATGGAGAGTAATTTGAAATATTTTCACTTTTCTAAGTATTTATAACAGGTCATAAGGTTGTATATGATAGCTTGACCTGCTACTCAGAGATGAACTCATAAAAGTCTGCTTTCTTTGACAAATAGTCCAGGTATGGGCTTAATTTTTATTTTTTATTGCCTCATTGTGCTTGTATTTCCACATATCTTCAGCAGAATCCCACATATCTTTCTACCTGTTCCTTGAGATTTCTTCCCTTTTCTTTTATCCTCTTTCTTATTTTAACGGTATTTTTTTTGGCTTTTTATTCCATGGAGAGCAACTTCAGGAACTTTCAGCAATCACCTCCTGCATTTCTAGTACCTTATTAGTTCAACTCACTTAAAAACCTTCTTGAAGCAAGGAAGTAAGTCTCAGTGCTTTGCATCTTAAGTATTTTGACATTTAATATTCAATAAGTATGGATATTTTATAAATGAGAAATATATATATACATTCACTATGCTTTCACATAATTGGAATAATTTTAAGTACACATCATATAGCATAGATAGAAAGGAATAACTTGAATGTGAAAAGATGATTAATTTCAAAATATGACAGCTATTTTTAATAGCATTTTTTATTTGAATCTTTCCCAGGGGCCATTATGAACTTAATTTGAATAAAACAAAATTTTCCCTAAAGAAACCCCAATTTTGTACTTTGCTGAGAAGTTTCATTTACATAGTCTTCTCATAAAGCATTACCTTCAACCTGAGTGTGATGGTCAAGTGGCATTGCCTAACATTAACAATATCCTTTTACTGGAGTTGAAACACTGAAACCTTATCTCTAGTGCATGCCTTTACATATATCAGTCCCTAAGAAATGGAATAAAGTCTGTAGCCTGCAGTATAAAACAAAGAGGAAAAAAGTCCCCCTGTTTGCTTTCACCTGGCCTTTCTTTATATACACTTGGTGTTACAACATCTAATCTGGATTTTACTCCTTTCCCTTTGTCAGGAGAGGATCAAATGTGGATTCATTCTGCCTATCAGTAAAACACAGAATTATATAAAATAATCCAAGCATCATTCTTCTCCTTTCTGGAAAGGAAATTCCAGTTGCAAACCAAATTCCATTTGATTTATTTTGATTTTCTTATTCTTAACCATCATTTTCTTGTTTTCTATGCAGAAACTGTACAGTCAATTAGGAATAATAGTATATATGTGCAACTTGCATTGGGAGAGTATTTCTTCCATTTATTCCTGGGAGAGAGACGTTTTGCTGCTCAACCAGAAAGTGAAAAATCAGATATTATTTGCTGCTATGTTGCTATATTAGCTAATATGGGGGGAAGAAAGGAAGAAATGTTGACCCTTTGCATAAATAATAATAATACAAAACCTAACATTTACTGAATGTGCCAAACGCCATTTTAGCTAGAGTCTTTACTTATGTTCTCTCTTTATATGTGGCAGACACTCTATCAAGTGGTACTTATATATGCTTCCCAGATAAAGAAACTGAGGCTTTGTAAGCTTCAGGTACTTTCCCAGTAACCCTCAGCTATTGAGCAGGAGAGCTAGATTTGTAGTATGTCCTTCTGGCTTCATAATGTGTGTTCCTAAACAGCATGCTACATCATTCTGTATTTAATACCCAAAAACTCAAAAGAACTTTACTATTAAGCATTGTTTAAATTATGTATTCTCATAAGTTCTCTATAATTACAGTTAAAGTGAAATTTAATAACTTTTAAAACATAATTTAAGGATGAAACACAAAAGGAATAAGCTGTATCTTAGGATGTTTTATGATCAAATGGATTTTTTAACTTGTAAAAAAATTTTATATACTTTGTACTGAAATTTCTTGTATCTCCACCAGTCTCCTTACTAGTCTCCTCAACAAATCTCATTCCACTCTTGGTCTCTCCTTGGTTTACCTGTAGTTATTCTCTATTCTTTTCATCTGTAATATTTGTCCATCCTCTTTTAATCATCTAAAAATGTATTTAAATTTTTTGGCTTCTTATGGTATTCTTCCCAGGGAAGGGTTTATTTACTTTTTCATATTTTTGAAGGGTCTTAGAAGGGTGAAAGAAATATCTATTTGCTCAGCCTAATATCTTGAAACAGTGGCTTCATGTATTTAACTTTTTAAATGACAATGATTAAATAATTATTACAGATATAGTGGATGTATAATATCAGTATTGAATGATTCAATTACTTAATTCCACTCTTTATTTTTATTTTTGGGTTCCACATTTTCTCACTCAAAAAGGAAAATTAGATTTCATTATATTTAATAAACTAATTTAAACTCTTTCTCCCTCTGCTTCAGGACTCTTTGCAGGATTTATGATTGAGTACGATATGTATTACACAGGAGTGGTGATACAAATATGAGTAAAAATAGTATTAAAAATCATTTAAAATATTCTTAAAAAGAACAGTGTATGACTACAGGAATTTGTAACTTATATGGAGTTAGGTGAAGACTGATTTTTATAATAAGACTGAACAATCCAAATGATAGTTTTATAGTTTTATAAACCCACTATTAGGGCTAATTTCATGATTAATTTAAAAATATCAGTGGGGGCACCTGGGTGGCTCCATTAGTTAAATATCTAACTCTTGATTTTTGGCTCAGGTCATGATTTCAGGGTTGAGAGATTGAGCCCCACATCAGGTTCTGTGCTGGGTGGGTAGCCTCCTTAAGATTCTCTCTCTCTCTCTCTTTCCCTCTCTCCTCCTGTCCTATCTTCCACCCTTTTTCCCTCTCTTAAAAAAAATTAGTAGGAATAATTCTTATATAATTTTGCATAATTGATCCTAAATAAATTTATTATCAACTGCTTTCAGTCATTAATGTCATATACCTCTGCTTAGGCATTGCTATTTTCTATTATATTTTCTGAGATCTGAAATATTCCTGTGTCTAAGGATGGCTATATAATTGTTGCACATCTGTGTTTTATGAGTAGGTACGCCATTTCTATGTTTTTGTGTTATAGTTATTTTATTTTTGGTGTGAACTTTTGAAAATTATTTATTTTTATCGAAATTCCAGTTAGTTAACATAGTGTTATATTAGTTTCAGGTATACATTATAGTGATTCAACAGTTCCATACATCACCCAAGGCTCTTCATGACAAGTGTACTCCTTAATTCCCATCACCTATTTCACCCAGTTCCTCACCTACCTCCCCTTTGTTAACCATCAGTTTGTTCTCAGTAGTTAAAAGCCTGTTTCTTGGCTTATCTCTCTTTTTCTTCTTTGTTCATTTGCTTTGCTTCTTAAACTCCATACATGAGTGAAATAATATGATATTGGTCTTTCTTTGACTGGCTTATTTCACTTGGCATTAGACTTTTTAGCTCTATCCATGTTGTTGCGCTATGGTAAGTTTGTATGTGAATTAAATCCAGGTCCATTAACATACTCTCAGACCTCTGCAGTTACCATCGCGGTCCTTAGGAGTTCTCCTTTCTCTTGTACCACTCTCAAATAAAAGTGTAAAAATGACTTTTCCTTAATTTCCCTTCATATAAATAAAGTTGTAAGTTTTAATGAGAATTCCTGGAAAGGATCAAACAAACAGGTATGTGCAACTGGCTACCGCTTGCAGAGTTTTCAGACAGTACCCTATTCTTAATCAGTAGTTCACCATCTTGATGTAGAAAATTAATTTGTTAAAGATTAATGAGTGAACCTCCTCCTCTCCTCAATACCTGCTCCTCCTTCTTACTAAACAAGTAGAAGGATAGAAATGGGACATATATCACTCAAACCAGTCACTATTTTATTTACTTATTTCTAAATTGTAGCTGTTTATGTAACTGATATTGACATTTTTTTGTTTGTTTATTTAATTTCCTCTCAGCATTTGGAGTCTCTGAAGTCTGTATGAGACCTCTGCAGGCCTCTTCACCACATAATATCCTTATTTGAGCGATCCTACTTGGACACAACCTCATGCACCCTCCCTTAGCTCTTCCCCATGGGGCACATGCTGCTGGAATTTTCTTGCCTGGCAAATTTTTGTATGGAGCACAGGTAGGATAGCTCAAGCACAATTACTTTTCCAAGTGCCCACTTCAACCATGGTAAATACATACCCATCTTTATCCTGTTCTTGAAACAGCCATCTCTCTCCGCTCTCATATGAAAAAGGGACAGTTCAGCAAATGCACAATTTATGTAGATATCAAGAAGAGAAGGGAATGATGTGCTAGATTCTTCTTCTTCCTATGAGTGTCCTTGTCTCTCTCTTCCCTTGACAACCTCTCCTCACAAACACCTCTCTAAGGAACAAGTCCAAAGACCCATTCTCTTTCTTGGTCTGCAGGAGAGTGGTAGTAGATTAATGGCTGTAGGACCGATCTGACATCATCTAAGCCTTAATAAAGATGGCTAGGCTCAAACGTTTATGGGTTACAAGTAGAGTTTCTCAGCACTTATTATTTTCTGGTTTTAGTACTAACCCTTAACATAAATGGTTGAAATACGTCTGATCACTTTCCAAATATTTAGCTGGGTCTCTGATATTCTCCTCATATTACAATTACTGTCATGTTTCCATCCTGTTCATTTTCAATCTTTAATGGGTCAATTTTCTGTAGCATAAAGTAAGTTTGTACATGTTAGTCCTGCTTATCCATAATTTTTTGAGATTTTTTTTAAAGATTTTATATATAGAGAGAGATAACAAGTAGCAGAGAGGCAGGCAGAGAGAGAGGGGGAAGCAGGCTCCCTGCTGAACAGAGAGCCTGATGCAGGGCTCAATCCCAGGACCCTAAAATCATGACGTGAGCTGAAGGCAGAGGCTTAACCCACTGAGCTACCTGGTGCCCCAATTTTTTGAGATTTTACTATGATGAAATGTTTTCCTTTTTTTTCCACAAGTGCTCTATTATTGCCTTTCCTGAGATATTTAGTGTTTAAGAAAAAGAACATTAAAAAGAAAATACCTTTCTTTTTTTGTGCAGCATATACCCTCCAACATAGAGAAATTATGCATCACTTTGCAAATAATGCCTTCATTATGTCTTTATTTTTTCTAAAAATACTGATGATTTAATTTGTGAGATTCCATATCTAAATTCTATTTCAATATGATTTTTCACAATGAGATTCACAAATGGAGTATTGCCCAAGTAATCATTTCCAAAGCACAGTAATTCCAAACTAACTCTGAAAAGAGATATGCTCAAATGAAGAAAGAAAGAAAATTTTCACAGAGGAAGGTGGGCTATGTAAAATCACGTGAAATTTTTATGATAGTTTTTTGGCTTTTATCTTTTTAGTAAAATATTTTAAATAAAATAGCTAGAACATAATATAGTAAAAGAAAGAACAATTTGTGTGAGAGATCATACATTATCACATGGGAAAAATAGTACATAACATACCTCACATACAATATAGATACGTGGTGTTTTATTAGAATTGCTGAAGCAACAGAGTTCGAACTTTGTTTTACGTGATATTTGATTCAGCTGAGCTATCAATGTGCGTTCTCTCTCTCTCTGAACATTGTAAGGTTTTGTTTTTGCTCATAATCATTATACTTCCCACTTGCTACAATTTGAATCAATAGAGTTTCTTCTCTATATGGATTTAAAAAGTGAATCTTGATTTCAATAAATGCTTTGTAGAACCAAGGATTTCTAGGGCATACCTATGTTAAATACAGGACAACTTTACAATTGATCCTCATTCTTGTAAAGAAGCTATTGAGAATGAACTAAAGATAGACAACTCATAATTAAAAGATGTTCTTCTAATGAAAATAACTGTTACAGAGTCCTTAAGAAAAACTCAATTGAGTATCCAGTCATTGATGACAGTATAGGTGTTAGTGGTATAAAACAGGGAAATCATATATAATTGTATTTAATTTTAGCATATTATTTTTCTTTCTTGGACTTGCTACATAGAGTCAAATATGAAAAAAGTGTGAGAGTTTGAAGATTGGAAAAATCATGCTGATTTAGGAGCACTTGGCATTTTGTGTTCTAATTCTGAGATTCTTTCTGTTATCTTTATCTAAGAAAATGAGTATTGCATATGAATTATGAAAAAATCATGCAATATGATTTATTGTATCTTTTAAGGTTATTGATAATAAAATCATAAATCATATATAAATAACCTTTGTGAAGAGTATTTCATATCCACCATTAATTTCATTTCTATATTATTAATATCACTAATAATAGCTATTGTTTTCCAAGTATTTACGTGGTTTTAGACAATTTGTAGAGGAAAATTTAGGATGTTTTCTTTTTAGGAAAATGTTTTAAGAGAATTTTTAGGAAAAAGCCATGATAACCATGAGGCACAGATATTGTATTCTATATTGTTATTGCACTTTTACAAAGTAGTATGGTTGAGATTCTAAACTACATTTTACTGATTCCTCCCAATATACTATATATTTCCTATCACTGTTTCTGAGAGGAAGGTAAGATAATTATCACCAGTCATTCAGTAGGTGAGACTCCAAGTTTAGGAATATCTCATAGGCTCTGGATAAATAATCTATTTCAAGTTATATTTATTTTGCCTTTGTACTCATATTACCCTTCTTCAGTTATGCAGATAGTAGATGTGAGGTTAGATATTATTTAGACTGAAAACCCCAAATCCTTTATGGTATAATAGAATTATATAAATAATAACAGAAGACAAATGTTTGCAAATGTGCAGAATTTCGAAGGGAAGTCAAGTCATATAGAAGGGACTATATTCATTCACCTCATGATTTGTTAATAAATTGTGATAAACAATAACGTCTTGAATAGTTGCACTCTTCATTTTTTAAATTCATTTTCCTTTTTTCATATTTTAAGGAATACCACCTTAAAACCACAAAAATTGTTTCTTTAACTTTTTAGAAAATCTCTTTACAGTATAAACAACTACTCATGTAGCTGCTTTGAAAGAACTTTGGACAACCAAACAAATCCCACTTACTTCCCACTTGCTCTTAATGGCTTATAATATAGTATAATGATATTGTGTTCATCTTCCTTCTTTCCCATTTCAATATACAACAACTCCATTCTTTTTATACAATAAGAAACATAATACTATACTCTGCCTTTTTCCCTTTAGAAGGCTAGTAGAATATAAATGTTATCATTATCAAGAAAAGAACTGTATTAAGAAAAAAAATCTTTTACATCTTCTGTGACAACAATGATAAAAAAAATAAGTCAAAACCATTAAAGAGAATTTTTTCCTGCTACTTTTGGTTCTTGTTAGAAGGAATAGAGACACACCCTCTAGCCCAATTTAGAATGCATTCTGATATTCTGTACTTAAAAAAAACATATATATTGCTTTCCCCACTGATCTTTCATATTGTGCAATAACAAGATATAGCATACTGCATTCAGCTTGATAGCAAGAGCCTGAAACCAGGACAGCAGAGACATGAAGCTATTAAGAAATAAAACATGTAATCTTAACAATGTTCTTTACCTGAATGCCATTTCTCTAGGGGTTTTCCAATACATCTGCCTTTGCTCATTGAGCTTCACAGGAATAGTAGTATGGAGTGGAAAGAGTTATGGGTCAAGAGCTTGAAATCTTGGGTCAAGTTCAAGCTTAGCCATACATTCATTCAAAACTTTTTGAGGGGACTAATTGTACAAGACCTTGTTTTATTCCCATCTCCTCATGTAGAATTTGGCATAAGGACTAAATAAATATTTGTTGAATGAATAAACACATGAGCTCAGACTAACTGTTAAAGTTCTCTGAGTCACAGATTCCTCACTTGAAAAATGGAAATAATAACATCTGAACTGTGATGGCAATAAGAAACTATATGTCTGTTTGATTTGTATGTATATGTACATGAAAATATCCTGTAGTTTGTGCAAGCTATAAAGTACATGCAAATGTAAAAAATATTATTTTTATTAATACCAGAGTCCTTGTTGAACACAGTGATGAAAATGAACATTTTATGATATTCACTATGATAGACATAAGAAATCTGTAAATGCAAAGTAAAGTTTATAAATACAAAATGAGAATAGAACTATGCTCCTAGTTTGTGATAAAAGTTCCTGACTTAAATAGTACATCTCTGTTCCCTGAGAGGTAACTTGAATACTATTTAATGCTGTCAATAGGATATTCAAGAGAAGAATTTAATGTTTTACATGTGAAACAGAGATGTTTCTCCCACAGATCATTACCATTAAATAATGGCATCAATCAGAAATTCAGTTCAGAGTTTAATTTGGATTATTTTTAAAGTTAAAAAACTCACAGTGATTGGTAGAGGCTTAGGAGCAGTCCATCTGTGTTGCAGGCAATCCATGAGGTACACTGTCTATAGAGAATTTAAAAACAATAATAATGTTTGACTAAAGTTAGTATGCTTTTCATTAACACCATACCTTAAGTCAATGATAAAATTTTCCATCGAGAAAAAGTTCTGTGTTGTTCTAATTTCTAATCAATTGCTACTGTTACTATTGAGTTTTTTTTTTAAAAAGATTTTATTTATTTATTTGACAGAGAGAAATCACAAGCAGGCAGAGAGGCAGGCAGAGAGAAGGGGAAACAGGCTCCCTACCCAGCAGAGAGCCCAATTCAGGGCTTGATTCCAGGACCCTGAGATCATGACCTGAGCCGAAGGCAGAGGCTTTCACCCACTGAGCCACCCAGGCGCCCTAAGGTTTAATAATAAATATGTAAGCTTCAAATTACCACATTTGTGTTACTTATCCTCTAGTAAACATTGTATTCTACATCAAATTTAATTTAAAGCTCAGTTTTATGGCTGGGCTTGATACATGCATTTGTTTCAAGAATGGCTTCATAAAGATTTGGAATCATTTGAGATCTCTCTAAGCACAGTTCAAGTCTCACTTTAAACAACAGAGTAGAAATAATAAGGATAATCCAGTGATTATAAAATGGCAGAATAAAGTTTGAATTGATCATCTGGATTTTTATCTGAGTTCAAAATATTGGAAGCTATTAGAATTGGTCCTGGGATGCTGGGGTGGCTCAGTTGGTTAAGTGACCAATTCTTGATTTCGGCTCAGGTCATGATCTCAGTGTTATGGGATTGAGTCTCATGGGATCTGTGCTCAGGTAGGAGTCTGCCTGAGAATTCTCATTCTCTCTTTCTCACATAAATAAATAAATCTTCAAAAAAAAAGAATTGATCCTAAAGAAACTACAATGAGAGAAATACTGTACTTTCTGGAATTTATTGTAAAACAGGAATTTTATCATTATATGCCAAAATTTTCCTTATAATTTATATATTTTTAAATGATGTATATCCACTGTATTATGTGAAAGAATTTTTTTGAAATTAAAATTAATGAAAACTGTTTGACAATTAACTATGATCAAAATTAGAGTTACAAATCTGGTTATATTTTTTATTGACCATAAATATTTTAAGAAGGTAATTCTGGTAGTCATTGACAAATCTGCAGATTAAGACTTGCAAACAAAAAATTTAGTGATTATAATTTATTACAGCTGAAGACCCATATATGCGTTAAGATACTTTCTCATTCTTTAAAAGATACATTAATTACTAAAAAAATACTAACCTACTACATTATTCCCTATTTTGTGCTATAAAATTCCAAATTTGTATTCTTTAACATCTTTTACTAACATAATCATATATATATATATGATTTTATATGATTACATATAAAACATTTAATAAAACCTTTACTGTTTGTGTTCTCTTTCTATTTCATTTCATGATTTTTGCCTGATAATAACCTACTCAGAGTATCATTGATAGTGATACTCAATGATATTGATACGCAATATCATTGATTCCTGTCCCACAAATTGTCAGATGAAGGAAAGAATGTTGAAGTTGGGTATGTCACTTTTCAAACCATATAGAAACAATGAGTTACTTTTAATAGTAAAGAGATTCAATTTTCAATTGAGCTTGATATGGTAGGAAGGGAATATTTTAAAGTTCTCTCCTGTGTTTGTACATACAAGTGTGTAAAGTAGGGATGACAGTGAGATAACTAGAAAGGGTAATATTTCCCTGATCTTTGTTTGGAATTTCTGCTCATTAAAGGATGCTATCAAGAGCATAAAAAATGTAAGCCACAGAGAGGAGGAGGATACTTGTAATACATATAAACCACAAAGGATTCATATCCAGTATGTATGAGATATCTTTATAAATCAATAGAAAAGAAGAGAACACAAATGAGAAAACATTTAAACAGGATATCAAATGGCTAACATACACCTAGACAAATGTTCAATGCCATTGATATTAAGGAAATATAAATTAAAACAACTATGTGATATCATTTCAAATGAACTACCTTAAAAGAAAATATAACAGATTGACAATACCTATTGTCGGCAAACCTACAGAATAGTTAGAATGATCACATTCACTGGTAGTAAGTATAAACTGTATAGTATACTATATACTGTAGTAAGTACATCTCTTTGGAAAACAATTTGGTATTATCTACTGAATTTGGTCATATGCATACCCTGTGACTCAGCAATTCCTTATAAGAATGATCCAGCAGCTTCACTCATGATAACTAAAAACCGTACAAAACCGAGTTATTATTCATCAACATTAGAATAAATGAATTACCTGTGGTGTATCAGTAGAACTGAATGTTATAGAGCAATGAAAATGAATAAACTACTGCTACATGCAGTAAGATGTAATCTCATGAACATCACTTCTATGGAATACATAAAGCACATATGTATATGTAAAGAACTCCTACAAAATTTATATTAAGTTTAAAACTGGGCAAAACTCATATGCAGAATTAGAAAGCATGATAGTATTTAATTACAGGTGAAGAACTGGTGAATGGGAGGGACATCAGGGAGGAATTTTGATGTGCTAATATTCAATGTGTTAAAGTTTTTCATAGCCATGTTATACTTCAAAAAATATTAAATTAAGTTATAATATATTGTATTTACTGTAATTTCAATAAAATAGCAAGTCTAAACAAGAATTCCACTTGAATAGTAGAGCCACATAGATTGTATCTCCAATCTACATACACACTAAACATAAATTGACCTTATATAGCAACCCTTTTTTTTTTTTTAAAGATTTTATTTATTTATTTATTTATTTGACAGAGAGAGAGAGAGAGATTACAAGCAGGCAGAGAGGCAGGCAGAGAGAGAGAGGGGGAAGCAGGCTCCCTGCTGAGCAGAGAGCCCGATGTGAGGCTCGATCCCAGGACCCTGAGATCATGACCTGAGCCGAAGGCAGAGGTTTTAACCCACTGAGCCACCCAGGCGCCCATTATATAGCCACCCTTGATGTAATGCACTGGTATAGACTATTATATTTTATCAAAAATCTTTTTAATATAAAGGTCACTAATAAGCCATTTAGATAAAATCAGATTTTGAAATTGTTAGTGTAAAAAAATCTATTACATTTGTTTCTTATATGGTGATTTAGTATCTCATTCACAGCTTAATCATTATCTCACATAGAATTACTAGATTGCTTAGTGGAATTACCAGTTAAAGAGATGTAAAGAATACATGTGCTATATTATTCTTCACATTTCCTTTATAAGTTTTTACAGATGTCTTGAAATGTACATTAGGGACAACTGTTTGCCAGACACATGATTAATGCTTTTAAATTAAGAACCTATTGAAGTTATATCATACATGTACTATTTTGATGTTTTCTAGTTATACACTATTATTTGATATAAACCAATTTTATTTCTTTTTAAGAAAACACAAACAAGCAAATTCTCTGAGTAAAAAATCCCTGAATCGTCTTTAAACGGCAGAGAATAAAGAATGGTAGTAATGTAGTTTAATGGCAAGAGGTACATATGTCTGCCTTTCTTTTTGATTTACTAAAGTTTTATAGGGTGTTTAATATCCATAGGAGTTAATTTTATGATTACAAACCACATGTGAAATTTGATTAAATATGAAATTACTATAAACTACCAGGGACCTAAGTCATAAAAAATTTAAAATACAGAAAAATTTTACTACCCAAAACAGTGAAATTACAAAAGTCTTGACAGACAACTTCAGGTTAATAAATTGTGCCCTTTTGTCAAACAAGATATTTTTAAGACAATGTCTATATGATACTATTAGTTCTCACATCATTTAACTAAAAATAATAGAAATAACCATCTAGAGCAACAACTCTAAATATGTAATGTTGGCTTCTGGTATTTCTTTCAGTGTAACATTCAGGAGTTTTGTTCCTATGTTCTTTTTTCCATGCCTTCTTCCTCTTCTTGAATGTAGTTAAGCTACTTTTCTGTTGTTACCTTACAGATAAACATTAAATTGTATTAGTGACTCCAGAAAGAATCCATAAAGTTGAAAATTCAAAGAACTCAGGATTTGATTCCTTGCTCTATTATTATCTATAATGAGCATCATGAGTTGATAGTTTTTAAGGGACACTGTTATGTCCAACATTGCTTCTGAGGTAAGGTGTATGCTTCAAGTTATAAGATTCAGATCTCTTTATTCAATAGCCCTGGAATTCTGTTGCTAGTGGGTATCATTTTTCACTGAACACTGGCTAACTATGAAGCCAGCAACCTGAGTTTTTGACTTAATGGATGTGTAAGCCATTTAGTCTGATAGAGAACATGTTCTTTTTTGACTTGTCTTCCATAATGCCTTTTATGTTTGTAAGAAAATGTTCTGTAGGGCTTTAATTACTAATGTTTGTTTTTGGAACTGGAGAAACATCATATGAAAGTCATCAACTCACCTTTAGAATGCACTTCAAAACAACACTCCAATCACTGTGATTAATAAATATAATTAAAAAAAGGCCTTGAGTTTATTTGTAAGTTATATTTTAAAACTTTCAATATCAATTTGTAAAAATCAAGTGAAATTATTTTTGTTGATTTTAGAAGAAGATGAATTTTCACGGAAAAAACTTTTCTCAAGAAAAGACAGAAAAGATAATAGTTTAAAATGTTTGCTTTGATACCAAATCAAAGTATGGTAATACTAGTTCTTCTAATTCTATCAACACCTGTGGTCATGGAAAGACAACATTTAAAATATATATATATATATACCAGCTACTACTAGAGAAGTATGATTGGGTAAAAAGTTCATTTTCTTCTACTGTATGTAATATTGTTATTAAAGATAATTTACTTCAACTTCAATCAACCACGCCCTTAGAAAGAAACATTTATATATACCACTGGTTCAGTTGTAGGTTTCTATTAAGGAAGAACATCCTGCAATGCAAAAAGCAATTTTAAAAAGTCTTGAATTTGTTACAGTTTTCAATATTGTTATTTTCATGAATTAGGTCTCCATCTCTTGCAAAAGTATAATATATATATCAATCTGCCAATTATATCATGATAAAATATTATTGGTAATTGTTATTTTTAGATTTATTTATTTGAGAGAGAGAGAGCGTGCACATGGGAATAGGGGAAGAAAGAGAGGGAAAAAGAGAGAAGAGACTCCCCATTGAGCACAGAACTTGATGCAGGGCTTGATCTCTGGACCCTGAGATCATGACCTGAGCTGAAATCAGGAGTTGGATGCTCAATTGATTGAGCCACTCAAGCATCCCTATGATTGTTATTTTTGCAGATCACTTTTTTTAATGCCAGTATAAAAAGATTAATGTATTTTAAAACTTGTTTTTAAAAAACTTCAAATTTAAAAATTTTTAGAAATCTAACCAAGTATGCCTCTTAAAATTCTAAAATTTCAAAATATGCTTGGGACACAAAAAATTTGGCTTTAACTGGATTACCCAAAATAATCAAGTATTAACTTATTATTCCTGGAGAAAACTGGGGTATTATTAGAAAAAAATTCCCATTAGAAAGTTAGTAAATATTTCTTTCTGTTTGTTTCTTAATTTTTTTTTCTTTTTTCCTTCCTAAATACAAGCTCATAATTAGGTGCTTCTTGCCTGGAAACTGTTTGCTATTGGGAAATGAAAGGTATGTCTTTTTACGGTGAAATTTACTGATGGGAAAGTAAAAGACCATGGTAAAATGGTTAGATCTGATACTCTGATATACCTTAAGAAAAAGTATGAAAAGTGACTCTGCCTGACGTGATATTAAATAGATTGGACATGTTGATTTTGTGTGTTTATTTATCTTTTTGATGATATTTATTTAATTTTTAGGTTTAAGTCAATGAACTTAATGAATTGGATTTTTAAAAAACTTCATCTCAATAGACGGACAGATGGAAAAGGACTTTTAACAACACAATTACAGGGGCACCGAGGTGGCTCAGATGAGTGGCAGACTTGATTTTGGCTAATGTCACGATCTCAGGTTTGTGAGATCGAGCCCTGCTCTCCCCCTCAGGGTCTATGCTCAGTGGACAGAGTCTGTTTAAGATTCTCTCTCTTTCCCTCTACTCCTTACCCCTCCATTTCTCATGTGTGCGCTCTCTCTCTCTCGCAAAAAAATAATAACCAGGGGCGCCTGGGTGGCTCAGTGGGATAAAGCCTCTGCCTTCAGCTCAGGTCATGATCTCAGGGTCCTGGGATCGAGCCCCGCATTGGGCTCTCTGCTTAGCAGGAAGACCGCTTCCCCCTCTCTCTCTGACTGTCTCTCTGCCTACTTGTGATATCTCTCCTCACTGTCAAATAAATAAAATCTTTAAAAAATAAAAAAATAATACCCAAAATAAATAAACAAAACTATTACAATGTATTATCAGATATGAAAATTAGTATTTCCTTAAATTTACCAAATAGCTAGATTAAAAAAATAACTTGATTTAATTTGGATACAAATGAGATTAGTATGTTTCTTAGGTCTCTTTTAATTACTTATTTCAAATAATTAATATTTAATTATATATTTCCATATTACCTCTTCTTCGTCCCTTGCAGTTTATTGGTTGAAAAAAATTGAGTGACTTAATTTGAAGAATTTCCCAAAATATGGATTTTCCTGATAGTAGACTATCATTTTACAAGTTTCTTCATATTTTATAATTCCTAAAAATTGACAGGTCAATCTTGAGCCTTGATCTGATTTGTGGTGAGAGACCTCATGCACAGTAAGGTCTAACTTTTTTTAATACGATGTAAGCTAGAGTTTGGGGAATTTATTGTTGACCGTTATGACTACATTGTCCTTATTCCTGAGTGCAGATTGTTACCCTGAGTGCTAATGAAGTTTCTTCTGGATAAGAATAACTATAAAATATCCTGTCGCAGAAAATCTGGGGAAGACAAAAGTCCTCCTTACTCTGGGGATGATGTTTGGATTAAGTGTGTAAGGTAATGAGACATCTGACATTTCATTGGGGAGATTTGAGCATAGCTTCGACCAATGAGACCTGTTGAGCACTGGGTCCTAATTAGCAATGCTAAGGTACTCATTATGTTTTCTATTATCCTTAATCCTAGAGTAGAGTTTGATTTATCTTGCCCTGTAATAAGGATGAACTTTTGTCAACTCAGTGCAAAGTTCTATTCGTGAAAAGTATAAATGTTCTTTCACACCCCAAATATGACTTTTAGAATATTCATAATGAACTAGGCACTGTATTAGGAACTTAAAGTATAAAAATTTGTGACATCAGACAAGATTCCTATTTTTATGATACTATGGTCAAGTGAGAAAGATAGATAATAATCAAATAATTCTCCTAATTAGTACATGACTACTGAGAGAATGCTTTGAAGTGACAGAACACTATTTAATAAAATCATAAAGTGAAGGAACCAAATCTCAAGATGTAGCAAAGATAATGAAGACAGTATAAAGAAGGCATATTTTTGGAGGTGATAAATAGCCACCAGAATTCGTTTATGAAATACAAAAATATTTCTCAACCAATCTGAGGGAGGTATTAGTTGAGGGCAGAAATCCTATTAGTTGAGGGAAGACAGCTTATTCCTGAAAAGAATTCGGAGGGTCTCTGAGATGTAGTCCTCATGCTCTTTTTTTTTTTTTTTTGAAAGATTTTATTTATTTGACAGGAACACAGCGAGAGAGGAAACACAAACAGAGGGAATGGTAGGGGGAGAAGCAGGCTTCCTGCCGAGCAGGGAGCCCGATGTGGGCTCTATCCCAGGACCCTGGGATCATGACCTGAGCAGAAGGCAGATGCTTAAGGACTGAGCCACACAGGCGCCCCCCTCATGCTCTTTTTATCAGACATTGAATAAAAGGATTATCTCTGAAAGTAAGAGAGGTATGGACTATTTGGCTTCCTTCTATCTCAAAACTGATTATTAAAAAGAGGACTTCTCATCCTTCTTGTTTGTCTTGATGGTCCACATTGAAAATATAGGGTAAGCAGAGAAATATATCTCTTCACAAAAGGCTTTGACTTCTGAATACATTCAAACATAACTTTAACTGCTGTTTGCAATACAAACTAAATGGTCCGGTGATTATATTAACCTTTCAGTATCAGGCTGACTAACATGCTTTGTCTAGAAATACAGAGAAATTTCTCATAAGCCACATGTAAAGTAACCATGAATAACCATGTGCAAAACTATGAACACAGGCTGAACAGATTTAAAAATACAATTTTCCCTACATCATGAAGTATTTCTCTACTTCAGCAATTTTTTATGTGAGAGAGAGCCACCAAAGACACTTTAATATAAGGGAACCACAGATTTTTTTTGGTTATAAATAGGAAACAGAAGAAATAAGAAGACAGAATATAGGAAATAATTTATGGAGAAAAAGAAAACTAAAGAACATTTTTTTACTCAGAAATTTTTGCAGTCTGATACCTGTCTTGCTCACAGAGAAGATAAGTAGTGACAGATGTGGCTTTGTTATAGAAAGAATTTAATGTCATGCAGCTGAGCAACTATACTTCTTAAAGAAAATTAATCCTGAGCTGTCTTAATTGGACTCCTTTCCTCTCCTCTTTCCTCCTTAAATTTCCATCTGGAGTTTTCAGTAAATGATAGCAGTCTTGATGGGATCTAGTAGTCTGAGTGATTTTACATTCCCAGTCTTCCTGCTAGTAGTGTTCATAAACACTTTTTGTAAGTACAACTGTCCAGGGCGAGATGACTCATCTCAAAACACAGCCATTTATTTCATTAAAAGCTGACTAGGAATGAAATGTTATCATTTACATATGTATTCTCCTTTTGTTACTATATCTTTTCATCCCTATCACAGTTTTCTCCAGGAGAAATGGGTTATGTAATGGTATTATTAGTAGGGATAATTTATAGAAAATAAAAATTACCATTTTTATCTTTAACCATGAAATTTTGAAATTCCTATAGTATGAAGGCAGCATTATTTGAGGGGGGTAGGCAGTGTTGCCCTTCCCCTGGATGGAGCTATTATATAAAAACATTTTTAAAAAATTCATAATAAACACCCAGTTAAATAAGTACAAAATACCAAATTAAAGCCCTCAGGATAAAATATTTAGAAGGATGAAATCTTCTATATAGGCAAAACTTATATATACATATGTAAGTATATACTTATATACTATATATATTTATATACTTACACATACTTCATCAAACGATGAAGTAGATGAGGGAGACAGTGATTTTTATGCTGGGGGCCACTCCAGGCTAGTGATTTCATTGATGCCTCCCTGTTCTGGATGACCTCTTGCACATTTTAGTAAACTGATTCCTCATCCCTGTGTGGTCTTGTCTTGTTCTGTGTGTTTAATACTTCACTAGTGTGGCTTCCCATTTTCCTATCCATCAACTGTTTACAAGATGGTGAAAAGTCTTCGTGGCATTCTAATTCAGTGTTGTCCAAGAGAAACGTTATTTATGCCACATTAGCAATTCTAAACTTTCTAGTAACCACATTAACAAAAGTAAAAACAGGGAAATAAATTTGAATGTTGTATTTGATTTAACCTAATGTATAAACATTATTTCAACACATAATCAATGTAGAAATTATTCTTTTCATCATACTAAAGGTACCACATCTAGTTTATATTTAACCAGCACATCTTAACTTGAACTAGCCACACTTCAAATGTGCAATTGCCACATGTGCCCAGTGGCTACCATATTGGAAAGCACAATTTTAGATACTAGCAACAGGTTTATTACTATCCTTTATGTGGCCACAGGCCTAGATCAAGAAATTAAGTACCTTATCAAGAATGTTCTCCATTTGTGCACACTAAGAAAATAAGAAATGAGATGATCATGTCCTCATCTTAGAAAGTCAAGTATCACCCTTTCTTTTAAAGTTCATTCTGTCTTGGATCAAATCTACATGAGTCTCTATGACTCAATTCACAAACAGGGCTTCTGAACCTTCACTCTCAGTCTTGTTTCATTCCACATCTAGGTATTAGGCTTGTGCAATCCTTTCTTAGAACTGTTAAATGTCTAAATGTTGACAAAGCCCTTAAGATGCCCTTGCTATATACTAGGCAGAAATAAGCAAATCAGCAGGAAAGAGAAGAGAATTCCAAACTCAAGTGAGGCTGGAAATCATATAATCCATACATTATGCCCATAATATATTCATAATAAAAACCAAATACAGGGCACCTGGGTGGCTCAGTGGGTTAGAGCCTCTGCCTTCAACTCAGGTCATGGTCTCAGGGTCCTGGGATCGAGCCCTGCATCAGGTTCTCTGCTCAGCAGGGAGCCTGCTTACCCCCCTCTCTCTCTGCCTGCTTCTCTGCCTACTTGTGATCTCTGTCAAATGAATAAGTAAAAAAACTAAAAAAAAAAAATCCAAATACATAATAATTTTTATTCATATAGACATAGATTTGAATCCTGCCTCTATCATCTGTTTCCATTCCTAACATATTCATGATAGAAACTCGTTTTCCTTTCAGATAGGAACAATAATAGCAGTACTTGATATTAAGAATTGTAATTATAACTGTACACTCAATACTTGCTTTGGATCAGATTCTTTGCTATGGACTTCACATCAGTTAGCTATTTATTAAATGGATAATTAAATCAATTTCTTTAAACGAGGCAATATGTAATGCTGCTAAGTTATATTAGCTTATCAATATAATCTTTACAATAAAATGTTAATATATAATTGCTTTATTATTTTCTGGTCTGTCTATAATTTTTTTAATCAATGATAACATTTTAATTTTCCTTTTTTTTTTTTTTACATTTTAATTTTCATCACCGAAAGAAAACCTCCAATGACAAAACAATGTATATTATTTATTACATGAATCCCCAGGGTATAATTTGTTAATTGCCTGTAAATCCTGGGTACTCAGATGCTCAATAGATAATGAATGAATGAGTTAGCCAAAAAGAAAACATTTCTAAATTCAACAGTTATGGTTTAAGAAAAGCAAGGGTATAAAAATCATGCTTTCTATTCTATTTGGAGAGCTGAATTTTTTTTTTTTATAAGACAGCCTCCATAATTTGTTAAATCAAACCAAAGGAGTTACACATTATGCAGTTACTGAAACAATCAAAATGTTTACTTAAATGGAGGGATTAGATTCATTGACAATGGGACCGATTTGATTCCTCATATTCTTCTTCTGCCCTCCCACTAAAACTAAGTCATGAATGTGCCACCTAATTTATTAACAATTGGAACAGCATGACATATAAAGTGGCAAATCCTATTGGTGCAGAACAGATCTATATATAAAGGACTCTGCTATTCGTCAGCTTACAGATTTGAAGATTCATTGAGTCTGCTTCTTTTTTTCCAAAATTATACAAAAAATTAGTTTTTTTTTGCATGTACCATATACATGCAAGTTGAATGTAAAATATAACAAATAATTTCTGAGCATATGTGGAACTAATGCCCTTTTGTATACACATTTCTAATTTCAATCTAATTCAAAACTATTCACTTTATAAGAGCCATCAAAATGTACTGACAGGGGGCGCCTGGGTGGCTCAGTGGGTTAAAGCCTCTGCCTTCGGCTCAGGTCATGATCTCAGGGTCCTCGGATCGAGCCCCGCATCGGGCTCTCTGCTCAGCAGAGAGCCTGCTTCTCCCTCTCTCTCTGCCTGCCTCTCAGCCTATTTGTAATCTCTCTCCCTCTGTCAAATAAATAAATAAAATATTAAAAAACAAATGTACTGACAGATAGCAGCATTTCAGGAAAACTGGATATTCATGTGTAAAAGAATGAAACTGGATCCTTATCTTACTTATCACTCTTAAAAATTAACTTTTAAATGAAGACTTAAATGTAAGAACAGAAATCATAGAACTCCTAGAAGAAAACAGGAAAAAAGCTTCTTGACATGTTTTTATTTTTCTCATGGCAACATTTTTTGCGGATGAGACCTAAAGCACAAGCAACAAGAGTGAAAATAAAAAAGTGGGACCATATCAAACTAAAAATTTTTTGCACAGCAAAAGAAATGATCAACAAAATGAAAGACAAGCTACAGAATTGGAAAAATATTTGCAAATCATACATCTAATAAGGGGTTAATATCCAAAATACATAAAGAACTCATACAATACAATAGCAAAAAAACCTGAAATAGTCCAATTAAAAATAGTCAAAGGACCAGAATAGACATTTCTTCAAAGAAGATATAAATGGCCAAGAAATACATAAAAAGATGCTCAGTGTCATTAATCATTAGGAAAATGCCAATCAAAACCAAAATGAGATACTACCTGAGCCCTGTTAGCATGGCCATTATCAAAAAGACAAATGTTTGTAAGGATGTAGAGAAAAGGGAAACTGGGAGTGTCTGGGTGGCTCAATTGATTAAGCATCTGGCTTAGGCTCGGGGCCATGATCCCAGCATTCTGGGATCAAGCCTTGAGTCTTGATCAGTGCTCAGCAGGGAGTCTATTTCTCCCTCTGCCCCTTCCCTTCTCCTTGCTTGTGCTCGCTCTCTCGCGCATGCTCCCTCTCTCTTTCTCTCTCTCTTTCTCCCTTCTCTCTCGCATGCGCATGCACTCTCTCAAATAAATAAAATCTTAAAAAAAAAAAACAACAACAAGGAAACCTTGTGCACTGTGAATGAGATTGTAAACTGGTACAGCCACTATAGAAAATAGAATGGAATTCCCTTAAAGTATTAAAAACAGAACTACCATATAATCTCGCAATTTCACTTCTGAGAATATATCCAAAGGAAACAAAAACACTATGTTGAAACAATATCCACAACCCATATGTTGATAGCAGCATTATTTACAATAACTAGACATGAAAACAATTTATGTGTCCATCCATGCATATATGGGTAAAGAAATCGTGAGATATACATGGATACACAACGGATATTATATAGCCATAAAAGTGGAAATCTGAAATCTGTAGCATGGACAGACCTTGAGCACATTAGGCTAAGTGAAGTAAAACAGACAAAGATAACTACTGTATGATCTCACTTATATGTGGGATCTAAAAGCAAAATAAAACAAAGCAAAAAAACAACAAACAACAACAACAAAAAAGGAATGAAATGAAAAAAAACACCCTACTCATAGAAGAAGAGATCACATTAGTGGTTACCAGAGGCAGTAAGTGGGGGCAGATAAAACTTAAAGAAGGTGGTTAAAAGGTACAAATTTCCAGCTGAAAGATAAATAAATGCTAAGATGTAATACACAACATGATAGCAATAGTTAACATTGCTGTATGATATTTGAAAGCTGTTAAGAGAGTAGATCCTAAGAGTTCTTTTCACAAGGAAAAAATATTTTCTTTTTGTATCTATATAAGATGATGGGTGCTAACTAAACTTACTGTGGTAACCACTTCACAATACATGTAAATCAAATCATTGTACAGTACCCCTTAAAATTATACAGTCTTTTATGTCAATTATATCTCAATAAAACTAGGAGACTTTAAAAAAAGATAACCATTATTTTTTTTTTATTAAGGGCTATTTTGAATGACAAATCAGTGTGTTTAACTTTTCCTGTCCTTTCAAACTTTATTTCAGTGGAAATATTTTTTATGTAGCTACATTTTCTTTTTATATGAATAGCAAAATAATTGCTAATTTGGATGCAAACTTATTTCAGAGTTGCACATCACTATTTTACATCTGTGCTACTCATTTAAATAACTTCCTTAAAAGAAGAAAAAACACTAAAGAGTAAAATTTTTATTACAAGGGCTCAAGAACTTCTGGTTTAAAAATTTTCAGGATATTTCCAGGGCTAGTATTAGGGCTTCTGATGACAGGCTTATGGCAAATAAGAGATTATAATTCAATACACAAGATCATCTGGGAGAGATTTTAGATGATGTTTTTACTTAAAGAAATAAACTTCAAGGTTTTCCCCTCAAAGGGAGAAGGATAAAAAATGTGACCCCTCCTTCACTTTCCCTTCCTTTCTTTTTCTCTTTCCTTCCTTTTTTTTTTTTTTTTAAGCAGGGAAGGAAATAACGCTTCAAATATTGGTGTCTTATGAGTACAAGAACTGAGATCCCTACTTTGGGTCCTAAAGGATAAAAGGCTATTGCCGGAGGGGTAAATGAACTTGTCTTAGAAGGTCTTGTAACCACTTAAAGGAAAAAGATACGCACAGTCCTGCTAAAGTTCTCCCTGGGAAACCTGTCTGATCTTCACAATGTTGGCAAGATATCCCATATGTAGGAATGGGGTCACATGATTTACAGACATATTGCTCTCCCCTTTGCTTCATGAAGAATCAGCAGACATGATTTGGGTTATGAATAATGCTTAATGAAAATAGCCCAGAAAGACTGGCCTTCCAGGAAAATGATAAAAAATGTAGCTTGAAAAGCATTGAAAGACAAAGGGACTATAAAAAAGATGAAGGAAATCATCAAACTCATGAACATATTATAAGTCATCCAGGTTTCAGGACCTATTGAATTAGAAGATTCTTGACACAAAGGTTTATAAATTCCTAATTCTATCTTCAAGTTTTTTAATTATTTACTCCAACTATTTGTTAAGTGAAAAACTACAGAAAATAAAAAAACCCAATACAAACAAACAAAAGAAATAAAAAAGCAAAAACTCTGATTTATCGGCCTTTGTGTATTCTCAGAGTTACCTATAAAGTGGAAGAATCTGGGTGAATAAATGAAGGTTAACTCATCAACAGCAAGATCATTATTTCAAAAGATCTATTGAAGGGCACAGCGTAGCCCTCACTGTGTTAATGTGTATGCATAAATATTTGAAGAAAAAAGCTTAGAATGTCCATCTGGTCAAAACTTAAAACAGTTAATGAAAGCTAACTTCTCTTTGAGTCTATCTTTTCCTAGAATGTAAAATAGATCAAATTATGATTTCTACTGACAGGAACCTCACATTTAATATATGTGACACCTTGCCTATCCATCTAAATAAATAGGAATCATGGTACTGTTAGTACAAATATTTACACAATACATTCTATTGGACTAGAGGTAAAAGGTTTCTGTATAACTTCTGATAAGAAAGTTTAATTTTCTGGGCTTTAGTGTCTTATTTGTAAAATGACTCATTTGAAAAAATAATAAAGGGCTAGAACCAGATGTCAAAGAAGTTATATATTTTTTTAACTTAGGCATAAAGAGATATATGATACATATACATATATTTATATTATTCTACTCTTTGCAATATAAAAAAGTTGATTAACTGATTTGCTTATTTTGTTGATACTTAAAAAGATATATTGTTGGGGCACCTGGGTGGCTCAGTGGGTTAGAGCCTCTGCCTTCGGCTCAGGTCGTGATCTCAGGATCCTGGGATCGAGCCCCGCATTGGGCTCTCTGCTCAGCAGGGAGCCTGCTTCCCCCTCTCTCTGCCTACTTGTGCTCTCTCTCTCTCTCTCTGTCAAATAAATAAATTAAAAAAAAAAAAAAAAAAAAAAAAGATATATTGTTACCCATAATAAAGTCTATTTTTTTTCAGCTTTTGCTTTGAGGAGTTGGTTTGTTTCATAATAAGGTATTAGGTATTTCTGTGAAGCTGTATTAAGAATAAGAATAAACCAAAATTGTAAAATAGTTTTATACTAAGGTTCAATAATATGTAAATGCCTTTGGCTCTTTCTTTTACCTTTTGAACTATATACAATATTATGACTGACTGATCCAGTTACCTTGAATTCTGGTTTGTCCCCATTAGAATCTAAGCAATTATCTGTTTAGATGAAGTAAAGAAATAAATCATCTCCCATTTTATATGAGGTGTTGACATTTATTGATTTAATGTTCTCTTAAAATCTTTCAGGGAAATGGTTTTTAAATTATAATAATAAGTGGACAGAAATTAATGGACCTACCCAAACTAGAGCAACATGTTGGGATGTAATTCATTGTCAAAATTTTGTGGGTGAATTTTAGTAAGGAAAATTATGGCTAAGAGGCTCTACGTAGGTGTTCTTTTATAACTTGCACTGCTTCTCTGTGAGCTAGTGTTTGAGAATTCTGCTCCGAGACACATAATTATTTCCTTTCACACAACTGACCATGTACTGTGTTTTCTGGCTTCACTACAGTAAAAGTCCTTCAAAAGATAATCTTTTAAAAAAGATTTTACTCTAAATAATTTAGAAAGAATAAACTATTATGAATATAATAAATGATTAACATTCAGACACTTCTGCATTAATATTTTAATAAGAAATGTGTTATAACATGCAATATAAACTTTACTAAATATATAAAAACATCAAGCATAAATCATTCAGATATCTCCAAGATAGCTGTAAGTATACATAAATGGTGCCTGCCAACAAATACTTAATTAGCCCTATTCCTTTTACCTCATAGTTCTTTGCATGTTCTTGACCTTGTGCTCTATCAGCTTTCCCTAGCTATTTTTCTGTTATTTATCTTTCTCATTATTTGGGGCTTTTTGGTTTGTTTTTATTTATCTTTACAACAGGAGTACAGTTTCTCTTTGCCAATATGCAAGTAACTCATATGCCACTTCCTCTATACCAGTTTCAGCATGTTTAACTAATTAAACTAATTAAAGTAATGTTTAACTAATTTTAACTTTGTTATAAAATCAGTAACAATAAGATTTTGTTGTCAACTAAGATTAGGTTAAAGGGGTAACTGATGGATCAAAGCAAGTTCACTCAAAAAGTGAAGTGAGCTCAATTTGCCTTAGAAAATAGAGAATTAGTAGAAAGGATCCGAGTATCAAATTTTACCTTCAGCTGAATTCCTGCCTTATCTTAAATCATTTTTAGAAGCTTGTGTCTAATCATACTGTTTTTTGACATATAACTGTTTTTCTTCTGTTACAAGTGTCTATGTAACACTGTTAAATCTGAAGTCTGAGGTCAAAGAATATAGCACCACCTCATGTTAGACCATAAGTGGCATTCTTGCATACCTGTGTCCCTAGAATGCTCGAATGCTCTTAAGAGTTTCCATAACTTTGTTTTCCAAAAAACTAAGACATGAAAGGCAGAAGTGAGTCTAAGACAAGGGTTAAAACAACTGTTAGGCTCTCAATACTGCAGGAAATGAACTTTTGGCTTAAAATTTATTTTATATTGATTAGGAAAATGATGCTTGAAAAAGAGATTTTACTTCGAAATTATTGGCTTTTATATAATGTTCTCAGCTTGACTTGTGAAAAACCTCTCTTCCTTGACAATTGTGCTACCCCAAATGGTTTTTTGGCATTATTTATCTGTTAGGTTATTGTATTTTACTGCGTAATCTTAGGGTACCTGAAAAGCAGGCAGGTAAAACAAAAACAAAAACAAAAACAAACTTATTTTATGTTAAAGGCATACACTAGTTTTACACGGTGCGGGGGGGGTGTGTAAAAACCTTAATGGAAGTGTGGAAATCACTCCAAAGAAAGTACAAACTTGATTTAACTTGTCATGTTTGAACTGACTGAGCTAAACTGATTTTTTAACTAGATAGTAAAGTTTAGGAAACAGAATCATTAATTAGAATTATATTGGTGCCTGTTAGGATTTGGCCTTTGAAGTCATTTTGGTACAACCCTTCTATAAAACATCTACGTAAAAATCTGTCCTTACATTTCTGGTGTACAGGTCATGACACCTAGTCATTTCCTACTGAATGTCCATCAAATGTTATCCTTTTACTTCCTTTAAGAATTTAAAGTCTCAGATAGTATAGTCACTGGTACACTCATTCAAAATTCCAACTGCTCTCACCATGATTATTCACACTTCTGATTAACCCTTGAAGCATAGGAGACCTCGCCTAACTATGTGAAGAAACAGAAAATCCATAGCAAGACAGAAACCTCATGATATATAGAGGAAAGCATTTACTCCCACAGTCTCATTTCTTTGTAGTACATGTACTATATCACTAAAAAACAAGTGATATTTTTCTGTTATTTGATTGGGTATACAGTCTTTTTGACCATCAGTTTATAACCCCCTAAATATGTAAGCTAACACATTTCATAAATCACCAAACGATAAGAATGTTAGTGATTCTGTACAAGATATATTTGGGGGAGTACTTTTTAAACATTGAGATGAAATTGGAATTTCAAATTTTATTTTTTTATCTTATAATTTGTACTTACAGGTCATACAATTTAAACATGATTGATTATTGTTAGCATATGCAATGAGGTATTTGATACTTTCTAATTACTATTAGTAATTAGTACAATAGTACTAATTAGTACTAGTAGTACTATTAGTAATAGTACTACTATTACAAAACTACTTTTGATATTTGAAATACCAAAGTACCTTTGATACTTTCTAACAGAGAATTTGTGGTGACTATAGGTTTTCCTGCAATGATAGGCAATTTTGGAGAGGTAACTGATGTTGAAGGCAAACATAAAACTCATACAATAACATCCACATTAATACCTTTAGATGTGCTCAATGAGTATACAATAAGATGACAAAGAATCACTCAATCACCGGAGATATATTACACTTCTAAGTAAGGTACTATAGGTTATAAGCTTAAAGAGACTGGAACCTCTTTTCAAAGTTTTAACAGAAAACTTCAGTGTACTGTTTTTCATGTCACTTGAAGAGTTATCTGTATTTCAGATTGAATATCTCTAGCTTATATGGAGAGTGTTAAAAAAAGTGTTGAGTCACCATGAAAAATTTTAGAAAGCCAACATTTATGAGGACAGTTGTGTTGAAAGTTTCTTGTTGAAAATGTCTTTGAAAACCCCAAGTCTGTGCTATTTTAGAAATTTTGAATCATCTTATAAATTCGATTTTCTTTAAAAGGTGCTCAAGTGGAAAAAAATTATGGAAAATTCCTGTCAGGCTTTGTTTTGGCTCTCCCCCCACCCCCATCAGGCTTTGAATGAATGCAGTTTAGATAAATGGTGAGTCATCATAAGAACTGAGTAACTTGTAATCTCAGAGTTGAAAATAAATGGTACATAGCCAGATTACTCAGTAGAGGATTGAGAGAGAGTAAGAAATTCTTGATCATACCAAGTTTTGGTAGGGGAGCAAATAACAAAGAACAGAAAAATGGAAAATTGAAAATATGACTTCGATGGATTTTATCAGAGATACCATTCTTTGCTGTGTAGCTTTATTGAAATTCTATAGATCAGAATATAATTTGTTCTTTGTCTATGAGGACCTGTAATTTACATGATTTGTTTCCCTTTGCCATTTGTTTTCATGGTTCCGATTGGATTCCTGGAACATAGTAGATAACTGTTAATGAATCAATCGAGTAATCAATCAATGAAATGTATCATATATCAAGTGTTGGTGGTTATTTTTTTTCAATTTTTCCATAACGGGAATATTGTAAATTATTTGACTCTTCCTTTTTTTTTTTCTTACCACTCTCCACATTTAGTTTAAGAGAGAGCTAACTTGTTGAATGGCTTCATCGGCTTATAATAAAATCAAGAACCCACTTGTATTTCTCTTCAAATTTCCCCCTAGATTTTGTTTAAGCATATAAGCATATTAACTTTGATATGTATTTAAGTGGTTATTAAATAACCAACTAGAAGTATTAAATAGATGGTAGAATCTGAGTTTGAAACCACACAGAGAATGGAATTAGATGTATAAAGTGGAAGTTTTGAGTTTTTCAGCGTATGAATAACATTAGATGACAGTCATACACCACTGGGTCTTGGGGTCTTCTTCCCTACCTTAATATCCTAAAAATATCAGAAGTTTATTCAATGCAAGGTTGCCAGTTATGTTCTTTTTTTTTTAACTTCCTAGAGTGAAATACGATTTTGCTTCTGCTGTCTCCACTTGCAATGGAGTGTCTCCACTTGCACTGTTGATCACTAGTGGCCCCTCAGGTTTTTTTTTTTCTCCCTCAGGTTTTGATGCTATCATATCTACTACTTTAATGATTCTACTGAAGGTTTTAAAGGGAAGGAGTTTTGATTGTTGTTTTTTGTTTTTTTTTTAAAGAACTCTTCTATTTTTTACTTTCAGCTGTGATTTGCTTCTAAAATTTCTTAACTTTTACTATGTACACAATTCAGCAGGAGATAATTCTAAAAGGCAGAATAAGTCTTAGTGATTCATCTGAGAGTCCTAAGTTTCTAGACCATGGACCACACTTTGAATAAAATGGCATTAAAGTAGCCCAGAAGCTGTTACCCCTGATTTGGCTCAAATCATCTCAATTACCTTTTTTGGAATTACTTCTACATCTACTGTATGAGGTTATGGAGAGTCTTTAAATAAGAATATTTTCAGTTTTTCCTTAGTAAAAGGGTGTATTTGTAACATATAAACAAACTGGACTTTTTCTAGAATTTTCCAGTAAGAATGGAGTACAAAGAGAAAATAATTTACATACTTTTATTCAAGGGAAACTGTTTTGATAAAAATCTTGAGTAGTTCCTACCACAGACATATTTTATCCATCCCAAGCCTTATCATTAAATTATTACTTATATTACTTATATCCCTTCATATCTTTCGAACAAATTTCTTTTATCTAGATATTCAAATTTAGTTTATAAATTCCATAGAATTTGAAATTTGGAAATGTGGACTTTTCTTTTATGCTAAAAATTTTAGTATTACTTGTTTTGATGAAGAGAAGCTTGTGGTGTTGAAGTATATTCACAAAAAATATTCCTAGAATAACAACTTTTTAAAAGTCACCATGTAAAAAAAGTAGTAACTAAGAGAATCTCAGTAATTGGGTTCATGATAAACTATTGCGGAAGGTAAGTTATTATTGACACACCATAACAGGGTCAACTCCAGTTTATTTAAACTATCATTTACAAGAAGAATTGAAAATAGCAGAGTATCTAAAGAAAATGTTTGCTAGAAAGCAAAACACATAAAAATCCATTTAACATTATATATAATAATATTAAATTACTTGGTAATATATTATGTCTTTCATTGTTATAGCTATTTTATCCACACAGGTAAATTTTGAATGGCATACTCCTTCAGGGAAGTACTTCATGTTAACAAATATTCTTTATTAGTAAATTTCCAAAAACAGCTCTAACTTCTATAGCCTGTTCAGGGCTAGTTTTTGGGCTATATACTGAATCAGCAGGTATTCCAAAGTACATTTTCCAACAATTTTTTTAGTACAGTTGACATAAACTCCACCTGAATATTCTATATATTCATGTATAGTAGAACTACATTTCAGGAGCCTGAAATGATGTGATGCCATTTTAATGTACTGTGGATCTTGTAAAAGCATGTACCTTAATACTCTCAGAATTTTCAAGGGCATATGTATTTCTGTTTTCAGTTTTTATTTTATTTGATTCAAAGAAAAATGAGTGCCCTCAGCATAGGAATCCAAGCAACATCTGACTGGTAATAAACTCTTCAGTATATAATAAAAGCTTTTTATTTTAATTACAAAGCTTTTGCTTTGAGAAACAGATTCATTTCATTGAAATTGTCAAATCTATTAGTATAGTATTATTTGTAGTATTCCTTTATTATTATTGGAAATAATAATTATTTTTACATCTTTAGTAATATCTCTTGGTTCATTCCTGATATAGTATTTTTTGTCTTTTCTTTTTTTGGCAGTGTTGATGGAGGTTTGCCAATTTAATTGGTAGTTTAAAAAAATGGCTCTTTGTTTCATTGATTTCGTCTATTGTTTTTCTATTTTCAAATTCACTGATTACTGCTGTTATGATTAGGTCTTTCTTTTATGTATAAATTGGGTTATTTTGCTCTTTTCTATCGAGGTGGGAGCTCAGATTTTTCATTTGAGAATTTTCATCTTTTCTAATATACTCATTCAGTGCTATACATTTCTCTCAATACTACCTTTAAATTTTGATATATTTTATTATCATTTATTTCAATGTATTTATGTTATCACTGAGACTTCTTTAACCCAAAAATTACCCAAAGGGTGACTTACTAGTTTGTTCTTTAGTTTTCAAGTATTTGGTGACTTTCCAGTTATCTTCCTATTACTGATTTACAGTTTGAATTTTTGGAATTCAAGAACACACTATGTTTGACTTCGGTATTTTAGATTTTCTAATATTTGTTCTATGGCCTAGGATATGGTCTGTCTTGGTACACATTCCCTGAATGCTTAAAAAAAAAATCATGTATTGTCCTGCTATTGAACGTTGTGTTCTAAAAATGTTGATTAGAGACTATCAGTTGAGGGGTGTTTTAAGTTCTGTATTCTTGCTGATTTTCTGTCTAGTTGTTCTGTCATTTATTAGAGAGGGGGTCATTTATTAGAGAAGGGGTTAAAATCTCCTATTATAACTGTGATTTTGTCTATTCTACTTTCAGTTCTATTAGTTTTTATTTCACACATTTTCCATCTCTTTGGTTCATACACAAATACTATTGCTATGTTTTCTTGGTATATCTACCCTTTTATTATTATATTATGTTCTTCTGTGACTCTGGTAATTTTCTATGCTTAGAAGTCAATAATATCTAATATTAATATAGCCATGCCTACTTTCTTTTGATTAATGTTTCCATAATAGAAATTTTAATACTCTTATACTTTCAACCTGCCTATAGTATATTTAAAATATCTTCAACATAAAAACCCTAGAAGAGAGCACAGGCAGTAATATCTCTGACATCAGCTGTAGCAACATTTTTGTTTCTAGATATTATCTAGCAAGGCAAAGGAAATAAAAATAAAAATAAACTACTGGGACTACAGCAACATAAACGGCTTCTGCACAGCAAAGGAAACAAAACTAAAAGGTAATCTATTGAATGAAAGAATATATTTGCAAATGACATATCCAATAAAGAGTTAGTATCCAAAATATATAAAGAACTGATACAACTCAACACCCAAAAAATGAATTAATCCCATATAAAAATGGGAAGAAGACATGAACAGACATTTTTCCAAAGAAGACATACGGAAGACTAACAGATACATGAAAAGATGTGCAATGCCACTCAGCATCAAGGAAATGCAAGTCAAAACCACAATGAGATAGCACCTCACACCTGTCAGAATGGCTAAAATCAAAAACATAGAAACAAGTATTGGAGAGGATGTGGGAAAAAAGGAACCCTCTTGTATTGTGGTGACAATGCAAACTGGTACAGTCATTCTGGAAGACAGTATGGAGGTTCCTCAAAAAGTTAAAAATAGAACTACCCTATAACCAATAATTGCTCTACTGGGTATTTACCCCAAAATACAAAAACACTAATTCAAAGGGATACATGCAGCCTTACATTTATTGTAGTATTATTTATAATAGCCAAATTAAGGAAGCAGCCCACTGCTCATTGATGAATGAATGAAGAATGTTTACACACACACACACACACACACACACACACACACACGCACACACACAAAATGGAATATCAGTCAGCCATAAGCAAGAAAGAAATCTTGCCATTTGCAATGACATGCATGGAGCTAGAGTATAATGCTAAGTGAAATAAGTCAGTCAGAGAAACAAAAATACTATATGATTTCACTCATTTTTGAATTTAAGAAACAAAATGAATGAGCAAAGGAAAGAAGACAGAGAAAGAGAGAAACCAAAAAACAGACTCTTTACTATAAAAATGAAACTGATGGTTACTGGAGGGGAGTTGGGTGGGTGAAATAGGTGAAGAGAATTAAGGTGTGCACTTGTGTAATGAGCATTGGATGATGCATGGAATTGTTGAATCACTATTTTGTACACCTGAAACTAATATAACACTATAATTCCAGTATACTGGAATTAAAATAAAATGAAACATAAATAAATAAATAAGTAAATAAATAAATAAAATAATAGAATGAACTTCAACCAATAGCATATACTTGAGTTCATGTTTTTTATTTGATTATGCTACTATCTCCCCTTTAATTGGTATACTTAGGCCAGTTACATTTATTAGAATTATCAACATGGTAAGGTTTAAGTTTTAATTCCCTTTTTTTTAAGATTGTACTTTTATTTGTTTTGTCATTTCTATGTATTCTTTTTCTTGCCTTCTGGAGGTTACTTGAACATTTTTTTTAGATTCCATTTTGCTTTATTTATAGTATTTTTGAGTATATCTCTTTGAATAGCTTTCTTAGTCATTCACTCTGAGCATTTCATTATATATACATAACATTACATTCTGCTGATGTTAACATTTTGCCCATTTGAGTAAAATATAAAAACATAACTTCCCTTATCTATTCTATTTTCGTTCACTGATTCCCTCCTGTGTGCGCTCTATTCTGCTATCTCATTTTTTTTAATTTTGGTAATTGTATTTTAAATTCTAAAATTTCCATCGGTTATATTACTTTGCTGAGATTTAAAAAAATCTTTTGTTTCACGAGTCTGCATAATGCCTGGTTGAAGTCTTTTTTCCGAAGACTACTTTTAAAGTCTTTGTCAGATAATTTAAACATCTCTTCCTTGATCCTGATGTTGGCATCTATTGACTGTCTTTCTCATTCAGTTTAAGTTCTTCTTGATATAAGTGATTTTCAACTGCAACTGGGAGAGTGTCTTGTAAAGAATTTAATTTTCATTTGGCTGATGACTAATAAGAATGAGCATCTTTTAATATGTTTACTGAAATCTGGATATTCACTTTTGAGAAGTATTTATTCAAGTATACCACTAAAGATTTTTAACATGAATGGATGTTGAGAATCTTCAAAGACCTTTTTAGCACCTATCAAAATTTTACCTGACTCTGTTTTTCTTCTTTATTCTGTATAGGGGTCATTTATATTGATTTATAGTCAACATTTAATAATAGTTGCATTCCTTCAATAGAACACTTATTTGTAATAAATTTTCCTTCAGTAGACTGTTGGACTTAATATGCTAACATTTTCAGTAGGATTATTGCCACTTTCTTTCACTGTAATGTGTTTGTAATTATCTCAGTGTTGTTAGCTTTGGGTATCAATAATATTGTGGGAAGATTTGACTTTTCTATTTCATGAAAATGTTTAAGTTGGGGATATTACTCCGTATATTTTGAGAGAATCCAATAAGAAGCCATAGTGATTTGGTGCTTTTTACTTGGTGAGACTTTTATTTATGGTTTCTTCAATTGATAGAGATATATTGATTTTCCAATTTTCTGTATGTCATTCCCCCTAATGTTTTCAACTAAAGTTTTCAAATATAAAGAAAAGTCAAAAGTACACTTGTACAGTGAGCACCTACCTAACCATCACATAAACTATCAAAAATATTTTGCTCCTAGCATATTACTCCATGCATGCATCTTGTATGCATCCCTTAAATGACTTTATTTTTTATTCATTTCAATAAGTTGTATATTTCCATTGGCTTCAGCCCTAAAAATTTCAACACTTAACACTGCTAACTACTTTGATATTTGTTTATGATTTTTAATTAAAAGTCACATAGATTGAAAAGTGCAGGTCTTAAGTGTATTTTGAATTGTTGTGGCCATATCTTAAATATATGTGCCATTTTTCATTTGGAACCCCCAAAGCTTGTCCAATTTTTTTACATACAAAGAGAAAATAGAGGATTTATGGTAATTTTGAGGCCAAGAGTACAAGGATTTGAGTAAGTCCTGTCACCTAAAGAAGTCAGTCTGCCTTGAGTTTGTTCAAAGCAAGGCCTTTGCAATATCAAATTTTGTGAGATTATACAAAGGGATAGCCAGAGCATAAAAGTTAAGAATCAAGTATATAAGTTATCCAATGTGACCAAGATATCCTCTATGTTGTTTTTTAGGAATCAGCCAGTAAAAGTTACAACTAGAATCCAATCTTTAAAGGGGAAATATCGAAATAGAAAAGATTCTATTTTATGTGACATCATCACAGCTTAGATCAAGTGTTAATAAACTTTGTTTCTAAAAAGGGTCAGGCAGTAAATATTTTGGCTTTGAAGGCTACCTGTTCTCTGTCAGAACTACTCAAATCTATCATGGCTACAGAAAAACAACTGTAGAAAACACATAAAAAAATGGTGAGAGCTGTGTTCTAATAAATATTTGCAAAAAAAAAATAGCTAACAGATTGATTTGGGCCCACAAGACACATGAGAAATCCTTTCTGGAGGTTTGCAGATAGATGAAACAATCTTTTAATAGCACCATTTTTTATTGGGTATTTGGTCATTTTTAGTAAAGGTACAGCTAGGCCAACTGGGGTATTTAAAATTTAATCCTCTTTCATCTCTCCCACTTCTGTATTGTCTTTGTCCCGAGGCTATCAGGGGACAGGGTCAAGGGTTAACGTTGCTGGAGACAAATCAGGTAATGGGTTATCAATGTGCACAATCATTAATTATAAACCAAGTATCTTCTCCTGAGAGTTCCAGAAAGAAGCTGCCTCACCCATATGTTAATAATGATTATGTATTAAATTTATAGAATAGGTCTTTAACAGGTGCTTCGAGTGGAATCAATAAGTGGTAAAGTTTAGTGAGAGAACCCAGAGAGTGCCTTAGACAACAAGAAGTGGTTGAGGCAAAAGCATAATTTGAGGCGTATTTGAAATTCCAACAACTGTAATCATATTCTCACCCTAAGAAAGTAATAACGGAATGGTAATGGGGTTGATGATCGAATCAAATAAAAAGGGAACATTGTTATGGCAATTATACAGACATGTCCTGCTTATATTAAGGACAATAATGATAGAGAAATACTATTTTGGTCACACAAAAGCTGTCATTTGTCCTTCTGAATTCTATTTTTTTGTACTTAAACAACATATTTTTCTCCTCTTCTGTAAAATATTGACAAGCATCTTTGTTTAGACTAGTAAAGAGAAATATTATTTGTGGGTTGTTCTAATTGCTTAATTTAGAAGTTATTAATATGGTCTGCAATTTTTCTTTTTCTGAGCAAAGTTTGTAAAGGGCTCAATAAGCTCTTATAATTCCAAGAGGGTACTGTTTGCTTTCTAATCTTTCGTTTTCTAACTAAATCTATGACCTCAGGTTTAAGACTTTAACCAAAAATGTTAACAAGACAGTTAAGACAGTTGTAATATCTACTCCCTGAGAGAGACTAGAATTTCCTCTTAAAGCAGTAATAATAAGACCTAAAAAGTTTAAGATGAATTTTTTTTAATTTGTAAAACTGTAATTTTTAAAATATGCATATTTTAGAAGTTTTATATTTAAAAAAAATTGACAATACACTGCAGAGTTCCCATTTTGCACCCAGTTACCCATTATTAACCTGACATTAATATGATATATTAATTAACAAACCAGTATTGATATATGAATTATGAATTAACTAAATTTCCTACTTTATTCAGATTTTAATTTTTACCTAATGTATTCTTCAGTTCTAGAATCTCATCCAGGGTCCCTCATGTCTTTAGCCTTCTCTTTGTTATTCTTTGGACTTCTCTTGTTTTTTTATTAACTTGGCAGTTTTGAAGGTCAATTATTCTGTAGAATGCCTCTCTGTTGGAATCTTCCTATGTTTTTCTCAGGATTAAATCAGAGTTATGGGTTTTGCTTTTGGGGGAGAAACACCAGAGGAAATGTGATTTTTATCACATCTTTCAAGGACACAGACAATCAACATAGTTTATCACTGTTGATGTTGACCTTAACTGCCTAGCTGAGGTGGTTTGTCATGTTTCTCCACTATAAGATTTATTCATTTGAGAGAGAGAGAGAGAGAGAAAACGCACAAGCTGGGGGAGCTGCAGGCATGGGGAGCTGGAGGCAGAGGGAAAATCAGGCTCCCACAGAGCAATGTTTCTCCAGCATAAGGTTACTCTTACTTTCCCCCTTTCCAAACTAGACTCTAGAAGAAAGTCACATTGTGCACCCCACACTTAAGGAATGGGGAGTTATATTCCCATTTATAAAGATCAAATATCTACGTAAATTATTTGGAAGTCTTCCGTATAAGAGATTTTTCTCTCAGGGCGCCTGGGTGGCTCAGTCGTTATGCGTCTGCCTTCGGCTCAGGTCATGACCCTAGGATACTGGGATCGAGCCCCGCATCAGGCTCCCTGCTCAGCAGGAAGCCTGCTTCTCCCACTACCATTCCCTCTGCTTGTGTTCCATCTCTTGCTGTGTTTCTCGCTGTCAAATAAATAAAATTTTTAAAAAAGAGAGAGATTTTTCTCTCATCCCAAATTTATTTATTTATTTGTTTGTTTGTTTGTTTGTTGGATATTTATTTTATATTTCAGGTTATAATGCACTATTACTTTATTTTCTTGCCCTGATTATTCCAGTTTTGTTCACTGGGAATTCTTTTAGTTCCCCATTATCATTGTACCCCATCAAATTGTATATGTGTGTATTTTTAGTTATCTTCTATTCTCTGGCAGTACAGAATGATCCAGGCTCATCTTGTATATATTCTGTTCAAGTTCTTAAATCAGTCATTTCTCCAGAAGGCTCTGTTTTTTGTTGTTTTAAAGACTGGTATAGACATGAAGACCTAAGAGCTAGGACTGGATTCTTATCATTTTTGAAAGGAAAGCCCTTGGAGAAATTGTTAGTTTATTCAAAGTTATCCAAAATATCATTAATTGCCCTTGATAAAATCCTGCCAGAGTTTCAAATATTTAGTTATATTCACATTATAACATTTGTACATGTAAGGCGGACAATGAATCAGTTTCATTGAGTGAGATCCATGTAAAATAATAATAAACAACAGATAAATAAGAGACAATGATCTTGGCACTACACCCTATCTCCTTCTTCAGGGCCTTGGGCAGTTAGGTCAAAAAAGATCAAGAATAAAATCATAGGCAGCACTTCAAGTAAAGAACAGACATGCTCATCATAAGTAAAAACTACTCAACTTTCCAGGCTCTGGGATTCTGAAAAGGCAGACATTACAAGGTAATGTCTATCCAGGAAGTGACCTGGGCTAAGTATGATCTAAGTGGCAGCACCAAAGATGGTGCAAGAAAACTAACCTTAGCACCATTAAGGAAAGCTTTTATTTGAAAATGCTGCAACACGTTCAGCTTTGAAAGAGTATTTTATCTTTAAGAAAAAGGGCAGAGTTTTTGTAGTGCTTTTCAGAGTAAGAAGATGAAGTAAATTTAGGCACTGTTGGTTATAAACGTTTCTTGGAACAGGGAGAGATTGTTCTTGTAGTTTACCAGCTGATGGCTAGGCAATTCCGATTTAGCAAAACTGACAAAATGAAGGTTATGTGCTAATGTCACATGAGGTCTACATGACAGTTGGGAGGAACAGTTTTGGGAGCTGAGAACATATTGGGAAATTTTTAGAGTTTCTCATGCATGATTATAGTAAGCAACAGGGCTCTTCAACTTAGAGCACATATAAGTATTGTACTCCCCACATGTATTATTTTTCTTAATTTTAAAGTATTAAGTAAATGTAGAAAGAAAACTGCATGAGAGTATTAGGTACTTTTACTATATATCTTTCAGAATGCCTCCTTGTACATGTTATGTCCTGAATAAATATTTTGAGAGAAAATACTGATGCTCAGCACTAATAACTACATATTACTAGGTAAAATATCTTTAGGTGTAATGGCTAATTGCCTACCTACTTGCTAATTCTGTGTCATTTTCTGATTCCATTTTTAGTTTTATCAAGAGTTTTTATCTTGGAACTTAGTAATATAAGTCACCTTGGAACTTATACCTTACCTTGGAACTAAGTAATAAACATTCTTCATTTGAATGTAATGTGGTAGAAAAAATTAAGGGGAAATTTGTCAGCTTCTCTTAACTTGCTACAGAGAGCTGGAGGATTAGGTAGGAAAGTATGTTTCATTCAGGCTGCATGACCCTTATCTCAATGAGCTGTACACTAGATATGGAATTGTTGCTCTTCTAAATGGATGATCAATTCCAGTCTCAAAAGTTTATATAATTTTTTTATGCCTCTGCAGGCGCTAAGCCATAATTCCTGAGTTCATACCATGCATACAACCATCAGTCTCTGTGTTTACAGGCACACACAGCGGGCTTATTTGTTTATTTTTAGATGTAGTACCCCTTTGAGTATGAATGTGTATAAACATGAATCAGAAAAAAAAAGAGTGTGACAGAATACTAGAGGGCAATATTTAATTTTGCTTTAAAAATGAGATCTCACCTATTTCTCATGTGTTGAAAATGAAGCTTGTAATTTCCCAAAGGTGTGCAGTGGGAAATAGATAATATTTGGAAATTCATCAGTGGCCTTTTTTCCTATAATGAAAAATATGGATGTGAAAAGATTGTTCCTGATAGCCAGGGCAGCATTTAGGAAAATATGGAAAGAGATCTTAATAGTAAACTAAACATAAACAAATATGCCATTAAAAATTCAGTAAGTTCATTTCTCTCTCAGCTTTCAGTAGGACAGAAACATGGAAACACATATATAATGAGTGAATCAAAGGGACAGTGGCTGCATTTTCCCCCTCAGCTCCTAGCACTGTGGGCTCAGTTTTATTTCTTAAGTAAAGAAAAAGGCATCAAAAGGCAAGAATGAAAAAAATAAAGGCAAACAACAGTGGCTTTTGGAAGAACTCTGATCAGATATGCTCTTCTCTGTAAGTGTCTTTATTTATTTAGTGGGAGACTTCTGTCTGGACACTAGGACATTTATTATTTACCATTATTTTCTACTGTGCCTTATATAACTTCAGTTGGGAGCAGCATTCAAAAAAATAGAAAATAAATTAGTTGAAATGATTAAAATTAGTAAGCAAGTGTAGACAATTTCACTTTGAAAATTTAACAAAAAGATCAATTTCTATTTTATTTAGGCTACTATGTAACCACTTGCCTATATATAAATATATATATGTATGTATAGAAACATATATATATATGTGTGTGTGTGTGTGTGTGTATATATATATGTATATGTATATATATATTTTTTTGTCCTTAACTTCTCAAGAGTAATTTACCTCATTACCTTGGGTTTTTAATATCCCTTTTTGTAGAAGGAATCCTTTTTAAATTTACAAATTCGAAACTGCTCTCTAGTGATAAAACATAATAATTAATTATGTGTAAAACAGAGACTCTGTATCTTCATATGCTATGCATATATGTTCTACTTTAATGTTCTTGAAGTGAATTCTGTGTGGCTATTTAAAAATTATGAAAAAATTGCATAGCAACATCAAAAGTAGAACAAACTCAAGATATCCTGTCATTTAATTTCTTTTAGGTTTTCTACCACAAATAAATCTGTCACATGGCTAAATTATTGCTGAAATATTAGATGAGTCATTCCACATATTAAGATTAGACAGATTCACTGAACTAGGAATTCAGAGCAGGGAGAGAGACAAAGCATAGACTAGAAATTTGATGAACTAGACTTCAGCAGGTAAAGACATGGTGAAAGATGATTCAAATAAACACCTCTACTGTACATGACTGGGATTCTAGAGTTCTAGCAAAATTGGTTCAAACACACTGGGAAGCTACAGACTGCTATTTTTAAATAAGAAGACTGGAACATGGCTAAAGGTCAGAAAGAAAACTCTAGGCTTAGCTTATCAATCTGGGCATTTGGAAGGAAAACATCATTGGATAATTTTACATTCTCTTAAGAGTGAAGGATTCTTATAACAACCATAACTTTATAAGGCATAAGACCTACTTTTGTTCAGGACAGAGAAATTTCCTGAAATCAAAAATGAGACATGATACTCATCTTGATCTCAGAGTATCTTTGGATTCTCCCTCTTATTGCTAATAATGACTTTAGAATATACAAAATAGATCACACAGCTAGCTAGAATGCATACAGTAGCTTGATAATAATGTAAGAATCACAATGTTAGTGAATAAACTTTATTTTCCCTCTGGAATTAATAAAAAAACTCCTCTATGGAACTTGCTGACTTTGAATCCTTGATGGCCCATTAAAGACAAGGGAATGGTATTTAATTAAAAATGAGTTCTGGGGCACCTGGGTGGCTCAGTCGTTAAGCGTCTGCCTTCGGCCCAGGTCATGATCCCAGGGTCCTGGGATCGAGCCCCACATCGGGCTCTCTGCTCGGCAGGAAGCCTGCTTCTCCCGCTACCATTCCCTCTGCTTGTGTTCCCTCTCTCGCTGGCTGTGTTTCTCTCTGTCAAATAAATAAAAAAAATCTTTAAAAAAAAAAAAATGAGTTCCTAAAAAGAATGCAAATTCTTCTTACCTTGTACTCAAGTCTTTTTGACTAATTCCACAATTGGCTTAAATTTGGTTGAGAGGAAACAAAAAAAGGTATGAACTACTCTTGCAGCTGTTGCTTCTGGTATTAATACTAATACTGTTACACACTGCAGCCCCCAGGCAAAAAACAAAGGTTCAAGGTTTTGTCTCTAGCACTCAACAAGGTGGGCAGGTCATATACAAGGCACAGTGAGAGATTACCATGGCCCTTTCTCCTTGCTAGTTACCCACACTGGAACCCCTGATTCCCCCAAACATGAGTTAACAATGTTCTATATGAGAATATTGGAGATGTCTGATGGATTCACTGGTTGAACATCAAAAACAAAACAAAAAGTTGATTATCAAAAGTACAAACCTCATGTGAAATACAGATTAAAACCACAATGAGATACCACCTCACATGAGTAAGAATGGTTTAAATAAACAAGTCAGGAAAACAACAAATGTTGGTAAGGATTCGGAGAAAGGGGAACCCTCTTACACTGCTGGTGGGAATGCAAGTTGGTACAGCCATTCTGGAAAACAGTATGAAAATTTCTTAAAAAGTTAAAAATGGAGCTACCTTATGACCCAGCAAAGGATACAGACGCAGTGACCCAAAGGAACACAAGCACCTCGATGTTCACAGCAGCAATGATCACAACAGCCAAACTATGGAAAGAGCCCAGATGTTCATCGACAGATGGATGGATAAAGATATGGTATATGTATACAATGTAATATTACTCAGCCACCAAAAAAAATGAAATCTTAGCATTTACAAGTACATGGATGGAACTAGAAGGTATTATGCTAATAAGCAAAGTAAGTCAATTAGAGAAAGACAATTATCCTCCGATTTCACTCCTAGGTGGAATTTAAGAAACAAGACACAGGATCACAGGGGAAAAGAGGGGAAAATAAAATAAGATTAAATCAGAGAGGGAGACAATCCATAAGAAACTCTTAACAGGAAACAAACTAAGGGCTGCTAGAGGGGAGGGTTGGGTAGGGGGATGAAGTAAATAGATGATGGGCATTAAGGAATGAGCACTGGGTATTATATGAAACTGATGAATCACAGAACTCTACCTCTGAAACCATTAATACACTGTTAATTAACTGAATTTAAATAAAATAAAAATAAAATTTAAAATTTTTTATTAAAGGTTCAACCTGATGTAAATGAACTCAATACATCCACATATGGAACAGGGATAGACGTGAAATAACTTTCTGGTTTTGTTAGGAAATTTATAATTTAAATAAACATTTTCATCAATTTTGGTAACGTCCATAAATTTTGGTAAAGTCTTCATTGTTACAACTGAAGAGAGAATACACGTGCAATGGTTGAAAGATTTTTTTTCCAAAGCTATTTTTTTCCATGGAATATTTTGATATAGTAAAACAATATCTGAATTCCATCAATGATATCAAGTTGATGAAAGATGATTTCAGTAAATAATAGGCCCCTACCTAAATCCAAAATGGCCTAAATCCTAAATCCATTCAACTTGACTATTTCTGAGGCACTCAATTTCATTTTCTGCCTAACAAAGATGGGGCTGGTACTCATTTTGCTATTTTGACAGCATATTTTTGTGTCATAACATTTCAAATCACTTGGGTATATCAACACAAGACCCAGATAAAACCTTAATTGTGAGTGAAGACATATTTGCTGCTAGTTTATAAAAATGTCTTATCTCTCCAAACTAGAACAAGAGTATACTTATAGAGACAATACAGTTTTTATGTACTTGGGATATTTTTAAAGATTTATATTATTATAAAAGAAAATACTCATGTTAAAAGAGGACAAAGGATATACATCAAAATATGAGTCTTGGGGCGCCTGGGTGGCTCAGTTGTTAAGCGTCTGCCTTCGACTCAGGTCCTGATCCCAGGGTCCTGGGATCGAGCCCCACATCGGGCTCCCTGCTCGGCAGGAAGCCTGCTTCTCCTGCTACCATTCCCTCTGCTTGTGTTCCCTCTCTCGCTTTGTTTCTCTCTGTCAAATAAATAAAATCTTAAAAAAAAATAAAATAAAAATATGAGTCTTACAGGAGTTCTACTTCCCATAGGAATACATACTCTCAATATGTATATATGTTTATATATCTTTTCACACAATTATATGAATAGGCAATTAACTAATAGAAAAAGAAATACAGATAGCTTTTAACACAAGAAAACATAGTTTTTTCACAATATAATGATCGAATAATATTTTTACCCATCAAATTCAAAAATGCATATTAAATTTGATAATAGAATTTAGCAAGAATGTAGGAAAGCAGAAACTCTCTTATGCTACTGCAGTAGTCAATAATTTAGAACTACCAGTTACTACCTTTTTTTTTCCAAAGATTTTATTTATTTATCTGACAGAGAGAGATAGCGAGAGGGAATACAAGCAGGGGGAGTGGGACAGGGAGAAGCAAGTTTTCTGCTGAGCAGGGAATCCGATGCAGGGCTCCATCCCAGGACCCCAGGATCATGATCTGAGCCGAAGGCAGATACTTAATGACTAAGCCACCCAGGCGCTCCCCATTTACCATCTTAATTACACACAGTTTAACCAATTTTTGTTTTATTTTTATTTTTTTTATTAGCTTGCACATGACATTTACATAAAATAAGCATCTTATTATAGATGTCAATTTTTTCCAATTTATAATTTATCTTTTATCTGTGCCTTCAGTATTGATTTTGTACATAAAGTTCAAATTTGAATCATTTTATGCCATCTAATTAATTAGTTCTTATGATCTTAGTTTCTGACTTACTTTAAAAGTTTTTCTCTATACAATTCATAAAAAAGAAAGGCTTACTCTTATTTTTGTTGTTTTACATGTGATTTTGTGTACTGGTTTATTTAAAGTTTTAATTACCAAATATTAATCATAAAGCAATATAGAAAGACTTATATATTAGGTCTACCCATAACTGTACAAATTATTGGCTTAATTTTTCTTTGATTAAATATTTTAAGTAAGTTAAAAATATCGCATTTTAGGGGCACCTGGGTGGCTCAGTGGGTTAAAGCCTCTGCCTTTGGTTCAGGTCATGATTTCAGGGTCCTGGGATCGAGCCCTCATCAGGCTCTCTGCTGAGCAAGGAGCCTGCTTTCCCCTCTCTCTGCCTGCCTCTCTGCCTACTTATAATCTCTCTCTCTCTCTGTCAAATAAATAAATAAAATATTTTTTTTAAAAATCACAGTTAACCTATCTATTTTACCTAAAAACCCAACACTCATACCTAGAAAAAATTTATACAGTTACTGACCTATAAGAATATCAACCTTTTGGGTACAAATTATTTATCAAATGAAATATTGAAACTGTTTCTGGTAAGGTTTCTGAGACAAAAAAGATTCACTTTTCACTGGGTGTGATGCATAAACGATGAATCTTGGAACACTGAAAAAAATAAAATTAAATTTAAAAAGACCCAAATTAACAAAGTATTCTGAAGATGAGTTCTTCGAAATCAAAGTCATCAACCCATCACATATCATTCCTAACCTAGTTTAACAATAATCACTGTACTATGCATTTTGAGAGATAATGATTTTGAAAGGTTGTTTTCAGAGATTAACCAGTTTGCAATGGTGAGATCCAACCTGGTTAGCCACAATTTTGTATGATAAAAAAAAATTCTACAGACATCCTACGTACACTTGTCTCTTTTCCATTAAGTATATATTAATGTCAGAGACTTAAAAGTTATCAACATATATCATCAGAAGTATTGTCATAAGCAGCCAAATTCATAATAATCAATGGAATTGAAGAAGAGCCTTAAAATTGTTTCATTCATCAAAGTAGCACTATTCAACTATGAAACTGAAAGAATATACTGTCCAATTAGCAATACAGTATTGATAATGAAATTTTTTAGATTTCTGAAAAAAATTATAGTTGTTAATGATCTTAACATAGTCTAAAAATAGAATTCAGATATATCAGTTTAGGAAGTATTGAATGATTCCTTTCTTTTTCTCCTCCCTGACTTCAGATTCATACATATGTATATTTTTCAGAACTCATTTTAGGGACAATCTTCATTTATTTTAAGCCACATTTATGATATAGTAAAATGGTAGCATGATGTATACTGGTAAATATAGAAGACTGGACTCATTGCTTTTACCCAAATGCTTTCTCTTCTCTTTTCTCTTTGTCTCAATAATCTTTTCTTCCAACTTTTATTCAGAATTGAGAGCTCTGGGTATATTTTAAAATTATTTTTCCATGGAACTTCTAAAGTTCTCATTTTTCCACTATAAAAACACAATCTTCAATGTATAACTAAGTTTTACTCCTTGATCATTTTCATTATATTCACTTTTTTGTATTCACAAATATATTTTTACCAAAGAGAGGTGAAAAGATAAAATTGTAAAGTGGAACAGAAATGTATATGAAACACATACAACAGAAAGTAAATCATTCACACATCACAGGTTAAAAAAGAGATAAATAATTTTAGGCCTAAAGCAAAATGATGATGTCTCTCCATGACAGGGATTTTATATCTAATTCAAAAGAAATGGGAAGAAAGACCATTGACTGATAATAGAAAATATCATAAAAAGAGACATTTTGATGTCACTTTACCCTTCATTCATTGAAAAGGATACATCATGGTTTGTCTGTGATGTCAAAGAATGACAAGAAGATAGTAAAATGAAAAGAATAATAACTGAACAATATCTTATTCTTAAGATGTCAATTACGCCATTTATATGTTGTCTATTGTGATTTTTTTTTACTTCAAACTATTTTTAAACTGTGTTTACTTCAAACGCAAAAATACTGAGATAATATTATTGTCAATGCAATTTTAGCAAACTCTCTCTGTATATATAATTTGTAAGTATTTGAATCTAACTTGGATTTAAGAAAACCTCTCCTGAAATCTGGTATAAAAAATAAGTTACCTTAGAGAGTTCATTAAGTTTTGGCAAGAAGTGCACATTAAAACTAGAATGAAGTATCTAGTTATAATGTTTCATACATTAGTATAAAGTCCCTAAACATATATGCCCTCTTTTTTTTTTTTAATTTAGAAGCAGGAAATAGCTGAAGCCTCAGTGATCTTTTTTAAAAATATTTTACTACATAATAATGATTCTCAAAATACACTGTTAGAGTACCAGTTCTGTGACATTAGAAACTATTATACCACTAGATAGAAGAATATAACAGTAAAAATACCTGGGGAACAATTTAAACTGGTATTTTTTATTTTATTTTATTTTTTCAGTGTTCCAAGATTCACTGCTTATATACCACACTTCTCAGAACCTTAATATAATATCTATTTTGAATCTGTCAAAAGAGCAATTTGTATAACACATTCCAAACATATTGACCACATCTGCCTCAAGGAGAATCTTCCAGAAATAATATTTTAGAACACAAATTTTTGGTAGACACTGAGATGTTTTGTGAATTTTTTTGGAAGTATAAGGTAATATTTTTCAATAAGAAATGACTGTATCCTAATATATTGGAAAATCACAAGTATGTATGGATGGGGCCCTACAAAGAGTGCCTAATATAAGTACTCAATAGGAGGCAGATTTATTTTTTTAAATTTTTATCTTATTATTATTATGTGTGTAGGGTTTTAGCAAATAAGTTTAAACCATTCTTAAAATCTTTTCTAACACACTATGAAAATAACTGGCATAATGTAAAGGACTTCTGAGAATCTTAGATAAACACTGTCTCATTCTAGTGGTATCAGAGATCCTTCTTAGGAAGCAGAAGTGAATGTTCAGTCACTGATTTTCTAGGTGTCAGTATATGTTGAAATTATTTTACTAAACTGAGGCAACAAATCACGTTTTTAATTTTTTTAATGCAGATATTTGGTGTGTTGTTGTTTTTTTTTTTAAGGATTTTATTTATTTATTTGACAGAGAGAGAGAAAGATCACAAGTAGGCAGAGAAGCAGGCAGAGAGAGAGGGGGGAAGCAGGCTCCACGCTGAGCAGAGAGCCTGATGCAGGGCTCGATCTCAGTGTTCTGAGATCATGACCAGAGACAAAAGCAGAGGCTTTAACCCACTGAGCCACCCAGGCACCCCTTGGTGGTGTTTTTTAAGTTATTTCTACTCAATGGCACATTTGCAAAATAATTAGCAGATAATAAATGTACAACTCAAGAAAATAAATAAATGTACTACTCAAGAAAATAAATGAGAGATGATGAGTAAAATCAAGCCTATGCCTTTGGTTTAATGCCCATTTGGAAGGTCAAACCTGGGGTCATTTTAAGAACACAGCTTCTTGGGGCACCTGGGTGGTTCAATGGGTTAAAGCCTCTGCCTTCAGCTCAGGTCATGATCTCAGAGTCCTGGGATAGACCATGGCTATCCTTCCTCTGGCTCTGCTCAGCAGGGAGTCTGCTTTCCCCTCTCTCTCTGCCTGCCTCCTGCCTGCTTGTGATCTCTCTGTGTCAAATAAATAAAATCTTAAAAAAAAAAAAAAACAAACAAAAAAACACAGCTTCCTAAGCTTCATCTTTCTTTCTTTTTTAAATTTTATTTATTTATTTATCTGACAGAGTGAGAGAGCATAAGCAGGGGAGCAGCAGAAGGAGAATGAGAAGCAGGCTCCTCACTGAGGAGGGAGCCTGATGCAGGTCTAGATCCCAGGATCCCAGTGTCCTGACCTGAGCCTAAGGCAGATGCTTAACTGACTGAGCCACCCATGTGCCCTAAGCCTCACCTTTCCCAAGGATTCTGATGGGTAGGTCTGAGATCAGTCCAAGTAACTGATTTTTTTCACAATGCCCCAGGCCATTCTAAAACTTTTCATTCACAGGCCAAATTCTGCCAGATACTAGGTTAGGAGGATCTCACAGACTTGCCCGATCACTTTCTTATTCCTCTGAGATGTCTACATTCTCTTAGTTTACTTGTTTTTTATGGGTGTTGCTATTATTACTATGTCACAAGGCAGATTCATCAAAGAGAAAAGAGTAGCACAACTTTTGTAGAAATAGAAAACAGTTTCGTTATATTTTAATCATATTAGAGATTAAAAAGAAAAAAACAATGTATCATAAATGTGCTGTGTTATTTACTGATGACTAATATACTGAGATATAAAAAGCAAAAGAAATGGATATTCTTTTCCCTCTCAACTATGTTTCTCAAGAACAGAACTTTGAAGGGTTGAGTTGTATTCCTGAAAACTCAAAGTACAATCACTTTCTTATATAATCATCCATAAACGTTTATTTAACAGCTATGAGACATTAGGCACTTGCTTCATGCAAATAAGACACCTCTACCTTCAAGGTAATTCCACTATTTGGGTACTCTGAGATCAAATGAGCTAGTTGGGTGGTAAGCAATGACATTTCTCTATGACTAACAGACATTTAGTAACTCGGTCTGTATTTGCCTGTATATCAATGTCAATTTTTGAGCTTTTAATAAACTATTTAGGTTTTTATTCTTACAGAAATATTAGTAATGTATTGCTCTTTACCAAAAAAAAAAAAAAAAAAATTGTTCTTTACCTTACAGCTCTTCCACATTATTGACCATTCTGGTTTTCCTAAGTGATGTGTGGAAACTTGCCTTAAAGATATTAAAGGGCGGGGTGCCTGGGTGGCTCAGTGCATTAAAGCCTCTGCCTTCAGCTCAGGTCATGATCTCAGGGTCCTGGGATGGAGCCTCTCTGCTCAGTAGGGAGCCTGCTTCCCTCTCCCTCTGCCTGCCTCTCTGTGATTTCTCCCTCTCTCTGTCAAATAAATAAATAAATAAATAAATAAATAAATAAATAAACAATCTTTAAAAAAAAAAAAAGAAGAAGATATTAAAGGGCCTTTTTCTCTAACTAAACAATAATGGCGAACCCTGATTTCTCCAGATAATTATGTCACATTACCTGCCCTTCACTAAGGCAGTATAGGCCTGATCTTTGTGTTCTAAATTTAAAAACTGGTTCCATGGATGATAAAATGTTGCAACCATTACAATCTCACTTTGTCAGTTATACAAATTAAATTCTCATTTCTTAATACTTTATATATTCATTGCTATTTATAGGAAGATGGATATAAAGGGACAGAAAAACAATATAATAGAAGCTCTTTTAATATTGCTATTATACATTTTGCTGGTTCAACAATGAGCTTGTATTATTTGTGGAGATTTTTCTCTCATTTTCACAGATGTACTCCAAAGCAAACTTTCATTCAATTATGAATGACAACTCTGAATTAATTAAAGCTTTTAAAAACATACATATATAAACGTGTATGTATACACTTAAATAAATCAACATACATATATATGCACACACATACATGTATATGTGTATATGTATGTGTATTTGTAAACTCTTGGAATTCATCCATGTAAGACGGTTTTCTTCATCCATTAACCACTCATTACAGTCTCCTTATTTACTCTAGGTAAGTAAATGTACAAGAAAAATGGTAGCAATGAGAAATATCACTTACTTGATTAGATTCATTCAATTCTTTTTCAAGGATGCATTCCAAGTAACTAAACCAACCAAACAAGATTTCTAATCTGTGTGTTTCGAAAAGGCTTTATGAGTTTCCTAATTTACTATCCAATAACATACAGAGTTTCTATAGCAACTGTGTAAGAAAACATAGCACTTGTGTTACAGCACTTGAAAAAGAAGGAATGCTCCATAGGCACTCAAATACATTTTTAAAATTAGATAATAACCTGTCTCAGTGAGTAGCATACTCTGTTGCATGTACAAATAGAACTTCATATTGTCTTTCCTAGAGAATGATTATATCTGCTTTTATAGCTATCCCTTTATCTATAATCTATATACAAGTCCAGTTTCAAAGAACTTAGCTAGATACAGCATTTGTAGTTTATGGTAAATTGTATTCATTACTAAATAAATGACTGCTATTCTTCATCAAAACTCTCTCCCACTATTTTTACTTAGAAGGCAAGATTATTTTATTCATTTGTTTGTTTTAAAGAAATACTTTTAGAGGAGTTTTAGGTTTACAACAGAATTGAGAAGAAGATACGGGGTTCCCAGATACCTACTGACCCGCCACCTGCATAGACTCTCCCATTAGTGATATTGCTCAACAGGATGGCACTTCTTTTTTTTTTTTTAACCAAGGATGAAACTTTACTGACACATCATAACCACTCAAAGCCCATAATTTACATTAAAATCTGCTCTTGGTGTTGTACATTCTATGGGTTTGGACTGATGTAATATACATCCATCATGATAGTACCAAACAGTATTTTCACTGCCCTAAAAATTCTCTGTGCTAAGTTTAATTCATCCCCTCCATCAAATCCTGGCAACCACTGATATTTTTACTGTATCCCTAGTTTTGACTTTCTAGAATGTCACACAGTTGGAATCATACATGAGCATTTCCGCGCTGGCTTATTTCATTTAGTAACAACCATTTAAGTTTCCTCCATGTCTTTTCATGGACTGTTAGCTCTTATCCTTTTAACTTTAAAAAATATTTCATTTTCTAAATTGTACCACAATTTAACCATTCACTTAATTAAGGACATCTTGATTGCTTCTTAGCTTTGGTTATTATGAATAAAAGTGTTGTAAGTACCTATGTTCATTCAGGCTTTTGTGCAGACATAAATTTTCAACTCCTTTGGGTATATATCAAGGAGTACAATTGCTGAATCCTATGGTAAGACTATGCTTCATTTTGTAACAAAACTGCCAAAATGTTATCCAGAATTGTATCATTTTGTATTCCTACCAGCAATAAATGAGAGTTCCAGTTGCTCCACATTCTCGTCAACATTTGGTGTTGTCAGTGTTCTGTATTTTGGCCACTCTGATAGGTAAAAAGTGGTATTGCACTATTGTTTTAATTTGCATTTCCCTGATAACCTATGATGTGGAGTATCTTTTCCTATGCTTATTTTCCATCTGTATATCTTCCTTGGTGAGCTGTAAAAGTCTTTGTCTTACTTATTAATCTGGGTTTTTTTGTTGTTTTTTTTTTTTCACTATTGAAATTTAAGAATCCTTTGAGTATTCTGGATAACAATCCTTTATCAGATGTGTCTTTTAATATTTTCTCCCAGGCTGTGGTTTGTCTTCTCCATCTTATCAATTATTTCTTTCACAGATTGTGCCTCTGATGTTGTATATAGAAAGTCATGACCAGACCCAAAGTCATCTAGGTTTTCTCCTATATTATCTTCTAGGTGTTGTGTTTTGACTTTTAAACTTTAGGTCTGTAATCCATATTCAGTTAACTTTTGGTATAATTTCTTTTTATTTTACTTTACAAAATAATTGGTATGCAACACACTGAAAATATATAAAAGCAATAAAAATTTGTCCTTTCACACCAGATAGTTTGAAAGCACTACCCTTTGGCACTTACCCATTTTTCCCCTTATTTCTAAGTAAGTAAATGTATTTTTTTTATGTTATTTCAGGCCTCTGGGAGATTTCATAAATTCCTTTATTCACTGCAATCACTGTCACTGTTGCCTCATTGCTTATTTCATGTCTATTGATGTTTATACATTGTTCAGTCTCACAGTGTCATCACTACACATGCTAACACCTTCTAGTTGAGGAATGGAGACCTCTGTTTTGATGACTGAAAGGTAAAGTTGTATTGTGCTCTCAAATGTTTCTCACAGGTATATCATCTGCCAACCATTCTTAACAGTTCTTTCTGTGCTCTCCTTCTCTTGTACTCAGATCGGTATGCATGAAGGCAGATAAGCTACTTACTGAATGAAGTGTTTTCCTCCTCTTACACATGCTATATTTGCTCCCAAATCCTTCTCTCTTTCCTGATTTATCTTCAATGTCTTGCACTGTCCCTGATTAACTCAATTTTATAAAGATAGTAGTGAATGTTTTTGCTAACAATGGAATTTCAACCATTCTAAATATCCTATGACTAGTTGAAGATTAATGCCATCGTGTATTGAATATTGGTTTGAAAACTGAAAGCTATATTTCTCAGAAATCTATGTCTATGTTTTTATTGAGAAAAATGAGTCCTCTTAAAGCTTCAATTTATACTAAAAGTGAATATAAGAGCAACTTAATACTTTTATCTTATTATTTAATTTTAAATAATCTGCCATTATCACAAACCAACTAAAATAACAGCTACAACATAATTATATCCTGAAGATTACAGCCATCTACTGACTTTTCCCATTTTGCAATGTTCTAAGGAACTGTACATTTTTTAATACTCACTAATAAGGTAAAGGAGAAAAAGAAGTCTCCCATTTGCCAATATTTCAGCAGTGTGAGACACAGAGATTTATATGATTAGGCATTATGTCAGATTTTAATTACAAAATACCCTTCAAGTATGTTAATTTACATCTTACAAAAACTATTTCATAAAAAGTTAAAACCTGAAAGCAAAATATAGATCCTAAGTATTCCTATGTCAATAAAGTAACTTTCTAAGCAAAGGCATTTGGGTCACCTAGGACTTTAGGATAAAGAATTGGAAACCATCATGCTGTTAGGCTGTTAGAATTATTATCAATGACAGCATGCATTTCAATATATTCAGTGCTTTAATGACTACTTGAAACTACTGAATTTCTGAGCGACACTTACACACACAGATAATATATTTTTTCATTATATCACCTTAAAAATAAACAATGATAGTATACAGTTGATAATATTAGGAGTTGCTTTGGAAGCCAACAAAAATTATTCAGAATTCAAGGGAGTTTTCCTGATGGGTGTCTGCTTTACTAAAGAGTTGCTATCTAAGTCTTAATTAGTACTATTAGATTTCTGTACCTGGACACCTCTTTTTTCAATCAAACTATGCATCTTTAGGGACATGGAAATGTTCAATGTGCCAATAGCAAAAAACATTTCTAAAAATTTGATCCTGTGTTACTGTGAGAAAAATTCTTGCTTCCTGATTATGTCACAGAGAACATTTTCTTTTTTTTTTTTTTAAAGGTTTTTTTTATTTATTTGACAGAGAGGAGAGAGATCACAAGTAGGCAGAGAGGCAGGCAGAGAGTGAGGGGGAGGCAGGCTACCCGCTGAGCAGGGAGCCTGATGCGGGGCTCGATCCCAGGACCCTGAGATCATGACCTGAGCTGAAGGCAGAGGCTTTAACCCACTGAGCCACCCAGGCATCCCACAGAGAATATTTTCATTCATTCTATAAACTAATAAAATGAACTGAAATTGAACTATCTAAATCAACTTTGTTTTTGTTTTTTTTTTTAAGATTTATTTCTTTGACAGAGAGAGAGAGAGAGAGAGAGAGCACACATGAGCAGGGACACAGAGAGAGGGAGAAGCAGCCCCCCCTGCTGAGCAGGGCTTGATCCCAGGACCTGAGCTGAAGGCAGAGGCTTTAACCCACTAAGCCACCCAGGCGCCTCTCTAAATCAACTTTGAATTAATACAAGTTATCATTTTTTTTATAAGTTATCAATTTGTGATCATGTGTAACTCAACAGTGGGAGGAAGGTCAAATCTCTTGACAGGCAGTAGTCCTGAAACCCCCATAAGCACCTCATAAATTCTTATCCAACACTACTTTTGGATTGTACTCAGAACACTGAAAATATTTACACCTGGGTTGGCAAACTCCCCCTTATGTTATTTTCATTCACTCAATAGGTCATTTTCAATCCTTTTTCAAACTTTGAGAAACATTTGTTTTTCCTGAAAAACAGAAGAAAATCTTTCTTCTTCTTGGAGCTATTCTTTTCCCATTCTTTATCCCATGGTTTCAATATTCTCCCTAAGTAACTAAGCTGTTAAAGTTACAAGGTTTTTCACAAAATGCTCCTATTATAGAGAAGATCCAAGTAAAATTGATCAAGTTCTATCTCCTCTCCTGATCTTTGATTTTGTCCAGTGAGATTTCTTTGTTGCAATTCACCTCCCAAATAACATGTCTATATATCTATATCTACATCTATATCTATCTATATAGTTTTCAGTAAGTTTACTCATCATATTATAGGAGTTTCCACAAAGAAGTATAAATACATTTTATCATGAGAACTATGTGACAGCACAATCTTGTTATTCTTTATTCCTTTGTGCATTTTTTTACATATCACTGCTAAGAACTTTTCAATAATTTTCCTATTAGTTAATTCTAATGAAATCTTGATTTCTCAAATTAGTCCATGAATCAAAATTCAAATGATTCTATAAATTTAATTTCAACATTAGACTATAAGATGTGTGTGATAGATTAGCAGGCAAATCTTTAATCCAAAAGTAACAATACTTAAATTCAGGACAGCAATATGGCAAACCATAAGCACAAAAACCTCTAATAAGAAGAAATAAAGTTGAACTTATAATTACTTTAATAAAGGTGAAGACACTTCCATCAGAAGGGTTTATAAAAGGTCTAATCTGACCTACTTGCCCTTATATTGATCCAGACTTGTATAAACATTTTAAGATAACAAATAATATAGGTTGAACAAATGGAAATACTAGCTAATGAACATCTGCATTCTAAATGAATACTTTGGGTTCCACTTTGGAGTATAAGTAAATTTTCAATTATTTTTCAGTCAGATGCCTATTGATTGGAATCTTAAAGCTCAATCTCAATAAGAATTTTTAAGTTAAAATATTTCTCTAGTTTACAGTTTTGAAGAAAACAATTAAGTCCATCTGCAAAAATAAATTAGAAGGCCAAAGAGAGCTTTGTTACAAAGTGATGATAGTACAAGGGGACAGAGAGATAACACCATCCATCACCATGACACTGGGTAAGAGCAGAGGTCATGCATTCCTTCTGTAAAGTTTCATTTACATATGACTGCTGAGGTTCTTTATTTCCAACTTAGTAGAGTAGAATGAGTTTCAAGTAAAATACAGGGAAAAAATGTTTGCTTTTTAAAATTAAATTTTCGGGGCACCTGGGTGGCTCAGTGGGTTAAAGCCTCTGCCTTCGGCTCACGTCATGATCTCAGGGTCCTGGGACTGAGCCCCGCATTGGGCTCTCTGCTCAGCACGGAGCCTGCTTCTCCCTCTCTCCCTGCCTCTCTGCCTACTTGTGATTTCTCTCTCTCTGTTGAATAAATAGATAGAAAATCTTAAAAAAAATAAATTTAATTTTCTATATGCATAGTGGAACACAAACCAATTTTAAAATTCTATTGACAGTTCCATATTTCTTTCAATTTTTTCATGTTTCTTTCTTTTTTTAAATTTAAGTTCAATTTGCCAACTTACAACACATCGTTAGTTTTAGATGTAGTGTTCAATAATTTTTCAGTTGCATATAACACCTAGTGCTCATCACATGTCTTCCTTAATACTTATCACCCAATTATCCCAGCCTTCTGCTCCCCTCCCAGTAAACCTCAGTTTGTTTCCTATAGTTAAGAGTCTCTTATGACTTTTCTCTCTCTCTGCAGACTTCCCACTCAGTTTTCTCTCCTTCTCCAATGGTCCTCTGTCCTCTTTCTTATATTCTACATATGAGTGAAACCATATGATAACTGTCTTCTTCTGATTGACTTATTTTGCTTAGCATAATATCCTCCAGTTCCATCCATGTCAATGTAAATTGTTAAGTATTCATCCTTTCTGATGGCTGAGTAATATTCCAACATATGAATGGATAGGATAAAGTAGATGTGGTTGGTGTGTGTCTGTGTGTGTGTGTGTGTGCACGCGCACAATGGAATATCACTCACCTATTTATTTCTAAATTAATTTATTTAAAAAGGTTTTCTTGGGGCACCTGGGTGGCTCAGTCAGTTAAGCATCTGCCTTTGGCTCAGGTCATGATCATCCCAGGGTCCTGGAATAAAGCCCCACATCGGGTCCCTGCTCAGTGGGGAGACTACTTCTCCCTCTCACTCTGCCACTCCCCCTGCTTATGCTCTCTCTCCTCTCTCTCTCTCTCTGTCAAATAAATAAATATCATTGCATAAATAAATAAGGTTTTCTTCTGAAAAAAAAAAAGTTTATAAATTTCAATCTTTGAACTAAAATCCTTATTTTATTTTTTTAAATTTTTTTAAAAAGGTTTTATTTATTTATTTGAGAGAGAGAGAGAAATCACATGTAGGCAGAGAGAGAGGGGTAAGCAGCTCCCTGCTTAGCAGAGAGCCTGATGCGGGGTTGGATCCCAGGACCCTGAGACCATGACCTGCCAAAGGCAGAGGCTTTAACCCACTGAGCCAACCAAGCACCCCTAAAATCCTTTTTTAAGTATATCTAACTTGTTTTTCCTTTATAAAAGTGTTTTCTAGTAATATCTTACTGTTTTAGGAGATTGGTATTTTCCTGTCAGTTGATCATTTTGGCTCTTGGCCACTCCCACTTTTTTTTGCCAATCCTACTTTTGTCAGTTCTGTTTGCCCTAGAAACCAATTAAAAATTGACATAATAACTCCCATTCAAACAATTAAAAACATTTTGTTAAAATTCCCACCACAGCAACTCTCTAGCCAAACTGGGATTTATTTATTTCCTCCAAATATGCTATACACTCTCCATATAGCTTGCAAAATCTCTCCTGTCTGAAGTATAGTATTTGAAATAGCAATTTACATTCTGTTCTAATTAGCTAAATATTTGAATCAGATGTTTCACACTAGTAGCAATGGTAGATCTAAAACTCTGGGAGTGCTCAGGTTTCTTTTTGGTCCTGAACAGTTGTTTTTTTTTTTTTTGGTGTGTGTGTGTGTGTGTTTATCACTTGTTAGTATTTAAAAATCTGGACATTTAATATAGAGTTGAGATTTTCTTATTCCCATAAAAACTGGGATATCTGCCAACTCTGGGTCAACTCCTACAGAATCCACTCAAGCTCAGTGGCCATTTCCCTCCTCCATAGGACCTCACCTCCTCAAGGATATGGCTTCCACTTGAGTTATGTGTTGACTACAAAGGATACTTAAATTTATAAAAATGGACCTGAAACCCATCTTTCCTCCATTGAATCCCAGTTTAGCACTCAGTTGTTCTTTTTCAACTTTCTGAAAACATCTTGAGCCTGGTAATCGTTTCTATTTGTCCTCCTAGTTCCATTTTAATTTAAAGGGCTAATTTTGAACTTAGCATAAACATGACATGGTTTCACTAAATCATCAGTCTCCCAAGTGGATTATCATCCCATTAAGCATACAGACCATATTTTGTATTAATCTTATATACCTTGCTCTTTAGTATAACACCCTGGTACACAATGGTTTTTATGAGAATGTTTTATTCTATCAATGGCTTAGTATCTATGGAAGTGCTTCTATTTTTTTAATAGAAATTAATTTAAATGAATGTATATTACACATCTCTGGGCACTCCAGGTTTATGTCTTTCTCCCCAACATGTATGTTATTGTCTCAGAAATCTCACAAGAAAACGCTTGGTTTAATTAAGGCGATCATGTTCAAGTAATTACTTTTGGTTCCAATCACTTGACTTAAATATTTGCAAGTAATGCGCAGGATTAGAATCCTTGAAACAAATGTAGAAAATCATCACAAGTATCATTTTTGGAAATAAGAATTTGCCTCCCCTCAGTTATGTTTCATATACTATGGAAATGCAACTTAAAATTCAGAGAGTACATAATACTCCATGAAAATTACAGTTTTATTATGTAGTAAATGGAATATGTAAGATATATAGAATCAGGAATGGAAAAATCAAACCATGTAGATCATAGAAGTTCACAACTCTTAATTAGAATTTAAACTGTGACTTCAGATTCTTAAAATACAGTTTAAGTACTTTATAAACCATAAAGAATAGATTATGTGTATGCAAATTAGAGCTTATTTGATTGACAGAATGAACATACTTTAAGACAATATTTGAGTTATAGGTATCCCCTGCATTTTGAAAGGTGACACTATGCCACTTCACTTTTACAAAACAACTACAATTGTATCTGTTTTCACTAACTGAAAGAAAATCTGAAGAAGATTTTCACTTTTAGGAAAAAAGGCAAAAAGCAAAAAATAGCTATCAGTATTTGTTTTGTAGTTAGCCATTTGCAGCACACAATCCAAGTCGTGAGAGTACATTTCAAGTTTCTTCCCTGGGAACTATACAGTCAGCATCTCAGCAACAAGCTACCATTATTTTGAGCTATGTCTGTGAGCATCTATGCTTTATATCAATTTATTTTCTGCATCTGTTAACAAGATGTGTCCTAAGGTATCAGAAAAACCTACATGACGTTATTTTGGAGGCCTGGAAATGCTCAAAAATTTTTCCATATGAAGTAATGGTAATTGTTTCTTCACTTTATGCCATTTTGGCTTACAAAAGCCTTGATAGGAATGCTCTACTTCTGGAATGGGAGAGAACCTGTACCTCAAATGTACTCCAGAATTGCTACAGAACTCTTAGTTAACAATTTGACTTTTATACTCTCACACAAATGGATAGCTTTATAACTATCATCCTTCTATTATATACACAGGAGTTAAAAAATCCTCATGGAACCAACAGAAATAACTGAAAATTCTACCATGTTAGGGCACCAGAGTTGAACTTATTTCGCTGTTTATCTCCAGTCAGTCATACCAGTGTAACATTTCAACTCCAGTTTTTGTTGTATATTTCTGATACTAATTTAGTTTTGGGAATAAAATAAAGTTTTAATAAATACTTCTTGAATTAGATAGTAATTACATTGTTCACACATTAACTATGCACATTATTGATAAATATTTGAGTTGTAAGAATGGTAAAATAAAAAAATTCACAATTATTTTTATCATTACTCTGGCAATCTGATGTTATATAACAAACTATTTTAATTTTGATTTATTATGCTGAAGTGAACTGTCCCTTTTAATGGCTTAGAAAAACTGAACTTATAGTAAGATAAAATATGGTAAATTTCAAAAACCCAGTCAACAATTTTCAAATATAGGAAAAACCATCATAAGCCAGAAAGGAAATCTAAGTGAAAGGAACACATCTGAACTAACTCTATAGGAACTCCATTAATGGAGAGAACACTCCCAAAATTTGACCCAGGAGATAAGTGGTTCCTATTTGGGGAAGAGGAATGTGGTCTTTGCTGTAGAAAGCAGAACTGCTGAAACTCCAAGTGATGGCCCACAGATCCTTTTTTTTTTTCTTTTTTTAAAGATTTATTTATTTGAAAGGCAGGGGGAACAGGGGCAGAGGGAAAGAATCTTTCAAGTAGACTCTCTGCTGAGTGTGCATTTCCCACAGCCCAAGAGATCATGACCTGAGCCGAAACCAGAAGTCAGAAGCTTAACTTACTGAGCCACTCAGGTGCTCCAATGGTTAACAGATTCTTGACAGAACTTTAGTCAGGCTCTCCTGAGTCCTTATCTTGACTAAGACTCAACCTTTATTTATTAAAAACTAATGGAGAAAATCAGCACAAATGATTTTATCTACTTCACCAACTCCCCTTTTCACACACACGCACACACACACACACACACACACACCACTCACAGACATAAAATAAGAGGCTTGAGAAACACTAGTATAGTTTCTAACAGCTCAAGGCTACATCCTTAGGATGATTCCAGCTCCCTTTAAAATGGTTGCCTGAGAAAGAATGAAGCTGCCAAAAGAATTTACATTTGTTCCACCCAACAATGGAACACAGGAACTCTTGTCTCTTGGTTTCTGTGGGACGATAGATAGGAACCTAAGTTACATTAGCCAGTTAGTAAACCCTGGTGGTCTAGTCACATGACCCAACTCCTCTTCCTAATTTTGTAAATTTTCACTTCCTTGAGTCTACTCAACTCCCCATAGTTCCCCCACCTTACTCCCTCACCCTCTTTTTAAAATACACAGTCACCTCTATACAAATGGAAATTGAATTCAGTTCATAGGAGACTCTCTTACCAACTACAATAACTTAGTACTGAATAAAATGTGTCCTTGCTTTGGCTCTCTTTGAAATGATCCATACAAGAAATGGAGGATTAAAAGACACACTGTTCACTACCCAGGAAAAGATAAAGAGATGACTGAGAAAGTAAAAAAATAAACTATAGGAAATTAGTAACCCAAACCTCTAACTTGAACTAACTATAAGAAATTACTACTCTAAATCATTTGTTACATCTTTTTTATTACCTACAAGTTACTGAACTAGGAGGTCATTAACCCTGTACCAAATGAGTACAAATTTAAAAATTGCAAAAAGCAGAGGGGAATATAGTGAATAAGAATGAAAAGAATCAAGGACCTGTTGGATGAAAAATGTTAAAATAATTTGAAAGAAACTATAAGATAAATATATTTGAAAATTAAAGAGAAAACTAAAATAAAAGATTAAAAATACATGATTAAATGTAAAAAGAAGACATAATTGGAAAAGGAATCAAATAATTTTCTAAAGTTGAAAACACAGTGACTATACCATAATAATGTTCCTTTTCTTACAGCACTATTTCCCTATTTTTCCTTCAAATAGAAATTCTATTTTATTTCTTCAAATACTCCCTATTCTTCTACCTAGTTAAATGCCTCAGAAGATGCTACTCAAGACCAGCTTCCAAAGAAAGATTTGATTGGTACACAGAAAATCCCACTATGTAGCTAATGATTTAGTTGTAGAATGGGAATATATCAGAATTTGGCTCAAGGACATATGATGGGAAAAAAAATACATTTTACTAATAAGAAAAAAATAAAGTTTAGGTTTTTCAATTGGACTATATTTTATGTGAATAGTCTGTCTATATATCATATATCACACATTATATTTATATAATATAATGATATAAGAACATAATATAAATGTTACATTACATATTAGTATATGTTATATATTATTATGGATTAGGCTATTCGTGGAATTATAAAGATGCATAAAAAATGGCATAGCAGGGGCATGTGGGTGGCTCAGTGCTTTAAAGCCTCTGCCTTCAGCTCAGGTCATGATCTCAGGGTCCTGGGATCGAGCCCCACGTTGGGCTCTCTGCTGTGGGGAGTCTGCTTCCCCCTCTCTCTCTGCCTGCCTCTTTACCTACTTGTGATCTCTCTCTCTCTGTGTCAAATAAATAAATAAAACCTTAAAAAAAAAAAAAAGAAAATGGCAAAGCAAATAAATTAAAAAAAAATTTGATACTAAAGACATGAACTGAACTGCATAATACATCCATTTGGGAGGCTATACTACCTCTAGACTTTTCGTTTTACAAGTGTTTTTTCTGGTTTTCTGTTACTCTTAAGGCACACATTGAAATAAAGAAGTCAGTGGATAGGTCAATAGAAGTATGTTAGGTAAGCCTAAAGAAAGCATAAAGATGATGAGAGGAAAAATATAAAAAGGGATTTTTATCACAAGTTAAAATACAGGAACTGGGGATTTAAAAATCTAACCAGAAATTTTCAATAAGAGACAAAACAATGACCTCTATTTGTATACTATATAATTTTGTAATCCATACTATTTAGATACTTTACTATCTATAGCATATATACATAATATCTCCCTATATCATATACTCTTTCATATACAGTATACATGAATATACTTATACACGAATATATACATATATATGAATATATACATATAAAATGTATATATTGCATACATAATTATTCCATATATTAGAAATGTCAAACACATTCACAATAAAAACTAGAGGACTGAATGATTGAGAAGGTCACAAAATGAAGTAGTAAATTTTCACTGCTGGATGTTATTAATTTATACTTCTTTATACACTGTTCTCAAATTTCAAAGCTAGTATAAAATAAATAACTTTTAAATGGAATATATTCCAACTTATTAGAAATCTACTTCATTTATTTAAACTGCTATTTGGTATTCCATTGGAATGGCATTTCCATTACTGGTGAATTAAATCTCTATTAAATTTATGTTAAAACAATGTTAAGTGAGAAGAGTTATATAGGTTCCGTATGCAATCATTTATATAAAAATAAACATATTTTATATAATATTTTTGGCTTCAGGTATATATCTGATACTTTAAAAATGGATGGTAATGTTACACACTAAAGGAAGTAATTAAGAGAATAGAGTCCAGGAGGAAAGCACAAAGATATCTGTAATTCTTGCTTTACATATAAATATGTGAATAAAGCAAAGAATGAAATATACAATATTTAATTATATTAAATATTCTGAGTGATGGATATATGTGTATTCACAACATCATTTTCTGTTCTTTTCTCAACATAAAATTATCAAAACAGAAATAAATATATAAACCTAAGTTATAGTTCTGCTATATTATAAAAATAAATTCTGAGTCCTCACTGTATCTATGTGTACTAAATAGCAAGGTTGCATGATTGATAGTTTAAATAACTAGATGTGGAGAGAAGTTGATTGGATGGCCTTGGACAAGTAATTTGACATTTCTGAATCTCCTGACTCCTTACCAATAAAAGCAAAATAGTAACAGTGCTTGGTTTGTACAGTTGTTTTAGAAATTAAATAAGACAACATATGTAAAGTTCCTGAAATATAGAAGGGAATCAGCAGATGTTAATTCCTCTCTCATCAATAAATATCCAGTTTCCTTTGTTACTCATTCTAGATGATAGGATGTTTCAGTTGCCTTCATCCTTAATCATTTTCATAATCAATTATTCTAAAGATATTCTATGATATTCCTATATTCAAGGCAAGCACTATTACACTTTAGAATTTTCAAAAAGCCAGATTAACTAGAATTCAAGAGAAACAATATTTAAAATATTTGCTATATTGTACATGACTAGTTTACAGGTTTTAGGTATATCAACTTTTTCATTTTATTGGTATTTGAATATTACCTCTATTTGCTCAGATTTATTCTATAAATTTTATTTTTATTTAAATTACATTTAAATTGTTAATATTATGTTTGTACTACAAACTGTACACTTTCTCTTAAAACTAATAATTAAAAATAATAAACAAGAGTTTTGAAATTGGGCAGGTTTGTTTTGTCAGGTTCTTTTCTCCTGTGTCATAATGGAGTTAGGGCATTACTGAATGCCAATAGTATTCAATAAGGCAAACTGGCTTTGAAAATACCTTTAACTTTGAGAATATGTCCTTTTTTCAGTGTAATATTCTTTGACTGATATTTAATAATATGTTAGGAGATAAGAGGTAAAAAGTATGTAAGAAGTGCAATCCAGTATTGCATATTAAGGTATTTTCATTCTTATAGACCAATTTTTATTTATCGTTTGGTATAAATGTCACATCATGTATCTTTCAAAAGAGGTAATATTCTGACCAGGCAGGAAATTGTACATCAAAATATATTTTATCCACATACATACACTTATACACATAAATATATACTCTCTCTTTTCTGAATTTGAAAATTTATCAACTATAGAAGAATACTTACTTTTCAAATATTTCTATTAAATGCCCCTAATGAATAGAAACTTAAACAAAATTTAGATTGTATTTGGGAAATTTAGGATTGTAAATCCACTTTCTAATGTTTTAATACTCACGGAAGTCTGTATCCTATGGCTTTCTAATAATTGTAATCTGCTTTGCCCCCTGTGTTAGAGATATAATTATGTTAACAGCTTTCCTACACAGGCACCATACATTGCCATTATGAGGCTAACTTCATTTAATTAGCATCATGTAGTAAATTAGCAGTTATAAGGACTGCTGGTACAAGGGGATCTCCATTTTCTCACCATTTACTTAATTCTCAGTCAGTGTTAAGATTAGTGCTCAATGAATTTCCATAGCAAAATCAGCCTCCTCAGATGTTGTGATTCAGCACTTGTATGAATTTGGAACAAATAGTTTTCTCTGGATACCCACAAGTTAGGAGAACTGAAACCCCATCATGCTCCATGTTGGAAAGACACGGGAATGCAGAGAGACAATGCCCGTGTGAATGCATTCTTTTTCTTTCAAAATAATTATTTTTTTAAACAACTTGATGAAAAGAATAACATTAGCTAGAAAGTAAATGGAAAGGCAGAATGATTCCTTTTAAAAGGAAGTTCTCAGATTTTATTTATATTTTAGTGAGCAGACCTTTTTCTGCCTAAAACATAGGAAACACAAGTGTTGGTGAAAACATATAAAATTAAAATTAAATTACACTGTTATTTATCCCATTATTGGACTTTTATAGTGCGCTGTGACAATGACTAACTTCTGTGTTTGTATGTGCTTAGTAATTAATTGTCCTCAACTTTGTTAAGAATTATTTTCAGAGTAGCACGAACTACCAGTTTTAAACAGAAATTATCAAAATCATAGACCATCAGGAAAATATATTTATTGGCTTTATATAGAAGAGAAATGCTATATACTTAAAATGTCATCTTATCTGCGGTCGCCTGGGTGGCTCAATCAGTTAAGTATCCAACTCTGAATTTTGGTTCTGGTCATGATCTCAGGGTTGTGAGATCGAGCCCGAGACAGGCTTCATACTAGGCATAGAATCTGCTTAAGATACTCTCTCTCTTTCTCCCCTCTTCCCCTCCTTCGCCTCACGCATGCATGAACTCTCTCTCTAAAAAGAGTCATCTTGGTATTTCAATATTAGTTAATTCTCTGGCTACATATACACACTCTATAACTTTCAATCTGTGGTTTTATGATCAGAGTCTCTAACTAATAAGTCAGACTCCAGACATACCAAAGATCTTCCCAAAGCATTGTAAAAAGTAGTCTAAAAAGTTCTGTTGTCTAATTTCCCTCTGGATCTACATGTGTTCTGCCAAATAATCTATAAACATTAAATACCACACATGTGTAGAAAACATTATATATATGTTAAAAGTGAAAACGACACTCAGTTTTTATTCATTATCAAATGGAAAGTATGAGGATTTATTTTTAGATTACAGACTTAACAATGGTTTGTTTGACTTAAAATTTTTTGACTTTTGATGGTACAAAAGCAATAGGAATTCAGTAGAAACATGCTTTAAATTTTGAATTTTTATCTTTTCCAGGTTAGCAATACGCAGTAAGATATTCTCATGAGGCTGGGCAGCAGCAGCAAGCCCTACTTTCTTTTTTTTTTTATTAATTTTTATTAACATATAATGTATTATTTGCCCCAGGGTACATGTCTGTGAATCTTCGGGCTTACACATTTCACAGCACTT
>CM053607.1:60697308-60752989 GCA_028646535.1 Procyon lotor
TTTTTTTTTTCCTGTGATTGCATTGTTCCTTCTGGAAACTACTTTGCCATTACTTATGAGAAACAAATATTCTCATTACACCAGTAAGAGAATGGACATGGTTTAGGGCAAGTTAGTTACGTCTTGGTGCCTATGTTTACTATTCTTTCTATAGCACATAAAATGTGCCATTTTTTCATTGACGGGCCAACTGGACCTTATTACTTTGGTCAATCCAATACTTTCACTTTAGCCTGCCATTCTTATCTAAGACCTGTCAGTGTGTGCCTTGTACGTGAGAAGTTTATTTTTTTTCCAAGGATGACAGTAATGTGCTTGCTCTTATTCAGCAAGTTAAAATAATAAAACAGTTATTGTTGATATATTTAGATTTGAAATTTCCATCAATCTGTGTAAATACTTACCTATCATTTGTCATGATCAGTGTCCACAGGAGCTTGAGAGGAAAATAGTTCAATCATCATAATTAATACTATTAATCCATGGGCGCTTGGGTGGCTCAGTGGTTTAAGCCTCTGCCTTTGGCTCAGGTCATGATCTCAGGGTCCTAGGATAGAGCCCTGCATCGGGCTTTCTGCTCAGCAGGGAGCCTGCTTCCTCCTCTACCTCTGCCTGCCTCTCTGCCTACTTGTGATCTCTCTCTGTCAAATAAATAAATAAAAGCTTTAAAAAAAATACTATTAATTTACTGTCATATTTGAGCCTATAGTGTGCTGACTCTAAGAAAAATAATTACCTGTAAAAAATATATCCGAAAAAAGAAGAGGACACTACTAGAGCATTCATGCTGACCTTTTACCTTAAAAGTAAAATGGGCTTATGATTTATTTCTATACCAATTAACTAGAACTTACGAGAAATTGCTAGCCAATTAGGATAACACAGAAAGGTGACCTTAAAGGCTATTCTTGTGCTTTAAATATAATTCAAAATATTGTTGATAATCTATAAAACTCTATTTTATGATGTAGTTAATTTAGGTTTCAAGGTGAAGTATGGAACTGAAATAACCAGCTGGACTCTTCAGACATAATGCCTTGCTTTTAAACTACCTTTGCACATCGATTTTTCTGATTGAATAGGACTTTTCATAGTAAACATATATTTTATATTCATTAATTTTAAAGATTCAGTAATACTTCATAAGGTAAATTACTTGCAAATAACACAATTTTGTAAAACCATAGTGATAAAAGCACGTTAACATTATTACCAATCAAGTACTGAATTTAGTATTAGATTTAAACTTTTAAGTTCAAAGAATTACACAACATTTTTCTTTAGTAAGTAAAAATACCACTACATAATTGAATAAAAAATATGTCGCCTGGGTGTCTCAGTTGCTTAGATGTTTGACTCTTGATTTCTCCTCTGGAGCCAGCTTGAGATTCTCCCATTTCCTCTGCCCTTTGCTTCCCCGAACACTACCACACCTCCCATGCACAATCTCTCTCTCTCTCAAAAAAAAAAAAAAAGTTTCCTATTGGAAACAAATTCAGAAGTACTAAAATTACAGTACATTTTTTTCTCTCTAGATTTCTACCTCAATCTAACAAATGTGGTTGATAATACAGTTTATGAGATTATCTGCATCAGTACAGGCTTATCTAAATCACAAATAAATTGTCAAAAGGTAGATTCTGTCTTCGGCTAGAAAAGTGATAACAATATCTAAAGGGCAGAAGAGGTTTAGAATCTTCACTTACATAAGAAAACTTCTATTTAGTTTTTAACACATCCTTTCCATTTATACTAGGGGTCAGGGGTACAAAAATTTTTACATTTTACATAAAGTGTTAATCTTGGAAATATAATTATTACACTCATTTACTTGTGGTTAAGAACTGAACATTCAGGAGGCACCTGGGTGACTCAGTCACTAAGTGTCTGCCTTCGGCCCAGGTCTTGATCCCAGAGTCTTGGGATCCAGCCCCACACTGGGCTCCTTGCTCGGCAGGAGGCCTGCTTTTCCCGCTACCATTCCCTCTGCTTGTGTTCCTTCTCTCCCCGTGTTTCTCTCTGTCAAGTAAATAAAATCTTAAAAAAAAAAAAAAATTGAACATTCTGAAAAGAATATGTGATAATCAAATTAATTATTTATGGATTTGGGGCTGGGTTATTTATACCAATAATCTGATGCCACTAGAGTCTCATCAATATCTTGTTAGTAGCAATAGGATATTTAATGCCCAAAATCTACTATTTGGTCACTTCCTATATTATTCTTCTTTTCTGTTCCCTTCCCTTCACTGTCATCCCCTCCCCTCTTTCTGCCTCCCTCCTCTGGCCTGCCCTCCCTCTCCCATCTCTTTCTCTCTCTTCCGTTGAAACTTTCTGTTATCCTTCCTCGTTCAACTCTTAAGAGCCTAATATCTGGTACACATATTGAACTTCTCATTGCTTAAAATGGTGCCTTTTCTGTAAACATTTAAATAGATAAAAATATATTTTTTCCTCTCTTTCAATAGATTTTCCCTAATTCTGGCATAATAAGCATTGCATTTGCTCAATGTTCTGTATATGTTTCCTATTCCTCTCCTTGATCCCCTGAAAGGCAGGGCTAATGTTTTCCTTATCACTGTATACACAGCCTTAATACAATTAGTGAAACACAAATTTGTAATGTGTGTTTATTTTGTAAATGAATTACTTGTATTTTGAGGTTAATTTTCCCAGTTGTTCAAATAAGTTAATTTTGCACTCTTTGGAGACTTTCAAAGGGGATAGAATAGGGTTAATGCATTTTCCACTTTCAAGGTGCCAAGTCCATGTGGAAGGATAATATATCTAAAAGATGCTTTCCAACAGTCTTCTACAATCCTCACAACCAAGCCAAGAATCTGAAAATTCCAACATTGGTCTTCTCAACCAGAGAACTTGGGAATCTCTTACATGCTACAATTGAGTCATGGAAGTACTGAAATTATGTTTATATCTTTTCACACATCTTTGGACTTGGGTGAAATGCAACTTAAGTATTTTGATCTAGGAGTCAGAATATAAAATGTTAAAACATGTAGTAATAACAGTAACTACAGCAACTATGATAGCAACAAAAATAGCAAACAATACTAAGATTTACTGGTAGTCTTCCATGAATAAAATTGTTGACATACATTAGACATTTCTGGGGATTATAACTTATTTTTTATGAGTATGAAAATCCTACTTTCAAGAAAATCTTTTGAGACTGTCACATAAATACTAATATTTACATGGTTAATTTATAAGAAATATTACAGAGTACTAAATGGTCTTACTTGAGAAACTTGGGCAATAGGCAATAAATAAAATACATTGCTAAAATTTATATTCCAAAGGTAAAACAATTTTGATAAACATTATCAATGAAGACTATTAGAAAGTGAAAGTATGTTTCAAATCGAACAATGGAAAGAGAAATAGCAATGAGATTATATTTATAAATTATCTGCTGCCTGACAGTGTACTAAGTACCAAATTTTTAAACATTTCTAACTTTATACTCAATAACAAAATGCTATTACTATGCCTGTTTTATATAATAGGAAATAGGTAAGAAAGGGTAAGTAACTTCTACATTGTGACTCAGCAAGTTAAGTGTCTGGATTAAATTCAAACCCAGTTCTGTCTGCCTGATTTAAAAGGTTATGCTATTAATTACTAATTCCTTCAGTTTTCATAGTAAGATGCCTTCTCACTACTATGCCAGATATATTTGCTCTGCATTTTCCCCCTTCCTGGGAATTGGCTGTTCTTCTAGATTCATTATTTAGTTACTTAAAAAGGAAGATAGAGAAAGGTTTGAAAGGTTATTGCAGTTTTGGGAGAGGACAGAGGGATATTTCTCTTGGGGAAAAAAGTAGGAATGTCTGAAGACCTCTTTTTTCCTTTCTTATTTATTACAAATTGCATTCTTTAAACTTTATATGAAAAAAAAATCTAGAAATAAGAACAACTCCCTACATGGAGCACTCAACCAACAATAAGACACAACACAGTGCCAATCACTGTGTTAAATACTTTACATATACTACCTCTAATTGTTAAAACACTGCCTCAAAGTAAATGTTAGTTTCTTGTTTTATAATGAGGGGAATGAGGCTCAGGGAGATTAAATGATCTTCTCAATGACTGCAGTTCTACGACCAGCAGTTGTCCTATAAATTCCTATAAAGAATGAAATGTCCATGTACTCTCTACTCTAGCAAAGTAGAGGAAAAAAGATTGACAATATTGAGGAATGGAATAATCTTACATACAGTTAAAAACAGAGCATCAGTAGAATGAGATGATGCTATAGAAAAGACAGATGGTTTCTCTCTTGGAGTATGAATTTGAAATTTCTACAGATGAAGCAGTGACCATTTTAAAGGATGATACTAATAGACCAATTGAGAGTGTATCTATCATTTAGTGAACACTTAGCATTCTTTACAATATAATCTCCATTCTTACAAGAACCTTGTAAGAGAGGTGATGTATGTATTTCTAACTCTAGATATAGATGAAGTAAAAGAGACTTTGAAAGTTTCAAGATTTTGTCCAAAGTTACACAATTAATTGGTGAATAGAATAAGGATTCAAACGCATCACCACTTAATATCTTACCTTATGTTTTACCTAAGGAAAATACCTTATTAATAATATTGTGTTAATGATATCTTTTTAATAACAATCTATGAGTTAAGTGTAAGTTACATCAAAAGTAACGTCAGGCCAGAAAAACAGATTTTTAAAAAAATATATTTTATTCATTTACTTGAGAGAGAGCATGAGCAAGAAAGCACAAGTAGGGGGAATAGCAGAGCAAGAGGGAGAAGCAGACTCCCCATGGAGCAGGGAGCCCAATATGGGGCTGGATCAGGACGCTGAGAGATCCTGACAGCCACTTAAACTGACTGAGCCACCCAGGGGCCCCTAGAGATTTTTTTTTTAAACTAGATAAAGAGTGGCTAGCCCTGGCTCACAGACTTTAGTCCCATTCAAGACTTATCATAGACACTAAGGCCCTGTGCCCAAGTCAAAAGCCTTATCAGTTGGAACTCAGTGGAAAGTTGAAAAGGAATAGCGGAATAATTTTGTGACCACCAAGAATGCTGCTTATCCCTTCAGCACATGCATCAGATATGGCTGGTTCTAGACCATCCCTTAGTTCTGAGAATGATTCCCAGAATACTGTGGGAATCAGCAGAATCAGAATCTCTTCTGCTCTGTATCTGAACTCATAAACCAAAGGTTATTATTAGTTGGAACTGGTTGGGGCTGGGATAAACAGAAACTTAACTATATATTAATGAACAGGTTATTGTATCTCAGGGGAACATAAAAATCAAGAATTGAGTACATATCTGACGTTCTGTTAGGACTTTTTAGTATATTGGGAAAATGTAGATTGAGCTTTAGAATAATTAAGGAAGATTTGTGTTTTGACATGCAAATATAACTCTAAAATGTTGATTAATGGACCAATGCCAACAACAGGGAGATCTCTAAAGGAAAACTACAAGAATTTGCAATATTTATTATCAGTGACTTGGATCATGACATAGAAGCCACCCTTTCTGTATTTGTGGATGACAGATTTAGGAGGATTATCTAATATATTTCATGGCACTGGTAGATTTCAAAAATCTAGATAGGCTTGAATGATGGACTAAAACCAATAAAGAAGAATTTGACAGAAATAAATATAAGATTCCCCATTTAGATTAAAAGCAGGTTACATAAACATACATTCAGAGAGTCCTATCTCAAAAGCAGCTCAGTGAGAAAGACTAGATGTTTAAATTGGCGACAGAAACCAACAATAAGACACAAATAATAAATTCTAGGCTGCTTTAAGCCTTACAAAAGTATGTAATACCTACATGGTAATACTTTTCAAAGTAGACTTTAAAGATCCATTATTGAATCTTGAATCAATTAGTAGGTTCTAAAGAGTAACTTATTTTATTTTTTTATAACCAAAAGGAAGAGAATAGGATAGAATAGGATTGATGGAATAAAAAATATAAGATCACATTGTTCATACAAAGGAATAATTGGGGGAGGTCCAGGTAGAGAGATAGATAGGCTATATTATCAACTACATGGGGGCCAGAATTATTGACTATTTCTATTACTTCTGAATACCCAGTACACAGACAAGAAGAGTGCATGGCATATGAAATATACTCAATAAATGTTATGTCATGAATTATGATGTAAATATATTTTTTTACTATGGCTCATGTGAAAATGTTTAAAAGCCACAGCTTTCTGTCACTCTGCCTCATCAAAACACTGGAGCACTGGGACACCTGAAAATTTTGTATGGTATATTAACATATTATGGAGGTTCCAAATGAAGTTTATCAGGATGGAGCTATCTGATTTAGAAACCATACTATTATAGAAACTATGGGAGTAGTGATATTTAACCCAAGTGAGTTGTAATAAAGAGAAACTGAGATGTTCCACTTTCATAAAGATTGAAACATGACTTCTAAAATATTTCTGAAGTGTATTTTATACAAATATGAAACATGCTAAAAGTACAGGCATTTGAAAGATTCATAAACATCAGTTACAAATGCTTTATTCTGACACGGGAACATGCACATGGGATAAAGTATGTTTTGAATGTTTGGAATATATGGTCAAATACAGGGTTTTTTTTTTTTCCTATACAAAGACTTGATTACCTAAGAGAGTGATTTATTTACCAAATGGATTTTAAATATTTTGTTCAAAATATTCAATTACTAACTTAGCCATTATAGTATTTATAACTAAGAATAAAGAATAGGACTATAAAATCTAACATTTCTCCAAGGACTATTATATAACATGTTTGCAAAAATACTGTAAGATCAAATATTACATTAATAGGTTCTTGCTGAGGATCATTCTTATAAATTAAAAAAATTATTCTCCTGTGAGGAACTTGAAAAATAGTTTTGATGACTAACTGATTAATGTGCTCTTTCTTTTCATTTTTTGACCACCAAATTAGTGTCCGCAACTTAAAAGCCATATGTATTTATAAAGATGATTTCTCAAGTTATACTTTTACTAAATATAACACATAAACATAAGATATTGTGGGTGTCAATAATTTATCTAACTTTTATTTAATTAAATTTCCTATTTATGCAATTTCATATGCAATAGTTACACTAATCAGATATTTAGAATACGTGACTAGATCTGGTTGCTATATAATAAAAGACCTTAATGTATTTTGGACAGAAAAAAGGGAAATAATCATTGAAGCTTTGCTTTAGGTATTTTAAAAAGGGATAATGGTATCTTAAAACGAGATCAAACAGGGGCGCCTGGGTGGCTCAGTGGGTTAAAGCCTCTGCCTGCTGCTCAGTCATGATCTCAGGGTCCTGGGATTGAGCCATCGGGCTCTCTGCTCAGCGGAGAGCCTGCTTACCCCTCTCTCTCTGCCTGCCTCTCTGCCTACTTGTGATCTCTCTCCGTATCTAGTAAATAAATAAAAAAAATTTTTTTTTTTTTAAAAGTAGATCAAACAAACAACACAGTACAAATAAAGGTAATATTTTCCAAGGAATCTGTCTGGAACCAGTTTCTGTGGATACTCTCTTAGAAAACACAAAAAGTAACTGGAACTCTTTCTGCATACAAATTAAGAATTCCAACATTGTCTGCAATATTATCAATAATACTACCTCATAACGATTATCAGTCAGTTTATCTTTGAAAACATATTATAAAAATTGTGATGGATAAGAAACCCAAAGTCAACAAAGCTGAAAGTAGTTTCATGAGTTAAGACAGCCTTATATTTCTGAAGCCATACAAGTTGGTCAGTTACCAACGTACTTCCTTTTTTCCTACTAGTTAAATCTCTGGAAAGCAGTGGTAAGTAAATTTTTATAGAACACTGAACTATGTTAAATATGATGATAGAGGAAGCTCTTGAAAGGTGGTCTCAAAATATCTATACAACTATTATCAACTCAAGCTGAAATCATTAGGTGAATGTTGATGAGGAACTTTATAACACATAGATTAGGCTGACAACTCTTGAATCTTATAATCATTCTTAACATCACTAAAATTTAGATAACCACACACCATGTATTACCAAATGTCGTACAATATGAATTATACAAACTACAATAATATATTCTTGGGGGGAAAAATAAACCTCTGAAACTACAAGTTTACAGATAATATGGAGGATAAAGGCTCATGTTAAAACTATGCTGTGAAGTTGTTAGCAACCAAATTCAGAGTTTGGAAAATTCTGGAGTACACAATTAAGCAGCACCAACTATTAAATGATATGAGAAAAAATATAACAGCAGAATGATTGTAGAGTAAAGGAGATTTAAGATACATGAAAACCAAACAAAACATGTAAAACAACTCATTTTGATCCCTATTCCACTATCAATTATAGAAGACATTTTTGAGATCATCAGAAAACATGAGAAATAGACTAGGTATTAGATGATTTTATTGCAGAATTCTTGTTTATTTTGTCAGGTGTTAAACAAAATGTCCTTATCCATGGAGATACACGTAAGAAATATTTATTGATGGCATGATGTAAAGTCTGAGATTTGCTTAAAAGAAAACTGGACAAACCACGTAAAGAAAAAGGTTTGTGTATGTGTGTTATGGGGGGAATGGAGATAAATGAAATAATGGCAAAACATTAATAACTGTAGTAGGTAAAAGAGGCAGGAAAAGGACACCTCTAAAGAGGTCCAGGTCTCAATCCTGAAAACGTATGAATATGTTGTTATATGTGAAGGGATAATTAATGTTGCAGATATGTTTGCTTATCAAACTGACCATGGGACAGATTTTCCTGAAGCTCCTACAGTGAAAAGGGGAGTGAATTAATGGCAATCAAAAGTTCTTAGAAGTGGAGTAAGAAGGCAGAACTGGGATAGAGACAGGGATTTGGCAATATGAAAAGGATGTGGCCTGATTTTGCAGGCTTTAAAGACAGAGGTATGACACTACAAGGCTGCAGGCAAGCTCTAGAAGCTGAAGAGACAAGAAAACAGACTGTCTCCTAGAGTCCAGAAAGGAAATCTGTCCTTATCTTCAGCCCACTGAGATGCATTTCTGACTTCTGATCTCTAGAACTATAGAATAGTATTATCTGTGTTTTAAACCACCATGTTTATGCATTTTTCTTTCACAGCAGCAATAGAAAAATAATGTACTAGATCGTGGGTACATGGGTTTCATCATTCTCTATACTTTTGTGTTAACTTTAAACTTAACCATAGTAAAACTTCAAAAAATACATTAAGTTTCTAAGAAGAATTTTCCATAACCAATTTTGCAATTAAAGTCCAAAGGCAAAAAGTTTAATTTAAGGATATATGAAATCTAATTTATACAACATGACTAGTTATGAAGATGTTCTTCATATATAATCAGAGATGTTAAAATTTGGTATTATTAGAGCAATATGGTACTGTTAAAAAATAGGGAAAAAAAAGTGGGCAGTGTCCTCACAACATTTGAGATGTCACATTTGTAAATGCAAACTATATGGAAAACCACATGATGATATCATCAATTAATAAATCAAGGAAGATGGTACATACCTTTTATGACCTTTTGTGCTAAGCATTAACTGTTAATTTTGGGAATTTTGCAAGTGAGGCACAGTTATAACAATAAATCCCTTTATAAACACCAGATTTTTAGACCAAAAGTCAAAGGGTGATAACCTATTATTTTCTTAAAATGTAATTTAAAATTACATTTTATTTAGTAGAATTATATTCGAAGGATAGGGATTTTTTTATCATCTGAAAAACATTTCCCTATATCTTCAAAGAAAATTAACTTTATTTCAATGCAATTAAAAAAGACTACTTCACAGTACAAAGAAAATGAAGATTACTTAATGAAATTTTCTCTCTAAAAATCATTTTAAAGTAATAGTAATGAGGGGTGCCGAGTTTTGGTATAGCTTACAACTCTTGATCTCTGGGTCTTGAGTTTAAACCCACTTTGGTCAAAGACTTAAATTTTCTTAAAAAATAAAGATAAAGTAATAATAAGAAAAGGTGACATAGAAGCAAATGATTTCCAGTGTTTGGCCTGTATATGTGATTCATGTGCAATGATGTAACACTGTCAGAAGGAGCACAGGTGAGGTTCAGTGGGGTGGTGTCTGGAGCTGACGACCAAAAAAGAATTCTTGGGATATCTTCAGTGCAAAATGGTGGCTTTACTAAAGCATGGGGACGGGATCCATGAGTAGAAAGATCTGCTGCACAGGGGTTGTCGGGGGGGGGAGGGGGGGCTGATTACATACTTGGGAGTTGGGGGAGGTAAGAAAAAGGGAGGTTTCAAAATGGCTTTCGTATATTAAAGAAGACCCTCAGGATACTGGGGGCCTGACTATATCAAGATAAAGTTGTTTTTCCCTCTGGCAAGCCAATAACACTAAAATAGTTGGGATATTCCCGGAAGAAAGTCACCCATCTCCCACCCAGGAGTGGGGGGTGGGAGGAGGTTGCAGGGTGTCAGCTTTGCTTTGTTCTCAGCTAGCCTTCTGCTCCCTCATCAGAGCAAAAGGCAAATGTTTTTCTCCTTATTCTATGAAATTTGCAAGAGGTATAACATTTCTTTTGTATCAATAGTCCATTTCACTTACCGCATAAAAGAGAGGGGAAGAAGGAATGTCAAATACAGTCACGGAAAATTGATATGATGGTAAAACTGGAGAGAATAGGTGCATTTTTCCTCAACAGTGTAGGTATTGGTGAGACGCTATATTTGCTTTTATGGCAAAAATTAGAAAATGGTCAAGAATTACTTTTTTTTTTTAAAGATTTATTAATTTATTTGATAGAGAGAGATCACAAGTAGGCAGAGAGACAGGGGGAAGCAGGCTCCCTGCTGAGCAGAGAGCCCGATGTGGGGCTCGATCCCAGGACTCTGGGATCATGACCTGAGCCGAAGGCAGAGGCTTTAACCCACTGAGCCACCCAGGCGCCCCAAAAATGGTCAAGAATTACTTTGAGAGTAGGTATTTACCTCAACTATGAGCTAAAGAATCAACTGGGTTATTTCACAGTTGTTCCTTCTCAACTTGTCTACACTGTGCCTACAGCAACAAGTGAAAGTGATGATTTTGCTAATATTTCCAACATTCTCTGTAATTAAGGTTTAAGGGTAGAGATAAATAAGTGAGTGTCTATCTCAGAAAGAATTTTTTTTTTCAGGAGGAATATTTAAAGCTTGTTTTTATGTCTGCACTAATCCTGTCCTGTACTTATCTTTTCCAGGGAATTACTGGGGAATTGAATTACTTTGCTTCTGAAATTAACCCTGAAGGGCTACACAATTCTTGGGCAAAACTGGCTGGTATCTCATTAGCGTAGAAAAAGATGTCCACCAAGAAAACTTCAATTTGCAAATAAAACACTGATGAACAAAACAATAAAATGGTGAGAAAGGCTACTTCTTATCCATGGGGAAACACTAAGGGCCATGTGTGCTGAAGTTTTATGCTAATATAAAATTGGTTCCAACAAAGTACCCAGTTTTATAAGCTAACAAATTGGTGCCAACTTATTTAAATGGTCTAACAGTAGGGGGAAAAAAAAACAACATTCAAGAAACATCTGTTTAGAAGAAAAGTCTGGAATCATTAAAAATGTATTCATTATAAGCTAATTAGTAGGAATGAAATCAATACTGACTTGCCTCAAATATATGATTTTAATACATGTGGCAATAAACAGTGACTGCTTGAACAAGGCTTGTCCTTCTTATGCTAAATTAATATTTGTAATATTTATTATTGAATGACACAAGTGACAGAAGACTCTCATAAGCCAACTCAAGGAAAATATTTCATCATGTTATAAACAGAGTAAGAGGAAAAACAAAAGAAAGAGATAGAGAAAAGATAAATTTATACCTGTTAAAAGATAAACTGAGGAACATTAAAGCTTTTGAGAGTTTATGTGAGCAAAAATCTATTAGAATTGGGTAGTACCAAACCAGAAGGGGCTAGGAGTGCTTCAGGAGCTACAGAAGAGACTTACATAGAGAAAAGGCAGAAGCAAGGTAAGGAAATTATTGATTGGCTGTATGGCTTAAAGACTAGTTGGCTGTCAGTGATTGTTTTTAGCATTTTCATTTCATAACCTTTAGGCATTTATAGGTTTAGATTTTGGTTTGCTAACACAGGCCATCATTAGAGCATCAGAACCACATGAGTCTAATGGCCCAATTGTTTAATTAATTTAACCATTCCCCTCATTTGGTTATCCTCTCATACATGAGAGATTAACCAAAAATTTGGTATTAGTGCCACTCTCAGTCACAATCACAGTTAAATTACTCTTGTCTCACTGTAAATGAAACTCATAAATTATGGTATCAGATTTATGGGAGAATTGTTTATGCTGTTCATCTCATTGTTCATCTTTTTTCTGTTTCTCTAAGTAGAGTGAGATCATCTGATATACTGCTGATAGCTCTGAACATGCATTTAAGACCTCTGACAGAACATAATGGACCAGGGAGACTACAATGTTAACTATTATTAGTGTAATAGCAAAAGACTGACATGTACTCCTTAGCTAGTGTTTCTGTGAACCAAGCTGGTTGGTATCAAATAAATTAAAGAATGTAACTGAAGGGGCATCAAGCTGTTTTAGCCAAATAGCTTGTTTCGTATATTTGCTATAGTATCAGAGATGATCTAGGTACAGACGGAAGCATTTGCTATGGCAAAGACTCCTTGTTCAGCCAGTAAGTATTTTAAAGCAATTCTATTATCTAAAAACACCTTAGCAAGAAAGTCTAGGGACTTTTGTTCTGCTATGGCCTTAGAAGTAGATTCAACACTAGTTGCCAGGATTAAGGAGCACTGCCTTCCCTTTATCAACAAGAGAAAAGGCAAGAAGCAAAAAAGGCAAAAGAAATAAAGGTTTCATACTGGAAATGAAAATCTTCTTCTTGATCTTAAGAGACCTATTCACCTCAAGATGTTGTCTACTCCTGTGAGGAAACTCCCTAGTCTATTTTAATATAACTCTCCAGCTGGTTCCAAGAGTTGGGCAGAGCCCTTCTTAACTGGGGCATGTGGAACCAAGGTTCAGTTTGGTTATTACCTGGGTAGAGAGGAGGACCTGGTATGGTTCCTTCCAAAGAAGTTCAAGGGCCATCTTTACTCTTAGTTAATTTCAAATCATAAGGGTGGAAGAAAATTAGAAACATTAGTTTGGAGAGATAGAGACAGATATTTGAGGAAACTAGAAGATTCTGGGATCCAGCTTGGTTTGACAGAGACAATGAACAGACCTAGAATCTGATATCCACAAGATTGTTATAATTTTTTACTGAAAATTAACTTTTTCCTCTATAATCACCCTCATTTCTATCAAAGATAATCACAGTAAGACTAATTTGTTTGCAAAATAAGTCAAGTCTCATTAAAATTGGCCTGATTATTTACACAAGTGCATCAAGAATAGTAACTGACCACACAGGCTCTTTTAAAGTCTGCTTTGCTGGAAATTTTCTTAAGGTATCTTAGATTGGAGTTTCAAAAGCCTCTCTAGTTTAAAAGTCAAGTCCGGAACCCACCATCAGATTTCACCAAAAGTACCTATAGGTTTGGGTGAATTCCTCTCCTCTTGTTGTCCCCAAGATATCCTAAGGTTACTGGGTCCACCAGGAGTAACCTCCTTACTCACCTGGTAAGGCTCCCAGGAACCTTGTACCTAAGGTAACAGAATAGTTTTTCCAAGGGGCTTTTATTGGTTTCATTAAGTCAAACTTAGTTTCTCAAAGCAATCTGGTCATATCTGATTTTATACATGTTCTCAAATACAATATTCCAGTCAAGCCTCAGTAATAAAACCAATGTTTCTAATTGTGTGTACAATTTGGGGAAGTTAATAAAATGTCAAAAGGTTTGAATATTTGGCTAAATAGGATCTCAGATTATTATGAAATAATACTTACCTATTTAAAGTGACAACAGAAAAATTTTAAAGGCAAAAATAGAAGGTTACACAGCTATGAAAAAAACTTAGTTCTTTTAATATTGAGAAAATTGGGTTTTCGTAAGTAATAAAAGACCTTAAAAAAGCAATGTAAAATAGAGTAAATTATTTTGGTAAGATATAAAATCTTTGCTTTCCACGTAGACTGTCCAAAAGGTAAGAAAACAGAAACAAAACACATATAAAAGAACCAAAAGTTCACAATCTCTTATCAAGAGCAGACCAACGGTACAAGAAATCATCCTCTTTTTATTTTCTTTTTTCTTTTTTTTTTTTCCTTAGAGAAGGAGAAAGAGAGAGAGGCAGGGGCTAGGCAGAGGAAGAGGGGAAGAGGGAGAGAATCTTAAGCAGACTCCATGCCCAGCACAGAGCTTAATGCAGGGCTCCATCTCACAACCCTGAGATCATGACCTGAGCTAAAATGAAGAGTCAGATGCTTAATGAACTGAGCCACAGAGGTGCCCAAGAAAACTGTTCTTTTAACAAAGAGATAACCAAATTCTAATTTTTTACCAGGGCACTTTTAATATTAATGCTCGTTCTTTAAAAACATAAATAAGTCTGTTCCAATTTTAGTCACCTTGACCACACATAAAATTCCTTATCCAAGATTCCATTTCCACAAACCTTCTAAACTTTTTAAATAATTCATTCGAGTTTCCTTTCATCCTTATTATTTCTAAGTAGTTTTATTTGTATATTCTGAATGCTTAGACTCATTTATTCCTAGTGGAATCTAAGAAATAAGCAACTGTAGAATGTCCGCATCCTGTGGATTGGCAAATTTATAAGTACATTTCACAATGTCTGGAAATAAATTTTTCTTCATCGTAAATTTTTCAATGTGATACAAAACATGTTTACTAATAGACCCAAATATCTTTAGTTCCTCTGTAAAACAAAGACAAAACTGAATAAACCTGTGTCTAGTAACTAATGTTTCAGTATTTTATCTTCTTTGGAAATGATCCTGTGTTTCTGTAAAACGTAGGTGGATAAAAGTATTGTATTTAATGCTGAAATCTCTAAAAACATGCCCATTTTTATTAAACCAACAAGCTCATACTAGCTTTTATTTACTGAGCATTATCCTAGATCACAGGAACTTGAAAAACATTTTGGGTAGTTTCTATATTTCTGAGAGTATTCCTGATTTGTATAAATGCTTACTTGTTTTTAAGCCAATTAAATAGAGCTCTTTATGAAAGAGCAGAGCAAGGCTAACTCCATTTTGGGCTATATTGCCCAGCCCGCCCTTGAGTTAGAGTTAGCCAATAGGAATGCGGAAGCCCTAACCGCCAAAGAATGTAAACCCCGCCTTTTGCCCTCCAAATTTGTGCGCCAATTCTGACCAGAGTGATAGGCTAGCTCAAAATGCTACAATAGGGTAAATTGTAATTCATGCAACTTTCTGTGTGTAACAATCTCATTGGCCACTAACCCCTATAAAACTGCAGCACTTTTAGAAACTCGCTCTTTCTCTACATCAAGCCACTGCCATGGTGAGTGTGGGAGACTGAGCTCGGGCTAGCTCAAATAAAAGGCTCTTCTGCTTTTGCATCAGACTCGGCTCCCTGGTGGTCTTTGGGGATTTCAAAATCTGGGCATAACACTTTACAAATTAATTTTGGCAATAACATCCAGAGTAAGAAAAATATCACACATCTATCTGTAATTTACCTAAATAGACACACATACTATTTTACAGTATCTGCAAGTCTTATGAGAATAATAGGGGTCATATTGCCATTGGTATAAAAGATAGTTGGGTTTTGAATAGTTTCTAAAGCAACATTGGTAAAGACTCAATTTGTAAGACAAATTCAGTTGTTTTTAATTCCCCCAAAGAATTCAATTGCAACCTGAATGATAATTAAAAACAAAACTGATTCAGCCATCCAAGTACATTATCCTCAATTTGCTTCTTAATATAAGGGAGATCTTCAATTAAGACGGAAATCAAAAGATTCCTATGTTCTAGATTTAGAAGCGCATTTGTTTGGATGTTTTAATAAATTCTTCCACAATGGCCTCAGAATGTTTTTCTTTCCTTCGAGTACATAGTTTCATTTTAGCGTTAGGAAAGAAGGCCTAAAAGTTCCTATCAAGTTTTGAAAATCAGCTTTCAACAGGGCCAGCATCTGACCCAAGAGTTACTTTAAGAAAACAAAAAAAAGAAAGAAAAGAAAAACAAACAAACAAAAAAACCTCTTTTGAATATCTTGCCGGTTTCAGCCATGACAAACAGTAAATATTCCCTGAACGGACTCCCAAAGATAACCAAAAGAAAGACTTAAACAATTTCCCTACGAGGTGAAAAAGAGTGCTAATAAGGGGCAGGCAGGACTAGGTAGGGAGGGATAAGAAAGGTAGGGAGAGATAATAAAGAGAGCTTCCTATATGCCAGGTTCTGTGCTCTGTTCTCTCTGCATAGTATCTCATTTAATCCTCACAGAACCTCAATAGCGACTTAAAAATATCAATGAAACAACTCAAAACGTGGGATATGAAAGGAAACCAGAAATAGGGTACAAACCAAACCATCCTGTCCTAGTGTCAGAGGTGAGGTCTTGTTTTAACAGCTACTTGTGATCAATCAAGAATTACTCAGACCCTAAAAAGGAAGTAAGCCATTGAAGGTGTTATCACTACTCCTTAACCAATAGAGATGTTAAAAAGATTTAAGTTCCCTAGTTAGTTTTCAAAAGACCATCCCTAAAAGCCCTCAGCGGCAACCCTGTCCAGACCCCTCTCACTCCTGAGAGCTTTTTTTTTTTACCATAACCTTGCTTAATAAACTACTGCTTTACTAACTCTCCCTTTCTGCAAGATTCATTCAACTCCGTTAAACAAAAACGTACCCCTCCCCCATCAGTAAGACCCTTGCTGCAAACGGAGTGCAACCAACATTTGTGTCTAATCAAATTTTGGGGACCCACAACCAAATGGTTGTCACGCCTAGTTCTCAAAGCACAAAAAAAAGACAAACTACGTACAACAGCTGTCCCTGGGAAAGAAAAGCACCAGTAATTTGTTTTTGTTTCTGTTTTCCTGCAGACTTGAATTGGAAAGGAAGAGACAACGTGAAATTTTTTTTTTTTTTATTAACATATAATGTATTATTTGCCCCAGGGTACATGTCTGTGAATCTTCGTGAAATTTTAACCTCCTCTCTCGCTGAGGCCCACAGAGATCTGAGAGCGCTGACCTTATTGTTAAGAATTCTTACCCTCAGTCAGTTTTCCCAGGTTCCCACCTACACGCTTCGAAAACAGTGGACGGCCCCAACAGTTTTCGTCGCCTTCACCAGAAGCTGTATAGGAGGTCCAGCTTAAGTCGGACCCAGTCTGACCCCGGAAGGAGTCTTGTTTCTATGTGGGACCCAGTCTGATCCCGGAACCAGTTCCTGGAGCCAGTTCCCAGAACCCATCCGATTTTAAGTCAGACCCGTCCAGTCCTATAACCAGTCCGGTCTTCAAGTAGAACCAATGTGGTTTCGGGACCCAGTCTGGAAAAAGAAGTGCTCAATGTTTGCAAACTCATAATGCAAAAACTGCAGAACTAGGATCTAGAATCTGTCAGACACCCACCAGCTCCAGGCACCGTGAGAAAGCGGCGTGCTCAAGCGGCTGCGCAGGTACCCGAGTCTCTGTTGCTGTTGTTCCTGGAAGCCCTCTGGGGTCCCCCTAGATTCCCTCTTCAGATTCCAGAACTACTAAAAGATAAAATGGGCCATATTAAAACTTCTAAGAGGTTTTTTTGAGCAAAAATCTATTAGAATTGGGTACTGCCAAACAGGAAGTGGTTAAGAGTGCTCCACAGATGGGGGCGGGATTGAGGGGGTAGGTGTTAGAGGAGAGTCTTGTTTTTGTTTTTGTTTTTAAGATTTTATTTATCAAAGGGGCGCCTGGGTGGCTCAGTGGATTAAAGCCTCTGCCTTCTGCTCAGGTCATGATTTCAGGGTCCTGGGATAGAGCCCTGCATCGGGCTCTCTACTCAGCACGGAGTCTGCTTCCCTCTCTCTCTGCCTGCCTCTCTGCCTGCTTGTGATCTCTCTCTCTTTGTGTGTCAAATAAATAAAATCTTAAAAAAAAAAGATTTTATTTATCAGAGAGAGAGAGAGAGAGGGAGGGCACACAATCAGGGGGACCAGCGGGCCGAGGCAGGGGGAGAGGGAGAAGCAGGCTCCCTGCCGCACAAGGAGCCCTTGGGCGACTCCGTCATTCTGGAATCACCTGAGCTGAAGGCAGACGCTTAACTTACTGAGCCACCAGGCGTCCTATAGGGGAGATACTTTTATAGAGAAAAGGCAGAAGCAGTGTAAGGAGAAAATTATTGATTGGCCATAGCTTAAAGCCTAGTTAGCTGTTTGTGATTTGTTGTCCTTAGCATTTTGGTTTGGTAAACTTGTGGCATTTTACAGGCTCAGAATTTGGTTTGTGAGCCACATCAGTTTAATGGCCACCTTGTTTAATTCATTTAACATATAAAATTAAACATTAGTAAAAAAAAAAAAAATTAAACATCAGTTCCCCTTCACTGGCTTTAAAAGTAGGATTCAGATTTCTGCTTCAGTCAGTTCTAGTCTGAATAAATTTATAGCAAGAAGTAAAAGTAAAAATATATTTTTTTTAATTTTATTTATTTATTTGACAGAGAGAGATCATAAGTAGGCAGAGAGAGAGGGGGAAGCAGGCTTCCCAGTGAGCAGAGAGCCCCATGCTGGGCTGGATCCCAGGACCCTGAGATCATGACCTGAGCAGAAGGCTTAATCCACTGAGCCACCCAGGCTCCTCAAAGTAAAAATATTTTTTAATTCTGAATATAGGTGACTGTAGTATCTATATTTTATTTTTGCTGTTGTTTTTCTGAATTTGGTTATCTTTCAAGAAAGAAAAACGGTAAGCACATAGACACATCAAAATAGTATCTTTATTATAATTGCCTCCATTAATATGTCATAATTTTGGCTTTTTGTGAGTGAAATTGAAACAAATTATTTTAAAATTATACTTTAGTTTATTCCACAGGAATAGAAATGTCATCAAATTAATAGAGGGGAAAGGATGAGAAAGTATTTTTAAAACTGCTAATATTAATGTATCAGTATCAGTAATTCAATTTTTTTTCAGTAATTCAATTTTTATTTAGAAATCCCATATATAGGCTCTATATGGTAGCAGTCAAAATGATTCTAATGAAGCCAGCAATGATTCTTCTGAAAAAAATATAACTAACTTATATGTACAAAGGGGTTGTCATCTTTAATTTTATAATTACATTTATATAATAAAGCAGTATTTTAATATCCACATTGAAGGCTGCCTTTCACTATTGAGGATAGGTTTGATTCATATTCATATTCAAAAGTCTTTTGAAGTCAGGTCCACATTCATGTTACAAACAAAGTGCAATTTTAGTGTTGGCTCCTTGATGGAAAGGAATGAGAGACTTGTTCATCTTTCTAACTAGAGAAAAACTGGAAAAATAATTCACAAGTAAAAACTCATTAACTTCTCCCTGACCTTTTTTAAATTGAATGATCAGTTGAGGTCCAACATTTTTTCACCAAAATAGATAGCTTTTATAATAAAAGAAAATGACTAATTGTCCTATGTTTGTTTAAAAGAGGATTATTCACATGTTCTTATGATGAATGTTCTATATTTGAACACTCCTTTTTTGCTTGGTAATACATTAAATATATTATACATTCATTAATATTTTGGGATTTTTTTTTTAAGATTTTTTATTTATTTATTTGACAGAGAGAGAGAGAGAGAGATCACAAGCAGGCAGAGAGGCAGGCAGAGAGAGAGGGGGAAGCAGGCTTCCTGCGGAGCAGCAAGCCCAATGCAGACCTTGATCCCAGAACCCTGACATGACCTGAACCAAAGGCAGAGGCTTTAACCCACTGAACCACCCCAAGAGCCCTATTTTGGGAATTTTTTTAACTTTTTTTTACTATTTTTTAGTCTCTATATACCAAAATTGCTCCATTAATCCCTATTGGTGAAGATAAGGATGTCTGCAACTTTTCATAGACTAGAACTATAATTTTTCATGTGTTTGTGACATATAAGATAATATATCTTAATGACAAATATATAAAATGACATAGAATACATGACAAATATATAAAATATATGACAAATGTTTTAAAATATATAAAAAGTATGTATAAAAATTATATAATTATTGTTTTAAGAAAAATTCTTAGACATGCATTATTCAGTCAAAAATTTTAAATATTTTCATATTTTTTTAATGTATAGTCAACATTCTTTTGAGGTTTTGTACCATTGTATTTTCACCAGACTCTATAGTAGAGGAGGAATGGGTTTGGAAGAAGGTAAAAATCTTTTTGAAATAATGAGTAAACGTTCATCTAAGCCATCATAATGAGATGTGTCAAAAGAAAGGTTCAGATTAATGATACATAAGTGTTGGTGCCCTTAGCATATTGTTCATGATCAAAACTATTAGGGTGGATAATGTCATCTAAGTAGATTAGCCTGAGGAGAAAAGATGTTTTGAGAAAAAGTTCTAATGAATTTCACTATATATAGTTAGGCGTAAGAGGAGGAGTCTTTAAGGAGACAGAGAAGGAAAACCCATAGGTATAGGAGAAAAATCAGGAAACTATAGTGTCACAGAAGCCAAGAAAAAACTCAAGAAAGAAGAAACGTTAAGTAGTATCAGCTGAAATTTATCCAACAGTATAAAAGTTATTGTGAACTACCTGGAAAATTGTTCAAAACTGAACATAAAAAGGATTGCAATCTAGTGGACAGAATAAATACTAAGATAAGGAAATTATCTTTTCATAAGCTGATATATAAAAATGTAGGATGCTATTAAAATTGTTAAAAGGTATAAATTTATATAAAGATGTTTATGCTTAATGTTTGAATATTCAAGGAATTTATGGATTGAAAGCATGCCTTGGGTTTGATGACATGTTGACTAATGATATTCATGAGAACAGTTTTAGTAAAATGGTAGGATTTAAGTTTCATATGAAAGATGTTGCAGAATAGGAGAGACTAATGGGAAATAAGTATGTAGATTTTATTTTTAAAATTTGACTGTGAAGGGATGGAAAGAATAAAAAAAAAATGTGTCATCAGTGGTTAGAAGTTCCTAATAAGCTTGTAAAACATGTAATAAGGATAATAGATTAATTAAAAGATTGTGGTACTTAAAATGTCAGAATTATTGGAGAGGGTGGGTCTCAGAGACATGGAGATGATGGACTTGAGTATTGGTTATTCATTTTTGTGGAATAGGAAATTATAGAAGGATAATTTAGGATCTTGGATAGAAACTGCAGGCAGGTGCCAAAGAATGATGCAAATGTGTGTCTGTGTGTGTTGGCGGGGGATAGGGGGTGGCTGGGGAGCAGAGGTAGATTAGGCTGGGGATAGAGGTAGTACAAGAGATTAAAATGGCAGCTTGGGCATATAAAAACCAAAAATACTTTAGGCAAGTATACTTTATTCCTTTGTGATAGTAATAGTTTTTATGTCATTTGATCTGAATGAGATTTAGCCTTCCTAAAGACAAGTGCGTAATATTCCATTTTGTCCATAAATAAAAAGAACTGCACAGAGATAATAGCCATTATAGAACATACAGTGGTTAATGATTATCTTTGATTCTTTGTATAAATAGTAGATACTCTGTTAAATTGAGTATTGGATGAACCCAGAGTTAAGAGTAAAAGTTGAGTTGGAAATATGTTGCTTCTAAAGAAATATCCACATTTAATTTTTATCTCTATTTGAAAAGTATTAGAATAAGCAACAATTACAAAAAATCATCATGGTGTTACCTTTTATCTCACAATCATCCCAAATATGGGTCAGATATTGAGCAGTACTCAGTTACCATCACCACTACAATCTGTTTGACAGCAGTGAGATAGCAGAAAGCAGATAAATAGCTTATAGTCCTCTTATTAGACAACTGAGGGGCTTTATTGTAACAAATAAATTTTGTCACTTATGATTTTTTAAATATCTTCTTTCTTCCTAAATTGATAACCATTAATGAATTTTTAATGGAAAAGCATGTTCTACTATTTTACATTATCATTAATTTCTCAAACAAAATGCCAAAGACTACATTATACACTACCATGGTTTACAAACCAGCTTCAGATATAAAGCACACAACATATTGAAGCTCCTTTAATACTCCCTATCCCATTTCTTTTCCACATTATTCATCCCTACACAGAAGAGGCTATTATCATTACTTTTACATTTCTGCATGTCTTCTCAAACTTTTAATACATATTTTTATATTATAAAGATTTTATTTCATATATGTATGTGTGTATATATATATGTATATGTATATTTGGAGAAAAGAGTTTGTGAGCAATCGGGGTGAAAGGCGTGTTGGGGGGAGAAGGAAGAGTAAAGAAACCAGTGACTCCATGCTGAGTGTGGAGCCCAATGTGGGGCTTGGTCTCATAACCCAGAAATCACCACCTGAGCCGAAACCAAGAATCAAACACTTTACCTACTGAGCCACCCAGGTGCCCCTGTATTATAGATTTAAAATTAAATACATTGTAATAGTTTTGTATAATTTTTAGTTGATTCGTTTATGAAATTTATCTGTGTTGATAGTGTAATTCAAGTTGAAACTTTTCATTAGTTAACTAGCATTTTTTAATACTTTTATACCACATTTCCATTATAAATTCTTCCAACAATGGATATTTGGTTTGTTTCCAATTTTTCAGTTTTGTAAATGATACTGTCATAATACTATTATATATGTCTGCTTCAGCACATATGCAGGTATATCTTTTAAGCATATACTGTATATTTTATATAGTATAATTTTAATATAATTATACTATTTTTAGGGGCGCCTGGGTGGCTCAGTCGTTAAGCGTCTGCCTTCGGCTCAGGTCATGATCCCGGCGTCCTGGGATCGAGCCCCGCATCGGGCTCCTTGCTGGGCGGGAAGCCTGCTTCTCCGGCTACCATTCCCTCTGCTTGTGTTCTCTCTCTCGCTGTGTTTCTCTCTGCCAAATAAATAAAATATTAAAAAAAAAAATTATACTATTTTTATTATTCTAAGTACTGGCATGTAAATATGCCAGTAAATATAAAACACTAAATTATAAGGTATATGTAAATGTAAAATAGAAAGTAAAAATTATAATCTTATTACATAAAAATAATTATAATAATTATTCATCTGTGGTTTGTAAAGATATTCTGAATACCAAAACTTTTCATGTATGTAGCAAATATTTTCTAATTTGTTACTTGTTACTCCTTTTTTGTTAGCAATACAAAGACAGATGTTTTTCATTTTAACATGGTTAAAATTATCAGTCTTTTTCCTCTGTGTCTTTGAGTTTAATTTAAAGAAACCTTTTCAGGGACACCTGAGTGGCTCAGTCAATTAAGCGTCTGCCTCTGGCTCAGGTCATGATCCTAAGGTTCTGTGATGAAGTCCCACATCAGGCTTCTTGCTCAGCAGGGAGACTGCTTCTCCCTCTGTCGGCCGCTCCCCCTTCTTGTGCACCCTCTCTCTCTCTTCCTGTCTCTCTGACAAATAATTAATTCATTAATTAATTTAAAAAATAAAAATCCTTTCAAACCAAAAGTTTAAAAATTATACATAAGTTTTAAATTTCACCTTACATATTTCAGCCTTGAACTTACCTGCAGCCAATTTTTTTTTTGAGATTTTATTTATTTATTTGATAGAGAGAGAGAGATCACAAGTAGGCAGAGAGGCAGGCAGAGAGAGAGAAGGGTAAGCAGGCTCCCTGCTGAGCAGAGAGCTAGAATGGGGGGCTCCATCCCAGTACCCTGAGATTATGACCTGGGCCGAAGGCAGAGTCTTTAACCCACTGAGCCACCCAGTCGCCCCTACCTGCAACCAATTTTGAGTTGTCTATGGAATTTTATTTTGTGCATATGTAGTAAACTAAGCACTGTTTATCAAATTGTTCAAACTTTGCTCCAATCCTGATTACATGAAACTGTCTTTGCTACAGAGCAAACACTCATACATCTTTGAGCCAAATTCCAGGCTTTTTATTCTAATCAGTTAAAATCTTTGTTTACCCCAGTGTAATACAAAACTTTACAGTAACTCAAATTCAGTAATATGTTGACACTGACTAAGGTAATAATTACAAACAATACTACGTAACCAGAAAGTCAGGTTTAAAATCAGTCTCCACCACTGTGTGAAAAATGGACAAATTCTCTATCCTCGTGACTCTATTTCCTCATCAACAAGATGGGGTTATATTACTCATATAATTGTTGTGGGAATTAATAATATTTTAAATGTAAACATTTTAAAAATAATGTTGGCAGCTAGAAAGTACTATGTAAATGTAAGCATCCTTATTATTATTCCTGATATAGCAAATCCTTTTATTCCTCTCCAAATATTTTGGTTCCTGTCCATTCAACATATATTTTAGCATGAGCTTTTCAAGTTTCCTGAGTATAACCAGTTGGTTTTATAAATGGAATTATACTAATTTTATAGGTGAATTTGGAGGGAAATGGTATGTATATGGTAGTGTTCCCATCCATTACATGATACACTCTCTTCCTTCCCTGTCTTCTTTCTTCTTTTTCTTCTTGCTTTTCTGTAATGTCTTTCCATAAAATCATATACTCTCTACAAATATTTTATACAGTTTTGTTAAATGTAGTCATCAACCACCTAATATTTTTATTTTTTAAAAATGTGATTTTTCTTCAATTACGTTGCCTCTATTTTTGCTTCTGCTATGTGAAAAATAATTAATTTTGTATAATGAAGTTATGATTTATTACATCTTGACCTAGTAAATTCAAATAATTGTCTGTAGAGTCTATTTAATTTCCTATGAGAATAAAAATCTGTAAATAATGAGTTTTTCTTTCAATAGCTTATAATTTTTATTTATTTTTCTTATAATTTGCATTACTTAAGCCCTCAAAATATTGAAAAGCAGTAATGAAAATACTCAACCATGTCTTTATTTCTGATTTTAAAATAAATATTTTAATTATTTATTCGTCACTATTGTTTGCTGATAGATTTTTAGAGGATACAGTTTATTTAGTTTGGAAATCTCAGGTCTGTTCATTGCCTACTGTTTTTTCTTTTTCACAAAAATAAAATAAGTGCTGAATTTCCTAATTACATTATAATTTCTCTTTGAGGCACAAATTACTTATTCTATTAATTTACTAGATTTTTAGTTTTTTGAACTTTTCATAATAATCCTGTTCTATATATTTAGTTTAATGGTATTTTCGACAAAATGTTATCTGTCTCAAAATTGCTGTATCTTGCTTTAAGGCTTAAAATGTGAGTAGTTTTTTATGTGAATAGGTTTGATGGCTAATTTGTTGATACCATATTGAATTCTGTGCATGCTTTCTTCATACATTTTAAGAGTATAATATTTGTTATGTTTATCAAAAGATTGAGGGAGATGATGCTAAAATATGCAATATGTACCCCAAATGTTATTTTATTACAATATGATGACTCTCTGCATGAAAATTTATTTGGTCTAGTAGATAACCTGATTTGTTATCTACTATTTGTTATCAATGAAAACCTCATTTGTTTTCATTGCTGTTTGATTAGTATAATTGTCTTTTGTCTTTTTAATTCCAACCACTGTTTGACATTATAATTTATTTTTATAAAGGCACAGGGTTGGTTTCTTTTTATTTGCTTCTATGAATTCTATATTTAACTGGAAAATTTATGCCATTTATAGGTATCACAATTATAAGTGCTTTTGACTTTTTGATAAAATCTTATTTTGTAATATCTTTATCTCTCTTGTTGCCTTCTTTCAATTTAGAAGATTTTTCTTTTTTCCTCTTTCTAAGGATTTTAAAACTATACACTCTATTTTTATTTGTAAGTATTGATGTATAACACACATATATTAACATACACACTCATTCAGCACTAGTTCTTCCATCCTTAAGAAGTATATGAGGCCATTAGAACTTCAGAACTTCTCAAAACTAAGAATTGTTTTCTGTTATACATGTCACTGCTCTCTAATATTTTACTTATATATTATATTCTATATCCAACGTATATTGGATATTATTAGCATTTTATATTGAATATGTTTAGATTGCTTACACACTTACCAGTTCCTTTGCTCATTATTCCTTCTTAGGTTTCTACCCTTCTTTTTTTATTAGTTTACTTTATATTTCTTGAAGCAAAATTTTTAAACATTTATTAGTGAGAGTTAATAAGTAGTAAACTCTATCAATCAACATTTGTACAATTTTTTTGTTTAACTTTTCATTCTTAAATAAAAATTAAATAGGTATAAAATTATGGATGATTATATTCTCAGCATTTGTAAGAGCTTTTTCCCAGTGTTATTATTCTGTTCTTATTGTAATCTATTATTGTAATTGATAGTCTGCTGTCTAATGGTCATAATTTCTACTTATAATCCCTTTCCTTTATGGCTGATTTAAAACCTTTTGAGGAGTGCCTGGGTGGCTCTGATGGTTATGCATCTGCCTTCGGCTCAGATCATGATCCCAGAGTCATGGGATTGAGCCCTGTGGCCAGCTCGTTATTCAGGTGTGAGTCTGCTTTTCTGTCTCTCTCTACCCCTCCCCCCTCTCGTGCTCATTCTCTCTCTCTCTCTGAAAGAAATAAAATCTTTAAGAAAAAAATAAAGACTTTTGAAAGACGAAATTTTTAAAAAAAAATTTTTTTAAGGTAATGTCTATGCCCATTGTGGGGCTCAGACTCATCACCCTGAGATCCAATGTCACATGCTCTACTGACTGAGCCAGCCAGGCACCCCAAAAGAGGGAACATAGGAGGTTCCTGAAATTCCCTTTTTTCACAAACACACTAAATGTAAAGCTGTACATAGAAAAATTATCTCTGAAATAAAACCATAAGTTTGATTGTCTCCTATGCATTGTTTGAATGAGGAAATACATTGAAACAGGTAGGAAAGCCTCAATTTTCCAGATCAGTAAAAACTGAAAGAGTTCATCACCATTAAACTAGCCTTATAAGAAGGGTTAGAGGGACTTCTTCAAGGTGAAATGAAAGAGTATTAATTAATGAAAGGAAAACATACAAGAAGATAAATACATAGTTAAATTCAAAATAATATAATGGTGCCAGGTATATCACTTAAAATCTAATATGAATGTTAAAAGATGAAAGTAGCAAAAATGACTATAAAATAGTCTGTGAATGAACACAAGGTAAAAAAATATTTTGTGGCACCAAATTGTGACATCAAACTTTGTGACACCAAATTGTGACACCAAAAAGATAAAATGATGAGGGGTTGTGGGGGTAAAAATATAGAGCTTTTTAGTATGTGTTCAGCTTAAAGTTATCAGCTTAAAGTAGACTGTGATAAATAGTTTTATAGAATCCTAATGATAACCATACACAGAAGAGAAAGAGAAAAGAATCCCAGCATATCACTATAGAAAATCATCAAACTGCAAAGGAAAAAGTCAAGAGGAGAAAATAATAGAAGTTTTATGAAACAGCCAGAAAACACCTTACAAAATAGCAATATTCTGTACATATCAATAAACATTTTATGTATATGGACAAAATTCTCCAGTCAAAAGACATAGAACCTACATCAAAAAACAAGAAAAATCTCAAATAGACAGCTTTATACCTTAAGGAATTAGAAAAAGAAGAACAAAACCCAAGTTAGTAGAAGGAAGGAAATAATAGCTTGGAGTGGAAATAAATAAAATAGAGACTAAAAAGATGAAAATTCTGGGAGCCTAAATCTTCATTCTTTCATTGTAGAACATTCATTTTTGTGCTGACAAATTTTATATTGTGTATTAATATTTGTTAAGCTTTATACATAAATATTTTATACAGTCCTATTTGAGGGTCGTTGTACAAATAAGTTGTCTTGGTCTTGCTTGGCAGGGATCTTTAAAACTGCAAACTCATGAAAGAGCAGATCATTAGTCTCAGTTTCATGGGCAGATATTTTCCAACTGGAGCTGAGGATAAGCACATGATTTTTCTTGTTATATCCCACTACTAGCAGTAGATAACTCTCTGCTGGCATTATTCTGGCATTTCAGTTCTGACTTCTCATCTTCGTAGATTCCCCAAAGCCTCAATTTCCATATCCGTGCAGCCATGAAGATCCAAATTCTTGAACACCAAGGTTAAAGAAGATATTTAGGTTACCTACACATTTACATCTAACTAACTATTCTGGTTTGACTTCCTCTTCACTTTTGGTTTTTGGGATTTTGTTTACTCTCTCATGAACTTATTCATATAATTGAGGAGATATTCATAATATTTTTCACCTAAGTGTCCTTTTCTAAGTCCTAAAGACAGAATTCCTAATTGCCTTTTAGGGGGAGGTTATTTGGAGAATTTATTCTGTCATATTGCTTAAACAATATCTCTCTGTTTATATATACATGTATGTCTGTGTGTAACCATTTTTCCTAATCAATAGGACCAGTATTAATTTAACTGATGGAAAAAAAATGACCACAGCCCATGAACGCTAAGTGCATTATTGGCTGAGAGCACACATCAGAAATTGAGGGCTATACATAGAAAATGTATTATATGTGCCACATACAAGGTATACTTTTTTTTCAGTTTATGCTCTGCACAAAGCATGTAATAATGCCTTATTCCTTTATAAATGGTTATGTAGTACAAAATGTACAACTTCTAGTGGTGAAAGGAGGTGAAAAAAGGCAAATGAGCTTGAAATATTTTAAATTTTAACTTAAAGATTGTGTTTTAATTTAGGAGTGAACTCCTCATGGATTCTTAAGCCTTTGGGATGTAGACACTGACTATATATGGAACAACATCTATAAAACTAAGATAGGGAAAAAAAAAAAAAACTAAGATAGGGAGAAGATTACCTGTACTTTTTAGCTCTATAAAAAAAAATAAAAAACCTTTTATGGATAGTATATAAATGAGTATTTGAATTATTCTACAATATCTAAATTCATTTTTTAAAAGGGGAGCATAATCTAAGAGAGAGAAAAAATAATATGGCAAAGATTAATATCTTACAATGACTACACAAGATTTCCCCAAGTGCCCCTTTATTTCTTTTCCATTTTCTTTCATTTTATTTCCATTTGCTCCTAAATCACTAATCACCTAATTTCCAAAAGCCACAGTCAATTCTGAAGTCATTTACTAGCCTGATAGTCTGAGTATCATATGCCACATTACATAACTATATATGCCAATATAATCAAAATCTTAATGAAACCCAATTAAGCTGTCTGTGCTCTTCAGGTATCTTGTCTCTTTATTATAGAAGTCAATTTCATTTGTTAAGTCCTTTATAAATTTGAACCATGCCAAGGAATATTTAGCTAATAGATGTTTTATTGAGATCTTGGGAAAATAAACCCATAAATTTTTCTATATTCATAATTATTTTCCTACTTCCTTCTACCCTTTTTGTTGTTGTTGTTTTATCTACATTATAAACAATTCAAGTTGGTTGATTTTTACTACTGTGAGATATACTATATAAACACAATATAGAAAATATATGTGTCATTAGTGAATATCCATATAACCATCAGCTTGTTCAAAAAGAAGAGCATTTCTAGCATTTGAAGTTTCCCTATACCGAAATACTCCTTCCTGCAAAAATGATCACTCTCCTGATCTTGCTTTTTATTTTATTATGTATTTAGCAATTAATATTGTTTTAGTTTCCCTCATCTTGAACTTATGTAAATTAACCCACCTTATATAAAATCGTGTGCTTTGCTTCCTATGCAAAATATTGCCAGCTTATTTTATATTGTTGTATACTGCCTGTATTAGACTTCTCCAGAGAAACAAAAACAATAGGATCTCTTTCTCTTATGAATGTACAAACACACACTGTTTTTGTTTTCTGCCAAACTTTAATATAGGCAGTATGCAACAATATGAAATGAAAGAGACACAAAATAAGAGAGAGAGGGATATTTATGATAGAAATTGGAACACACTGTTATAAAGGCTGAAAGGGCCCACAATCTGCAGCCTGCAAGCTATAGAACCAGAAAAGCAGGTGGTGTAATTCAGTCCCAGTCCAAAGGCCTGAGACCAGGGCAGCCAATGGTGTTAAGTCCTTGTTTGAATCCAAAGGCCCTAGAACTAGGAATGCTGGCTTCTAGGGGCAAAATATAGATATCCCAGCCCAGTCAGCCAGAAAGTCCACTCTTCCTCTGCTGTTTGTTCTATTTAAGCCCTCAAAGGATTAGATGATGCCACTAGCATTGGTGATCTTCTTTACCCAGTGTTATACTAATTCAAATGCTAATGTATTCCAGAAAGATCTTCAGAGACACGCCCAGAAATGTTTTATCAGAAATCTGGGCATCTCTACCCATCAAACTGACACATGAAATTAACTATCACACTGCCCATTCACTTTTGAGCGGGTTCAAAACACCTAATCCCCCAAATATGCTACTATGGCATATTGAATTTTTTGAGCTAAAGGCACTAGAGACAAAGCAGACACAGGAAAAGCTCTCTGACCTCCCCCTTTCTAACTAAAAGCAGATCATAAAATTAACCATGAGAAAGGTGCCCTTTCTGAGCCAGGAAAAGAAAATTTTTATCACTGGAGACTGAGAAATGATGCAAAATCTAAGTATTCAAATAAGCCTCTTACAATGCCCCTTATTTTCCATTAATTTCACCTATATATTTCCTAGTCACTTTGTCACAATTTACTGCCGCTAGTCCAAATATCTTTGTCTTTTCATTTCTCCACAGTTTATCATTTCTCTCACAAATTTATCATTTCATGTCTCACAAATTTAAAAATGTACATAAGCTCTTGGTCCTAACAGCTTGTTCAGGAAGACTCCTTTGTGTACATAAAAATACTAAAATTTATATGCTTTTTTCCTGCTAATCTGTTTTATGTAAGTTTAATTCTCAGGTCCAGCTCCAGAACCGGAGTAGAAGGAAGTTTTTTCCTCTATTTTTTATAATTACAGTTTTATATTGCTTGAATATAATAAAAATATACCCATTCTATGTATGAGTGGTGTACATATCTAGTTTCAGACTAGTTTGAAAAAATCCTACTAAAAATATGTTTATACATGTCTTCTGGGACATGTAAACAAATGCTTTTCTAGAATATATATGTATAGAAATTGAATTGCTGCATTGGAGAATATGTATGACTTAAAATTTCCCAAAGAATGTTCCCTAATAGGGAACTAGTGTGTGCTTGTAGTATTCACATTTCATCCATAGTTAGCATTTTCAGATCTGTCTAAATATTTGCTGTATCTAGTGGGTTTTTAATTAAATCTAATTGTGGTTTTAATTTGCATTTTTCTTTGAAGAAGTTGAAATTTTTTTCCCACGTGTTTGAGGAATTTTAATGTCTTATTTTCTGTAATGCTTAGATTTAAAGTTTTTATCTTTATAAAGCATATTTGATAAAAAAAATTTGATCAAGTTAAACTCGTTTTTCAAAGGTAATCAACCTATAGGGTTTGCTCACTTATCTATGCTTTTTATTAGACCCATCTCTATCTGTGTATTTAGTAGTTAAGTCTTCTTTTGAATTCAGAACATTGAGGTAAAGTTTTAGGAAATATGATGGAATATAAAAGAAATAAATGTAACACTTAGTTGAGGAAACTTGTTGATCTCAGAGTTCATCAATAAATTTGAATTGAGGGGAGCCTGGGTGGCTCAATGGGTTAAAGCCTCTGCCTTTGGCTCAGGTCATGATCTCAGGGTCCTGGGATCCAGCCCAGCATCAGGCTCACTGCTCAGCAGGGAGCCTGCTTACCCGTCTTTCTGCCTGCCTCTCTGCCTACTTGTGATCTGTCTCTTTCTGTCAAATTAATAAGATAAAATCTTTAAAAAAATAAAAATAAATAAATTTGAATTGATATTCTATACATACTGAATAAAAATATGGAGGATGTATGTAGAGTAAGAAACTTATCTAAGAACATTGAAACTAAGAAGTTTTCATGGAAAAATGTGTATTTGAAGTTAAGTTTGAATCTTCCAGCTTAAAAAAAAAATATTGAACGCTAGCCGAGTACCTAGGATTGTTTGAAGTAGAAAGGTAAGCTATGAAAACAAGAGTCCTAGGATCTGGTCTTGCTATCCAATGTGCTCAAAAGATGAGATTATTGCAGATAAGTACAGATAAAGTAATGATTACAAAATAGAAAATATACATTAACTTTTTAACATACCCTGTGCATATTATAGGAGTTCAGAGAAATGATCTCTCTGTGGACAGTAATGATGAGATGATAGGTATCCTTTGTCTTTAAAAATGGGTAAGATGTGGACTGTCAAAAGTATCTCAACATGGGTAAAGAGTATGGATAAATAAAGATGAACCAGGAAGGATTTTGGTAGAGGAGAAACATTTACTGAACATTCCTTCAAAGGAATGATTTGATACTCATGGCATATATATGAGTCCTAGTTCTTCAAGTTTTTAAATGCTCTTAATTTTACCTGGAGAAATATTGGTGTTAGCTTAATGCCGGTCTTTAGTGTGGGGTGTGATAATACTATAATTGGAATATTATCTCTAATGTCCTAAAACTAAATGTCTACTTTTCATGCTTAAAACAATTTTTTTTATTATTTCCTCATGTGCACACAATCCATTGTGAAGGAAAATGTCTGGGAATAATTTAATTAGTTAAAAAATTATTAATCAGAGAATGTAGTTAATTAAAATGAAATATTTGGGGCTAAAATTATATGTGTTTCCTCCTTTTAAAAAAACGGCATTGTCACTGTTTAAGAAAGTTATGATCTGGTAACAAGAGACTCTCAATTCTCAGTGACTTCGACTACACATTTGCTTTGTGTATTTTATTTTGTGTTTTGTATTTCCTGGTTGTTTTCTCAGGCAAAAACACAACCTAGTCCAAAGAGGACCTATATACTTTGGAACTTCAGAGTGACAAGTGAACCCAGGCCAATAGGGCAAAAGCAGTTTAAACCATTGTTGGTCACATTGCCAAAGGAAAAACGAAGGTTTGGAGATTTGTACAACCAGTTAAATATTAACCAAGAAGTGTTACCAATCATTTACAAATGCTGTTTGTAGGCCAGAACTTCTCAGTTAGACCCATGTGATGATGAGGGTCAAGGAAGTGTACTATGCTGAAGGGTCAGGAGTCAGAAACATTTCATGAACAACACTAAATTTGCCTATGCTAATTGCTACCTCTTTACTTCATATAACTTAGATAAAATCTTTACCAATAGGTGAACTTTTTGATTATTCACTTTTATTTATTTAAATTGAATAAGCGGGTGTGTGGGTGCATAAGTCGGTTAAGCATTTACCTTTAGCTTAGGTCATGATCCCAGGCTCCTGAGATGGAGTCTCACTTCACACTCCCTGCTCAGTGAGGAACCTGCTTCTCCCTTTGACTCTCTCTCTCTCTCTCTGTCTCTCATGAATAAATAAATAAAATCTTAAAAAAAAAAAATTGAATAAACAATTGAATTTCTTCTGGTTAATTTTTATTACTTGATCAGTAATTTTATTTTTATTTATTTTTTTAAAGATCTTATTTATTTGAAAGAGAGAGACAGCAGGAGCAGGGGGAGGAGTACAGGGAGAGGGAAAAACAGAGTCCCCACTGAGCAGGGAGCTGGACACCAGGCTCCATCCCAATATCCTGGGATCACAACCTGAGCCCTAAGCAGATGTTTAGCCCACTAAGCTTTTTTTAATCAAGGACTTTGGGGATTTTAACTTTGGATTTTTAATTCAGTGTCAATACAAGTAATAACAAACCTCACTTACCAAACTAACGGTACTTTTTTTAATGGCACAATAGCAACACCAGGATTAGATGTAATTGCTTCAAAGGTTAATTTTTAAACTGACCAAACATTAATTTGATGATCATATATGATTTGCTAATTTCCATATTTAGATGACTTTTTCTTTAAATATAGTTTACTGATTTTATTCCAATTAAATATATCAATACCTAACTCTTTCCTACCTAAATAAAATATTTAATCTTTTGGTTATGAGAAGTATAAATACTAATAAAAGCATTCAACATCCTGAAGAACAGTAGAGTCACAAATGTACCTGGTAGAACTCATTTGAACTGTCAGGATATAATAATAATTCAAAGATGATGATTCAGCAACTGAGAAGAAACACAATAAAATCTTAAGTTATCAACCCGTATTTTAATGTTTTTGAAAGGAGAATGGGGATTCTCCAAAGAGTTTCCAGATCATTGAGAAAGAAATGAGTAACATTGTGCAGTGTAAGTGGTTAGGAGTTAGAAAATTAAATTGAAGGATTATATTCATTAGGAAAGGGACCACGGAGCAATGTTGACTATGAAGGATTTACAAGAACTGATATAATTCTCTATAATGAATGTTGTATACTTAAGACAATATGTTCCATATTTTGTGGTTGTTTAACAGACTGTCAAGAGTAATTTTGACAAAGTGATCCCCTTACCATTTGATTACAGCTTAACTCAGAAGGTGTAAATCCATAGTACAAAATATTTCAAAGTATAAAGTGCATGTGGAAGTCCTGTTAATAATCAATATACTATTTGTCAGGTACACATGTGAGGCCATTTTGCCTGTTTTCAGTGTTACATTGTTATTGATTTGCTGTCTTAAGGAAAAAACTTAAAATAAACTTAAAATATTTTTAGAATAGTATTAGGTTTACAGAAAATTTGCAAAGATAGTATACAGAATTCTTTAATACCCCTCACACAGTTAACATCTTATGTCACCCCAGTGCATTTGTCAAAACTAATCACTAACATTGGTAATATTGCCATTAACTAAAACTGAACCTTTACTTGTATTTCTCTAGTTTCTTGCTAATGCCCTTTCTCTCTTTTTTTTTTTTTTTTAAGATTTTATTTATTAGAGAGATAGAGATCACAAATAGGCAGAGAGAGAGGGGCAGCAGGCTCCACGTTTAGGAGAGAGCCCGATGCGGGGCTCGATCCCAGGACACTGAGACCATGACCTGAGCCGAAGGCAGAGGCCTTAACCCACTGAGCCACCCAGGCTCCCCAAACTAATGCCCTTTTTCTATTCTAGGATTCCAGCCAGAGTACCATATTACATTTAATCATTATGTTTGTTTAGCGCTCTGTGACAGTTTCTCAAACCTCTTTGGTTATGATGATGTTGATTTATTCGAGTACTTGTCAAGTCTTTGGTAGACTAGCTCTCAGTTTGAGTTTTTCTGATTTTGTTTTGTTTTGTTTTTGTATTTTTACACCAGGGCTACAAGGCTTTAGGGAGAAGACTACTAAGATGAAGTGCCATTCTTCTCACATATATCAAAGATAATGTAAAATCAAAATAATTTTTCACTAAAAGTATTAGCTTTGATCACCGATCTGAGGTAGTGTTTGCCATGTTTCTCCAGTGTAGTTGTACTTCCCCACCTTTTCCATACTCTCCACTTTGGAAAAATCATGGTGATTTAAAACACATTTCCTTCGGAGGTTTAGGAAGAAAAGCATGATGTAAGCCCTTAGAAACACAGAATAAAAGAAAAGCATGATGTAAGCCCTTAGAAACACAGAATAAAGTAATGAAGTTAAAAATATTAAGGTCAATTCCTACCAAAGGCAGACTGTTGGATCCTCAGCCTGGAAAAGAAATAAAGTCAGTTTATCTTCAAATGGAAGGTTGTCTTTGTTTCATTAATTGCTGATCTTTGGTGTTAATTTAAGATTTAGATTGTTATGCCTTAATGAAACTTAATTGTTATACTTTAAGGGCACTTAAAATTTTGTTGTAAGTGTTCTGGAAACAGTCATTGGAAATTGTTGAAGAAGAGATCAAAAGAAATTATAGAAGAGCCAAAACAGTAAAAGGTAAATGAAAGTATTCCCAAAGAACTCAAATCATTTAAAGATTAAGGAAAGACAGAGGTTACTGTTTTAGTGTATGAGTAGAGAGATGAATTATATTACTAGAAGAAAGTGTGCTTGAAGAAATAAATATAAGCCAGTTTACAATCACGATTATCCGGTGCTCCTAGGAAGTGTTTTATAATTTCTTCATCCCAGGTAATCAGAATATTTTTAGCAGACTTGAAAGGCAAAGACTGATGGTATGCCAGGATAAAGACAGACAAATCAGTTAAGTAACTCCAGAAACTGATAATATTTCTTTCATGGAATGATAACATTTTTCAATTCATTTATTCCTATTCTGGTTAATTAGGAGAATGTTTTGAGTGGATTCTGGCAGATTTATTACTAATTAGTTTGGCTCAGTAAAACTTGCTGCCTGGTACAGGATATAGTGACAGCCTTTATGTGGAGTAGTATTTATTAGAGAGTAAAATCACTAGATTAAGTCCTTGCTTAAATAGATAATTTTCAGAAAATTTTTCTCCACCATGTCTTGTGTCCTTCTTAAATAGGAATGGCGATGCAAATTAAAAATTTAATTTTTGGTGGTTAATACTTTCTGTAAAACATTCAAAACATTTGTCCATTTTCCTCATAGAAATTAAAGAAGCTGTGCTTGTATCTATCAGTTATGCTCTGTTAAAATGATTGTACATTTGACTATGGCATATTTCTAGTAAAAGTAACCTTGAACCTAGTTTTTGTGTTTTTTTGTGTTTTTTTTTTTTTTTTTTTTCAGAATTATGGTCGAAGCAGAAAGCTATATTAACATTTATAGTGAAATTGGAAGAAATAATTCCTTTATTGAAAAAATGCCTAAACTATTTCAAACAATTGATTTTTGAAAGAAAATGGCCAAGATCTTATTTCAGACCTGTGAGTGTTGTGTCACTTATAAAACCTTCATCTTCCTGCTGTCAGTATCACCCTATGCCAATCATTTCCCAGTCCCATCAGGTTTATTGTTTTAAATCCCTCATCTGATTATACCTCACTTAGTAAAAATAAATAAATAAATAAAAATTGTGTGTGAGAGACTGAAGACTAATTTTAATCTCTTAGTATATTTTATAGGGCTGACTAGGACTCAGGTCTCACTAGTTGAAAGTCTAGGACTCAGGTCTCACTAGTTAAAAGTTAAACTTCAGATATGCAAAATGTCTTTAATGTCCTTATTTTAGCATGCTCATTGTGTTTGCTTTGGTGTCATTTCATTTTTTAAAAGATTCTTTTGGGGTTCGGGGGTGCCTGATTGGCTCAGTTAGTTAAACCTCTGACTCTTGATTTCAGCTCAGGTCATGATCTCAGGATTGTGAGATGGAGCCCATGTTGGGCTATGTGCTGGGTGTGGTGCCTGCTTAAGATTCTCTCTCTTTCTCTCCCTCTGGCATTCACCCTACTCCTCTTAAAGGGGAAAAAAAGGCTCTATTAGGTACCTCCTCTGTGAATTCTCCCCATATTCCCCGGAAGCGCTTTCTTGCCCCTTCATTTAGCACTCAGCTTATTCCTGATTAGTGTCTACCCTACTGTTTGGATACTGCTTGTTTAGTCATTCTTATTTTACTCCAGATTGTATAAGGAATTTTGCATTTCTCATTGCAAGGGAATAGCACAGTTGCTGTCAAAGAGTAAACCAGTCAATAAATTTTGATAGAGGAAAGAGAAGGAAATGTATAGTGATTTTAATTTCAGTGGGAAAAAAAAAGATAAATGCCATCAAGAAAGACCTAAATAATTTCATCTTGTTTATGGTACAGGAATGATTTTCTTTCTCAGTTGTCTAATATGATAGATACTAATATACAGCATTATCCCCTTAGAATTTCTTCTTTTTGAGACAGAATATTTGCTAGCCAAAATATTACAAGAGAAAAAATGCTTAGCTATGGATTAAGTTCCTCTTTTTCTCATTTTGAAGGACTCTGTTAACAAATGGTATTTACATGCCTAAAAACGAATGTTACAAGAGTATCTGATGTAATACTATGCCTCCAAGTATTAGAAGCAAAGGAGTCAATATTTATAACTTTTAAATTACTAATTTCCAAATAATACTTCCTGAAACCTCTTCTTACAACTATCATATCTAGGTTTAGTAAATTCCCTTTTTGAGCTGCTGCTTCTAGTTTCTTCTTCTCACTGCTATTCTGACGTATATTTGGAATTCAAGCTGTTTTCTGAAGACAAACTCTGAGTCCCTAATGATGATTGCATGTGTAATTGGGGAGGTAAGGATCATGTGTGGTTTAAAGACACTCTATTGCTGAAAAATTCTGATTCTACCTACCATAATTTCTACCCCCTTAACCTTTACAGAACAACTAGTCTGTTCTTTGGAAGTTAGAAGGGTGATTAGTGTCTCAACTTAGATATAAAATGACTTCACAAATTTAAATGTGCAGTAAAGAGACACATCTTTAAAGGATTGTAGGTTTGAACTATTCATATGTGGAGCTGACTGGAACCAAATAGAAAAAATTCAACTCACTATATATAAGACCTTATAGACCATCATAAGGTCTCTTTTGACCTTCAGTCAAAAGAGAAAGACTATGGAAAACTTAAGATGGTATTTGAATACCTAATATTCCAAAAGCTGAAGGTGGGATGAAGTGAGCATATTCCTCAATGCTATTTTTGATATGGCTTACAAGAACAATGGGAAAGGACTTCCCCAGGGCAGAAGTAAGGGCTTGTGGAGAACTATTAGCTTTTTGGCTATGTTCAGGTAGATAAGGTGTGTTAGTTAATAAAAATATTACCTGTCCCTCAAATTTAGCATTGTTATGAAACATCAACTGCTTTGTGTCTCCAAATCTTCTATTTAAAAAAGACTGTGTGATTAATTAGTCCCTATTATACTATTATATACTGTGTATGTGTTGGAGGTGTATATGTGCAGATAACCTGATTTTTTCAAACTTCAGTCTTGGAATCAAGAAGATTTACATCTGTAACAAATGCCAAGTCTATATCAAGATCCTGGACTTTGGGGCCCCTGGGTGGCTCAGTCGTTAAGTGTCTGCCTTTGGCCCAGGTCATGATCCCAGGGTCCTGGGATCGAGCCCCGCATCGGGCTCCCTGCTCTGCGGGAAGCCTGCTTCTCCCGCTACCATTCCCTCTACTTGTGTTCCCTCTCTTACTGTACTCTCTCGCTATGTTTCTCTCTGTCAAATAAAATCTTTAAAAAAAAAAAAAAAAAGATCCTGGACTTTGAACCTTATGCTGGGATTTGATAGGATTTTTTGGTAACGCCTTAGGAAGGAGATGAGGATATTTTACCTATAGAGAGGAAGAAAGTGAACAATTGTGGCCAAAGCATTGCCTATGGTAGATTGTAATACACTTTCTAATCACTTTCTGTAACAGGATCATATAACCCTGTCCACTACCATGTGAGATACAGTACCTGTCTATGGAATGAGTGTATGCCCTCAGCCCACTGACTTCTGGTTTTAGTTCTCTGTCTAGAAGAATATGTGAAGAAGTCCGAGTATACCAATGAGAAGAAGGTTTATGAGTGACAATGTGTTTCAGCACTTCTCCCCCTTTCCTTTGGCCATGAGCACAGCATGCCTGGAATAGAAGCTGTTGTCTAGTTGCTAGAATAAAAAAGACCCAAGAAGACAACAGGGGTGGAGATAGCTGAATTACAGCTCCCACAGCTTTGATGTAACATGAGCAAGAAATAAGTCTTTGTTATTTCAGACCATGGAGATTTAAGGTTGTTTATTTCCAAAACATAACCTACCAATAGCTGAAAAATAACCATCTGAGAGCCAGCTTCTCATGATTTTACTTATAGCACCTGCCACTCTGCTACAAAGTTCCTACTAAATAAATAACTAGGTATGCACATGAGTGAAAGGCATGACAATATCTAGTCATTCATCATTGAGTTTTTCATTTGAGAAAAGCCCTATCCCCATTATAGGTTTATTTTGTCTCCAGTATCTACATGATGACTCAGCAACTAGATCTTTGAGAGGATTAGAATCTCTTTTGATGAAAAATGAACATTGCCAAAATAAGGATGTGATTGAAATGTAGGTGTTGTTTACTCAATGCATAGGTCTGAATGGGTGACAATTCATATCAATGCAAAATGACTAATATCTTTTATAAATCAATAGGGCAAAAATCAATAATTTCACAGAAAAAATGAGGAAATTAAAATGTCTTAAAGTTATATACAAATTAAAATAAAAATTTACATTTTAAAAATATTAACAAACAACATATATGACAAATTTTGATAATTCACTGCATTGACAGTCATTTAAGAAAATAGGAGAACTCATATATTGATGATAGAACTTTTCAAGAGGAAAGTTTGGCAATGCCCATCAAAATTTTTAAGAACACATAACTTTTAACTCAACAGTTCTAACAATTATACAGATATACTTACATATCAGCAAAATGGCATATGTGTGTATATATATATATATACACGTATATACATATATATATTTAAGGATGTTTAATAGGATAATGTTTGTAATAGTAAAAGAATGGAAATAATATAAATGTCAACAGGGGAAACAATAATGTGTCTATGTAGACACTATAAAAGATTAATAATTTTATGTATAATCATCTGGAAATATATCCAAAATATACCTTTATGTGTAGAAAAGGCGGAGGAGTGTGCACTATGCTACCTTGTAGGTCAAATTAAATTATATATTCAACCCAATATATGAGATGCATAGATAGGGTCACCATATATTTCAGTTTGCCCAGTATACTTCCAATTCTCATCTATTGTCCTAGCATAATTAATACTTGCACACCCTATCACACTTAAAATTGTCTCAGTTTGGTCTATAAATTATATGTATACTTTATGTTTCAGTGAATATGCCTAAACTATTTCTTACAGCATGCACAAGAAATACAATGATGGCTGCTGTCAGGATGGCTGTGGGTCTGGGATGGAAAGAACATTTAGTTTACTTAAATATCTTTTATAGCATGTGTTATAACCCAGGGCATGGATTTCCAATTCATAAGTTAGTATTAGAGATTTGAAACTAATTGCTCAAATTTATCTCCATGAGATTTTTATGTAATGTGAAAATATTGGGAAATACAATAATGATTAAAATAATACAAAGTTATACTGTGTAATGTGAAAAGAAAGAGCAAATGGAATCACAAGAGAATGTTTAAGCGTACAGTGATCTAGAATTGCATTCTGCCGCTAAAATGCCAAATTGTGGCCCTAAAGGGAGTCTAATTTTCTCCTTGACCTCTCGATGTTCTAAAAAATAAGATGTGTGAGGTAATTATAATGCCTTCTAGTAATTAAATAGACTGCTATTTTGTAAATAAATCTTGTGTATTTTCAGTTCTCAGTAGGATATACTATCTATTTGAACACCACTGCCAAACTCAGAGGGCTTTTTTCTTAAAATCCAATTTTTTTTAACGCTAGAAGGCTATCATAAAATCAAGTATTTTGGGACAAGCCTCATTAATTATTTGTTACAATGTAAGCTTCTGATATGGAAGCAGCTTTTCTTGGCTGGTTCCCTGTGATAACCTATTAGCTGTAATAGTGCCTGGCATATTGTGAATATGCAATAAATATTCCTTGAATAAATGAGTAAATGGATTAATGAAGGGAAAATTTCAGTTTGACAGGTATTCTTATGCACTAATACTGTTGTGTAAATTGGCATAAACTTTTTTCAGGGTGAGGCTTTTTAACACAACCACCAAATTTATAATGTACTTTTTGAACCAACGATTTTATTTCTGGAAATTTATCCTGTGAAGATGCTCATACAATGCACTAGAATCCACACTCATACAACATATATGTCCCATGGGACATTACTACAAATAGTAAAAATGTCATAAATATCCATTTACCCATTTTTAGTGAAATAATTCAAGTCATTATTTTAGATCCATAAATGGAATATAGTGAAGACATTGAATCTAACAAAGTTAGTATGTGTGTTCTGAGTTTGAATTAATTTATGGAAAGAAAAGAAAGCAGAAGGGGGAAGGATGGGAGGGAGAAATCTACCAGCAAAGAATTCCTAGATTGGCACAATCAAATGTGAAAACTTGTAGTCAGTGATGAAATAATTAAGTTAATATCTTTTATAAATATGATTTAAAAATTATAGACTTTTACAAAAGTTTCTAAAATGAATATAAATACAGTATGTGTGTTTATTTGATTATAGTTGTGCTTTCCTACTACAAAGCTCTGGAAATCTGGTATCCTGATTTTTGTATGCACTTCTTTGCCACTTGTTCCAATTCAGAGTAGACACAATAATTATGTGATTTTTGGATGATATATCTAAAACTAAGCTATCAAGAGATAATCTCAGAAATAAAGTGAAAAAATCAGGTATAGAGTGTCATATGTTCTCTGTTATGTGAACTAGACAGATTTAACATAAGAAGTGTGAACAAATTTCTCCTGATAAGTATACACATTTAAACATTTTACCATGCCTTACATTTGAGAAGAGGCCCATGGCTCAACATTTTATTGACATTACTTTGGACTTCTGTCATACTTTATTGTATGCATACAAAAAGGTGCAGCTAGGCTCCAGCTTGTTTTCTACCTTTTACTTCTTCTGGCAGTCTAAGCAGCATAGCTATCTCCATGCTCCTTTATTAGGTAATGTTATTAATTAAGATCATTATGCAGATGTGTGAGTCAACAAAAATCAGCACCTAACAAACATCCCCAATTTCCTACCTCCTGCCTCATGAACATAAAACAATTTTTATTTGGCTGGGCAATGCAACTTCTCTTAGTGTACACTGTGTGTAATTCTATTTATTTGTCTCATGATCTATATTTTGGTCAAATAGAACAAATTGATTTCAAACTGCCAGTAGTCTACATCTCTTTACTATGATGTATAGTGTAAGGCATGAGTTCATCTTTGATTTTCAACCTCTTTATCATAACCCTAAACTTGTTAAAGAATGTAACTTTATAAAGGATTTTTTAAAATAGTGTTTCATTGAAAAAGTAATCCCCACTATGCCTTTTGGTGATCATGAAAAGTTGGTAAAGATCTTGAAGTAGTTTTAGAAATAAAATGTTGGAGAGCTTTTACGTAGGACTATTTGTAGGACTGAATTTCACTTTACTAACATTTATACAAACAATATGTCCCAATGTTCTGCTGTTAGAATACGCAGAAGTAAGAATGAGCCAAAGAGTTAGAAGCCAACCAGAAAAATGAGAGCCATGAGTGTCCAGACTTCTGTGCCAACCCTTCCAGAAGGGCCTTGGTGAGTTGACAGATGATAAAGTTATGAGTGTGTAAAAAGTAACCTAAATGACATTTCTCTATTATTTTTAAGTACATAAGAAGACCTATGTAATTGAAATATTAATTTAAAACACTTTGAACTCTGAGTAAGAAGGAAACATAGACTATAATTTAAATATTCCTTGACCTCCTGCTTTCAAACAGGTTAAAGGAAACCAATTTTAAGGAAAATATCTATTTCCAAATAATTACAGTCCTTGGGCTTCTGAGAGGGTGATATCTTGACAGGCGTTAACTATAATAGATGTATGATAACTGCCATTTGACTGACACTTAGGTGCTACTTGAAGGACTTCTCCAAGGACAGAAGATTCTTTCTATCTCATAAAAAGCTGGATGCCCTCGAAGGACGAAAGAGTAAGTGTTCTTGAGAAGATTTTTATTTGCATATGTTTTCAGCAGAGAATTACAAGAGAAATCATTATACTATTAAAATTAAATCCATAAAATGAAAATAATATAGAGCTTTTACAATTTGTCAGGCATTTTATACATATAAAATCTCTTCTAATTCTCAAAAAAAACCATATGATGTGATTTTATAAATAAAGTGACGAGGGCTTAGAAAGGTTAAAAATTCCCAAAGGTTTTGCCTTTAGTAAATGGTGAAGCTCATATTCAGATATAGGCAATTGGACTGAATGTAGTAAGCTATAAAAACTAAGGATAAATTTCTACTGAAAGTATTTTTATTTTAAAATTCTGAATGTCTAAGTGAAATATGAGAATGTTTAGTTCTTATTTTACCTATTTTTTTCAAAGATTATTCAATTATTATCTTGATTGTTAGGTGTTATTGGTATATGGTAAAAACAATTCCAAATTATATATTTTGCCTCTTAAAAGATATACAGTCATTAATACTGAAGTGTAGAAAAGTGATTGATAAACAGATACCTCTACTTGTAATATATTTTATGTATAATTTCTCTTAATTCATCCTTGTGGTTTATTAAAAAAAATTAGATGTGAGAAAAGCAGATTTTTAAAAAAGATTTTGTTTATTTATTTGAGACAGAGATAGAGTGTGAGAGAGAGAGAGAGAGTACAAGCAGCGGGGAGGAGCAGAGGGAGAAGGAGAACCCAGATCAGGGCTCAATCCCAGGACTCTGGGATCATGACCTGAGCTGACAGCAGACACTTAACCGATGAGCCACCCAGGCACCCCAGAAAAGCAGATGTTTTATGTTTAATAAAAACTAATTACTTAAGAAAAAATGCATTCTGATATAAACATTATACTTGCTACATAGAATTTGATTAATGCATGTTTATTTTTTATTTTTTTATTAAGAATTTCTTTTTTTTTTTTTTAAGATTTTATTTATTTATTTGACAGAGAGAGAAATCACAAGTAGGCAGAGAGAGAGGGGGAAGCAGGCTCTCCGCCGAGCAGAGAGCCTGATGCAGGGCTCGATCCCAGGACCCTGAGAGCATGACCTGAGCCGAAGGCAGAGGCTTTATTTAACCCACTGAGCCACCCAGGCGCCCCCATGTTTATTTTTTAATATATGAATTAAATCTAAGATTGCATAGGTATAAAAGATAGCTTTTGAACATTATACAAAGGTTGGACAGTTAATCCTGATTTTTTTTATGTAGTAAAATAATTATTTTCAAGAATTAATTTTTACTCTACATATTTTAAATTTAGTTTATGACTTACTCTTATTTTGCATATTAATTTGTTTTACATTAATCAATTATTTGTAACATGAAAATATCTTTGGGCTAAAAGAAGCAGAAAAAAATTGATACAATCAAATACATTATCATTATCAACAAATACATAATGAAAAAATTAGGGCTCAAGACATAGTGCTCACCTTTGCTAATCTAAAAATATTAGAATATATATACTAATGGAAGCTATCCGGAGAGAAATAGAAGTATATATAAAAAATAAATGAGATTTTTCAAAGGTTTATGGAAGCTATAAATAATTTGTGATATATAATTGTGGGGAAAGGCAGTGAAGGTAGACAGTGTTTTGGTTCTGAAGGAGTCCATTTTATTTGAGGATGACAATCAGTAAAGAAAAACAAAGCATATTAAAATGACACAGTATTTTGACAGTTGATATGTGAAAGGTAAGTACCTTCTTGTGGTGGGATAAATGATGGCTGTGCGGATCTGAGAAGACCTGTGAAAGGAAAGAAAGCATCAGAAGATGATGAAGTAGGACTTAGTTGCTGGTACATTCTTGTATACCTTTTGCAAATGCATAACCTACTACATAAGAATTTTTCAAGCTGTACAGTTATGAAAGAAAAAATGTGAATATTTAATTTTAATTTGAGAGATTTTTAATAAGCCTTGAAAACGGTGCTTAATTCCACCCTATAATTTACTTGTATGCTCCTCCAAGAGCACACAGATTCCCAGCAGTGTTTTAGAGATTCAATGTATTATGTAATTGATTATAAGGTTATAAATAATGTCATAAATAAAACCAGTGTAATTATATCACAACAGAGGCTAAGAATCTATTCATAAACTACCAAACAATCCAGCTGAAGAGACATATGTTTTCCTTAAGAAAATGAAGTATAGAATGTGTGAAATTTATTTGCAAGCAAGCCTGAGATTTTATGTATGTCAAACTTGGGAGAAGCTATATGTTTTTCATGAAAGATATAAAGGATTCCTTTCTTAAAAAAATTAGAAGCAGAAAAGTTTCAAAACTATTTTGGTCATGAGTATGCCACAGCTAAATTAAAATCCACAGTCTTATATCTGGTATTCAAAAAGAGTATTTTGAATTGAAGAACTTTCGGCTATTTGTTTTAACATGGATCTTAAATTACTCTGAGATTTCCTTAAATAACAAAACATAATGGAATTTATAGATGTTAGCCTGAGAACTAGTAACTAACTATATCTCTCCTATTAGTAATGAGCAAACTTGATGACCTGGATTCCATTACCTGGAAAAACAGAACAATGACATCTAGATTCACTTCTTGCCTATACTTCATGTAAATAGGATTCACACTACCCAGAGCTTGAAACTCAATTATAAGGAGAAACTAGGATATGAGGCTGTCTTGTAAGCAATCACACACCAGGTAGCAGGGTTCAGTCTGGAGGTACTAAACAGTGTGTTTCTTGTGTATTTCCCTTCATATTTTCTAGCATTTCATTGGAACCTTAAGCTTCTTTCATCTTCTCTCTCACCATACATAGAAACAAAAAAATAAGTATTTAGAGAAAACTCTGGCCTACATAATAAACTGTATTTATTATATCTCTAAAAGTATTTAGAGAAAACTGGCCTACATAATAAACTGAAAGATTCCAATATGTACTTGGAAAAGCAAATTTTTCTCCATCAAAAGATAAATGAGGGGAGGGAGAGACTGGTGGCATAGGGGAGATATAGTATGAAAGGAAGGAGTGGAGAAACAAGAGTCATTGACATGAAAAAGGACACAAGTTCCAAAATGTTACTGATTCTGCATCACTATCTATTCATAGCCTCTGGATCGCTTGCCATCTAGCAGTTGGAGTCACTAAGCTCATCTGAATATGAGTAGGTTGTTCTGGGCATTCTGTATGGCCATAGGATATGAAAAAAAAAAAAATCCCAATCCAATTTTATGGAGGAATTTAATAAAACTATTTTGGAATTTTCCTGTAGGCCAGGTCATTGTTGCACCCTATGCTATTTGATATATAAATTTAAGTGACCCATTGGTTCCAAATATGTGAGGCCTTCCATTGACAAAAGTATTTACATGTATTTTTTTAAATACTTTATTTTTTTAAACAGTGTGCTGCCATAGTACAATTCTCTAGATGTTCTCAATGCAAAGAAAGGGAGTGAATTAGTTTGAAACAAACAAACCTTAAATTATTTCCTGTCAACAAAAATCATCAAGAGATCTTATTTAATATATTTATTACCTTCACTACTGGTTTGTGACTTTCAGAATGTGAACTACCAGCTTGAAAAGATCACATGAGAATAACTACTACAAAAGAGGAGTTACTTATTTTTTAGGTACTGTTACTGGAATTCAGAATGGCAGTGTATTTATATATGTTCAGCTTCTCTTCAGAGTGATGATACTTATACTATTCTTCAGGAAAGTTAGGTAGGAGCATTTCTAAGTTTTATAATGGACTCTAAATTTCACTTTTAGAAGAATTTTACACTCAGGTATGTTTTATTTAACATCAAAGAATGCAAGTTTGTGGGTATAGTTATATCACCAAGATATCAGTGAAACTTATTAATCCATAGCAAATGCAGAGAGGAGGGAAAAAAGACACTGGGCAAAGTTTGGGTAGTAGGAAATGAAAAATAAATTTTAACAGCAACTTAAATATTACAAAGAATTTAGTTGGTACTTGTTATCCCAAGATAATTTCAGGATAAGAAAATAACTTTTCAAGTCTTTCTCTATACAAGAAATATGGTGTAGGACACCTGGAAGGCTTAGTTGGTTAGGGTTCCAGCTCCTGATGGCTCTTGATAAGGGCTCAGGTCATGATTGCCCAGTGGTGAGATCAGGCCCTGTGAAGGGCTCTGTGTTCAGCTCAGTCTGCTTTTCCCTCTCCCTCTGCTTCTCCCCCCCAATCCCTCTACCTCTCAAATAAGTAAATAAATGAAATATTTTTTAAAAAATCTAGTGTTATATATTGTTAAAATTCTCTGAAAACGATATGGTGCATGACTACAAATCAAAATGCATAAAAAATGCATAATCACAATCTCTGATTGGGTAATTCTACTTCTGGAAATTTGACTTAAACAATTATCTAAAAGTAGAATGCTATATGCTAAGCAAAGTTTGTTAAAATTTTACCTACGAAATCATAAAATTAAAAATATTATGTCTAAGGAAGTGTTTAAAGGTTATGATACATCAGCTAAAAGGAATGTTATTTAGATGTTAGAAATGACAAAAATGAAGGAGAAAGGAAAATGTTCATGCAAAAAGCCCTGAGATGACGACTTGAGCCGAAGGCAGAGGCTTTAACCCACTGAGCCACTCAGGCGCCCTTAAAAATATTTTTAAATGACAAGAAATTATAAATTATAAATTTAAATACTACCTTTTCTTTTGTCCGTTTAAGAAAGAAAAATCACAGTTTTAAATATTCAGCTCAAATCTGTTTTCCTTAATGAGGCTAGGCATACAGTAGGAAACTGATAAAGATCTTGTTGACAAATGGAAATTGCTGGGAATTAAAATTAGCCTGCTTATACTAATCAATACATAGAAGACATTGAGGCATATACATTCATTAGAAAATCATTACTGCACATAAAAGATGTATTTGAAGCCACATTAATGTAAAACTTTAAAAGATGTGTTTATTGCACGTCTTAATAGGTGAAGAGTGATAAGGAAGCAGTCATTAGTGCGGTGTTTGTAAAGTATGGTAAATGGACCATTGCAGTTCTCTGCGGTCTACCACGTTCTCTGCAGATGGAACTACTGTTATTTGGGGGTGGGGTGTTGAGGGAGGGGAGAGAAGCAACAATTTTCTTCATCTGTGTTTCCAAAATTTGAAATGTAAAATGTATAATCCATTCAAATTTTGATTTAATATTGTTATAGTCTTAATCTCTACATTTTTAGAGTTTTCCCATGAACTACAGATTCCAATTGCTGAGTTGGCCTTTATTACCATTCATTAAACACACTCAGTAATTTTTGTCATTTTTTAATTGTTTATGTTTAATAATTTATCATATATCACATTTTGCTGCCATTACACTAATTTAAGATATGAATCAGTGACTCAAAAATGGTTTATTTAAAAGTTGTGGGATGGACCAAGTAATGTGAAAAATACATTAAGAATAATGTATGTAGGAACTTAGTGCACATATAGAATGTGCAAACTACTTGCTGGGAAAACTGAAACTTCAGAGAGGGAACTGTCAAAGATAATTTTTTAAAATGGGAGGTTTAAGGCTGAATATTCTAAAACTGGATTAATTGGAGAATTTCATTTTGTATTAAATGTTTCTCAAAGAGTAACATAAAACCACCAGAGAATTTTCATCATTTTCCATCAAACCCAAGTGACTTCTCTGGAATACAACTGATATTTGCACAATAAGTATCAAATAATTTTTGTAGGTACAGACCAGCATATTCATTGTTTGTAAGGAGGTCTTCTATATATGTTTATAATATTATTCCAAACTCTGTTTTTGATATTAATTTTGTGATCATGCTCTTTATTGAACAAATGATTAATTAGTCATTAAATGTGAGGAAAAGAACAAAATTACAGAGGCTTCATAAACATTTTTACTTCTTAGAAGGAAAAGTGGTTAAAAATCACATTTTTTGCAGAAAAATACATAAAACCAATTCTGAACTCAGCTACAGATACACTCAGAAAAACAGAAGTAGCTATTGAAAAACATGCTTTTCATAAATGCAGTGTTGACAGTGATATTACATCAATGATGCGTGATGTGAAAAAACATTTACTATTATATAAACATATCTATTTGCTTTCTTTCTAGATGATTGATATCACTAAAATGCATAGTGTATTTATGTGTGTGCATGTACATGCATGCAAAGCATATCTACATATCTCATGTGTACATATATGCATTACTGAAGTATATTATATACCTGTATTTGAAGGAGAAGTGTCCTACTTGTTAACAAAATTATACACATAGTAAAGAAGTTTTTTACTTTGTAATCTGTGCTGTAAATTTGAAGTAGATCAAAAATGATAAAAAAAAATGATAGAGTTGTATGAGTAGCAAAGTAGTGTTTAAGTATGTAGGTAGAGCTTTTTATTTTTAGTATTCTCGATGTTTTTCCCTTAAAAAGTATAAAAACCTCACCACCCCATATCATCTGATAGTTATTGTCTTATCAGTCAATTATTTGTCAATTCATTGCTAAACTTCTCCAAAGAGATGATGATATTTATTCTCTTTGTTTTGTTAGCTGATAACTGACTTCTTTGCCACTCCAATTTGTTTTCAAGCACAATACTACCTCAAACAATTCTTGATAAGGAAGCCATTAAAATCCACTTCTCTAAACCCATCAAGGATTTTCTAGTACTTTGAGTTCTCAGTAGCATCTGAAAATAGCCATTTTTTTTTAACATCCTTAAATAATATTTGTTCCCCTCTGGAAATCTTTTCACCTCATAATTTCTTACTACATTGTCAAATTTAATGTTTCTTTTTTTTCCTTTAACTTAGCAATTTCATCTCTTTGTAGAGGGACCATCAACAATTATGCCATTCCACAAGACACAGGTCTCATTGTCATTCACCATTGTTAACCACTACATCCTTTACTTTCTTCAAAATTGACTTCCATGATACATCACTGTACTCATTTTCTGTTTTTATCTTTTAGTCTGTCTTGGCTTTTTTATTGGCAAATACATCATTCTCTACTTAGCTGTTTTTTTTTTTTAGTTCATCATGATTCATCTTAAATTATCTTTCCTTTTATTCTATATGGTCTAAGATATTTCATCTAAGCTTATACTCTCAATTGTTATTTATGTAAGATGGCTCGAAAGTTGTCAAGCGTAGACTTCATTTTCTGTTCCAGAACTGGGAATCGAGCAGCTCTTACATTTTCAGGTAATAAATGCAGCATATCTCACAATGAACCCACACCTTCCCAATCCACCAAGATACCTTTTTCCTTTATTCCTATAATAGTAATAAAAACTACTATCTGTGTTATCCTGATAGTGAATAATCTAGGAGGTATCCTGTGTGTTTCTTCTTCCCTACCCCAATATCTAATTTATTACTGCTCTGTAATTTACCATTTAAATAGCTCTCATATCTCTGTTTTTTATCATCTCTGTTTCCTTCCTCACAGTTTAGGCTATGAAATTCTCCCACCTGGGTTAGTACAGTACCTTCTTAACTCTGCTCTCATAAACACTTCTGCCCTGCCAATGAGTATTCTCTACATTATATAGTAATAATTTCAAATTTGCTTAAGTTGCTATTTCCTGCTTAACCCCTCCATTGATCTATTAGATATTTATTGAGTATCAGGTATGTGTCAGGCATTGCTCTAGGTACAAAGAACACAGTAGTAAGCAAATAGGAAATAATAGAGTGCATAGGGCTTACTAATGTATTAGGTATGTGCTATGAGAGAGGAGGGAAGGATGACTATAAAACATTTTCCAGAACAATCAGGTAAATTGTACAGTTTCTTAAGATGGGAATAAGAGCAGCTAGAGAAAGTTTCAATAGTTTTGTAATGGAAATGCTAAGTTTGGGATACCCAGTAGACATGCAAAGTGAATTGTTGAACATAAAGTAATGCATATGGATATAGAGCTCAAGAATGAACCTGGAATTAGACATTTAAATTTGGTGGTAAATAGCAAATAGTGTTTCTATTTGTTTATATTTTCTGTAGACTAGGTATGATCACACAAAATGCAAACAGATAGTGAAGAAAATGGGAGAAGACTGATTCTCAGGAGTAGTGAGGGAGGTAGGAGGACAAAACACCTGTTTAATGAACTATTACATACTCATTGAATGAATACATAAATAAGTTAGTTTGCTTATAAATGACAGTCCACAATGAGGTTTGTCAAAGAGAACAAATCTTACTTCTTGTTTTTTGTTCCTTTTTAGTAAAAAACACCACTATTGATCCACATCAGCAAACCAGGAACTTAGGACAATTCTTTGACATTATACTCTCTATTGAAGTGCTTCCCTTAAGGAGAAATCTCTCCATAATATTCTTGTCCAAATATATATATGATCCGGAAGTGCGTATGTGTATTTATTTTATAAAGTTTATAATTGTGAGTTAGGATTTTGTAATACAAAAAACTGCCTGGATATACAGTGACGCCTGGGTGGCTCAGTTGGTTAAGCGACTGCCTTTGGCTCAGATCATGATCTTGGGGTCTGGAACTCATCCCACATTAGCCTCCCTGCTCAGCGGGGAATATGCTTCTCCCTCTCCTCCTCCCATCTCATGCTCTCTCTCTCTCTCAAATAAATAAATAAAATCTTAAAAAAAAAAAAAAGAAACTACCTGGATATGCAAACTTCCCTACAATTATAGCTATTTACCATTAAATGAGAACTGGAAGCATTAGTGTAAAATACAAACATTATCATTATTACTGATAGGAAATTATTAACAATTTTATAACATTCTGAGTTCTTTTGCAATAAATCACTTTTTCTTAATTTACCTTAACGTTACGATCCATGTGAGTTCCAAATGTCTAGTCAATGATATGCAGATGTCAAGAGTTTGAGAAATGCTGCATTAATGAGTAGTCTGAACTATAAACCAAATATTCCAAATTTATCTCAATAGTTGGTTCCTAAATATTATTTTTTACCCATTTTCTTGGCATATATTCTTGGTTCTTGGAAAAAGTAAACTATATGATGGTTGAGGAAGATAGAACACTCTTTTTCAGGGCCATAAAGCCATACGTTCTTCTACCTAATAGTAGATACATTTAATTGACAATTAGTAGTAGGTCACAATTGAGTCATAGGGACTATAGTAATATTTTATCCTTTTCCATCAAAGCCTATTTTTAATATAAGTAAATATATATATACATATATATATTTTAAAGATTTTTATTTATTTATTTGACAGAGAGAGATTACAAGTAGGCAGAGGGGCAGGCAGAGAGAGGAGGAAGCAGGCTCCCTGCTGAGCAGAGAGCCCCCTGCAGGGCTTGATCCCAGGACCCTGAGATCATGACCTGAGCCAAAGGCAGAGGCTTTAACCCACTGAGCTACCCAGGTGCCCCAAGTAAATATATTTTTAACAACTATTCTGAGATGTATCAAAGCCTCTTTTAAAATACTTTAATGTGGTAATACCACCACCACCCCCTTCTGTGAGAAAGAAGTTTGCTTTGTTCTTCAACAGGTAAAGGCATAGACTTCTTTCTGTAACATTAAGGAAAATGAGAACAAGAAGTCAAATAACATATTTATGTTTATTTGGAATCAGAGTCTCTTCCTTCGTTAAAGACATTCACAAAAATGGCCATGGAAAATTTGCACCTTACCTTCCTTGATAGCATGCTATAATGTATTGAAGTCATACTGATTTTTTAACCTCTAAATTGTTTTTGATTAAGTGGTTAGGCTTGAAATATTTGAAATAAAACATGTCTTCAGATCTTTCTATTTTTAAAGCTAAGAACTAAAATTGGCAGTAACTAGAGGGGACCTTGTAGCCCTATAAACCACTTAATATTTTATGGGATTTCTGTGTGTTAAGAAAAATGGTAAGCATGTTTAGCAAACAGAAAGAAGCTGCATCTGATTTTCTGTTTAATTTAGTGATGAGCCTGCTTAGGAAAACAGTATGAAAGGGAATCTCTCAATTTATACATTAATTTATGACTTAATTTATGCATAATGTATGATTTAACATCTCCCCCCCAAAATAAGGACAGAATCTTTTGCTTTCATTTGGTATCTGCTTGACTCTTGCAGGCCTGCTTTTGATTAGGTATCCAAAGATAAAAGTATATTACCTTAATTGTCAGACACAACTGAAGAATGAAAGCAGAGATTCAGTTTCTTGTATTTTACCTTCGAGAAGATTCAGGCAGCTGCTAATTATTATGTTTCAAGGAAAGTAAAAGAAAGAAAAGAAAAAAGAAAAGAAGAAAGAAAGAGAGGGAGAAGAAAGAAAGAAAAAGAGAGACAAAAGAAGAAAGAGAGAGAGAGAGAAAGAAAGAAAGAAGGAGGAGGAGGAGGGAAGGAAGGAAGGAAGGAAGGAAGGAAGGAAGGAAGGAAGGGAGGGGATGGAGGGTGGGAAAAAGGAAGAAAGAAAGGGAAAGAAAGAAAGAGGGAGGGAGGGAAGAAGGAAGGAAGGAGGGAAAGAAAAGGAAGGAAAGGGGGGAAGAGAAAGGAAAGAAGGGAAAGTAAGAAAAAGAAAAGGTATAAAAAAAGAAGGAAAAAACCATAGGGCTAGCTTTGGTTCATTATGACTATCTCTTGATTTCAGTCTCATAGTTAAAATAGATGTCAGGTAAAATCTATTGGGTTTCTTATCTCTATTGTATTATTAGCTATTATTCCTCTATTGGCTAATTTAAAATTTCACTGAAATATCTATAAATGAGGCTATATATTTTGATGATAATAATTCTAAACTGCATTAGGCACCCAATTTGCTTACTATCACTTTTTGGTATAATAGTAATTTCTAAAAGTGACTTTAATTTCAGAAATGCTCTGTGGATTCTAAAATTTTAAAAGCAATGGCTACTAACAGCAGAATGGCTTTTGGGTAAGTGGATAATTATAATCTTTCAAGGAACTAAATTAATTAGTTGACTCCCTTTCCTACAGAGAAAGCTTTGTACCTTGCACATTTCTTTAGATATTTGACAGAGGGGCCATGACTAAGCAAGTTAGGCTACTTGGGATCACTTAACATGGTGTAATAAAATAAAACCATGCTGTGATGGACGGAATTCCTTATGTTAAAACTACATGGAATTCTGACACTACAAAAGGAACAGAGTTTGAAAGGACTCTGCCTAAAACTCTTTTGAGTTCATTTTACTTCACTTAGTGGAGAAAATAATTTTCAAATTCACTCAAAATAATATCAAAATTTAATTATAAATAAAGATGAAGCAACAGTGACATTATGAAAAACAAAGGTGTTAATGTAAGTGAAATAGTCTTTGTGGCATCTGTATGTGCTGGGCTTTCAAAGACTTCAGTGTAGGACATAAGTTTTAGATGGAGGGATTTTATAACACTTTGTAAGCATACGTTGAGTACCCTTGTGATACACATTCGGCAAATATTTGATACATATTTCTTTGAAATAATTTGACTTAGAATTTCAGGATAAAATTGTTCTCTTAAAATACTATCATGAGATAGAGCTGCTTCATTTTAGGACAATGATTCTAGACTCAGGAAGGCTAAGTGACAGGAATGGTCCCTAAAGACTTTAAGAGAAGTGAAGAGTTGACTCCTCATAACGCTTTATAACAGTAGCTCGCGAATGTGATTTTTGTTTTTGTTTGTAGTGTGACTTAACTCAATCACTTATCAGTTTGTGTGACCTTGAGCAAATTACTGTGCTTTTGTATTCTCTTTCATAAGTGGAGATAATCATGGCATTAATTTAATAATGTTGTAAGAACTAAATAAATTAATGCATGAGATTGGCTTAGAATCAAACTTCATGCATGGAAGACACTTAAAAATATATAACATACTGGGGCATCTGGGTTACTCAGTTGGTTAAGTGTCTGCCTTTGTGTCAGGTCATGATCCCAGGGTGGAGCCCTTCACTGGGCTCCCTGCTCTGCGCGGAGCCTGCTTCTCCCTCTCTTTCTGCCTACTGCTCCCCCTCCTCATGCTCTTTCTCTCTCTGACAAATAAATAAAATCTTTTTTTTTTTTT
>CM053607.1:60753489-60778873 GCA_028646535.1 Procyon lotor
GAGCCACCCAGGTGCCCCCCGGGATCAGATTCTTAACCAACTGAGCCAACCTGGCATCTCGAATCATTCATCTCAAAAAAAAAAAAGTAACACACACACAAAATATTTTGTTTCCAAAAATGTTTAAGTACAATTGATAGGTTAATGTGAACAAGTATTTACTGAGAACCGCTGTGATCCAGGTCCTGAATGTATCTCATTTGATACTGAAGTGCCATGAGCCTATAGATAGATAATCCTTTCTCCTTCCTTTGCTTAGCTCCCTCTGCAATAAGACTCACCTGCTGAAACTTTACTTCCCTATTGATTCACCCTAAGTTGTTTCTCTATCTTCTTTCTTAAGCACACCTTTATATAGCTATAGCTAATCAGACTCCTTTGTAAACAGCATTCTGGCAATTTTCTACTTTCCATTTGAATTCCAAAAAAAATTTCCTTACGTGTTCATCAACTGTAAGTCTGGAATATAAGGCTCATATTACATTTTAAAATTGTTCTTCTGAATGTGTTTTTCTTCATTAAAATGTTTTCTTTCTAATGTTAGCCTCAGTAGATGCAACATAATTTGCTCATCCAGATCCAAGGGAAAAAATAAGCAAATTGCTGCATGTCAGTTATACTAAATTTTGTAACTTAACCTGGAATGTGTTCACTGAAACCATTGCCATTATTCACTTGATTCACACATTTTAAAAAATGAATCTAATGTTTAAATGATAAACTGTGTACTTTTTACACTATTAATATTAAAGTAGTTCTAGGATTAAATTATCTAAAAAATCCTTAAACTGCAATATGTAAAGTACATTCATGGATGACATATGCATAATATTGAAATTACATTATTTTAATTTTTATCAAGAACTGATAATTTTACACCGTGTTACAGAACTATGATCTATTCAAGGAAAAATATATTTCTATTTTGAGAAGGTAAAATTTTAAGAATTACTTTACTAGTCTTCTTGTAGTTAAAAATTATTGAAATAATATTCTATTGGGCAACCATATTTCCAAAAGTTCCTAATGACAAAAATTGCTGCCTGTATACATTTTAGCACACATCAAATCCTTTGAAGTAGTGAGAATATTTTGGAAACCATGTTCAATTTTCAAAGTAAATGAATTAAAATATTAGGGCTGTACTCATTTTAATTTTTTATCTTATTTGTCAATTATTATGCTGTACATTACCACTTTGCTTAGGATGAAAATAAATAAGTTGAAATTTTAAAAGGCTAATCTATTTAGGAACCTTTGAAATAAGACAAAATTCAGCTGATTTTAAAATGAATATAATGGGAAGGATGGTGAAGGAACAGGAAGAAGAAAGGCAAAATCTTGTGTAATATTTCCGATCTTTGGTCTTTATTCTAAGAGCAGTAGGAAGCCAATGGAAATATTAAGCAATGAGTTGCCATATTCAGAATTGTATTTTAAAATAGTATTGTATTTTATAAATTGTGTTTTAAAATATTATTCTTATATTGCAATGGTTGATTAGAAGGATCCAAGAAGATATATAGAAATAATCTTTAGATCTTTCTGTTCTTAAAATTGGCAATAACTGAAGGGGATCATTCTATTAATAGTAATATATATACAAAATATTTATTGAGTGCTTCTCACTATAAATCAAAACTACAATAAGATATTACCTCACACCTGTCAGATGACTAAAATAAACAACACAGATATTGGCAAGGATGCAGAGAAAGGGGAACCCTCTTACAGTGTTGGTGGGAATGCAAACTGGAGCAGCCATTCTGAAAACCGGTATGGAAGTTCCTTAAAGAGTTTAAATAGAATTACCCTATGATCCAGCAATTGCAGTACTAGGTATTTACCCAAAGGACGCAGAAATACTGATTCAAAGGGATACATATACCTTTGTGTTTATAGCAGCATTATCACATGCCAAATTATGGAAAGAGCCCAAAAGTCCATCAACTGATAAATGGATAAAGAACCAGTGGTGGCACCTGGGTAGCTCAGTAAGTTAAGCGTCTGCCTTTAGCTCAGGTCATGATCCCAGGGTCCTAGGATGGAGCCCTTCATTGGGCTCCCTGCTCAGTGGGGAGCCTGCTTCTCCTTCTTCCTCTGCAAACCCCCTGCTTGTAGTCTCTTGCCCACTTTCTCTCTGTCTGAAATAAATAAAATCTTAAAAAAAAAAAGATTTTTTTTTATGTACATGTATATGTGAGATACATAAACACACACACACACACAGGAATATTACTCAGCCATCAAAAATAATGAAATCTTGACATTTATGGTGACATGGATGGAGCTAGGAAGTATTACACTAAGTGAAGTAATTCAGAGGAAAGACAAACACCATACAATTTCATTCATATGTGGGATTTAAGAAACTAAACAGAAGAACAGAGAGGAAAAAGGAAAAAAGAGGGGTGAACCAGAAAAGAGTTCTTATCTGTTGAGAACAAATGAGGATTTCTGAAGGGGAGATGGGCAGGGGATGGGTTAAATGGGTGATGGGGATTAAGAAGGACACTTGTTATGGTGAGCATAGGGTGTTGTATGCAGGTGATGAATCACTAAATTCTATACCTGAAACGAAAAAAAAAAAAAAAAAGAAATAAGAATATATAACTTCTTTCTAAGTTTTGTAGCTCTTCTAAGTGCTTTGTCATGAGCAAAATTCTGTATGTATAAAACTTGAATATTTTCTCTTCTGCTCATTAGGTATTTTAAAGATTCAACTATATTCTGAAATTCTAATTTTTATATAATCAGCAACATCATGACATCCTTTAGTAATTTGTGCATTTTTTGGCTCTTGCCTTTTTGGTGCAATTGCTTGCCAACACAGTAAAAGAATATAATGTTACCTTGAAATAAATGAGTAGATGAGTAACTGAATGAATATGAATTATCTTTATCATTTAAAGCTTTTAGGCAAAATACAACTCTGTCAGATATTCTGTTTGTGTGTTTTCTTCATAGAGATTTGTATTTTTTTAATAAAAGGTTATATATACACAATTTAAAAAATACAGTATGTAAAACTTTGGGGATTATTTTTTTTCAATCCTAATTTTCCAGAGATTAATCTACATGGTTGTTGTGTTTCCTTTTTTGGTGAGTGGTATTTAATAATCTGGATGAATCAGTTTAAGCATTCACTTCTATTCACCATTATTTGTGTACAGTAATTATCAGCAAATAACATAAGTCATTTTTCTTTTATTATTCTAATTATTTTCAATGTTTAAGACATTGGTCTGGACCTTTAGTATAATATTAAGTAGAAGTTTGAAATCAAGCATTCTTGTTTTGCTCTGAGAGGAAAAATTTCAGTAATTTGCCATTGAGTAGGATATTTGTATAAATTTTTGGTAGATACTATTTATTGTGGTAAGGAAGCCCTTTTTGTTCCTAAAATGCAAAGAGTTTTTATGTTTTAACCATGATTGCATGTTAAGATTGATTTTATACTTTTCTTCACTCATCAGGATGATTGTATTAAGTTTTCTTTCTTTGGTTAATATGTTAAATTATATTGATTTTCTATCTCTATAGCATTCCTGGAATAACTGTCATCATTCCATTCCTGGAATTACAGCCTTTCCTACATGATACATACTTTTGATATTTTGCTGGTTTGATTTGCTATCTTGCTTTTAGAATTTTTACACTTATATTCATAAAGGGTTTTTTGTCATCTTATCCTTGTGATTATTATCAAGGATATGAGGGCTCATATTGAAAGTTGAAAATATTCTTTCTTCTGTTTTCTGGAGGACTTTATGTAAGATTGGTGATACTTATTCCTTCTGTGTTTGGAATTTCCACCCTCAAGATGATTGAGGCCTGGAGTTTTCTTTCGGAGAAGATTTTAATAATGGATTCAAATTTTAGAAAGATATAGTAGTATTTAGATCTTCTGTTTTTCTTTGTGCCTTGAGTATAGTTATATTTGTTATTTATACACATATTTAAAAATATAATGCATTACTATTTCTAGCATTTATGATCAGTATGTATTTATATTTATCACACTGTTACTTTTTTCATTGTCCATCATTTCTACTTATATTTTCAAAAGTGGTCATTATTGGCCTTTGGAGTTCCATATAAATATTAGAATTTGTTATGCTCTCTTTTCCTCTCAAAAAAACATAACTCTCTGGAATTTTTATTGCAGCTGTGCTTACTCCATAGATCAATTTGGAAGATAAGTGATTTACTATTCCATGACATATTTGTTTTTATTGTGTATTTTTATGTGCCATTTATAGATTTGACATTATTCATGTTAATATTAATATTAATAATATTTTTAAATATTTTAAAAATATCTTCAGGATATTTTTACTACTGTACAGATATGCAAAGTACTACACATTAACCTTGTGTAGTTTGTTTACTTGATAAATTCTCTTGTGAATTTCAATAGCTTTTTGCATATTTTTTTAAGTTCATGTAGACATATGTGGTCTACAACAGTAGCAGACAATTAACTCTTCCAACATTGGGTCTCACAAGTCCCTCACCCAGCCCCACAACATTACGAACTGCATTTTTTTCTTTCAGGTTATTGTAGTTCATAGCTTTAGTGAGTATTTTGCCACTGCATAACAGTGGGTCACTCATTCCAGCATTTGATGACACTTTACTTACTACACCTACACCTGCCCTAGAGCCAGTGTTACATATTCAAGATTTTGTTAATTTTCTTTTTTTTTAATATTTTATTTATTTATAAATAAATAAATGACACAGAGAGAGAGAGACCACAAGTAGGCAGAGAGGCAGACAGAGGGAGATGGGGAAGCAGTCTCCCCCCTGAGCAGAGAGCCTGAGGCGGGGCTCTATCCCAGGACTCTAAAATCACGATCTGAACCGAAGGCAGAGGCTTAACCCACTGAGCCACCCAGCTGCCCAAGATTTGTTAATTTTCACCTAGATACCAATTTCTGTATCACTCATCTATTGTCACACTAATACTAAACAACACATACTATTAAAATCTCAGTGACATACCTTAATCAGGATTCCTTTAGGGCTTTTAGTTTTGTCTATTGGCTATAGAATTGGCTAGGTTAGTTTGATATATTCAAAATTTATCAATCTCAGGCCAGGAATATTTGCTACCTCAAATATGTTCTTTCTTGATCAGTGTCAGAAACTCCCAACAGGGACAGTAGAAATTACAGCATCTTGTACATGATAGATTCAGAACTGGTTCACTGTCACTTCTGCCCAAATTCTGTAGAACAAAAGCAAGTCTTATGGTTAAGAACACCACCAAAGAGTTGTGAAGTATATTCTCCCTCTTCATCCCTATAGCTTCAGGATTTGCAGAAGGTCTCCTTAGAACTAGCTTTATGTTTGAGATGGGAACGTTTCTAACTTCATTACTCAAGTCCTGCAAAAACACCAAAATCTTGTCTGTCTTTTCATATCAGTTGTGGCACTTTTAATGGAAAAAAACACAGATTCTTAGCCTCTGCCTATACCTAGAATCAGTATATAGCCCCAGAGAAAAATCAGCTGCAGAAAATCTGCTCCACAGTTCACCTGTCTCAATAATCTTCTAGCCCTCATTGCTTTAGTAGCTCACCACTAAATAGTAGCTCACTAGTACAATCTTTCGATTGTTTTTGTTTTTTAATCTTCCTTTTCTGTTTGTTTTGGGCAGTGGCTAAGCACTCCTTTCTGGAAGTGGGGCTTACCAATTTTTTTGAAATAAATAAAATAGTGTTATTTTTGAAAGCCTTTTAGAAGTCTGGTATGTTTACTGCATAGATATCATCACTATTTGGAAGTTTATTGGGTCATTTCCATTCTAGCTATTGAGAATTTCCCACAGTTATTCTGCATATCTTATATAAACTTTTGTTACACACTGTTTTTTTAAGGACGTTTCCATAATAGCCTTAAAAGATAGAATCTCCCTCCAAGGCCTTTATTTGCTGACCTGTGATAAAAACATTGCTTTTGGAGGGAAAATGTTGGGCAGGTTTACTAGTTTCCTAAGACCTGCATTCATAAACTGTGAGGGAGGTGCATTGTGTACATAGCGTTCAAGTCCACAGGGAGTGGACAGTTGGGAGAGAGGAACCAGGATGAACATGAATTTCAAGCTACCTACTATGCCATGAGTAGTCAAGTCTTTCATTTTTGGACCCTGAGTGTTGTGTCTTCTGCTAGCATCTATGACCTTGTCATGATAGGAAGAGTAAAATCTCAGACCCCTCATTGTTCTTACTTTCAATTTTATACTTAATGACATGTGTCCACTTTTTTACAGATCTTAAAATTTAAATAAAGGATATCATTCATTGACAATATTTTCATTTTGATATCTGATTGTATCTTTTTGTTATTACCCTGATAACAAATTGAAGTTGAACAACTTTTCATATATTTAACTGCTTTCAGATTACCTCATCTTTAAATGGCCTGTTGATGATTGTTGTCCATTTTCTTTCTTTTATTTTGATTTTCTTTTTAAAATTTGTAGGAATTAGTTTTGTCCATAGTACTGAAAACAGCAAGGTATTTCTTTGTCAGTTATATGTTTTACAAATATCTCCTTCCAGCCAGTATCTTGTATTTAACTCTCTTTATGGTTTTAAGAATTTTGTATACTGTATTTATTAGTTGGTTTAGATGTATCACATTATGAATTTATCCGTTTGTTATTTATCAATGTTTAAAATGTGTCAACATACATCTCCTTTTGTCTTTGAGTCTTTTGTATCTTATTTAAGCCACTTGTGCTTAATATTTTATTCTATATTTTACTTTTAAAATATTGAATTTTGATTTTTTTAACTAAGAAATTTAAAAAGGGAATTTGTTTTATATCATTTACTTCCATATTGGCAGCAATTGTGTGATTTCAGTATTTTATGTTTCTATGTTGAAAAAATATGAAGATTAAACAATGGAATAGTAAGTATTTTCACACCACTTATATTAGGTACTGAATTTCTTTATGGCAGTTTTATGTTTACAGCAAAACTGAGAGGAAGGTCAACAGATTTCCCATACACACTATGTCCTTCCAACACAGGCAAATCTCCCCCATTATCCACACCCCCTACCAGAACAGTGCATTAGTTAAAATCAGTGAACCTACTTGGACACATCATCAGACACATCATAGTACTAGGTTTCTTTATGTTGGTTTCTTTCAGGGTTCTCTTTTCTATTCATACAGTCTACCTTTGCCTGTATACAGACTCTTAGTTTCTATGACTGTAAAATATGGCTTAATATCTTATATATTTCTATGGGTAAAAATTGTTTAACTTTATCATCTTCTTCATAAGTTAGTTATCCAGGACTCTGATTTTTCCATTTTGATTTTTATTATCCTCTTGCCAAATTACCAAAAAAGATGAGAATTTTAAATAGAAACATTATATATACACACATATGTGTATATTTGCATATGCATATATATTAGAAATAAGCTATTGTTAATACACATTTTTCTTCTAGCTATGAACATGGTATACCATTCTTTATTAAGTATTTGAATAATTTATTTTTTAAAAATTCTTAACAGTGAGATACCTGGGTTGCACAGTTAAGCATCTGACTCTTGGTTTAGGCTCAGATTGTGATCTCAGGGTCATGAGATGAAGCCCTGCCTTGGGTTTCCAGCTCGGCTAGGAGTCTGCTTGAGACACTCCTGCTCCATTTCCCTCTGCCCCTGCCCCCCCATACACTCTATTTCTCTAAAATAAATTAATAAATCTTAAAAAAAATTGTCAACACTGATTACCTTCCATTGTGGGCAAACCATGAATGGTATTAATGAAAGGTTAATGGTTTATTTCTTAAAGGTTTATTCTTAATGGTTTATTTCTTAAATATACCACTGTTTTTTGTATAATGCTTTAAAACTTACATATTATCATTTATGCATTCTTTATCTCAAAGAACATACACAAATACTTAACAGGGTTGAGAATGGCAGATGATGTGATAATCCATTTTTTTTTAACACAAGTCCATCATTTGAATCACTTGATCTTTTACAGTGGGCATTAGGTATGTCTGCATTTGAAAAAAATAAGAATAAAGAGAGGAAAAGTCCTTTCAATAAATTTACAATTTTCCATAAAATTCTTATTTATTTTTTAGTTCAGAACCTTATATTTTAATCGTTAATACCAGCAGAATATTTTAAGTCAATTTCTTATTTGCTTATTACTAGTATACTATTATCCTTTTAATTTTGCATTTGATTGTACATCCAGAACAACAGCTAAACTCTAATTTGTTTTAATACATAAAAGAAATCTAGAATTTTATATAGATTGTGACATCACTGCAAATAAAGGAAAATTCATTGCTTCCATTTATTTATAGTCATTAGCTAGGATTCTAAATGCAATTTTTGCTCCAATAAGCTTTAATATCTTTTTCTTCTCAATCTCAACTGGAATGCCATATACATCTTCAAAGAAATTGGATGTTTTCTCTAGGCCTTTTTTGTAAGTAGACTGGACTAGAAAAGAAATCCAGGTTTTCTTTTCATCCTTTCTTTCATGTTTTCCATTGGTTTAATTCTGTGTTTGCATTCTGGGTTTCCCTAAAATCACCTTCAATATTTCAATCTTCTAAGAGCTTAATCTGCTATTTAATCTGTCATATGAGTTATTAATTTGAATAGTTATATTGATTTTTGGCAGCACTATTTTTTTAAATATCCCCATTTATTTTATTCTTATTTCCTAAGTCTCTAACTAAGCTTTTATGCATTTAATTATTTTAAACCTATTTATTTCATATTATTTTTCAGATAATTGTTCTCTTATCAGAGATACTTTGGGTTTATTGGATGTATGGATTCTCATACAATTTTTCTTCTTGCTTATTTTATAATTTTTATTATGGTGTCATCTTCAGTGAGCATCCCTTTGTTTATGGTTATGAAAGCAGTCTTGCTTACACAGGTGTTACTGACATTTCTTTGTGGCATTTATAGAGTTCTATGAAACTGTTCAATTTATGCTTATTTCATGGTTTTACATTTTCTTATATTTCATATATTTAGAGTTCACAACTCACAACCTAAAGTGGCCCAGGCATGAGATTTCAAATTTTCAGAAACTATATTTTCCCCCTCCTTTCCAGTAGATTATCAAACATCCGTTTTGTTTTTATTTTTATAGATGTTAGGTAATTCCAAGCTCCTTATCATCCATTCAGGGCTTGTGTCTTCTATCTTACTCTGCTTGTCAGAACCCCACTCTCAGCTATTAGGACATATATCTTTGATAAGAATACCGGTGGACTGTCCCCCTATCAGTTTGTAGTTAATTCTCTGTTTTTCATTTTCTCATGACTTACTTATTTATTGTCAAATTCCACAATATATTTTAAAAAAAATTATGGGTACTGATGTGAAGTGGAGAGAAAGGAAGGAAAACCCACTGCAGTTTAGTTTTCTATAGTGTAAGAAGCCCCCAAAAGTGATTTTTGTATGTGGATCTCTAAGTCTATCATTTACATAGACAAAACTCAAACATATTAGTGATTGAAATTTGGATATCCTAAGTAATAGTCCGCAAGAGTAAAACACTGAGAACAAAAACCAAGGCTCATTTAAATTTGTACCCTAATTATATTTTAAGCCCATGTATGGGTAAACAGTATTTGTTTAATTAAAATTTATATAAAGTACATGTAGATTTGTGTTCTGAAATAAAATTTCTTGCAGAAGGGAACAGATGAAGACATTCCTTAACATTCGTATAGAAATTTTTTCTTCTATCATAAGCTCCTACTTAATTAAAAGAACTTGAGATACTTTAAAAACATACCATAAGTGATTATTTGCAAATGTTGAATATGCTTTTTTTCACTCTATGTAATTGAGTAAAATCTTTAAGATATTTAGTTGGCAATGCCTCAAGTAAAACAGTGACTTGCAGTAAACCAATAAAATTGTTCTAACTACTAGAGAACTATGTTTCCATTTATTATAAAGACAAATTCTAACTGACCAATTTTAGAGCGATGAGTTTTTAAGAAATTATTAATTCCTTCAAACTCATACAAACTGTTGAGTATATATTTTCAGGAAAGATTAAGGGAAATTCTGTTAATTGACATGTTTTTCATTCTATTTCTTACATATCCTATCAGGTAGATACTACTTGCCAAATTGCAATCAATAATTCATAAGATACCAGTAAATTTCCTTAGGGCAGGTAACTATATAAAAAAAATAATTTCTCATTTTAAGAGAGTCTAACTTTTTATTAAATCTTTAAAGATTTTATTTATTTGACAGAGAGAAACACAGCGAGAGAGGGAACACAAGCAGAGGGAATGGTAGCCGGAGAAGCAGGCTTCACGCCGAGCAGGGAGCCCAATGTGGGGCTAGATCCCAGGACCCTGGGATCATGACCTGGGCCGAAGGCAGACGCTTAACGACTGAGCCACCCAGGCACCCCTTATTAAATCTTTAAAGGGAATTGAAATCTCTGGCAAATTTCACAGGCCTCAATTAGGAAAGGCTGTAATTATTATTACAGAGCAAACTCAGTCAATTAGGCTTCTAGAACTTGTACTGCACCATCCTTAGCAGCTCTCTCAGCGGAGTGTTGAACTCCTGAGCTGAGGCTGTCTATAATACTCTCAGCATTTGATTCAGTTTACAAAAAGAAATGAATTATAGCCATCTCCTAGAGAGTGAAATTGCATTGCAACATGCTGAAGTAGTCTGTGACTAGAAAGAAAATGAGAAAAAAAAAGTCCTCAGACCTCTTAATATCTTCTATCATCTTCATAAATGTACTGATGAAAAGGAACTGAAGATAAAAAAAAATCCTAATTATAAAAATACAGCTCTGTTTTCTGTGCTGGAAAGCAAATCTCTTACGAAAAAAGTACTGCCATGTATTTTATACAATTTGTGCTACATACTTCCCCATGACCTAAGCATACACATTTAAAGATAATAAAAATTATAAGGAAGAGGCCATGCTTTATATATTTGAGTGAACAGTATTATCTTTTTTTACACTGGTTAAGGTGGTATTAAAATTATGTTTTTATAGGCTCCACATGAAATCCAGTCTACGTTTTCTCCTTTTTTCAACTGGCATAAATCAGTAGGTTATGATCAACAATTTACCTCATGTTTTAATTTTTAACCTAGTGAAAAAAAAAATACCGCTAATTTTTACTACCACTGGTAGCTTGTTAAAACAGCTGTCTTCAATCAAAGACTAGCTAATAAAGCAGAATAATAATAATAAAGCAGGTTCTCAGAAATTTTCATCACCTGGTGGACTTGTTAAATCAGACATTGTGGGACTCTAGCCCCTATTTCTGATACAGTAGATCTGGGTTAGAGCAAAAGAATTTATATTCTTTTTTTTAAAGACTTTATTTATCTGACAGAGAGATCACAAGTGGGCAGAGAAGCAGGCAGAGAGAGGAGGAAGCAGGCTCTTCGGTGAGCAGAGAGCCTGGTGCAGGGCTCGATCCTAGGACCCTTAGATTATGACCAAGCCAAAGGCAGAGGCTTAACCCACTGAGCCACCCAGGCGCCCCAGGAATTTATGTTCTCAAGTTCCATGGTGATATTCTTGCTGCTGATCCTGGCATAACGACTAAAGAACCTCTGCTGTAAAAAATAATTGTTCTCACACTGAAGAACTCTACCTTAGAAAGCTGAAAAATATATAGATCCCTGGGTCTGCTATCTGACATCCAGATTCAACAGGATCCTGAATGGTTAGACTTTCAGTTTAAGTCCTCTCATGTACTGAAGGGCCAACTAGTATGTATATACTTTCAGTCATTCAGAAAATATTCGTCTGTTTTAACCATGTACCAAAGGACCATCCAGGCCCCAGATATAATACAATGAATAGGTCAGATACGATCCTTTATATTCTAAGGTGTTAGGGTATGGTGAGCAAGAACATAATTATGCATTGCTGGTAATGCAAAATGTAATTACACATGTCCCTAAAATATCCATATGTATACTAGAATGTTATGTAGCTGTGAAATTGTGTATCTACAGGCAATGATATTGAGAGATCAGGGCATATTGTTTTGTGGAAAACAGTCCCAGATCAGTACAAAAACAATGATATAATAGGTGTATAATCACATAGTTAAAATAAAACTATCTATGTCTATGAATACACTTATATACATAAAAAGAATATGAGAAACATATCAAATGTTATCAAGGGTGGGAACCAGTATTAGGAAAATGATTTTTTAAGAAAAGTACTTACGTATTTTTATGAAATTAAAAAATAATGTTACCAAGTAGTGGGTTAGACAATAGAAAATTGGGTAAAGAGTTCTTCTTCATAAAAGAAAACACAGAATAAAACAACTAAATCTCAACCACATTAGTCATCAAGGAGATGCATATTAAAATTTCCATGAGATATTCATTTAGACATAAATGCAAGGAGGAACAAATATAATCTTTTACCTGTCTTATTAGGAAATGACCACAGGAAATATCAGACCAGGATTTGCAACCAGATCTTAAACAGCCTTCTGTACTCACCACAGGAACAAACAGAAACAACTTAAACACATTCATATCACCTTCAGAGTTTGCATCATGCTTCCTAAAGCATATTCCAAGAGATGCTCACAGAATTAGTCTCAAAACTCTTCCTGGTTTCCTTTACAGTTTCCAGCACCTACTTTGTTCTTTTGTCCATGACTTGTTCTCCTGTTCTCCCACCATCTAGCTTTTCTACCACATCAATTTGATGAGAAACCTTTTCTAAATTCCAACATAAAACTGTCACCAGTAGTTTCAATCCATTCCCTCCTCTCAAAATGCTATCTCCGATCATTTGGTAAAGGATCCTCTCTTTGATGTAAAAGGTAAAAGTAAAACTCTCTAAGTTCTGTCAAGGGGTTTTATAATGGAGCCATGAGGCCATTAAAAAGTTGGGTCTTAAAAATGTCCTTATCCAGTGGCACCATAAACTTCTGAACTGGGCCAAACCCCAAACACTTCAAGGATTCTACACAAACAGCTGCTACTTGCTGTGATAAACCTTTGTTTAGTGATAGCCTTAACCAGTTATGTTTAGCCAACATTAGTTTTCTGCTGCCAACACCGATCAAAATTCATTGTAAACAACTTATATAAGCATTTACTTTTTGTCCTTACAAACCCCTGACTTTTGCTTGCTGTTAAGACCACACAGTCTGGGGGCTGGGAGGGGGGGAGGGGGGGGGGCTCAGTCATTAAGGCTCTGCCTTCGGCTCAGGTCATGATCCCGGGGTCCTGGGATTGAGCCCCACATGGGGCTCCCTGCTCAGCAGGAAGCCTGCTTCTACCTCTCCCACTCCCCCTGCTTGTTTCCTCTCTTCCCCCAAACCAATTAAATCTTCCTATCTCTCTGTCTAATAAATAAATAAAATCTTTTAAAAAGATATCCAAGTAGGCAGAGAGGCAGGCAGAGAGAGAGGAGGAAGCAGGCTCTCTGCTGAGCAGAGAGCCTGATGTGGGGATCCATCCCAGGACCCCGAGATCATGACCTGAGCCGAAGGCAGAGCCCATGAGCCACCCAGGTGCCCCAATAAATAAAATCTTTAAAAAAAATCACAATCTGGGTTACTACGTGGATCTGTGCTCCCCGAATTAAAATTCTACAGCCCCAAATAAGTGCTTTTATTTCATTTCAATTCTGCCTTAGTCAATAGTAGCATAACTTGTGGGAGGCAATAAATGTAATTCCTCTCTTACCATTCCCTTTATACTGGAACCTGTATATAATTAAGATACAGGGATATCTTAAATATAGAGATGAAATATATATATATAAATATATGTAGATATAGATGAAAGTACTGATAAACATGACAAACTGGAAAATTTTAGATCTGTAGCCAAAGCTGCTTTAAATATTATACCCCAAAGTTATATTATGCCCTCCCCCCGAAGCCACTACTGCAGCTAGAAAATTAAAGCAACAGAATTTGCCATATTGAATTTATTGCATGACCAGAGAGAAGACCCTACTGCAACCTCTCATGACTGGGCCAGCCACCAGAAAAATAAATTCCAATTAGCTGAGCTTAATAGGCTCAGATTCTTCACTTAAAATTTCCATACTGATAAGATATACCTCCACTACTGAGGAATGAGTTAGGAAAGAGACTCCAAAAGAAATATCTCACAGTTCATTGTACAGGTTCTCAAACTTCAGGCAACATCAAATCACCTGGAAAGCTTGTTAAAACACAGACTATTGAGCCCCAAAACCAGAGTTTCTTGTTCAGCAGGTCCGGGGTGGAGACTTAGAATGGATAAAAAGTTCACAGGTGCTGCACTGCTGTTGCTGGTCTGGTGATCAAAGTGGAAGAACCGTAGTGATAGTGCATAGAATCATCTGGGAGATCTTTTAGAAAATACTGTTTTAGCTCCACCCAAACCAATTAAATCTCAGTCTCTAAAGGTGAGGCTCCAGTCATTTTTTGAGATCTGATAAATTATTTCCAGGTGTTTCTAATATTTCGGCAGAGTTAATCATTGCATCTAGCAATAGTTGTCTTACATAGATGCGAAAGGCCAGGAAAATTTACATTTTCCCTTAATTTGTTTTTTTAATTTCCAACTCATAAAAGTTAGCCCCTGGAGGCATATATTTCTGAATACTCAGAAGGGAGAACACAAGTTTATAGTCAGAACCTTTTGGTATAGAAATAAGGATATATTTGGGGGTATTGCAAAGTGCCAATAATAGTTTCCCTTATTTAAATAATATTTTCTCATCTTTATGTAGAAGATAAATTTACCTTTATAACAATGTTTTGGCTGTTTATTTTTTCTTTAAAACTTAAAAAACGATGAGAAACCATATGACATACCTTTGTTAGAGACATTTATATAAAATGCATGTAAACAATTTCACCTTGGGATGATTACTTTTATTCTGAAGAAGTTTTTTTCTGTTTTACTATGAAATACACATGCAATATTGTTACAAGAGTAACAATAAATTACAAGAGTAATATTGTAATATTGTACAAGAGTAATAAAACAATATTACAAGAGTAATAGTAAATCATAAAAGTAGACTCCTAAACACCAGTCATTCCATTTAAGACTCTGGTCTTGCTTTTGAAACTTTAAGGGTGACCATCTCTGAATCATCTGTGAGGTAAATAATGACATGAATTTTGTATTTATCATCACTTTGTTATTTTCATGGTATTATTACAGTGCTAAATTGTTTTCAAAAGTGTATGAACAAATTGACATTCCTATAGCGGTATATGGCTGTCCTCTTTGCTTGACATCCTAGCAACCTTTGGTTTTGTGCAAGTTGTAAATCCTTAAAAAGTCTAATTCTTAAAACAGTGTGCATTGTAAGTCAATAGAGTAATGTGATTTCATTCAGAAATAAGCTTATATAATAAATAAAAGAACAAACTAGTAAAAGCAAAGAAAATTGATAACTAAAATATAGTAGCACATGCTGTTCTTTCTTTTTAAAGGCAAACCCCCACTCTGAAATATAAGTGAGTGAATAAGTGGATAATGAAGCTTCATTGATAGTACATTTGTAAGGTTTTGGACTTTGCCACAGCGAACTATATGTTTCAGGTTTCTCTTATCAATGTCAAAACAGGATCCGCAATGCCTTTTTCATACATGTTATATCTAAATACTCCAAAGCAGTCTCTTACAGACTTAATGTATGATATTTCTCTTGTTATTTTTTTCTGTTTATTAAAAAATCATTGTTTTCCTTTACATAGCCTTTCCTGTAGTCTTGTAGTTTCATGTATGGAGTTTTATACATTCTTCTTAAAGATGATATTTATAACCTTATAATTTATACAGTTTACCAAATTTTATATGCATATATTCATATTTTGTCTTATTAAGCATTACAATAGTAGTAGAACTTATATAACTATAAGCTTATACTTAGTTTTATTTCAGGATTTGGATATTTCTGCTATATATTTTGCTTGGGTAAGTGATAAACCCTAAAATGATTTTAGCTCTTATTAAGTGCTAGCACTGGGATTGGCTTTTCACAGATATTATGCCATTCATTTCTCACAATAACACTGTAAGCGAGATATAGTGTTTCCCAATTAACACAGGAGGACATTGACCTCAAAGAGTCTAAGTAATCTGTTTAAAGTTGCATTGCTAATAAATAATCCTGGAGGGTTTGTCGATTCTAAACCAAGCTCCCAGACACTAAAATCTGAATTTCAAAATTTTTATTTTTTAAAGATATTTATTTATTTGTTTGTTTGCTTATCTATCTATCTATCTATCTATCTATTTATTTATTTTAGAGAGACTGAGATCACAGGCAGGCAGAGAGGCAGGCAGAGAGAGAGAGGGGGAAGCAGGCTCCCACTGAGCAGAGAGCCCAATGCAGGGCTCCATCCCAGGACCCTGAGATCATGACCTGAGCTGAAGGCAGAAGCTTTAACCCACTGAGCCACCCAGGTGCCCTGACTGCATTTTAACATTTTTAGAACAAATCCTCCAACCCCGACAAAATTTTATTGACACATTTAACCTATAGTTTTGCTTCTCTCTGATATTTTCTAGATTTTCTCTCAAGCTCTCTTTCTCTTTAATTCTCTTATTGTGATATATCCATCATAGACATTAAAATAGTATTCACTTTTGAATATATGACATACATAGTGGAAAAATTGAGTTTAATCAGTTTGCCTTATAATGCTGTAGTTTTCATAACTTTTCATCGCTCAGACTTTGAAACAGTTTTAAAATAAAGTGAATAACAAGAAACAAACTCTTAACTGTAGAAAACTGTTGGTTGTCAGAGGGGAGGTGGGTGAAGGGACGAATTAGGTAGGTGATGGGGATTTAAAAGGGCACTTGCTGTGATGAGCACCAGCTGTGGTATGGAAGTGTTGAATTACACTGCACACCTGTAACTAGTATTACACTATGTTAACTAACTAAAATTTAAATTAAAAACTTAAAAAAAAATTAAAGTGAGAAGATATAAACAAAAGACTTGTTAGGTAGTTATCATATCCTAGGAAGCACCTAAAAAGAACCTACTACTCACTGTTGGCACAGTGGGTTATCAGTTACACATACAGTACAGATATTGGCATTTGATACAAGGAAGTGATTGCCAGTAATCTTTCCACTTCCAGGCCAGTGTCTGGGTCCATCTTTTTTTTTTTTTTTTTTTAATATTTTATTTATTTATTTATTTGACAGAGATCACAAGTAGGCAGAGAGGCAGGCAGAAAGAGAGGGGGAAGCAGGCTCCTCGCTGAGCAGAGAGCCCGATGCGGGGCTTGATACCAGGACCCTGAGATCATGACCTGAGCTGAAAGCAGAGGATTTAACCCACTGGGTCCATCTTTATGTCCTGGATCATAGAGTTATGATCGAGACATATCCAAGTTGGCCAGTTAGGGAAAATCTCAGTTTTTCTCTTCCTCCCTTTCTCACCTTGTTCTTCTGTTTTCTGTTTTCTGATTCTCTACAAAGTGCCTTTAGAAGTGATTATATACCTGATTATCTAATCTAAAAACATCAGTATTTTAGGAAGGGTTTTCTTCCCCTAATTTTGAAATCTTTGTGTAGAGGACATTAAATGGCATAGTAGAATGTATCTTCATATATAGTTTTATAGCAAATACATACAAAATATCTCTTAAATTCTGGTAAAATGTGATCATCACTAAGCATTATCTTTTCATCAGGCTTTCTCCTGACTGGAAAGTGAATCTGAAATAGAAAAAGGAGAAAGAGCTTGCTTAGACTCTCCAGCACGCAAGGGAATGTTTAAACTAAATGGTATGTTCTTATTGCCCATGAAACTGTTCAGCTTTTGTTGTTCACATGAAATCTAGTGCTTTAAAAAAAAAAAAAGTTGGGGCGCCTGAGTGGCTCAGTGCCTTAAGCCTCTGCCTACGGCTCAGGTCATGATCTCAGGGTTGTGGGATCGAGCCCCGCATTGGGCTCTCTGCTCAGTAAGGGAGCCTGCTTTCTCCTCTCTCTCTGCCTACTTGTGATCTCTCTCATTCTCTCTCTCTCTCTCTCAAATAAATAAATAAATCTTTGAAAAAAAAAAAAGCACTAAGCAGGCTTTAAGATGACTACCATGGTATGACAGTTAACCAAGTTTTCCTACACCATGGGACCATTTATACTTATAACTGAGTAATATATACTTTATTTCTGAAGACCGTACCAGTAGACTTACCAGTAATAGTAAGTACTGAGCACCCTCACTGACCTTTATTTCCTTGTGAAATAAATCCCAGTCTAGCATAGAGAAAGAAACTTAAAAGCCTTTAAGTGGGTCTCTTTTCCCATTAGATTTTTTACATTACGTTTAGGCTTAATACACTTCAGGCTTTTAATGTTGTCTTTAGGATTAGCCTCTTCTTTGTTACTAAATAGATATGGGCAATAAAAAAATTAGAGATTATCTAGAGAAGACATGATAGGTTGACTCACTTAGTACCCATTCCCTATTCTTTCTCTCTTGCCTGATTTTATTCTAGTAGAAAAACAAAAGTCCTCATCTTTGGCTCCCTTAAATCTTGAGTGGCCAACGAGTTGTAATGAATTCTGATGCCACATCCTATTCTACCTCCCTCCTCTTTCTCTTGCTGGCAAGGTCACTGGAACAATAAAATTATTACACTCACCTGGTAACCAAGGGCATAGGGAATCACGGATGTCCTGGCTCTTATTCCACTGAAAACCTGACCTTCTTAATTGCCTACCTCTGACTACACATTATGTGGAGGCAAAAAACATTAAGCATATTTTTTAAGCCACTACAGTTGGTTTTCTACAGTTGAAATTACCTCTAAATAAAATATGATCTATGGATGGTGAGTAGTTTTGCTTACCTAGTTCATTAAATAATGAAAAACTAGATCTCTAACCATGTAAGAAAATTTAAGTTAACAGTGAAAAATTTTTCTATAGCCCACTTTTGAGATGAGAAAGAAAGTTTGGATTCTCTTCTAAAAAAACTCAGAAAAAGTATCCATTTGCAAAAAATATATTGGGCATTTTTTGGTTAGCCTCATATCATTTATTTATCTTTCTCCTCCTAAGAGTACCTGGAATTTCCCACCTCTCATGTTGATGAGGGACACGTTATTCCACTTCTGTGTCTAGTGGGTGCGCTAAGATTAGTTAAATCCAGTTAATATGACCTATCTTTTTGGACAAGATAAATTTTCCAGGTTAGCACATATGAAAAAGTTAGGGCAAGCAGAGTTTATGGGTCTCAGTTACATGGCTTTTATTTGGCTGTTAGAGAAGCAGAATTTCTCTTTCTTGCTGTCTATGAACATGGGAGCATTTAAGTAGAAGATGCTTAACATCTAATTTGGGAATACAAAGGCAGAGCCCGTCACAGAATGGATACAAGATTAAGAAAAAAGAGCTGAGAGTGATGTGTATCCTGGGTATATAGCTGAAACCCAAGTTATCAGCCTATCTTGAAACTAGAATAACCCACACATAGCACAGTGAAGTGACTTCAAAATTCCCTTTGTTCTAAGAGTTTGAGTTAGTTGAATTTTCTATTACGTGAAATATAAAGACTTCTGATATATACCAAATCTGCTTGCTTTGTAAATGATAGTATAAAAATAAAGGAGATGATAATATTTTAAAATATTTCGTCACTATTATAGTATTACTTTCTCGCTTTTACCACATATGACTAAATGAAGGTTTATTCCATTTTCTAGAATAATTATTACTGCTGTGTGGAGGGACAAGCAATAAAATTAGAACTACAATATTACACTATAAATTTACTGTCCCAAACACATGTTTTTAAATCTTTTGGTCAAGAAATGTAGGAGGGTGCCTGGGTGGCTTGGTCGGTTAAGCATCTGACTCTTGATTTCAGCACAGGGTCATGATCTCGGGGTTTTGAGATTGAGCCCTGCATTGGACTCTGTGCTAGGTGTGGAGCCTATGTAAGATTTTCTCTTTCCTTTAAAAAAAAGAAAAAATTTGGTTCATTTTTACACTTGAACTTTGGGTTCAGCACAGATTGAAATTACTTCAATCTTTTCATTTAGTAAAGCCACCTGATACATTTACTTTATTTTAAAACTCCAAATGAGTGTTCAAGAGGATGGTTTCCAAGTTCTTGATATTAAGGCTCTAACTTCCTCCTTTCTATGCACAGGCTTTTTGTAGGCTAAATCCTACATGGTTCCTGATCCAAGATAATATTTGTGAACACCTCTCTGCTTTGAAGATAATGTGTAGAATTTGTCTTATTGCCATAAGTCCAATATACACTGTGGCTGGGAATAGTCTTAGGCATCTATCTGAGCAGCCTTGCATAAACTCACTGGATTTTGCAGACTAGATAGTTGTACATAGCCAGGCTTTTCTTTTACATTTTCATTTGTTTGTTTGCTTGCTTGCTTTTTAAATTCCAGTATAATTAACCTATAGTGTTACATTAATTTCACATGTACAATATAGTGGTTCAACAATTTCTTACATCACTCAGAGTTTTGTCACAAGTACACTCTTTAAACCCTATCACCTCTTTCATTACCTACCTCTTCTGGGGTAGCCATCAGTTTGTTCTCTTTAGTTAATAATCTTTTTCTTCATTTGTCACTCTCTTTTATTTTTCCTTTGTTCATTTGCTTTTTCTCTTAAATTCCATATGAGTGAAATCATATGGTATATCTTTCTCTGAGTTATTTTGCTTAGCATTATACTTTCTAGTTCTGTCCATGCTGTTGCAAATGGCAAGGTTTCATTTTTTATGGCTGAATAATACCCATTGTATTATTCATATTCATTCATATTCTATATTCATTCTATATTTTATATTCATTCATCTGTTGATAGATACTTGAGCTGCTTCCATAATTTGGCTGTTGTAAGTAATACCACAATAAACACAGAGATGCATACATCCCTTTGAATTAGTTTTTTTGTGTTTTAGGGACAAATCCCAGTAGTGTGATTACTGGATCCTAAGGTAGTTCCTTTTTAACTTTTTGAGGAGTTAATTTTTAACTCCATACTGTTTTCCACAGTGGCTGTACCAGTTTGCATTTCCACCAAATGTGTATGCGGGGTCCTTTTTCTCACATCCTCACCAACACTTGTTTCTTGTGTTTTGGTTTTAGCCATTCTGGCAAGTGTCAAGTGTTCTCGCATCAGTTTTTTGGTTTTTTTTGTTTTTTTGGTTTTTTTCCACTGTAGTTTTGCTTTGCATTTCCCTGATGATTAGTGATGTTGAACATCTTTTCATGTGTGTCTTGGCCATCTGTATGTCTTCTTTGGAGAAATGTCTGTTCATGTCTTCTGCCCATTCTTTAATTGGGTTATTTAATTTTGAGGTGTTGAGTTCTATCAGTTCTTTACCTATATGGATACTAACCCTTTATCAGCTATGTCATTTGCAAATATCTTGTCCCATTCAGTAGGTTGCCTTTTAGTTTTGTTGATCATTTTGGTTGCTATGCAGAAGCTTTTTATTTCTATGTAATCCCAGTAGTTTATTTTTTTCTTTCATTTCCTTTGCCTCAGAAGATATAGCTAAAAAAATGTTGCTACGACCAATGTCAGAATAATTACTACCAGTGCTTTCTTCTAGGGTTTTTATGGTTTCAATCTCACACTTAGGTCTTTAATCTGTTTTGAATTTATTTTTGCATATGGTATAAGAAAGTGGTCCAGTTTCATTCTTTTGCATGTAGTTGTCCAGTTTTCCCAACACAATTTGTTGAAGAAATTGTCTTTTTTCCATTAGATATTCTTCCTGCTTTGTAGAAGATTAATTGCTCATATAATTCTGGCTTTATTTCAGGTTTTTATATTCTGTTCTATTGATCTTTGTGTCAGTTTTTATGCTAGTATCATATTATTTTGATTACTACAGCTTTGTAATATAACTTGAAGTCTTGAATTGTGATGCCTCCTGTTGTGTTTTTCTTATTCAAGATTACTTTGTCTATTCAGGGTCTTTTGAATCCTAAAAAAAGTTTAGGATTGTTTGTTCTAATTCTGTGAAAAATACTGTTGGTATTTTGATAGGGATTGCATTAAGTCTGTAGGTTGCTTTGGGTAGTGTAGACTTTTTAGCAATTGTCTTTCCATTTCTTGGTGTCATCTTGAATTTCTTTCATAAATGTTTTATAATTTTAGAATAGAGATTTTTCACTTCTTTGGTTAAGTTTATTCTTAGATATTTTGTTGGTTTTGGTAGAACTGTAAATGTGATTGTTTTCTTAATTTTATTTTCTGCTGCTTCATTGTTAGTGTATAGGAATACAACAGATTTCTATACATTGATTTCATAGCCTATGACTACTAAATTCAGTTATCAGTAGTGTTTTGATAGAATCTTTAGGATTTTCTATATAGACTCTCATGTCATTTGCAAATAGTGAGTTTTATTTGTTTCTTACCAATTTGGATTTCTCTTATTTCTTTATGTTGTCTAATTCCTTTGGCTAGGAATTCCAGATCTGTGTTGAATAAAAATGGTGAGAATAGACATCCTTGTCTTGTTCTTGACCTTAGAGCAAAAGCTCTCAGTTTTTTCTCATTGAGTATAATGTTCACTGTGGGTTTTCCATGTAAGGCCTTTATTATGTTGAGATATTGCTACTTCTAGACCTACCTTATGGATTTTTTTTTTTAATCATGAATAGATTTTGTACTTTGTGAAATGCTTTTTCTGTATCTGTTGAAATGATCATGTGGGTTTTATCTTTTCTCTTGTTGATGTATAATGTTGGGAGAAAAAAATTGGCTCAGTTTATACTTGAATCAAGCATTGACTGAAATTACGTCAACCCTTGAACCATTCAGTAAAGCCATTTAATACTTTCATTTTATTTTATAACTTCAAATGAAAATAGAACCGATCAGAAATGAAGAACACAATAAATGAAATTAAAAATAAACTTGATGGAATATATTGCAGGTTAGAGGAAGCAAAAGAATGAATTAATATCTGGAAGACAGCATAATGTAAAGTGACCAAGCTGAGCAAATGAGAGGGGAAAAAATTATACATGGTCTTAGGGAACTTAGTGACCCCATCAAGTGGAATAACATTCATATCATAGGGATCCCAGAAGAAGAAAGAGAAAAGGGGGCAGAAAACTCATTTGAAGAAATAATAGTGGAAAACTTTCTTATTCTGGAGAAGGACATGGATATCCAGACCCAGGAGGCTCAATCCAAGGAGGTCCATACCAAGACACATAGTAATTAAAATGGCAAAAAGAAGTGATAAAAAAAAAAAAATTAAAGCCACAGGAAGAAAGTTACATATAAGATAAACCTATAAGGTTAACAGTGGATTTTTTTTTTTTTTTTTTTTTTAGCAGAAACTTTGCAGGCCAGAGGGAATGGCATGGTCAAGTCAAAGTGCTAGAAGAAAAGAATCTGCAGCCAAGAATATCCAGCAAGACTATCATTCACAATAGAAGGAAAGACAAAGAGTTTCTCAGACAAACTAATACTAAAGGAGTTCAGGGCCACTAAACCATCTCTGTAGGAAGTATTAAAGAGGAATGTGAGTGAAAATGAAAGACATTAAGCAAGAGTAAGGAAGTAGGAGGCACTAAAGCAGTAAATTAAGTGTATCTATAAATATCATGAAGGGACTTACAAAACAAAAGGATATAAAATATGGCAGTATATACCTAAACATGGAGAGAAGAGGAGTAAAGAATGAGTTCAAACTTAAGTGACCATCAACTTAATACAGACTGCTACACGCAGAAGATGTTGTATGTAAATCTAATGGTAACCACACATCAAACACCAGTAATAAATATGCAAAAAATAAAGAGAAAGGAATCTAAGTATATCACTAAAGAAAGCCAACAAATCATGAAAGAGAGCAAAAGAAGAAAAACTGGAAAAAGAAAATTGGAGAAAAACTACAAAAACAACCGCAAAACAAGTAATAAAATGGGAGTAAATACAGATCTATCAGTAATCACTTTGAATGTAAATGAATTAAGGGCTCCAATCAAAAGAGGATGACAGAGTGGATAAAAGCAAGATGGGTCTGTTATAAGAGACTTATTTCAGACCTAAGACACTTGTAGATTGAAAGTGAGGGGATGGAGAAACATTTATCAGGCAAATGATGTCAAAAGAAAGCCAAGGCAGCAATACTTACATCAGAAAAAGTAGACTTTAAACAAAAGCTGTAACAGAAGACAAAGAAGGACATTGTATAATAATAAAAGAGAAAGAGAGAGAGAGGGAGAGAGAAAGAGGATCCAAAAAACAAAATTACAAATGAGAGAGGAGAAATAACAACCAACATCACAGGAATACAAATAATTGTAAGAGAATATTATAAATGCCAACAAATTAGACAACCTAGAAGGAATGGATAATGGATAAATGTCTAGAAACATATAACCTACCTAAACAAAAGTAGGATGAAGTAGAAAATTTGATCAGACTGATTACCAGCAATGATAGAGAATCACTAATCAAAAACCGCCTAACAAACATGGCCAGGTTTTTGAGCAGGACTGAGTTTGGAGCATATGTTCTCAAAACCAGTTTAATTGCCTGATCCCAGAGAACCTGTGTTACTCTTTTGTAGTCACTCTCACAGAGGCCATCCTTGATTCTCAAAATTTAGTGTGCATTAGTATAACTCAAAAGAACTTGTTGAAAATGCAGATTCATGCATGCCATCTGTAAGTATCTATGTATCTGCTGAGGCCATTTGAGAACCACAGTTGAAAAATGTTAAGATAGACATCACCATTTCCAGATATTAACTATTAAAACCTGGGTAGACTACCTAAAAACTTTACCCTTTAAATACACTTGATTTTAAGCACTTACAACACATGAAGAACCTCAATTCTGTCATGAGTTTTCCTTCAGATCAGATATAATTGGTTAAGATGGACAAGCAGATCACTTCCCTCACACAATGAAACAAAGCATACTGTTCTCTCCCTCATGCCAACTTTACAAGATAAGAAAAACAAATAGTACAGTGCTACTTTCTCCTCCATCAAGAAGCTTGCAGTCTACTAAAGGTTCTAAGACAAGTTTAAGTAACTATAATCAAATGGAAAAATTATGCATTGTAAGAAAGAAGCAAACAAGGGCACCTGGGTGGCTCAGTTGTTAGGCGTCTGCCTTCAGCTCAGGTCACGATCCCCGGGTCCTGGGATTGAGCCCACATTGGGCTTCCTGCTTAGTAGGAAGCCTGCTTCTCCCTCTCCCCCTGCTTGTGCTCCCTCTCTTGCTGTGTCTCTCGCTGCCAAATAAATAAAATCGTGAAGAAAAAAAGCAACAAACAGGGCTGTGGGAGCTCAAAAATAATGGAAAGCACATTCAACTTAAGGTTGTCCTATAAAAATCAATGTTTAGCACAAA
>CM053607.1:60779373-60834517 GCA_028646535.1 Procyon lotor
GGGTCCACATCTGGGCTGTCTATTCTGTTCCACTGGTCTGTGTGTCTGTTTTTGTGCCAGTACCATGCTGTCTCGGTGATCACAGCTTTGTAGTAAAGCTTGAAATCAGGCAATGTGATGCCCCCAGCTTTGTTTTTATTTTTCAACATTTCCTTAGCAATGTGGGATGTTTTCTGGTTCCATACAAATTTTAGGATTGTTTGTTCCAGCCCTTTGAAAGAAACCAGTGGAATTTTGATCGGGATGGCATTGAAAGTATAGATTGCTCTGGGCAGTATAGACATTTTAACAATGTTTATTCTTCTGATCCATGAGCATGGAATGCTTTTCCACCTTTTTGTGTCGTCTTCAATTTCTTTCATGAGTGTTCTGAAGTTCCTCAAGTACAGATCCTTTACCTCTTTGGTTAGATTTATTCCCAGGAATCTTTATGGTTCTTGGTACTACAGTAAATGGAATCACTTCTCTAATTTCCCTTTTCATATTTTCATTGTTAGTGTATAGAAAAGCAACTGATTTCTGTGCATTGATTTTGTATCCTGCCACATTACTTGAATTGCTGTATGAGTTCTAGCAGTTTGGGGTGGAGTCTTTTGGGTTTTCCATATAAAGTATCATGTCATCTCTGAAGAGAAAGAGTTTGACATTTTCATTGCCCATTTGAATACCTTTTATTTCTTTTTGTTGTCTGATTGCTGCTGCTAGGACTTCTAGTACTATATTGAGCAAGAGTGATGAGAGTGGGCATCCTTGTCGTGTTCCTGATCTCAAAGGGAAAGCTGTCACCTTTCCCCATTGAGAATGATACTTGCTGTGGGCTTTTCATAGATAGACTTCATGAAGTTGAGGAATGTTCCTTCTATCCGTATGCTTTGAAGACCTTTAATCAGGAACGGATGCTGAATTTTGTCAAATTCTTTTTCTGCATCAATTGAGAGGACCATGTGGTTCTTCTCTCTTCTCTGACTGATTTGTTCTGTCACATTGATTGATTTTTGAATGTTGAACCACCCTTGTCTCCCAGGGATAAATCCCACCTGGTCATGATGAATAATCTTTTTAATGTGCTGTTGGATCCTATTAGCTAGGATCTTGTTGAGAATCTTGGCATCCATATTCATCAGGGATATTGGTCTGAAATTCTCCTTTTGAATGGGGCCTGGTTTGGGGATCAGGGTAATGCCGGCTTCATAGAAAGATTCTGAAAGTTTTCCTTCTCTATTTTTGGAAACAGCTTTAGGAGACTAGGTATTATTTCTTCCTTGAAAGGTTGGTAGAATTACCCAGGGCATCCTTCAAGTCCTGGACTCTTGTTTTTTGGGAGGTTTTTAATCACTACTTCAATCTCATTACTAGTATTGGTCAATTCAGGTTGTCAGTTTTTTTCTGTTTCAGTCTTGGAAGATTATAGGTTTCCAGGAATGCATCCATTTCTTCTAGGTTGTTTAACTTATTGGCATATAGCTGTTGATAATAATTTTTGATGGTTCTTTATATTTCTTTTGGATTAGTCATGATCTCTCCCTTTTCATTCATAATTTTTTTAATTAGGGTCCTCTCTCTTTTTTTTGGTTTAGTTTGGCCAGTGGCTTATCCATCTTATTGATTCTTTTAAAAAAAACAACTTCTGGATTCATTGATGCATTCTAGTGTTTCTCTAGTTTCTAACTCGTTGATCTCTGCTCTAATCTTGATTATTTCCCTTCTTGTGTGTGGGGTTGGCTTATTTGTTGTTGATTTTCCAGTTCTTTAAGGTGTAGAGAGAGCTGGTGTATTCAGGAATTTTTAATTTTTTTGAGTGAGGCTTGGATGGCTGTGTATTTCCCCCTTAGGACTGCCTTTGCCGTGTCCCATAGCTGTGTCTTCATTCTTATTGGTCTCCATGAATTGTTTAAGTTCATCTTTGATTTCCTGGTTGATCCCCAAATTCTTCAGCAGGTTGGTCTTTCGTCTCCAAGTCTAAATTTGTGTTTGAATTCCTTCCAAATTTTTTCTTGTGGTTGAGTTCCAGTTTCAAACCATTGTGGTTTGATAGTATGCAGGGAATCATCTCAATCTTTTGGTATCAGTTGAGTTCTGATTTGTGACCAGTATGTGGTCTATTCTGGAGAAAGTTCCATGTGTGCTCGAGAAGAATGAGTATTCTGTTGTTTTAGGGTGGAATATTCTGTATATATCTATGAGGTCCACCTGGTTCAATATGTCATTCAAAGCTTTTGTTCTTTATTGTAATTTTCTATTTAGATGATCTGTCTTACTGAGAGTGGCTTGTTAAGATCTCCTACTATTAATGCATTCATATCAATATGACTATTTTGATTAACAGTTGGCTTATGTAGTTGGCTGTTTTATATTGGGGGCATAAATGTTTACAATTGTTAGATCTTCTTGGAGGATAGACCCTTTAAGAATGATGTAATGTCCTTCTACATTCTTTAGCTTAGAATTAAGCTTACTTACAATTAAACTCCTTACTACAGTCTTTAGCTTAGAATCTAATTTTTCTGATATGAGAATCACTACCCTAGCTTTCTTTTGAGGCCCGTTGGCATGAAAGATGGTTCTCTGACAGAAATTAAGTTTCATTGGTCCACTAAATCCATCTATTTCAATATTCTTGATGCATTAAATAAATACTATCTTACTTGAGAGTATATCAAATTTATAGATTAGTCTCATGAACTAGGTAAGGAATATCAAAATAAGAAAATATTCGTTAGGGGCGCCTGGGTGGCTCAGTAGGTTAAGCCTCTGCCTTCAGCTCAAGTCGTGATCTCAGGGTCCTGGGATCAAGCCCCGCATCAGGCTCTCTGCTCAGCGGGGAGCCTGCTTCCCCCCCTCTCTCCGCCTGCCTCTCTGCCTACTTGTGATCTCTCTCCTCTCTGTCAAATAAATAAATAAATAAATCTTTAAAAAAAAGAAAAAAAATTATTTAGATCAAATCTAGTCTCAAGTATAATTACACATATTAGAAGAATTTTAAAATGGTATTATAGTTGGCCCTTGAAAAACACAAGGGTTAAAGATGCTGACATGCCTGCACAGTCAAAAATCCAAAAATAATTTTGACTCCCTCAAAACTTAACTACCAATACCCTACTATGGACTAGAAGCTTTACTGATAACAGTAGCTTAATACGTATTTTGCATGTTATATGTATTATATATTGTATTCTTAGAATAAAATAAGCCAGAGAAAAGAAAGCATTATTAAGAAAATTATAAGAGAGAGAAGTACATTTCAGTACTGTACTATATTTCTCGAAAAAAATCTGTGTATAAGTGGACCTGAATAGGTCAAAACTGTGTTGTTCAGGGTCAACTATAACTCAATAGAGAAATAACCAGCCAGTTGTCAAAGCATTAAGTTGTATTCACAAATATAAATAGGGAGATACAATAGACTTTGAGTCAGCATTTGGTATAAAAACAGAAATTTTGATTTTTCATTTCGGGGGGAAAAAGATAGTTTAAAGAACCAATAGTAATTCATTTTTCTTTTTGACCTTTGAAAGATAGTAATAGAGAGTAACTAGAACCTTGGATGTGGTTAACTCAATATGTTCATTTGACCTAATAAATGGCCCAATGTAATATTTATAAAGTTCCCCACAAAGGGTATGACTCTCTGTAGATCTTAAGTAAAAACTGGTTCATTTACCCTCTAAGTTTAGGAAATAAAGTAGAGCACAGCATGTCAACTGCCATTCTTAATCATAAATATCTCTCTGTTGTTTATAAGATTATGAGGACAACAATAATTCTGTTTCATATTTCCTCCTTAACTCTGATACCATTTATTAAATGAGATTTTGTGAAATAGCCAATTTTGCTTTGATTAAGATTCTTGGTTTCTCTTGGTTAAGATTTCATTGTATTTATAGATGAATTTTGGGAAGAATTAATATCATAATAAGGTTTATATCATCTCAATAATTATTTTATATCTATCATACTTATTAAAATCAATTCATTTTAACTCTAAAGATAAGCTTCATTTACTTGAGTTCAGTTTTTGGTGCATTTTTACAAGTATTGGTGAATTTTCATGGCTCAGTTTATTCATGACAGAAAGGTAGGTTAGTTATAGCTATTCAACTTCTTGTATGATTAAGGAAAGGAATTTAAACATAAAATAAGTTAATATTAATTTTAAAAACATTAAAGCAAAATTATATGTTAGTCTTGCAATTCCAGTTTCAGGAATTTATCCTAGAGAGTATTAGAAATGAGCGTGTTCATTTCAGTATTGTTCAGAGTAGTCAAAAAATAAGTACCTGAAGATCACCAAATTATTCAACATAAGAGAATGGTTAAATGCATTACAATATATTTATATATCAGAACATTATGTAGTTGATAAAATGGATGATGTACATGTGAATGTTCTGATAAATCATATTATAGAAAAATATTATATTATAAAATGGCATGAATTTTATGATCCTTCTAAAAACTACAGGCATAGATCTACACATATTCTCAAAATTGTTAATTTTTTTTTTTTAAATTTATTTCTTTTGTGCGGCTGTCAGTGGAGGCAGGGGCAGAGGGAGAGGGATAGAGAGAATCTCCAGTAGACTCCCCTCTGAGTGCGGAGCTCCACTGAGGGCTCCGTCTCACGACACTGAGATCATGATCTGAGAGGAAAAAAAAGAGTTGGACACTGAACCACCCAGGGACCCCTCAAAAATGTTAATCTTAATCCCCTCTTAAAGCATGGTATCTCAAGAAATATTTTACTTTTTAATTTGTACACTATATATTTTTATTTTTTACCCATTGTTCACATAATATTTGGAAACACTTTTATATCAAAAAATGGAGAAATTAATGGACAATTGTTAGTTGTTGGAAAACTTATAATTAAATAAGATCCATCACTAAGGAAAAAAATCTCAAACAACAGTGATTAAGTACATAAAGGAATATTTTATTCCTGATATAATATAAATGCAAGCAATATCATTTTTTTTTTAGTAAAGTTAACTGATTTTAAAATTGGATATGAAAGTTCTTCCCTGAATATAAACCTTCTCAAATTTTGCAATAAATAAGATATTTGAAAATCTGTTACGAACAATAAGGGATCCCTGGGTGGCTTAGTCAGTTAAGCATCTGCCTTCAGCTCAGGTCATGATCCCAGGGTCCTGGTATCAAGTCCTGTTCTGGGCTCCCTCTGCTTGTCCCTCTCCCTCTGCCTGCCACTTCCTTAGCTTGTGCGTGTGCTCTCTCTCTCTCTCTCCCTCTGTAAAATAAATAAATAAAATCTTAAGAAAGAGAGAGAGAACAGCAAAAGATTTAAGATTTTACCCTATTTATAAGCTAAATAGTTAACCTGTCACATTTTTTTAAGTATGCTTTCAGAAGGTATCTGCGGGACGTCTAGATGAGAGCAAAGGACTGTTTCTCATGTAACAGCAAGGAATGTGAACATCATATTTACATTGATTCCTCTGGCACTTGAAGTCCTATTCAGCCATACAGAGGTACCCTAATATATGCCTGCACTCCGGTTATGTTAGGTTACATTATAGATTGCATCATAGGACAGAAACACTGAGCTTAGAAAATCCAAATAATTTACAATGAACAATATGCATGCCTGTTTGCTATGAAAGGAGATGCACTCTTTCTATCCCAAGATAGTTTGCTAAAAAAGCATCTTTGTATATGCTTCTATTTGCTAGATCTGTAGAAATGTCAGAGATCTTTTAAGAAATGTCTCCCAACAATATCCACCCCTTGTTTCTGTATGTCCTGGGATTGTATTTTTTTTTTTTTTAATGACTGAATCACTTTATCAGGCACTCTAATTAACCTGATGATCAGAGAATGGGACCAAATCCATTCAGTTGTCTTATTCAGCAATTTAATTAAATCACACCAATGGGACTTTAAGCTGCATGGTGGGACCAATCTGCATTATTTGTTGCAGCCATGCCTTCAAGGGTCTCAGACTGAACCTGTCAAGAAATTCCATAAACTATCGGGGTCTAACTTAAGATACTAGCTGGCTTTCTCCATCTAATTGGCATTTCTATATTGACCTTTCCTCTTGGCTAAAGCATTCATCCAGCTACAGCAAGATGTATCAGAAAATGTAAAGAGTTAACTTGTTTCACTACGGGGACAACTGAGGTAATTCTGTCATCCTCACCTGTCCTGGTTAGTGAGCTGAGTATGAGTTGAATAACTCTCATGGCTGAGATTACTGATCTCTTTAAGTAAAGTTATAGATACGTTTCATAACACCTTTTCTATTGTATAATTCCCACTGTAAAGACAATTGCCTGCACTATGTATATGATAAGAAGTTAGCACACCCTCCCTCAGAAATTATCTAAGTGACCAAGAGCTATGTAATTTAGGCAAGAAATTCTCATTGTCTGAGGGCTACATGATCGATAGGTGGTGTCTCCTTAAGCAATTGCAAGTCTGTTATTACTACCATTGAAGTGCACATCACTATTTTGTGAAGGGAGGCAAGTTAATGCCTGGCTCACACATAAGAAATATAATCCCAAGGATGAACATTTTGCCCTTGGAAAGGAATTGTGATTTAGAATCATTGGAGTCCTCCAAATGGACCTACATTAGCAGAGTTACAGTTCCCTCCAATGCCTCCATTGTTGATGATGCATCTCCCTTGCTACTGGTAAGTCTTTAAAGTCCCATTTCAGTATGGGTAACTGAACCTACTTTGTTCTTGAGGTATTTCCTAAGGGAAGTTAGAACAACCTGTCCTTGTCCATTCCAATAACTAGATGGTATTTGCCATGGGATATGATGCTTTCCAATAGGATGATTAAGCCATGTTATATTACTTTTCTATTATAGCATAACAAATCACCACAAACTTAGCATCTCAAAAACCACACTTACTATATCATAGTCTCTTTATGTGAGCATTGTGGGCACAATTTATCTGGGTTCTCTGTTTCACAGGTCTTGATAAGGGGTAATTTAGGTGCTGTCTGGGTCTGTCTTCACATCAGAGGCTTCACTGGGGAAAGATCCACTTTCAAGCCTGTATCTGTTGCTGGTAGAATTAATTTATTGTGGCTGTATAACTCTATATAACTGATTTTATTTTTTTGACTGTTGACTAGGAGTAGTTCCTTGCCATATGGCTCTCTGTGGGCCATCTTACTAAGCAACTTGTTTCTTTAAGCCAACAAAGGGATTTTCTCTGCTCATGCTTCCAAAACACAGTCTTAATATATCTATTAGCATAATCACAGGAGTCATAGCCCATTACCACTGCCATATTATGTAACCTAATCAAATCAGAGTCATCTCATCACTTTGCCATATACTATTGTTTAGAAGCTAGTTTCAAAACCCATTCCACTAAAGAAGAAGGAAAGTCAATGATAACACTAGTAGGGGAGGGCATAGAGTAGACAGAAGTCAAGCTATAATTCTACCTACCACAGGAAAGAGGGTGGGGAAAAAAAAATCCAGATTGTATATTTTAGTTCATGAGGAGGACTGTAGAGATTTTCTCCTCTTCAAAAAGGAGAAAAGGAAGGAAGGAAGGAAGGAGGGAGGGAGGGAGGGAGGGAAGGAAGGAAGGAAGGAAGGAAGGAAGGAAGGAAGGAAGGAAGGAAGGAAGGAAGGAAGGGAGGGAGGAAGGGAGGAAGGAGGAAAGAGGAAAGAAAGAAAGTGGAAGGGAAGGAAAAAGGAAAAGGAAAGAAATTCTTCTCCCTACACCTTTAAGGACTTAATGTATTCTCTGTAAACGGGGTAGGGTAATTGTTTCCACCGCTTCTACAAAATTGTGTTTCCAGGAGCTATACTATAACTTTTATTCTGATAATACTCTCCTTCTACCCAGATCTTTTATCCAGAAGAATCAGAAGAGAGTTGAGGGAACTTTCATAAAACTAATAGAGACCTATTATGTATCTTACATAAGTCTTTGTGGGGGATTTGGCAAGCAGTGTATATAACTTCTTACTTCTTTCATTGCCCTCTGATCATTGCTAGGAATAAGAGGAGATGGACCCTTTCTGGAGATAACTGCATTTATATGACCAAAATGTATTATCAAGACCAGAAAGAGATAATGGAGGTAAAGTCAGAAATCTTTGAGTGATATTTGAGGAGATTGTTCCAGTACTCAACAGCACCAGATTCTTACATATCTTAGGTACTGTGGAAATTCCATTAAAGGACACTCAGTCCATTGTTGAAGAGTTTTTGCAATAAATTCATACCCTTTTCAGACTGCAAATGATCCAGAAAGTCAAATATTTAGAGTAATCTTAAGGGCCATAGTCGTATGGACAGCATCAGCTGATTAAACTGGAACATCAGTCCAGTAACCTGGAAAATTATAGGCATAGAATTCCAGTCTATGACAATGGATATATTGCAACATCTAGAATGATGACAGATCTAAGTAGACAGCAATGGTAAGTGCAGTCTGGTTAGTGCAGCTTCAGTCAGCAGTTTGGTTTCAGTCATTCTCATCAGAGAACAGGTTCTTAGTATAAGCAGCAAATAGTGGTTTTCCAGGGCTACTCTAATAAATTACTATAACTTAATGGCCTAAAACAACAGAAATTTATTCTCCCACAGATCTAGAGGCCAGAAGTCCAAAGTCGAGATGTTGGCAGGATTGGTTCCTTATGAAAGCTCTGAAGAAAAATCTGTTCCATGCCTCAATAATAGCTTCTGGTGGCTGCAGCCAATCCTTGGTGTCCCTTGGCTTGTAAATGTATCACTTCAGCCTCTTCCTCTTCACATGGTCTTCCTCTTTGGGTGCCTTCTGGGTTGGTGTGTCTCAAATCTTTCTCTCCTTTCTCATATAAAGACACAAATTATTGAATTTAGCCACACTAAATCCAGGGTGATCTCATCTCAAAATCCTTAACTTAGTCACATCTGCAAAAGAACTATTTCCAAACAAAATAACATGCATTCGTAGATACCAGGAATTAGTACTTGGACATATCATTTTAGGACCATATTCGACCTAATAAAGTGACCTATATGGCTCAGTGAGAAGCCATGATTTGTTTCCGTAGTTTGTGGCTCCAAAGAGATGTGCTTTAATCTGCTAGTTTAGTCTTCAGCTGGGGTTAGGTTAGAAAGGGAGGAAGGAAACAGGATACAGAGGGAAAGAATGATCCTTAAGCAAGTCTTTGAGTTTGCTTTCATTTTTACACCACATTGTTCATGGCTCAACCAAAATGTTTTTCTAATGTTTTCTGTCTGCCCAAAGCCCTACATTGAAATCCAAGCTCCTCTTTCCGGACAATATTTGTTTTAGCTTTGGGACACCGTGGTTTAGTTGCCATGGAGCCATGGTCTTTTAGTTAGGACCATGGTGCTTGCCTCTTCATTGCATAATGATATCCTTCCCTCATTACTCTCCTCACTCTCCCCTCAGAGGGCAGTAAACAACAAACAAAGTACCATATAAACAATTTGTTTAACGCTATCTTTCACTGCTCAGCCTTTAAATACTAATTCTTCTGTTTCCATTCGCTAAAACATTGGGATATATACTCCCTCCTAACTCACTACTAGGACAAGAATATGCACTGCCAGATCCCAGGGAGTCATATTGTATTCCTTGTCCCAGCCCAGGAGGCCCTCATCCTTCCTCTTTTAGAAGAACATTTCTGTCAACATCATACTCTCAATGCCAACCTGTCAAGAATTGTGAAAGGTCTGAGATTATATCATACTTCAAGGTAACATGTTAGCCTGCTACAGTTTCATGGATGCTGGCTGAGACTGCTAGGCAAAAGGATTTTATTACTCACATCACAACAGGCATCATGAGTATTAGTGCATTCTGGGTCAGTTCTACTTGACCTTGAGTCCCATAGGGTGATGTAGATGTGTTCAGACTTATGTCTGCATGTCTAATGATTTGCATTACAGGGAGAATCCTTGAGTTTGGGAAGCCTGAATCTCTCTTAATGGGGACTGATCATGTCTGCCCTATGCTCCAGAGAGATACACTATCTCTATATTCCAGGGATATTTGTACAGCAAAGATAGTTGAAAAGATAGTTCAGAAAAAGAAGCGATTTAATACCTCTGCAAGATATATGGAAGCAGTAGAGATCCATGTAGAATTTCTTTCAGTAAAATCTAGTGCAGTGAATTCAGGGTCATCTTTTTATACAATGTAATTTGTGGAAATGTCATTTTTATTGTTATATAATATCTTGAATTCAACCATGTTTTCAACAAAATTAAATATTCAGTGCTAGTCCAAGTCATTGAACTGTCATGACCGTTCCATAACAGATGACCATATTTTGTAGACTTAAAAAAAAGTGACTTTATTAAGATCACTCACATGGTATTGGTCCACAGGGAAAAATAATTTTGATTTTTAAATTAAATAATGTTTATGAGATATAAAAATTTTAACATAGATACTTCAGCTTTTTAATTTACAGTGGCTATGAATTTTGCTACATCAAATTAAAAGCTTATAAATGAAAGAAAAGTTCTATAAAAGTAAAAAGCCAACCCAAACTAAAAACGTACATTTGGTAAAGTATTAATTACACACTCAATGCCTCTTCCCAAATAATGGCATTTTTAGTCTCAATAAAAATATAAAACTGAGGGGCGCCTGGATCGCTCAGCAGGTTAAAGCCTCTGCCGTCGGCTCAGGTCATGATCTCAGGGTCCTGGGATCAAGCCCCACATGGGCCTCTTTGCTCAGCAGGGGGCCTACTTCCTCCTCTCTCTCTGCCTGCCTCTCTGCCTACTTGTGATCTCTCTCTCTGTCAAATAAATAATATCTTTAAAAAAAAAAAAAAAAAAAAAAAAATATATATATATATATATATATATATATATATATATATATATATAATTGAAACTGATACTCAACTGTAATGCTATCTCTTTGGCAAATACTTAATTTTGGTAATAGAGCACATATTTCCAAAAAACAAATTTCTCAATGAAATCAGGTTAACTAAGGAAACCTGCAGTAATGTTTACCCACTGGAGGTATGCAAGAAGAAGCTCTTGAACATTTGAGACTTATCTTAAGTGAGAATTCTTAGATCAGGTAAAGACTGGAATAAGTAATTTCTTAGTACATATCTGTGCATAGTGTCAATTCTTTCTTGATTTAATGATTCTAGCAGAAACCTTTAACACCCATTTTATTGGTAAAGTACTAACTAAAGATTCAATGGTATCTAATTTTGAGAATTACCCCTTATAGTTGTAACCTAGAATATATGAGACTCCAATAATATGGGGGACATCTTTCCAAAGTTTAAGTTTTAAGAGACTAAATTTAAAGAAAATGATCAAATTATAGTATATGATTGGGGAAAACATATATTTAATATACTAATAATGGGGCGCCTGGGTGGCTCAGTGGGTTAAAACCTCTGCCTTTGGCTCAGGTCATGATCTCAGGGTCCTGAGATCGAGCCCCTCATTGGGCTCTCTGCTCGGCAGGGAGCCTGCTTTCCCCTCTCTCTCTTCCTGCCGCTCTGCCTACTTGTGATCTCTCTCTCTCTGTCAAATAAATAATAAAAATAATAAATAAAAAAAGATTTAATATACTAATAATTACTAAATGTTTTTAGAAATTCAATAGGTTAATTAACATGAACTCAGAGGCTTTTTTAAATCAGACTAAAATATTTCCATACATAATTTCTCTTGGTGTGCTTCCTTAAACTTTCTCCTTAATTTTGCATTTACCCCTTACCTTCATAATGATGCATTTATGTTAATCTCAGATACGATATTGATAATTTAATTAATATATAGACTGTTTTATTATTTCAAATAAGGTATGCATTTTTTAGTAATGACTTAAATGTTGCATGCTCAAAGAGGGCGCTTGTGAATTGTGTTTGCACACATGCATGCACCAAACTCATATCACTTTTGGCAGCATTATGAACACATAGAGGTACTAGAAATCACTTAAGTTAATGGCAATAAATGTATTGTACCAGCATTGCCTGTCCTTCAGTTTTAAAAAAGTTATTTTAACCAAAGTTTATTCATTCTTTTAGTAATAGGATATTAAGCCAAAAAAAATCCCTTTTTAGTACAATATTATTTTCCAAGGTGTGATAGATGTTCTGTAGTCCTTCAGTTTTTGTTTTTTGTTTTGGATTTTTCTCTTTCTATTAAATGATAAAGAATAACTGTGGACCTTGTGTGGATTTCATTTCTTTGTTTTATGAAATAATGTCATGTTTTTAGATGTCGAACAAATAAGTTACAAGAACTTTGAGCACATTAAGCCACTTACAAAAAAAAATAGACCTTCTCTGGAAGTATTTATGATGGTGTCCATTTTTATCTTAGGGACTTTTATCTCCCATTACTATGTGATATCATGATTACATGAGTAACTGTTCTTACAAGTTTCACACTCAAATGGTATAAAGTAGGCAATGTGTTAAAATGTAGGCTACAATGACTATGCTATGAATATTTATATATTTTGACATTTAGGAAGAATATGCCTTTCCATACTAACCCCAGTAGTGTTTTAGTTGATATATTTCTAAAAATGGAGCAACTCATTTATACTATGTCACTTTGGACTTAAGGGACACATAACCTACCTTTTCTCAGGCATAAAATTCAGTTGTCTTATTTCTACTGCATGAATTATGCCCAGAAGCTGTGGAGTCACAAATGCTTTAATGCTTTCTGTTTCTACATTTATTTATCCCTAGGTAGCCACATTCACAGAATTGAAAGGCATATCAAGAAATTGCAGAATCTGGGGCACCTGGTTGGCTCAGTCTGTTGAGCATCTGCCTTGGCCTCAACTTATGATCCCAGATTCCTGGGATCCAGCCCCACATTGGGCTCTGTACTCAGCAGGGAGTCTGCTTCTCCCTCTCCCTCTGCCTGCCGCTCTGCCTGCTTGTACTCTCTCCCTCTCTCCCTCTTTCTCTCTCTCTATCTCTGTCAAATAAATAAGTAAAATCTTAAAAAAAAAAAAAAGTAGGAATTGCAGAATCTATATGTAGAATGACATCTTAACTATATGAAATAGTCATTTCTTCGTAGATCTTGAGAAAAAGGTAATCACCAAATTATTTTGGGAATTTGCTTGGGTAACACCAAATAAAATATCAGAAAATTCTTTTTCTGATCTCATGTAAATGTTCTCTGTAGTTTAAATTTTTTCTCACATCTTTTATGAAAAATGGTATTCTTGTTACCTTTCTTATAATCTATCCAAGAAAGAACAACAGTAATACCCATAGATCTTTTATTCATTTCTGGAATGATTGAAGATGTCCCCAGTCATTTTCTATTCTTTCAGGTATAAGGTTTGAATTTTGATGAAAATAAGAAATATTCCAAGAAAAATAAATAGGCTACATAATGATGTTAAAGTCTATCAGACACATTACTGTAAAGTTTGTGGATCTTAAATTTAACCAGTATATGTTCATGCTTTCTAGTTCTTTGAAGTTCAAGGCTGTATTGCCAGGGCTTTTATTGTTTTACTGAGGTAAAAATTATATAATGTTAAATGCATACATCTTAAGGCACATATCAAGAATTTTGAGAAATTAATATTCCTGTGTAACCAGCATTCCAGCAAAAATATCAAACATTACCATTATCACAGAAAGTTACTCTATATGCATTTTCTGTCAACACTTATCCCTGTAGGGAACCACTATTCTGATTTTGAATACCATAGATTAGTTTCCCTGGTTCTGAAGTTGATATAAATGGAATCGTATTGTCTTTTTTTCCCCTGTGCAAATTGTTTTAGAGATTCATTCATGTTGTTTTATATCTCTAGTTCATTCTTTTTATTGCCAAATAATATTCCATTGTGTAAATATACTAATTCATTTTCCTGTTGAAAGGAAAGTTTAAGTTCTATTTCAGTTCTGTCTACTCCATATCTTCACCAATATGTGGTGGTGTCTGTTTTTGAAAATTTAGACATCCCAATGGGTATGGAGCAGTATATATTATGAGTTCAATTTTCATTAACCCAATGAATGATTTTAAATATATTTTATAAGGATTGCCTGTTCAGCTCTTTTGTCCATTATTCAATACATTGTCTTTTTAAAATCTATTCAATTTTGTAATTATTTATATATTCTGGACACATTATTCTTTACTAGATATATCATTGATAATATTTTCTTCCAGTATGGCTCACCTATTTATTCAGTTGATATTGCGGAGAAGCAGAAGTTTGTGATTTTGTTGACATTTATTTTTTTAAAAGATTTTATGTATTTATTTATTTGACAGAGAGAGAGATCACAAGTAGGCAGAGAGGCAGGCAGAGAGAGAGGGGGAAGCAGGCTCCATGCTGAGCAGCAGCCCAATGCAGGCCTTGATCCGAGGACCCTGAGATCATGACCTGAGCAGAAGGCAGAGGCTTAATCCTACTGAGCCACCCAGGCGCCTCAAAATTTATCATTTTTAATGATTAATGCTTTTTGTGTCCAAAAAGACAAGGATTTACTCACCTTAAGATTATAACTTTCTCTTCATTTTCAAAATTTCTTTGCTGAATTATTTTTACACTTTATAATTAATAAAAAAAAAGTCTTATAGGAGTTTTTATTAAGATTGAGGAAAATCTATAGGCCTACTTGTGGACTATTAGCACATTATAATATTGGTTTTTTTTATGCATATTCTACTTAAAATCCAGTAGTCCCATTAAGTTTTGTAACCATTAAATTTTTTTCTAACTTTTTTTGATGATAGAGGAGTTTTTTTTTGGTTTTTTTTTTAAGATTTTATTTATTTATTTGACAGAGAGAAAGAGATCACAAGTAGGCAGAGAGGCAGGCAGAAAGGGGGGGAAAATGCAGGCTCCCTGCTGAGCAGAGAGCCCCATGCAGGGTTTGGTCCCTGGACCTTGAGATCCTGACCTGAGCCGAAGGCAGAGGCTTTAACTCACTGAGCCAACCAGGAGCCCCAAGGAGTTTCTTAAAAACTCTCATTTTTCAAATTTCTGTTATTTTAGAAAATTACAATTGATTTTTTTTTTCTGAAATTACGTCCTGGATATTACTAAATTCACTTTTAAAAATATTTGCATATTTTATATAATTTTGTAGATGGATAGTAATGGATAGACAACATAGACATATTGTCTAATGTCATCTTTCAATAATTATAGCTATGATTTTTTCTGATATTTTTAAAATTTATTTTTCTTGACTTATTAAATGGACTAGAATACTAATACAGTGTTAAGTAGTTCTTTTTTAAATCACAAGGGGGTGTTGATTGTGATAAAATGGTTTTTATACATCTATTGAATTTATCATACTGCTTTTTTTTCTTTTATTCCTCCAGTAGACTGATTTACATTAATAGATAATAAATGTTAATCTGATATTGCAATTCTTGCATAAGACCCACTGTATCATATGGTTATAATAATTTTTATATATTGCTAAATACAATTTGATAAGATTTTGTTAAAAATTTTTGTGTCTGTTTTCATAAGGAATATTATTCATTAATTGTCTTCTCTTGTAAAGTATTTGGAAGCTTTGGGTTCAAGGTTTGGATAGACTCATAAAACAAATTTGGGGAGTTCTCTCCTCTGACAGTTTCTGAAAGAAGTTGGATAAGAATAATATTATTTACCCATAAATATTTAATAGAATTCATTAAAACCATTTGTGCCTGAATTTACTTTTAGCTAATGTTTTGTGTCATAATGTGGTGTTAAAATTGGCATAATTCTATACCAATTCTCTCTAAATTTAAGTTTTGGTATTTGTGTTCTTTAAGTAATTTGTCTATTTATTCTAAGTTGTATTTATTAGCTTAACTACAATTTTATTAGTAGGATAGACAATAATGTCTCCTCCTATTTCTGATATCAGTAATTTGTACTTTTTTTCTCTTTGTTTTCTTACTCACTCCTTGTAGGAGTTTATTGCTTTTACTAATATCTTCAAAGAATCCACTTTGCCTTTGTTAATTTTCTATATTATTTGTTTTCTATTTTATTTATTTCTGCAATTATGATTTCCTTTATTCTACTTACATTGTCTCAGTTTATTATCTTTTTTCCCAGCTTAGGGAGGACTATTAAAGTATGTAGCATGATGCCTGTCCTTAATAACACCACATTTCATACTTGAAATTTGATCTTATGTGTTCTTCCCATATACACACAAAAGATGATACAATAAAGATATGTGAGGTTATGAATGTGTTAATTAACTTGATGTGGTAATCATTTCATAATGCATACATCTTTTACATCATTACATCATACAGCTTAACCTTTCCTCTAGTATAAACATTTAAGCTACATAACTGCTTCAAATGTTGCTTTTGCTGCATTCCACAAACTGATTTCCGTATTGTTATTCAAGTGAACGTATTTTCTAATCTCTCTTCTGATTTCTTCTTCAAACCATGAGTGATTTTGAAATGTATTGCTTAATTTCCAAATATTTGGCATTTCCTGGACATTTTCTCTTCAACCTCTAATTTATGTATATTGAGTCAGAGATGTGCTCTGTAAAATTTCAGTATGTTGAAGTTTATTTTATGGTGCAGCATAGGCTGTATATCGTAGTAAATTTCTATCCTTGAAATTCACAGTGTTTATTGTACCGTTATTAGTGCAATATTCTATTAATGACATTTGGGTAAAGTGGATTGATGATGTTCATACTTGAATGATGTGATATACTTTATATGAAGTAAACCTCCAAGTAAAATATATTAGTTTTTCTATCAAGAGTTTTATTTTTTTTTTTTTTAAGATTTTATTTATTTATTTGACAGAGAGAGAGATCGCAAGTAGGCAGAGAGACAGGCAGAGTGAGGGGAGGAAGCAGGCTCCCTGCCTAGCAGAGAGCCCAATGCGGGGCTCAATCCCAGGACCCTGAGATCATGACCTGAGCCGAAGTCAGAGGTTTTAACCCACTGAGCCACCCAGGCACCCCTAAAGAATTTTATTTTTAAGAAATTAAGATGGTAGGGGCACCTGGGTGGCTCAGTGGGTTAAAGCCTCAGCCTTATGCTCAGGTCATGATACCAGGGTCCTGGGATCAAGCTGCATTGGGCTCTCTGCTCAGCGGGGAGTCTGCTTCCCCCCCTCTCTTTGCCTGCCTCTCTGCCTACCTGTGATCTCTCTCTCTCTCTGTGTGTCAAATAAATAAATACAATCTTTAAAAAAAGAAATTAAGACGACAAATTTTCTGTCTCTCATCTTTTTTTTTCATCATACTCTACTTCCTGTAGATCCAAGTTTCCATACTCGACCATTTCTGATAGAATACATAGTTAAACTTTTGTGAAATTCTCTCACATTTTCTTATCTGAAAATATTTTATTTTAGTCTCTCACACACATTAATTTAAAAAAAATCTTATGTGGTTTATTTGACTTTATTATGTAGTTGAATTTTGAATTATAAAATTTTGCAATAATTATCAAACATTGGAATTATTTCTTATATGTCTATTGCAAACATTCCAAAATGAACAATAATGAAAAATTCAATGAACAGAGTATTTTAATATTTAAATTTCAACTAATAGACACTTTTAACTATGAGTAGTAGCCAGTTGCAAACATTTTGTGTTTGTTTAAAATAATAATGCAACATTCCCAAACATTTGAAAGAGCTCTTATATATATTCAGTTATAACTAAGGTACCTCAGGACACAAATTCATTCACTCTATGCAGGTACAAAAATTTTCAGAAGTCTGTTGTTTTTTTTAACATCTTTTTTTAACATCTTAATTTTTTAAGTTTTTTTTAACATCTTAATTTAATTTTATTTTTTTCAGTGTTCCAAGATTCACTGTTTATGTACCTGTTGTGTTTATGCACCCAGTACTCCATGCAATATTTGCCCTCCTTAATAATACCCACCACCAGGCTCACCCCTTACACCCTCCCTCCCCAAACCCTCAGTTTGTTTCTCAAAGTCCACAGTCTCTCATGCTTCATTTCCCCCTCTGCTTTCCCCCAATTCACTTTTCCTTTCCTTCTCCTAGTGTATTTTAAACATACACTGTAAACATACATATTTTGCTTGAATCTCAAAGCAAGTTCATGCAGCATTTTAGGAGAATTGTTCTATACATAATTCCCTCTTGCTTATGGCACATAGGAATTGAACACAGAATATCTTTGTTATGAGATATTTATCTTCTCATGAAACCCTAAGGGGTATGATTTCTTACAAGTCACTTAATTCCAGCCATGACACACAAAAGCACAAAATTTACCAAATGTGATGTTGACTAACAATTATTAAACCCACTGGCAATGCCAAAATCTGTATTTACTTTTAACATCTCTTTCGGTTTAACCTAACACTTACAACATCAATTTCTTCCATATGCTTAGATAATGTACCTAGAATGTCAATATAGTAATGGAGAATTGTTCCCAAATAAGCTGCCTCCAGTAAAGCTTTCTCTTCCACTTGGACTGCTTCCTTTGCAGGGATGATATCTTATTGCATTACTTCAAGTAATGAATGTTATCTGCCTCATGGTTCATTCCAGGTACTTTGTAAGACATCTTCTCTATTCTCTGGCTTTGTCTTTCAGAATATTAGTTCTGTTATGAACTTAAATGTTTGTGTTTCCACAGAATTCATATGTTGAAATTTAAACCCAAATCTGATGGTATTAGGTGTGTCTTTGTAAGATGATGACATATCACAGTGACATATCACCTCAGCCCTGTTAGACTGTCATCAAAAAGATGAGAGATAACAAGTGTGGTGAGGGTGTTGAAGAAAAGGGAACCCTGTGCACTGCTGGTGGGAATGTAAGAGTGAAACCTTCAGAAATGGGATTAGAGCTGTCTTTCCCTATCTGCCATTTCTGCCATGTGAGGATACAGTGAGAAAATGCCTATCTATAAGCAGGAAGCAGACTCTCACCAGACACAAATCTGCAGGTGCTTTGATCTTGGACTTCACAGCCTCCAGAACCATAGGGAATAAACATTTGTTTAAGACACCCAGTCTAAGGTGTTTTGTGATAGCAGCCTGAACAGCCTCCTACAGGGCCACTTTTCAGTTACTTGGCTATGCTTAGATGTTTTATCCTCAGATTTAATGATCAAAGGAATTCACATTTTTATCATAATCTCATAATCTGCCTGAGTGAGGGTTAGAGAGTAGAGAAATGGGTAAAAGTAGTCAAAAGATACAAGCTTCCAGTTAGAAGATAATGTGGGAGCTACAGCATGGTGACTATAATTACTAATACTATATTGTATATTTAAATGTTTCTAAGACAGTAAATCTTAAAAGTTCTCATCATAAAAAAAAGTAACTGTGTAAAGTGAAGATGTTAACTGAACTTATAATCACTTCGCAATATGTACATAACTCATTTTGTTGTATCTCAATAAAACTGGGAGAATGGAAAATTCCAATAACACTAGAGGACTATTTTAAATATAAGACATTTTTCAATGTGTACTTTAATTAATCTGTTAATTAATCTGTTATTTTAATTGGAATGGTGAATTATTTTTAAAAATTTTATTCTTAAAAACATTTATATACTATGTGTATACTTTTAGATTTTACTATGTACTGGAAACACTGATTATCCTACAACAAGCTGTTTGGCCTTAGAACAGTGTGGTTAGCAATAATTTAAAGCTCTATCATTTCTATAATGTTAATCTTATACAATCTGTCATAGTTTCTTTTTAAAAAATCATATATACAACTTTTGCAGTGTTTGGTAAAAGGAAAGTAGCCAGATCTTGGAATGAAGTACTGTGAATTATCATTAATTGTACTTCTTTTTCTTTTTTTATTCTTTGGGCCTGCAACCTTCTTCCCTTGCCAGTATGTTCAACTATGTTATGATGTGACAAGTGGCTATCCCTCCTTCCTCTGTTCCATCTGATTTGAAATAAGTAGCCCTGAGGTGCTTGGTGGCTCATCAATTCCCATATATCTTGGTTGTCAGCTTGAAATGTAGGATTCTTTTTTTTTTTTTTTAAGGTCTTTATTTATTTATTTAAAGTTTGTTTATTTATTTATTTGACAGAGAGAGAGAGAGATCACAAGTAGGGAAGAGAGGCAGGCAGAGGGAGGGGGAAGCAGGCTCCTGGCTGAACCAAGAGCCTGATGTGGGGCTTGATCCCAGGACCCTGAGACCATGACCTGAGCCAAAGGCAGAGGCTTTAACCCACTGAGCCACCCAGGCGCCCTGAAATGTAGGATTCTTAAATAGCAATCACTTTAGAGAGACCTCACCTACCTCATCCAGTGACTCCAATGGAATTACAATTTTAGTCAGAACTAAAGCAGCTTATTGTTGCCCCCTTACACTTGAGCAGCTTAATTTTTATTACTCAAAAGCATTAGCCCACTCTAAGCAGCTGCAGAAATGGTTTCATGGCAATTAGTAGTTCTTTTCAGATACTGTTTGCTAAATGCATTGTGATCAGTCCGTTAATAATTTAACATATTTGAAATGATTCTGTACTGGTTAGATTTTACTAAAAACAACAACAAAAAGTCTGTTTCTCAGTAATTGTGAACAATGTGGTTGCAATGTGGTTGCAAAGGGAAAAACTTTTTTAAATTTTCTCGTAATTTTTTCTGTGATATCAGGTTCTCAGTAATGTAATATTATTGAAAATTTTATTTGTGATCTTATCATTTGGTATGTTAGAACTGTCTTTTCTAGAGTGTACCCAAAACTGATTAGATATCATCTGAGAACATTCACTTGGAAAATAAAAATACACCATGTAAAAGTTAGGAATAATTCTTTAACATTTTTTATCTGGAAAATACCTGTCTAACTAGTAACAAGTTCTTACCTCATTTCTTAGTAACTGATTTTCTTTCAAAAAAAGGATCACGTCATAAAAGTTAGGGTAGTAGAAATTTATCAAAATATCTCAATTCTCATGTATGATAAAATTTCTTTTTTCTTTTTTTTTAATTTTTTAAAAATGTTATTTATTTGACACAGAGAGAGAGAGAGAGAGATCACAAGTAGGCAGAGAGGCAGGCAGAGAGAGAAGGGGAAGCAGGCTTCCTGCTGAGCGGAGAGCCCGTTGTGGGGCTCAATCAATCCCAGAACCCTGAGATCATGACCTGAGCTGAAGGCAGAGGCTTTAACCCACTGAGCCACCCAGGTGCCCCTATGATAAAATTTCTTAACATAATCATAATATTGAGTTTGCATTTTTCACGAACTGATCTAAACTTTTATCTGAGATGCTGACTAGGAAGTAAAAAAAGAATTGAACTAAGAAAATATAATGATCACTATATGCATCTAAAACCCAGTCCTAGGGGAAGGATATTTATGATATGCAATTAAATATTTGGGAAGTCACTGCAAACAATATACAAATAATTTCCATACACATATTGTCCTCATTTTATGTATATGTGGAAATGCCTGATATAAATGGGAAATTTTATATAGCACAAGAGAAGTGATTAAAAATTTGTAATAAATCATGCTCATAATGAATTACCTTAAAATATGAATAATCTCTGTTAAGAAACCAGCTTTGCTTATGGAATTAGTAAATTAGTTTAAATTAAAAATCTAAAGATATTTCTGTTGGAAGTATTATTAAGATCAGTTTGAATAGGTTGAATGATTATGTTTTAATTCCACAATTGAGAAGAAAAGATATTAGTTCAGGCAGGGGAAAATTTCATTTAGTGAAATAAAACTTAAAATTCAAGTAATTTTTTTAATTGGAAAGAACATTAATTAGGAAATTTGAATGAATTTTCTTGGAATCATCAGGACAGCCCTTTTCTCAAGTAAAGGAAATTTCCCATGCAAAATGGGCTTTTTCCCCTCCAAGTGTTTGTTTCCTGCTGATTGATCTTTTTCCATTAGTTTTTATTGGGATTCCGAAAGTCATGCATTATGTGACCTTTTTAACAAGGTATTACTATTTTGTGGTTGTTAACCTACTTAGAATTTTTAATGTGATAATTATTTCAAGGTTGATATGAATATCAATTCCAAATTTTGTAGTTAGAAACTGAAAAAGTTAAAACCCATTTTAACATGTAAATTTGCACCCTCAACTTTTGTAGTAAATCCAACTAGTGATTTGACTACAATCACATTTGTCCCTCTAGCCATCCATACCACTCTTTCCCCAATAGAACACAACCACTTTCCCCTGAGATATCCAAATTTATGTTCCTTGATCTTTTCACCAACTCTTGTGCTCTAAGATAGTGAAATACGAAGTTGCACATATTAACACCTGGACAGGAGAGTTAATATCATATATGCTAAAATCACTGAATTAAATTTGGTGCTCTCTTGAAAGTACACTTAAGGCAATTTCCTAACATAGAAGCATTCAGTTATAAATCTAAATCAAATCAAACACTGAAATAAAACAAAATTCTGAAGATGTAATTTATTATTATGTTCATTTAAAAAAAAGAAATGAAGATGAAAGATCTGTTGATCACTTCTTTTTTCAATAAATTAGTGCCAATTTTCCATTTTTGAAACCAACGTTCACTTTCCGTTTATCCCAGAAGTTTAGATTATCATGAACATTTGACAATTTGTAATTGAATGCTTACAGGCTAAAGAGGTTTTGCTCTTTCATTTGATGGATTGTGTCATGCTAGAGGCTGGCAGTTCATTTTAGTTGACCTTTCTCCTTAACTCCATTCATCTTAAACTCTTTGTCACATGAGTGACGGGCCATCATGATGTGATGGAAGACAAAACTTCAAAAAGATGCATCACCTTGTCAGATAAATGCAGATCAGAAATCCTTTTTTAAGAATGTTGAGTGAGTTAGAGGACAACTTAGGCTAAATTAGGTTGTAATATTGAAAAGTAGAATACACTTTGAGATCAAAGATTACTGTTGGAACAACTCTAATAAAATTTATAAAGGAAAAATCAGAGTGATTGTTATTTTCTTTCCTATAAAATGAGAAATGTGGCAAGACACAAAATTTGTCTGATTAGTGAAAGAAAACTGTTTAGGGTACACACACACACACACCTACTTAAACTTTGGACATTTATTTTAAAAAATTAAAAAAATACCTTTTTCTATAGGAACATATACATAACTTAATTCATTCAGGGCCTCTGGAATTGCTAAGAATTTTGATCCAACTGAATATGGGCAGTTTTATATCCCTTGAGCAGAAATCAACTCTCTCCTCACAGAACAAGAGATTACTGAGGTGAAGAAAGGGGTAGATTTCCTCATCTTTTGTAGGTCATTTGTCTCACATCCAAGACTTTTTATTAAAGTCCTGAAAGATTCTCTGCTTTGTGTGTTTATACCAACAGACAGAGGCCATTCATATTGTAAATCAATGAACTAGTTTCTTGTTTTGGCAGGATCAGCAGTGATTTACTAGTGGAATATGAGCACAGAGTAAAGACATTGACCTGACACATTTTTATCCCATCCCATGTGAATAAATTTCTTCTATCCATGGAAGAACAGTGAAATATGAGACAGAAAATAATCACAGTGTAGAAATACTATTGCCCTGGAACAGAAATGGAGGAATGTAAAGAGACTGAGTCCTCTCTACTACAAGACACTGGAATCTGATAAAATGGTGAAAAAAGGAATGTACAAGTCTAACAAACTATAATATAGACATATATATTTTCTTTGTTCATTCATATACTTAGTCATTCTAAGTCAAGTGCTGTGTATTTCTTGAATAATAAAGCAATCATAAAAGCCAACTAAAATAGATTATCTCCAAAATTTTACATATATGAATTAAAAAAGAGAACAAATGTATACTCTGGGGGCACTTGGGTGGCTCAGTGGAACTCTTGATTTCAGCTCCAGTCATGAACTGAGGGTCGTGAGATTAAGCCCCACAAGAGGCTGCATGCTCAGTGTGGAGTATGCTTGGGATTCTCTCTCTCCTTCTACCCCTCCCTCCACCCCATACTCGCTTCAATGAGTGCACACATGCATGTGCATGCTTTCTCTCTCTTGAAAAAAATAAATAAATAAAAATGTATGTACTCTGAAGCAATTAATGTATTGTATTTCCTCTCTATGGTTGTATCATCTAATTTAGGCCATAAATTTTGCCCAATTCTTTATTCTTCATATGAATATAGAATCACTTATAATCTGAGGTAAATTGGTACAGCCATTATAGAAAACAGAATGGAGGTTACTCAAAAAATCAAACATGGAACTATCATATGGCTCAGCAATTCCATTCCTGGCTATATATCTGAAGGAAATGAAATCACTATCTTGAAGAGATGTCTACATTACATGTTCAGTGCCACATTATTCACAATAGCCAAGACATGGAAACAAATTAGGTGTCTATCAATAAATGAATAAAGAAAATGTGATCTATATACACAATGGAATATTTTCAACTGAAAAAATGAGGGAACTTTTGCCACTTGTGATAACATGGATGAACCTGGAGGATATTATGCCTAGTGAAATAAGCCAGACACAGAAAGACGTATACTCTATAATATCATTTATATGTAGAATCTAAAAAAGTCAAACTCATGGAAACAGAGAGTAGAATATTAGCTCAGGGGCTAGGGTTGAGGAACTAGGAAGATACTGATCAAAGGGTACAACTTTTATTTATAAGATGAATAAATTCTGGAATTTAATATACTTATGATGATTATAGGTATTAATACTTTATGCTTAAAATTTGGCAGGATAGTAGATTTTAAGCATTGTCAACACAAAAAAGGAAAAATATGAGATGTATTTTGTGAGGTAATAGATATATTAATTAACTTGATTGTGATAATTTCACTATATGTATATATATAATTATTTCATTGTACACCTTAAAAATAACATCATGCAACCTAAATATAAATAATTTTTATTTGTCAGTTATACTTCAGAAGAGCTAGAAAAAAACCCAAAGTGGTATAAGAATGTTTTTTGGCACTTTGTATTAGACAATTTTGCCTTGTTTTAGTAATTTCCCTTTCTCTTGCTATTAACTGTTCTTATTCAAACAATGTTTCTTGGTGTAAGTGAATTCCAGCAAGAAATGACATTTTTATTCTGTTATTATTATAGAATGTGTGCATCACTGCAAAATCTGCTATATAGTATTGTTATTCTCTATTGCCTTTCCAACTTAAGTAGAGTCATGTGAATATTATGTATATTTAACTGGAAATTATTTTTGCTGTAAATTTTCAAAGCTAAAGCTATCTCAGTAAGTACTTGCTTTCCATAAGCATATTTTTGTAATACTACAGATTTAGAAGAGAGTAACTTTCAGAATGCAAACTATTATCTCTAAGAATGTACCAGAAAAAATGTGGTATTAATGAAGTAAAGAAAGATATTAACAAGCAAGTTTGTGGGAAGTGAAAAGATTATTTTTAAGGCTGACTTTTTGCATCAATACAATGCTTGAGCACCTCCCATGTTTACAAAATCCATCCTAACCCTACATCTTTCTATAACCATCCTATGGCTCTGCTCCTATTTATAGCCAAACTTCTTCAGTCACTACTTAAAATTCCAGTAATTCTGCTTTGTGTGTATGTTGTTAGCATTAGCACATAGACTAGTGTGTTAATGTGCAAATTATTATGTATTTATAATTTCAAGTATAAATCTGAAGTGAACCCTTGAGCAAACAACTTTTTTGACCTGGTTAAGAAATAGAAAATTTGCCAGTATCCCCAAAGCCTTACATAGAGACTATAACCACCTCCATCAACCTTATGAGTAACCACTCTCCTGCTTTTGTGTTAATTATTTAATTGCTTTTGCTTTTTTAAAATAAAAAAATGTGTAAAATATTTAAAATAGTTTTATTATTTAATATTATTAATTAAATTATTAAAATATTTTAATTTGACAGCTTTAATAAAGTATATAAAAAATTGGACAACATATATTTGCTTGTGTCTTCCTCTTTCCTAAATACTATGTTTGTGTTTTTTTATGCATTTATGCATGTATAATCGCAATCCATTTTTGTTGCTGTAAAGTGTTTATTATAATTTATTTAGTGATTTGAGTGTTGAGGGACATTTGAGTTGTTTTCAGCATTTGTTCATGCAAGGCTGACATGAACACTCTTGTATGTGTCTCTGGTGTTAACATATGCTCTGATTTTACTTAGGGAATCAGTCTAGAAGTGGAGTTGCTAGTCATAGACTAAATGTATCTTCAACTTTTCTGATACTATCTACCTGTTTTCCCAAGTCAATACCAATTAAAATGCTATCAGAAGTTCTTGTTTCTCCACTTCTTCACCAACATTTTGTATTGACAGACATCCCTAACCCCCCTCAAATTTGGTGAGTGGTGTAGCAGTATTTTTCTATGGTTTTAATTAGAATTTTTTTTTTCTAAGATTTTGTTTATTTGACACAGAGAGATCACAAGTAGGCAAAGAGGCAGGCAGAGAGAGAGGAGGAAGCAGGCTCCCTGCTGAGCAGAGAGCCTGACACAGGGCTTGATCACAGGACCCTGAGATCATGACCAGAGCTGAAGGCAAAGGCTTTAACCCATTGAGCCACCCAGGTGCCCCTAATTAGAATTTTTCTGTTTCTAATTAGGTCAGGTTTTATTTAATGTTTTTATTTACTGGCCTTTTGCATTTTCTCTTAAATGTAAACAGTTCATTCAAATTGTTTGCCCTTCTTGGTAGTAGATTTTAGTTTTTTGCCTTATTGATCCTTAGGAGGTTTTTAAATAGTCTGGATGCTAAGATACTAGGTTAAATTTATGGCACATACTTTTTCCACTAGAGGGCTGCTATTTTAACTTCCCTTTTAGTTTATCTTGGTGATAGATATGTTTTAATGTTATTCTGATTAATCTTTTTGGGAAGATTAGTGTTTTGGGTCTTTGTTTTAGAAGTCTCAACATATCCACGAAACATACAGACACTATGTATTATATTATTTTCTAAATCCTTTACAGCATTTTTCTACAGTAATTCATTGAAAAATCCTATCCTTTTCCACCTATATGCAGTTACAACCACATAAGATATCAAATATCCATATATGCATGGGTTTGTTTAAATAAGGTTTGTATTTACTGCTTAGTTGACGTCGATTTGTCATTTTTTCACTATAAGTGTTTTATTTCCAAAGATGTATAATACATTTATTAATCAAATAAGTCAAGTCCCCCTAAACCATCCCATCCTTCTTCAAAATTTTCTTGGACAATCATGGTGCACACATTTTTAAATTCATATTGCTAGTTTAAAAAACCTGTCAATTTGGGGGCACGTGGGTGGCTCAGTGGGTTAAAGCCTCTGCCTTTGGCTCAGGTCATGATCTCAGGGTCCTGCGATCGAGCCCCATGTCGGGCTCTCTGCTGTGGGGAGCCTGCTTCTCCCTCTCTCTCTGCCTGCCTTTCTTCCTACCTGTGATCTCTCTCTGTGTGTCAAATAAATAAATAAAAATATTTTTAAAAATAAATAAAAAATCTGTTAATTTTTATGGAGATGACTTTGAATCTATAGATATGTTAGAAAAAAAACGACATCATTAAAATATTGAATTTTGGATCTTTCCATTTATTTAGGCTTTTATAAATATCTCTCAATAAAAATTTTATATGAAACTTCCATGCATTCATTTAATCTATTTTGATATGACTTTGGTTCCCATTTCTCTATGAAAACTTCCTTTCCAAGTCCACTATCAGTAGTCAAAAAAAGGATCTGTTTTCAGTTTTCATCTTACTTGACCTGTTAGCAGTATTGACAAAGCTGACTACTCCTTCTTCGATCCCTCTTTCCTTATCTTCGATGACATGCGCAATCCTAATTTTTCTTTCTAGATATTTTTTTTTCAGTTTCCTTTGCCAGACCTTCAAAGGCCTCTCCCTTATATCTATATTGTTTTTCTAGCTAATTTCTTCCTTTCCTGTAACTTTGTATCTCCTCTGTTTGCCAAAACTTGTAACATAAAAAATAGTTTTTCCAGACTTTTCTTTTAGAAATCTTTGTAACAGGCTCTCCATATTGATGCATTAGAGTGATCTCAGTATTAACATTTCTCAAGCTGGGGCCTTGATTCCTGACTGAAATAAATTTTTAAAAAGAAGAAAACAATATTTAAAAATTTATCATCTATCTCAATAGATTATACCAACATCTGCCAAATTTATAGAGTAGCTAAAAGAAGTCTTCGTATTTTATCTTTCTTTTTTTTTTTTTTTTTCGTATTTTATCTTTCTTAAAATATTTTATTATTATCTGTTACACTAGAAAATCTAAATTCCTCAATAGGACTATAAGACTTGATTACCTGACTTTTATATCTCTTTTCATTTTCTAACCTCTTTCTCCACTCACTGTCTTTCTCATTCCTTTTTCTAACATGTTCTTTTCCCCATGACAAATATTTTTTAAAGATTTTATTTATTTATTTGACACAGAGAGAGAGAGAGAGAGACCCCAAGTAGGCAGAGAAGAGAGGCAGGCAGAGAGAGAGGGGAAGCAGGCTCCCTGCTGAGCAGAGAGCCTGATGCAGGGCTTGATCCTTGATCGCAGGACCCTGAGATCATGACCTGAGCCGAAGGCAGAGGCTTTAACCCACTGAGCTACCCAGGCGCCCTCCCTCCACCCCCCCACCCCCATGACAAATTTTGAACATAGTCTCAATTGTTTTCTCCTGTTAAGCCTTTCTTCTTTCTCTTCTAAAATGTCATTATTCTGATTCCAGCTTAAATGCCACTCTCAAAAACACCTTCTATGACTACTCTGCTCTACCTAAAACAGTACTAAAATCTCCATGTTATATTTTCTTGAAATCCTGGTGTGTGTGCGCTGCGTGCATGTGTGTGTTTACTCTCTCTTGCATTATATTGTAAACTCACAGAGCTCATAGAGTGATTATCACATATGAGCTACTAACAACTGTGCTGTAGAATCAATTATCTGAGATGTAATAGGGTCACTACTTAGCATTAAGAAGAAAGACATCTTTGATTAATTTCTAATCTTTTTTATAATATATTCTTTTTAAAAGATTGCTCTTAATACAAGTCTTTATGTACAGAATCATGGATATCAATTCCAACTATTACCTTAAGGTCACTGGAGTGAAATATTGTCCTAGGCATTTAAATGGTACCTTTTTTTATACATTAATTCATCACATAATTAAGGGAGGCATACTTTTTAATGATGCGCTTACATGCCCAAATTGGAGTTCATAATTATAGACCTTACCAAATCCCCTAATAGATTGTATGTGTAGTATATTTACATTTTATATAGCAGTTAGACCACGAAATTAATAGGAAAAAGGTTATACCTAAGAGCATAAATCTGGGATTTTATTCCATGATAGAATCTGAAATGCAGATACGTAATTTAGTGGCTGGCCAGAGATATTGCCCCACAGTATATTTTTTGTCTTCGACCTCCTTTTTATCTTCAGTCTTCTTTAGATCATTATTTTAAGACTCTTGGTCAGCACTGATACTGACTATTCTTAGGTTACCTATATACAGCCATTCCTTTTGCATTTAAAATTGACTAATCTCACAAAACAAAGGACAACAATATTTAGTTTTATAACACTAAGAATATTGCCATTTAAAGAAATTACCAAACCTATTTTTAAAAAACAGAATTATGAAATGTTCAGACGAACTGAAGAATTAGGGAATGTACATTCTGGTACCTTGATTTTACAAATAAATTATTTTTAGATTGATAAGTTTTAATATGCTCAATATTTAAGTTTTCAAGTTTTACTTGTAATTTTGTTTCCATATTCTGTAGGTTCAGGAAAGATATTAGAAGGATAAAATTTAAAAACACTTTAAATGAAGTCCAAATTTAAATTATTTCTGTGCCCCTGAATATCCTGAGAGATCTTACTGTATTAAATGAGAAGGATATGTGTAACAGTAAAACAGGGTAGATTCGCCATCTAGGGCTGCCAAAACAAAATACCACAGACTGTTTGACTCAGACAACAGAGATGAATTTCTCACAGTGCTGGCAACCTTGGGCACTAGTGAGTACTTTCTTCCTGGTTTGCAAATGGTTACTTTCTCACTGTGTCCTCACATCATTTTTCTTTGGGAATTTACTCATGGTGTTTCTTCTTCTTCAATCCTATTGGTGTTGCTTATGACCTTGTTCAACTGTAATTGGCCCTTAAAGATCCTATCTCCAAATACAGTCACACTGGGGTTAGAACCTCAACATATGGATTTTGTGGAAACACAATTCAGTCCATAAAACCAGGTATTCAAAATATTGACAAACTCATTTTTCATTATTATTGAAAAGAATAACAAATTTGTATTGAGTAGACAAGAAGGAATTTTTTTCTGATATTTTCTAATGAAAACTAAAGCTGATTATGTAATACCATTGTAACTAATTGAGGATAGACAACATGTAATTATATCATACACACACACACACACACACACACACACACACACACACTGTATACATATTTGGGAAACAAAACATTTGCAATTCAGATTTAACTACATCAGTGTTGTACCTAGAAATTTTCTATTTCTAGGAAATAGGGTTAATGAACCCTATTTCGTTAACCCAAGTGTTAATGAAAGAATACTCACCTGGAGTGTCTATGTGGTGAACGTGTATGGGAATGTGTATCTATATGTGTTATGTTTGTCCTTTCTGAGGAAGTAGTCTAGAGAACCCACCTTAAAGCTGGATTTTCCTAGCAAACACACAGATTTTGCTTAAATTTTATGTTTATTGGGAGGGAAACTGAATTTGGCTCAACTTCCAAAACCTATTAAGGCTTCTACCTCATCTAAATAATGTCAGCACATAAAGCATTTAACTCAGTCTTAGTAAAACTTTTAAAGATATGTGAAGACTAGAAGCTGTAGGATGTGTGTTCTGAAGTGTGCCAGCACTGATTTGAGAGGAAGAGAAGGGAAAAATTTAAACTACATTGAAAAAAAATTAAGGTATTTTCACATAAGTCACTCTGTGTCTGTTTTCTGCAATAGATAGATAAAGACATGTGTTTGTGTGTGTGTGTGTTTTCAACTCTGACAGTACTTCTGTGGTCAATCTACTATCAATTTTGCAGTAGATGATGGTTCTCCAACCATTAGCTTTTAATGCCACAGCTGTCCTCAGTGTATGATAGTCAAAGCTTCTAAGATTTTTATCTTACCTGATCAACAAAATTTTATTTATTTTTTTTTAAAGACTTTATTTATTTGACAGAGAGAAACACAGCGAGAGAGGGAACACAAGCAGAGGGAATGGTAGCGGGAGAAGCAGGCTTCTTGCCGAGCAGGGAACCCGATGCAGGGCTCGATCCCAGGACCCTGGGATCATGACCTGAGCCGAAGGCAGACGCTTAACGACTGAGCCACCCAGGCGCCCCAACAAAATTTTAATTTTTAACTACACAGCGCTCAGGATGTGCTATATAAGATATGCCATGAGGTATAGCTAATTAAAATTATTAAAAATTCTACAGTGCCTACATAGCAAACAATCATTTAGTGGCAAATATGATAATACAGATAAAAATATAAGTGGTATGAAAACAGAAAGCGATGCACACATACACTGAGGCACACACATACGCATACACACATTTTTTGAGGGGGGCAGTGTGGATACATATGATTTTGTGTGGTCACTAAAACAACATGGAATTCAGACTGCTAAAAGTAGGAAAGAAAACAAAGATATCCAAAAACCAAAATAGAGTATTTCTTGTGTTCTTTTTAAAATTATATATAGGGGCACCTGGGTGGCTCAGTGGGTTGAAGCCTCTGCCTTTGGCTTGGGTTATGATCTCAGGGTCTTGGGAATGAGCCCCGCATCTGACTCCCTGCTTAGCGGAGAGTCTGCTTCCCCCCCCCCCCCCCGCCTGATTCTCTGCCTGCTTGTAGTCTCTCTCTCTCTGTCAAATAAATAAATAAAATCTAATAAATAAATAAATAAATAAATAAATAAATAAATAAATAAATTGTATATGACTTTTCATAAAAATTTATATTTAAAAAAAAAGGAATTTGTATTTTTCCCACCCCAGCCCATGATAAGAATTTCTTTTCTTCGAAAGTTTACTCCCTTTTCCAATGTTTGATATATTAACATTTGCTCTAACTAAAATTTGACTTTTTTAGTTAATACTGTCATGATAAATATACTTCACAGTAATGTATCTATTCTCAAATGTCTTACTAACCATAAAAATTAATCTTTCTTATTATCTTTTAAGTTACCTTCCTCCTTTCAAGTTTTGTGATCATAGTGGTCCACATTAGATCAACCCTTTGGAGAATTGAGAATGGTTAGTTATTTAACATAGCCTTTTGAACTGGATGACGCTCTATTTAAATTGGATATTATATTGAAGAATCTCTGATTTTTTTTTAGTACTAAAATGGGTATAAGCACATTAACGATTGTTTTGAAGGAAATCAGCTTATATAAAGCAAATAAACACTCAATGCATGTTGAACAATATTGCTTTAAAAGCATTCCAATATATTTGTTTTCAAAAACTTCGCCATGCTACATGTAAATCATTTCATGATTTTCAAGAACACCCAAAATCTTAAGTAAAGAGGGCAGAATGTTTTCCTTGTTCTTTGAAAAGTAATACCAGAATGTTAATTTTTACTATTTTGTGTAGATTAAGATGTAACTTGTAAACTTTTTTTTGTTACACTAGTATGACTTGGTTTGGTCAGGAGTAGTGAAGAAATGGAGCAAGTAAAAAAGTAATACAGATTTTTAATAATAAGTGCTGTTCTGCAGTGGTGGTAATGCAACTACATAATTTGTTTTCTTTAAGTAGCTCAAATAGTTCCATTACCACTGTGAATAAACCATTCACCATTGTGGTTAGAGAAGTTTATTTTAGCAATTTCCATGATTAAGTCCTCACGCTAAACAATGATTCTGTGGTGGTGACTTTTTGGTGTGTCTAATTGTCCACAAAACTAAGCCTGAAACTGGCATTTCATGTCATTTAGAGACAAGTATTCAAAATATAATAATAATGAAAGACTTGTAAAGCTGGTTACTTATGAAAAATAGGGATGTTTCAAATATCAGAGAAGTTTATTTCTATACATACATACATATTAACATATTGTGGTTAAAAATACCAAAAAAAAAACCAAAAACAGAATAAAAGTTACCATAAGACTTATTGATTGGAAATGACATTTGCTGTCACAGATTTCTTTTTTAACAATCAGTTTTCATCAAATTCATTGGTTCAGCATTCCTATTGCAGGCAAATGACACTAGCAAAACTTTTAAGATTTGTCTAATATTTTCTAAAATATTTACATATTATTTAACATAGCCAAGAAGTAATGGCCCTGTATAAGTATTTTGTAGATATGCAACATTACCAAAGAACTCTGGCTTTTAAAACTTATATATTTTTTCAAGGCAGAAAGAAAAAAGATCCTTATTGTAAGTCCATCTGGAAACTGGCGCGATTCTCAGGACAGCCTGAGTTTTAACTGACCTCTGAGAATATTTATAAAACCTAGTGAAATTTCATCATTACAACTCTCAATGATTAAAGCCAACATATCCAATAAACCTCTACTGAACTTTGTGCTGAGGTTATGAGCATGATGCAGAGATAATTTGGAGTAGGGTAGGAATATTTCTTGAGTACATAATGAGTTTTTGGAAAAAAGAAAATGTGTTTATAAAATAATGGGACTGATTTTTCTTTCTGGTCTTATAAAACTAACAAACTGCTTATAAATTATAATAAAAGAGTTTTAATATTTTAAGGATAGTCAACTCAGTGAAGTAAGCCTACATCTACTGTTGACAGCTTTGAAGTGGACAATATACAGTTGTCATTTTTGCTATGGTAATTGGTCAGTTAATTTCAGTAACATATAACCACATCTGGCACACAAAGGTATGCTAAAACTTACTGTCAGTAAAACTTACTTAAATTTTTTATGCCAGTTCTTTATATAAACATATTTAATATTATACTATTCCTTATGGGAAAGAATTACTAATCATTTTCTACTGAAATGAGAAGGTAACTCAGTCTAGTTACATGTCCTTATGATCATTGAAACATGACAGAAAATATGGTTTTCTATTTCCCGCTAAATGCTTCTGCATAAAAGGATTTTTTTATCTAACTATATTATGTTTAATCGATTCTTTTAAGAATAATGAGGTTTATTATTAGTCTTCTCAAGGGAAACAAGCAAGTAGCTTTCAAGCAAATAAGTGAATTATCTGTAAAATTGTCATTGACAAGGAACCTATATTTTTATGCACGTAAGTAATGAAGGAATAAAAATGGAAATCGAAAAAAGTCTCATATAAGATTCTTTTAAACATCTGTGCTTGGTCATTGTCTATTGTAAGAAGGGTCTTACATCATACATGTGATCATACAATCATAAATACCTAAACTGTTTTTGCATTAAATTCATTTTTTTCTCATTTATTTGATTAAGTTAAGCTAGCTCCATCTATTCTATTATACAATGAGACTTTTCTGGAAAACAGCTTCAGGACACCAAATCTTGAACCTTCAGAAACAGAAGTCTTCTACATTCGCTGAATAAAAGCTGCTTATATATGGTATTGGTACTCATAACATTTGTTAGGGAAAATCATTCCCATAGCCAACCTTCTAAATCAAATACATCTATCTTACTCATTCCAAATTTCAGACACATTTCATATGGACTATCCTGGCATTCGTCTTTTCCTGACTTTCTTACACAGATTGACCTTCAATAATCTAGTTAATTGGTTTTAAGATCCCAATCCTGATTGCCTCTTATTTTATCAAGTACCATACTATTTCAAGGCAAATTCAGTTTTCATCTGGTGAACTGTGTGTTTAATATTTTCAAAGAAGGTTATTAGCACCTGACTAAAGAAGCAGACTGGTGAAAGAACGCAAACCATAACATTGACAACAGAAAGCATAGAAGATGTTGTGACGTGTATCATACTCAGTGGCATAAGAGAGTCCCAAAAAAACACAATTTAGAGAAACAAAGGGATTCAATGTAAATGAGTTATCATTTTCTGTGTATTTGGAAATGATAACAGAGTTAAAAGGTCTGAACACTTTTTAGGATTCAGAAATTTGAACTGGAATGTAATAGGATATAACAAGGTAATGGAGTACTTGATAGCTAGGATAAAAAAATAAAATAAAATAAATGACAACAAAAAGTTCTCCACCCCCCCCCAAAAAAAAACTGAAAGGAAAAATCTACACAAGTCCTAGGGGGAAATATAAAAGATTTTATTGACCTATAATGATGATAACATAAAGGTAACATACACTAATTTGATAGATCTCTATCAGAAGGCACAGGTAATAAAATAACTAATTTTTATTGCGCTTACTAAGACATAGTTGTAAGGGCTTTTTTACCTTAATTCATTTAATAGTCATAGTAGACCCATAAGGTAAGAGTTAAAATTCCCCCTTTTTATAGATGTTAAAACAAAAGGCTAATAACATGTCCAAAGTCAACAAGTTTGTAAATGGCAGGCCTGGGATTTGAACTTGGAAATTTGGAGTCAAAGTAGCACTCTTAATCATTATACTACCATATTCTCCTTTAATTGAGTGAGGAAGGCAAATTGAGTAACCCAAAGATATCAGTAAAGTATATTAAAGCTATTGCTGAAGGATTCTGTGGCAACTCAAAAGAGGATTATCTACATGATCTCAGAATTTTTGAAATTAGGTAAATGCATGAAGGAAATAAGACAAATGATAGAAAAGACTAAACAAAAGGTTCTAGGTTTCTAAAATTATCTTGAGAATGTAATAAATGCAATAAATTATATTAATAACATTATTTTGTTTTAATACATACTAGAACATAATAAGTCATTATTGAAAGAAGATTTCAACTACCTCCATTTTGACCTCAGTCTGTACTTTCTAATTAACTTCTTCTTTCCAGCTTATCTCTTAAATCAGGCAAAATCTCTTAACCCAGCAGGCAAAGCTGCTGTGATGGGAACCAAAACTACCCCCTTAAACAATAGAGACCTGATGGAGTCCTATGCCAATGACCCCAAGACAATGAATGATTGACCTGACCTTACTGCCCACCCACAGTACCCACCACCCTTTGATCCACATTTTTTCTTTTGTAAACCTAGAAGTATTTTCAGCACTTTAGAGAACGTCTTAGAGATGTTAGTCTACTCTACCCACTGTTGGTGTCACTGAAGCAAACTCCTTTCTTGTTTCACCACCACTAGTCTCTTTGCCTTCGGATTTTTATCAGCAGCAAATGGCCTGACCTGGTGTCTTTGAGACCCCTGGAGTCAGGTGCAATTGTACCCATGGGCCCTGGTTACATTATCTACACAGTAATCATTTGAGAATTCATTAAAAGAATAATAAAAAAATATCAAATATTTATATAGTAACTTCAGAGGACAGCAAATGGCCAGTAAATACCTAAAGATCTATTCAACTTCAGTAGTCACAAGGAAATGTGATTATATTTCTGGATACATGTCCAACAATGTCTGTTGGTTGTGTGCATGTATGTGTTTTTGTACATGTGTGTTTGTGTGCATATGTGTTTGTGTGCACGTATGTTTCACCAAAAACACACTTACAAGGAGAGCGAAACTCTGAATAGTCCAAACTGGAAATGACCCAACATTCCTCTACACTGGGATGAAGAGATGAACTGGTATAATTGTACAATGAAATTTAACACAAAACTGAAAGTGAACAATGTACAACTACATGAGTCTCACAAATATAATGTTGAATGAAAGAAGACAGAAAAAAAGTATAGTACATGATTCCATTTGCATTTGGCTCGAATAAAGTAAAAATTAATCTATAGTGTTAGATGTCAGGGTAGTTACTCTGTGAGTGGAAACAGTGATGAAAAGAGCTTTATACAGAGACTCTAGGGTACTGTTAAGACTTGATCTGCTTGCTGGCTACCCAGCTTTATTCAATTTGTGAAGTCAGTAAGCTGCGTACTTGTAACTTTAATGTATTTGTTTTGTGAATATTTTATTTCAGTTACACATTTCCATAAAATTAAATTTCATAGATGGAATTAAATATAGTGGAATGTGTTCCTCAAGTGTGGCATAACATGAAATGATATTTAAAAGGACATTGTTCATTTTTAGTAATACTATCAATGGAAGGTACTCAATTATCTGTACCAGTTATATATATATGTACATACACATATATATCCATACCTATCTATCCATCTGTCTAAATCCTCAGTCATTTGTTTATTTGATATAATTTAAGGAATAGTATATTAGCATTATGATTATGGGCTGGGAAAGAAATCTTGGGGCTACAACTTTTTGAAATTATAGAGTTGTGCATATTTTTTAATGTTTCATTTCAAAAATAGCATTCATCTAACTGTGGGAGAAAAAACATGGTTTTAGCCTTAAATGTTCAAAGCAAATAACACATGTTTTCTTCCAGTACTGGTGCTAAAATTAAAGAAATTTTCAAACTCATCTTCAGGCTAATGAGTCTCATAAAAAAGAGCCATTTTTTCTCTAATAACATTTACATACTTTATTATCAGAATAAAAACTCGGATTTCGTCCTTTTAGAAAAAATGAAACTTGACAGGTTATGTTTTAAAATGATCCTTAAGCACTAATAGCATGAAAAAAGTTGCCCTTAGTATATATCCATTTGTTACGTGGAATAAGTCTTTATAGGTAAAAAAAAAAAAAAAGATGAATGAGAAATAAAGAAGCTTCCTGGAACTTGGCATAATTTCTATATACTTTATTGTGTATGTAATATATTTTAACTCAACACCATTTTGAAAATCACCAAGGTTTTAGTTTTCCAAGAATTTTTGCTGTCACCAGATATTCTATGACAGTTCTTGGAAAATAATGTGAATGAATTTGGAAAGCTCCATTCTATTGCTTGAGAATCAAAGGATACAAGATATTGGTTAAGAGAAAGGACTGAACCATAGTTTCATAAAGTATTTGCTTTTCCCTTATTCTGCTCCCTATGAGCTGTTAGCCAAAAGGAGATTGTAGACCATCTTCTTGGTAGCATTGCCACCTAGAAATATGACATAAATAAATAGTGTATATTTTATAGTTACATATCATAATTGTTTTTTTTATAATCGTTTATAGCAAATATATAAGTAGAATCACAATCAGAGATGAAGCAGTTCCTCCCAGGATAAAGGAAACACACATTATTAACCACAGCTGAAAAAAGCAGACTAATGGTCTTCCAGAGAGGTCCCTGTCCTGATCCCTTGGACTTGTGAGTATGTTCAATATATGGCAAGGGAAGTCAAACTTTTGGATTGACTAAAGGTTTTTAATTGCCCGATAAGGTGATTATTTTGGATTATCTGGGTGGGTCAAATGTAATCATAAGAATCCTTAAAACTGCAAGAGTCAGAGAAGATCAGAAAAAGAGATGTGAGGACAAAGGGAAAATCCAAGTCATGTGGTATGAGAAGAACTTGAGTGGAAGTTGTTGGCTTTGAAGATGAAGAAAGAGGGTCAGAAGCCAAGGAATGTAGCCTGCTGCCAGTTGCTGGAAAAGTTAAGAAAAGGGATTCTTCCATAGAACCTCCAGAAGGGAACACAGCCTTACCAACACCTTGAATTTAACCGAGTGAGAACTGCGTTGGACTTGTAACCTACAGAACACAAGACAATACATTTTTTGTTGTTTTAAGTCACTAAATGTAATTTGTTATAGCAGCAGCAGAAAATTAATACAGCTCTTACGGAGCTGTATTTTCCAAGCAGCAAAACAGGTATGCTGTTACAGTCAACTCCTCAAATTGCATGGGCATGGTCTGGGCATGAGAGCAAGTGTTCAGCAGTTTGTACAAAGCTGGGTAAGGAATCTCAAACTTATTCCGGTTTATAGAATATAAAACATGCTTCCACAAGCACATTGGTGTTGGAAAGCAAAAGAATATGCTTCACTGTGCACTGTGGGGGAACTGGCAGAACAAAGATTGGTTCCAACCAGAGCTCCTAATGCTGTCACTGAGGCCTGAAATGCACCTGCTTACACATCATCTGCTTTAGTACCTCTGTCTCTGGTTATTGGGCAGTGTTTCAAATAGTACATTTTGTGCCAATCCAAAGCAGTTCTATCTGCATTCCCTGCAGATCAGGCTCTAAGAGCAGAAGGTCACTGTGGACTAGCAATAACTTAGCAGTATTTTAATGTATGATCCAAGGAAAAAGATTGAGCTATGAAATATGGTTTGAGGTGCAATGAATTCTTGCTGATGCAAAGGTAAATGAAGACTCATGTAAAAGAAAAAGTTAAATTCCCCTTTTGCTGTTGCCTATAATTGTGTTCTCTCGGGATACAAATAAACAGAGGAAAAGAGTCGATCAGAGTCAAATATGTTGGAAAACTGCTTAAATTCAGTCCTGCCAAAGCTGGCATCAGATTGAGCTGTCTCTGGTACTCTTTGCCAACAGCCAAAGTGAAAGCCACAGAGAGAATAACTTCACATGGAGATCCTGAATCTGTAAAAATTGTTCATTCATGAATTGGCAAGAAGTAGATAGAGGAGACAAAGTATATAGAATGAAACTCCAAGGTGGGAGCGCATAATTACTGAACTATAATTTTAATAAAAATTGTATAGATTTGTTCCCAAAGTCTATATACAAAATACAAAAAAGAAGAAGAAATTTTGGGTTCATTCATATGCAGTGTATGAGTCACTTTCAAACAGTGGTATTAATTTTGCTACTAGAAGCCAGAGCATGACATGGTCATTGGATTAATTGGATCCTTACAAAATAGATCAGATTGCAAAGCTTGCTTCAGCAATTTTTTTCCCCTCCTCGTTTGCAGTCAAACTAGTGATGCAGGGGTCGACTGAGATAAAATGTCTGAGTAGAGTCTCTGTGAATCTAAATTTTCCAGGTTCAAAACACCAGGGAAGTGAAAGTGACATTTATGTATTTTATAACTTATTTTCGCTGTCTCTGATTATTTCAGATTGAATGGAGTTATGGAAATATGGGACCTTCTGACATCTCATGACTGATGAACTATAGCTCTTATTTTTATGATGATTGATTTTATTTTTCAATTGTTTTGATTTCTGAAAATTTAAACACCCACTTAGCATGAGATTGATAATGGTTATTTGTCATGTAGAAAATCTGACTTAGATTTATGGAATTGCTTGACATATTCCAGACCTACTTATACATGTGAATCCGTATTATTTTGTTCATATATGAATCTGCAATAAAACTAGAATATCTGCTATTAGATTGGCATGAGAAGGGCAAGTTCTTATTACTGGTAGCACAAATTCTGGAGAGAAAAATACTGTAGTTTATTATATTACTCCCAGAAGAATGTGTGTGTGTGTGTGTGTGTGTGTGTGTGTGTGTGTGTTATTCCGCTTAAAATAAATCCCTCTAACAATATCAAATTAATTCAAGAATGACTGCTCTGAAGGGATGAACCACTATTAGATCCTCAAATGAATTTTTAAACAGTCATTGTGTGTAATAAAAAAAAAAAAAGAGTTCATTCTTGGCCCCAGCTGGCTAGTAGGCATTTATTATCTATGATACTTATACATGTCACTGTGAGTTCATCAAATCTCAGAGATTTTTCACTTTCACTTGAAGTAATCATAGAAATTTTGAGTTGGAACTGACCTAAGACATAAACCTTGCCTAACTACCCACCCAAAGTAGAAATTATCAATGTCAGTATCTCTGACAAGTGGTTATGCATTGTAGATCTCCAGTACTGTAAGTAAATAAAAACTCAGTGCTCTTTGAGTCAGGTCACTCTACTGTTGAATATATCAGTTTTCTAAAAATATTGTAAGGTGAGTAATAGCATCTTCTTAATACATATCCGTTGGTTCTTTATCCAGTCTCTGCAGCTCTAAGACTAGTTTTAGCTGCTCCCACCTTAGCTGCTATCACCTTTGTCTCAACATTCTATTACCTTTATATATTTACTCTTTTGACATGTTCTCCATGTTGTTCACCATGTTTTGGATACATGCTGACTTTTCACCATATTCCTAAAACTTTGACTTGAAAACAGTATTGGATTTTTCTGGTGTAGCCTTCAAGGTGAGATATTGTCTGCCATTCATTTCAGTTGAAGCCCTGACTCCCAAAGTGATTGTACTTGGAGATGGTATTAATTAAGGAGGTAATTAATGTTAAATAAAGTCATAAAGATGGGGCACTAAAGATGGGGCTTTCATTAAGCAAGATGTTTTTATTATTCTTTATTATATATTATGTTATATATATGTATTATTTATTTATTTATTTTTTTATTATTTAAATAGTCTTGCTTTCTTGGATCTCAAAATAAACTTTTGGTTTATTTCATTTTATTCTGTCTGAATCTATTCAACCACACAGCTACCTAACTACCAAACCCCTCCACTCCCTCTACTCATACATTATTTGCAATTTTTTTAACATAAATGCAGTACTTCACATTTTCTAAATGCCAGGGTATATTATTGTATTTTTATTATTGTTATTATTATTATTATTGTCATCATCATCATTAGTTCATGTAATATAGTGATAGTTATTCCCCTAGCATAGTATCTTTCCAAGCCTGGCTTCTGGATCTTCATCCAAGTCATGTATTAAAAAAAAAAGTTTGATAATAATGAAACCAAAGATTTTATGGCATATTATGAGAAGCGTCTTTCCATTAATTATCCTTAATGTAGCATTTCTTTGATATGCTATATAAGTCCTCTTGACAGTTGAGTGAAAGTTACCTGAAACAACCCAAAATGTCATTAGAATTTTTAGACATTTTCTCATTACACATGTTCTGACATGAATTTCAATTCTCTTAAATACATGTTTGCTATATTGAAGGAAGTTTTATGCCCCATTGTATGTCAGCGTTATGCTAGCAGCTCTTACCGTTTAGAGATAATGTACTGCATTATCTTTTAGCATTTTGGGTAATTACCAACTTATCCTTAACTCTAGATTTCCTGCAACTATTATTTTTTATTAGCACCGTTTTTAAAATTCATCTTTGGACATGGATACTTCTTCCATCTTTTGCAGATAGTATTTTCAAATATTAGCTTTCTGTCAGACATATTGTTTCCACATTAGGTGTCTCTTCAGAATAAAATTTACAAATCTTTAGAAATAAGGAAGTTATAATAAGTTATCATTTAATAAGTTATAATAAGTTACATAATATAATAAGCAAGTGACTCTATTTGGCGATTTATATTTTTAGAATCATTCTTCTATCTTGAGTCATAATTCTTTCATAGTTCCCTCAGCATGTCTCACCAAAGACTTTTTTTTCTTAATGCACTGAAATGTATATTCCAAGTATCTAAGGTACACATATTACTCCCCAAGTTATGTCCTCAGCCATTATCATCTAATTATGAGCTATGTCTTTTTTTTTTTTGCTCTGTGTGTGTGTGTGTGTGTGTGTGTGTGTGTGTGTGTGTGTGTGTTTCAGACTGTCATTATAGTCTTTATGTGGGGACTTATTAGCTATGTCTTAAGACTCCCAATTTCTTCTTTTCGTTGGTTCAGAAATAAATCTACAGTAGCAATTTTCATTGCTTCTTATGACGTTCAAGAAATAAAATTTTAATAGATAACAATCTATCAGATGTTCTGTGTGAGGAAGCTTACTCTTCCACAGATGCCTCCATCTTGACCCAATAGTTCTTACATAATTGCCAGTTTTGCAGCCTATTTCAGAAGTTCACAACCAATATAACTAGCTCTCACGTATGTAAATGCATAATTGTGGTGTTTACTGTGTTATTTAATTTGCACACACACACTCATTGGTTTATAGACTGTTTTCTGGGTATTTATTTAGGTGTATATGTTTCTCCTAATTATTCTATTAATACTATTTATAAATAATAATGTATATAATTTCTTGTAAATAATATAATCAAGAGACCAATTTTACTGTATAGAAGAACCAATAAGGTCAATTAAACAAATCTAAACAGATATGAGGACAAGACACAATAGATCAATGATGCCACAGAGATGCTTATGCGTAACATTTTCAGATGATGGAGTGCCTCCTCATTCTGTAGGAATTTTCCTCAGTGGGATTTCTCTTCCTTAAAAGCACAACTTCTTAAAGTACATTTTTGATTGGAAAAGATTATACATACTTAATATTTGACTTTTGCTGAACTCTGGAGAATACATTGATGCAAATATTGCTACTACTTCCTTCATGAGTCCTAAAATCTACCTGGATACACATAGAACAATAAAAGAAGTCAGTATAAGTGGAGTTAAATCCATATTCAGTAAGCACAATGCTGTATAAGAGTTAGGAGGAAGGAATATCATATTTGAATGCTATAAAGAAGGAATTTTTATGTAGGTGTTATGGACTGAATTATGTCCTCCCCAAATTCACACCCTGAAGCCCTGACTCCCAAAGTGATTGTACTTGGAGATGGTATTAATTAAGAAGGTAATTAATGTTAAATAAAGTCATAAAGATGGGGCACTATCCAATAGGACTAATGTCCTTATAAAAAGAGGAAGAGATCATAGTTTCTCTAAACACGCAGAGAAGAGGCCATATGAGGACACAGTGAGAAGTCTCCCTTGTAAGTGCAATGGAGAGTCTTCACCAGTAACCCTCCTTCAAAGTTGCTGCAACTATTTTCTCTTTATTAACCATTATTGCAAGAATTGAAGACTCTATCAGAAATTTAACTGGGAAAGAAAATATTGAGAAGTCAAGAATGCTTAGGAAAATTCTAAAGCTTAAAGAAAATATTCAAAAAAATGATCTGAAATGTATCTTACTTTAAGATCCAAGAGATTGAATGGTAGGAACCTTCTTGATCTTGGGAGGCAAACTGGGATGCAAAATAAAACTCATCTTAGTATTTGGCAGAATATAGTAAATAAAAAAAATCTGGGGCCTCCTTCATAAAAACAGCGTTAAATAAAACATAGTGGGAGGAAAGCTGTGCTTATAATAGCATTAACGTGACAAACTTTTTCTTCCCCTTAATTACGTTGTATATACAATGATTAACATAAAAGGAGGAAATATATGTTAATGAGAAATCTATTTTTGATAAGGAAGGAATTTTCTGTCATTATTAAAAATGTAATGTGATAATATGCATGGGAATAACTCCCTAACTCTGAGCCTACAGAGACCTTCCATCACCATGTATTACAGCCTATGTAACTGAGGAGCAGCAGCATCACTGTCACCTCATTGCATCTTTGCTTCTGCTGACTAATGCAGTGTATTTGACTGACACACATGCTGTGACAGCATGTCTCTCTACCACACAAGTCAAATAAGTCTCTGGTTTTTGTTTTTTGTTTGTTTTTTATTTTCTGCTCAAGTACCTTTTTATTTTATTTTATTTTATTTTTATGTTCAGCTAGCCACTGTATAATACTTATTGTTATTTTTTGATGTAGTGTTAAATGATTCATTAGCTACATGTATGAATGATATGTATTAGATACATATTTATTACAATATTATTATAATTTATTGTAATTTATTACAATAATAATTTATTGTACAAATAATATAATATATCAATATAGTATACTAATATTAACATATTATTAATTAATATATTATTATTGTGTATATATTACATATAATAAATATAATTATACAATATATTACATGTATACAATATTGTGTATATAATTATATAATTAAATTATTATAGCTTATTAAAGACAAATCAATAATATTATATTATTAATAGTATATTAATAATTAATGTAATAAATATAATTTATTTACAATGATTTATTGTAATTTATTACAAATTATTACAGATTTAATACATATTTAATTACAGATTCATTGTTATGAAGGGGAACAAGTATCCTCTCATGTTGCTCAGCATTCTGGTTTCAATAATCAACAGATACATATTTATTCAAATGGTGTCAGACAATACTATGTCATTTAGATAGCACTTATAATTTTTATACCTACAATGTTACATACATGTGAATCTGATGTACTCATTATAATATACACCTATCAGAATTGAACTGGTGAAAACATGGCATCTGAGAACTGAGAATGGCACACATATGCCCAAAGACTCTGAAAAACATTTTACATGTGTTGTCATATTTTAATCCTCACAGTAATGCTATGAGGCAGAAACTAGGTTTTCCTCCAGTTTACAAATAGGGACACTGAGGGAAAGAATGGTGTAGTAACTTGCTCAGAGTTCTACGGGCAAGCCCCACATTTAGGGCTACCCTAAGTCCATGAACTTAACCATCATGGGAGACTATATCAGAAAGAGGACAAACATTAAATATAATAAATGCATGAAACAAATTTAATTACCATTATTCAGGCTTCTGTAGGAACTGTTTCTGCTAGTCTAGAACTAGCTAGTCTAGAACTAGTCTAATAAACCCTAGCTCCTGCTACCTTAGGTTTATGAGTTGGCTCTCTGTGGGTACTTCCACAGTTAGGATGTGATATAAGAATAAACACTTAAAAGAGTGAGCAATAATCATGATAAGACATACTGGGACCTTTGGAGAGAAGTGACCTTAGTTTATGAATTCAACCAGTTGGGTCAATATGTGACATATGCAGCATGTTCTTTTCTTTCTTTCTTTTTTTTTTTTTTTGTAACACTTAAAGATGTTCTCTTTCAAGTATACCCTTCAGAAATATATCATCTTACTAAAAACAAAACAAAACAAAATCCTAGGCTGCCAAAGGAAATTTGCTGAGGACATTATAATTATTTATGTCAGGTATCTTTGTGTAGCAATTTAAAGACAAAACATTGTACTAGGGGTAAAAAGTGAGTATGCATTTAATTTAAATCTTGTTCTAATCCATGAATGTATCAAAAACTGAAAACAGGATTTAACCTTTATTCTCCTCTACAGAAAAGAATTACAAAACTGATAAAACAAGTTTTTAAGGGAATTGGAAAGAAGTGAATGGTATACATTTATTAAACCCCAAAACTAACGTTTTAAAGCAATCTTACTTTGGGTAAGATAGGTGTAAAAACATCATGATAATAAAAGAAGAACCAGAATATAAGTCTAGACACCAGGTTGTAGTAAATATTTAAATGGATTGTATCTCAATTTTTGGTTCCATGAGGTGCAAAATGCCAGAGTCAGAGGACAATTACTTACTTTCCCAAACCTCAAAAATCTGAGAAAAATGTGTTTGAAAGCAAGCATGAAAAATTGAAACCAGAATGCTGAGCAACATGAGAGGATACTTGTTTCCCTTCATAACAATGACAGCAGACCTCTGGCAGGAGAGAAAAGTGGATTCTAAAGTGTCAGAATCCTAGTCTTTACATATGAGCTTGGGCTACTCTCCACCTTCCTACTCTTTTTTTTTTTTTTATGCTTCATTAGTCACCATACAGTACTTCATTAGTTTTTGATGTAGTGTTCCATGATTCATTGTTTGAGTATAACACCCAGTGCTCCATGCAATACATGCCCCCCTTAATACCTATCACCAGGTTGACCCATCCCCCCCTGAATCCCTCATTTTGTTTCCAGGAGTCCATAGTCTCTCATGGTTTGTCTCCCCTTCTGATTTTCCCCACTTCATTTTTCCCTTCCTTCTCCTAATGTCCTTCATGCTATTCCTTATGTTCCACAAATAAGTGAAACCCTATAATTGTCTTTCTCTGCTTGACGTATTTCACTTAGAATAATTCCCTCCAGTTCCATCCATGTCAGTGCAAATGGTGGATATTCATCCTTTCTGATGGCTGAGTAATATTCCATTGTGTATATGGACCACATCTTTATCCATTTGTCTGTTGAAGGGTATCTCAGCTCCTTCCACAGTTTGGCTATTGTGGACATTGCTGCTATGAACATCCCTGCTCTCCCTTAAGCTGCAATTCTTTTCCTAGCCCTCTTTTATTCTTCTTTGTCTTCCTTCCTCTTTTAATCCTCCAGTCTCCTTTTCCTCATCAATATTATCCTAGTTCCTGACAGGGACTTTTCCAAGTCTTAAAAATATGTAGATGAATTAGATTTTTGAAGAACTCTGATTTTAGTGAAAATGAAAAAAAGGGTAATAGGAAAAGATCACTCATTTATGGAGAATCAACCTTCCAGAGCTCATTTTGTGTCATCATCACAGTAAGCTTGGTTCTATTTAACACCTGCAAAAACTGGGACTCACAGTTTTTAAAAATTATCAAAGGATTAGAAATAAGCAAACACTATCTTTCAACTCAAAAAGTAAAAAGGAATCAACAACTTTAATAGTGTACTGATGTTATTAATGAGGTGCAGAAGAAAAACACCTAGTGAAATTTAGGTACATCTGTTGGGCACCAGGAAGGATGGAGTGATCACAAAATGTGATTGGTTTGAAGAACATTATGTTAAATTGATAGATAAAATGGGAACTGGAGATCTGTGCACAGCAAGCTATATGTGCAAAGGCACAGCACCATGAGAAAACATGGACTATTTAGTGGACTGTAATTTATGTCATATACCTGCATCACAGGATACATGGTAGGAGCTTGAATAGAATTCAGGAACAAGATGAAGAAAGATTTGGTAAAACATGGGACTAAATTTAAGCTTTAACAAAGGCAGTGGTGATCCACATACAGATTTTTAGCATAGTGATTGTGCAATCAGATTGCACTTCTAAAATTTACTCAGAAATAATGAGGAATGGAGAAAAATAGTTTAGGAGAGAAATGATGATAAGTACTCAAGCATGGAAGTATAAATTTTGGCAGCACTTTGAGATATATTCTGGAGTAACTAATTTTGTGCCCAGCACAGCCCTTTTTAGAGTAATAGACAGATGGCACTTATAAAACCTTGATGCATGATGATTAGTCTCTGCATTTATATATATACATGTATATTTTTTTCTTTAATGAATAAGAGGCAATAGTTGGCATCTGTATATGATAGCAACACATTGCTTTCAGAATAACATACATTTTGGGGTGCCTGGGTGGCTCAGCGGGTTAAAGCCTCTGCCTTCGGCTCAGGTCATGATCTGAGGAGGGGATGGAGGGATGTAGGTTTATAAAATCTACATAAACTCATTTAGAGTTTAATATCCATCTCCACCTGGGATGGAGCCCCGCATCGGGCTCTCTGCTCAGTGGGGAACCTGCTTCCCCCCACACCGCTTGCCTCTCTGCCTACTTGTGATCTCTCTCTCTCCATCAAATAAATAAATAAAATCTTAAAAGAAAGAATAACATACATTTTCAAAGGTTCTACTAGTAATACAAAGCAGTTTAATGCTTCACCTGAATGTATTGCCGGTTGCATGTGCACCATACTTTGACTTATATTCCATATATTTCCCATGTGAATCATGGTGGTTGTACGACACAGGAAAAAAAGTTCTGCAAAGTAGATTTTAATGACATTAATTGTCTTTTCTTTACATAGTAACTCTCTGCTACAAATTGGTTTGCTTCAACATTAATCTCAATTAAACAAATCTAAAGTAAAAAATAGCTATAATTCATTTACTAGGATATGTTTTGCTGTTATTTAAGAGGGAAATTAATGTAAATTCATCTGTTTAACATTCTTAAAATATATTCCTTGATCAAACACCACTTTCTATTTCTCTTTTGGTTTTTTGAAAGTTCTCAGTTATTAAGAATTGCTTTGTACAGTAACCCAAGTTTTATCAGTAGTTTTGCCTAAAGTTTTTCAGCCCTTAAATGGGATCCTGGCTCAAGTTTGGTTGTTATTTGTATATCAATATGCTTCCTCACATTTTAAAGTGAAGTAGACACTCGTAGGTGCTTTTTTTTAAAAGAATAAATTTCATCCTATTTATTTTCATCTATACTTCAAGCCAAGTATGTTCATAATACAGTACATTTTTCTTCCTTCAAAACAAATAGCCAAACCTATAAAATAGGTCCTCTTCTTATCCTCCAACACTAAGGCTATTGCAGTTTTCTATTCTAAGTTTTTGAAAAAACACTAAGAAATACTGAGCCCAGATATAAAGGTCATGGAGCACAATATACACAGATGCTCAATAATTATGTTTCTGGACTTACACACTATAGAAAGTCAGGGACTGAGAGGAATTGTGACTGAAATCTATAAAGCATGAGCAGTGTGAATAGGCAAAAGTGCAGAAGTCCTGCCAATGGATAAACTTACTGAGATAGAAAAATAACCATGCACTTCATTTGGTAATCAATAAGAATTTTTCTTGAAAATGTATTATGTGCAGAGCGCTGTTCCAGATCCTTGGGGCATATAAAGAATTATAAAACACAGATTCTACTTTTAAGTGTCTTTAAATGAAGAGTTAATATTTCTATGATATATAAAATATATTTTTTGGATCCAGAAAAGAAGGCAGGAGGGTATTTTGCTTACTATAAAAACCAGGTCCATTGAAAGTTAAACTTTCTGAGGAGTTCACATGATGTTTCCACTTTTCTTTGCCTGTTCAGTTTTCTACTCTTCTTTGGGAAAAAACTTCAGACTTAGCCATACTCAGACTTGGCTATAATGTAGGGAAGGGGAATTCCCCTAAATGTACACACATGCACACACGTACACACACACACAAGTACAACTATGATATCTTTGACTAAACTTATACTGATTAATTTTCTGTGATCACCTGGAGAAGTTCATGGAGATTAATCAATTATGAACAATTTTATGAAATAGAATAAACAGCATTAAAACAGTTCTAATTTATATGAACATAAGTTAAGAATTTCCATCTCTGTATAGACATAGTAGAATAAATAATTATAAACAAAATAAAATTAAAGATACATTTTTATAAAACCTACATAAACTCATTTAGAGTTTAATATAAAAATGAAATTATAAAATGTATTAAAATGGTAGTAAATATTTAGAATTGCTAAATATTCAGAATGCTCTGCTTGAAAAATATATGTAATAACTTTTGTGCTTCTCTTATAAAAGTATTTACAAATAAAGAAAATGAACATGCTATATAGTATTTAATGAACAAATTAGGAACTCAACTCTATAGCAAGATATAAGTGTTTTTTTTTTCTCCCTAGTAATCCACTTATCTACAACTATAATTTAGTTATCTATCCATCCTTGTATCTATATGTAAAGCTATTCTTTATGGTAATCTGGGAAAGTATAACTTTGAGTAGTTTTTATTTTTTTCTCTCTTCCTTTGTTTTCTAAACTTTTTTTAAAAAACATTTATTTATTTATTCTGGAGTGAAAGAGAGTGTGTGAGGAGGGAGAGGAGGCAAGGGAAATGGGGGAAGAGAGAGAGAGAGAGAGAGAAAGCAGTCTCTGCAGTCAGTGTGGAGCCTGACACAGGGCTCAGTCTCAGGACCCTGAGATCATGGCCTGAGCTGAAATCAAGATTTGGAGGCTCAACTGACTGAGCCACCTAGGTGCCCCCGTTTTCGAAACTTTTTACAAAAACTAGACATTGGTATCATTACAATAACCAGAAAAAGACTGGCAGGTTTGTGCATAAATTTCCATAGTCTTCTAGAAAACTATTTGTGCCAAACTATTTTAAGAGACTTAAAATGAAATAATACTCTATAGGCTTGTGTCAGAGACATAATCAAAGATTATTCACACAAGTAAATTATTATCAGAATTGCTTATAAGCATTTGGAAAGAATCTATTTGCAAACAATTGGAAAATGCTTAAATATTGTTTGAAATAATCATGAGATGGCATATTATGCAACCTGTTAAATATTTAATGATTTGTTCACAATGTAACATGAAAATAAGTAAATACAAATACTACATACAATATAATATCAATATTGACTTGTACACAGACACCCATTTTAGGCCTACAAAGGTTTCATATGTTCAGAGAATAACACCAAAAAGAAATACATTAATAAAGGAGTACTTCTAGTAGGATTTTTATTTTCTTTATTTTTTTATATATTTTAAAATATTTCACAATGAAATCCTATTATTATTTATAATCAGTTAAAGGAGAAGTGGTACAAAAATTTAAGGTAGGTGTCAATCTTTTTATTAGGTTTTATGGGAATGGATATAAGAAAAGTGATGGGCATTTTCTCATTGTTCCTGACATATAATTATGAAAGCAAGACAGAAGAAGTAGGAAAATGAAAATATGTAGTTAGTTCCCTATGGGTGTGTAAATTTCTTAACTACTAGAAAATACACACTAAGCAGGCTTTTGTGGTTGGAAGATAAATTCATAATTTAAGAATGAGGATGTTGAAAGCTACTCAGAAGTCATTTGACTTCCAGCAGGACTACGTGAACACGAGTATTGTATTGTCTTGTGGGTGAAAGAATAGCCCTGAGGAAGTTATCCTGAGTAATTTCCATGTGCTCTGTTTATGTTGTGGCCTGCCAGAGAGTTTTCTGTAAGTACTGTCATGAGTCTTGAGTGCCAGCAGGCTCCCTGGCCTGATTCATGTTCCAAGATGCTAGATTCATAGATTAGACTGACAGGGTACGTATCAAATTCTGATGAGCATCTTACTAATTATGCTCTCAACATTATGTAACTACCAAGAAGTTTAAGAAAGAAAGAAAATAAGTCCTGCTTCCCTAAATACACCAAGAACTTATGCTGATATGTTCTTAAATAATTTCTTGGCTTTTATAGAATAATTTTGAGATTTAACAAAGATAAGTGGATGGGAAAAGACAGGAAATGAGGATAAGTACGTTTTTCCCCATTTTCCCCAAGTAACAATACAGATCCAGTCTCACTATGATAGTATTGTATATTTGAGTGAGAAATCACCGTGTACTTCAAAAAGCCACTGACTAAAAAATCCTAAAAAATATCTGAGGTAAAATCCAGTTTTCCTATTTCTAATTGTGTGACATTGTGAAGTTATTTAGTCCCTCAGTTCCAGTTCCCTTTTCTATAAAACAAGAGTAATAAGATCTACTTTATAGAGCTCATATAGACTTTAAATAAGATTGTTATTTTGGAAGTGCAAAGCAAAACACTAAATAAATATAGCACTTAATTCTCTACAGCCCTTTTTTAAAGATTTTATTTAATCTACCACCCATTATTTTTTAATTAAAACTTGTGGTCAGTAATAGTATAGAACTTTGTATCAGATGTACACGTGTTCAGTTCCTAGAACAGCCACTTACTAACTCGTTGAAACCAGGGTTTCAATTTTTTCATAGATAAAATGGAATAATAATATCTATATAAATCAATATATAAATCAATATATAAAGTTTTGAATAGAATATGGTGACATTTTAGACTCTATCATTTATTTGCATGTAATTATCAATTGTTCCTAAAAATCATGTGTTATCAGAGAGAGAAATAAATTTCATAGGATCACACAAGTGGTACGACGTAAAAGGCAGTACTCCAAGCCTTTCTAACATTGAAATCTCGCCAATTTTTTCATACTGTGACCTTATAATTTTGGCACCTAGAAATCATCCCAACTTATGCTTCATTGTATTGGAAAAGTTTCTCTGGACTTCTGTGGTATCATCTGTAAAACAGAAAGCTATAATAAGTCAATTCTTTGCAATTTGGATTTATTTGAGGTTATGGGTTCCTCCAATCTTATCAGGAGCAACTCCCCCCACTGAGGAACACTTTATAGGAAATTAAGGCAAACTAAAAGGTTCTATCTCTCCAGCTTCAGAAAAACTTTTCTATTATCTCTTTGTTCTCTCATTTATATGCTTATGATTTCATTTGTACAAAAACTCTGTTGTTAAAAAAAAGCTTGAAAACTGCCAGATTAGATATTCTTTATTTATTCTAAAATGTTTAATTCTAGGGTAGCTCAGTTGGTTGAGGATCCAACTCTTGATTTTGGCTCACATCATAATCTCAGAGTTGTGAGATCAAGCCTCACTTCAGGATCCACAATGGGCATGGAGCTTGCTTAAAATTCTTTCTCTTCCTCTCCCTCTGTCCCTCTGTTCACTTTCTCTTTCATAAATAAATAAATAAATAAATAAATAAATAAATAAATAAAATGTTTAATTTTAATTAAATATCTTAATGGGCCATGGGATTAGTCAGAAGTTCAGTATAAGTAACAGATAAGTAAGTAAGCACATGAATACTTAACCCTAGAAATGTTTACCTGGAAGATATGCTGAGTAAGAGTGGATGGATAAGGCAAATTTTGGGATAATTGCTTGTGCTACTATTTCTGATAAAAATTAAGTAGTTGGATCCAAAAAACAAACATGAAGAAGATTAATTAAACTATTTGAGCATGTCTAAGAGAGTAGTAGACAGCTTAATAATTAAGTATATTAATAAATTTATAGCAACCAAAAAAAGAGTTGGAATCAACCAATTAAAAAGCAGATGTTCCGGGAGCACCTACAAACCAAACGAGGTGCGATAAAGCATGAAGAAGCATAATCAAATATTCACCAAAGTCACTGATAAAGCCTGTCCTGATCACTCATGGACAGATGATTGATGCAGCCAGAGGAGCAAGAAGGCACCTCTAGGGACCTTGAGGTTTACAGCTAGAACCCTAAGGCTGTAAACAAAGATATGAACATTACATCCCTCTTCTGATTGATTGATTCATTCATTCATTCAGTTATTCACTCAACATACATTTATTAAGGATGATATAGTAAATGAAGAACTGGTAGAAAAGTTATTGAATAATCAAATTGACTTTCTGTGACTATTATTTATAGTATCAAAATAATGGGTTCTTGGGAAAGGGCAGAATTCATCTAAAATAAATAAAGATAACATTTGGGGGAAAGACTCAATAATATAATGAGAGAAATTGTGTGTGTATTGGGTGGGGGGAATTGTGCCTAGTAAACCAATAAAATAAGATGCTGTAGGGAATAACCTGTTATTCTCTAGTCCTGTTCATCCTTCTTATTGCCACCTTAGCCTTATTCTCTACCCTGGGATTCTAAAATGGCCCTACTAACTGGTCTCTATGATTCTGTTCAACCCCTGACTATTCCTTGCTTACAAAACAACCAAAATGTTCTTTGTAAAACCAAAAAGATTATATCTTGTCCCTGTGGTAAGCCTCCAATGGCATGCAGTACTACAGAGATCCTCTGTGTACAGGCCTTACTCCATCTCATTTTGTGCCACTGACCTCTGTCCATAAATACTGACCCATGCATGGACTTTGGTCTATTTCTCAGACACCTCAAGTCAATCCAGTCTTAAGGCTTTTGTACTACCTATTTCACTGAGCAGAATTCTCTTTCCTGTAACTTTTCTATCGGAGAGTTCATTCTTAGAGAACTAATTCTAACCTAAGCTTACATATAATTTTCTCAGAATGTTTCGCTGACCATCAGATCTGAACTAGTTCCTCAGGCACTTCCTGTTTCATCACTCTAACTTTCTACTGGACCTGTGAAATTATGGTTTGTATCATCATTCATTCATCATTTTATTCTCTAAGTCTAGCTGCTACCTGGCAGATGCTTAATATCTATCTACTGAGGTGTGTAAATAAATGTATATATATTACAAAAAAGCCAATTGTCAAGATTATTTCCAGTCCAACATAATAGGAGAGTGTCAGAAGCAGTATCTATTGCTTAAGATCATTATTATGGGTGGCCAGGCAAGATGGCGGAGGTGTAGGAGGCACAGAGAGCCCTGGGAATCAGAAGTCCAGCTAAAGAGGAGGAAATCACTCTAAAAGCCGGCAAACACAACAGCAGAGAGAAGAGAATAAGAACAGCAATTCTAGGAGCAGAAAATCGACCACTTTCAGGAGGTAGGATGTGCAGAAAAAGTGAATTTAAAGTGACGGGAAGAGAGACCCCGGGGGGAGGGGCACGCTCCCAGCAGCCGCAGAGCTGCGGAGCACAAAATCCGGAACTTCTAGTCCACTCTGCTGAGGGACATTGCTCCAGAGGCTAACCGGGGGTTCAGCCCTTGTGGAAACAGTGTGGTTTTGGGACCCGTGGGGTCACCAAGGGACCAGGGGAGCCCGAGTGCGGCAGAGCTCCCAGGTATCGGGGCGGAGAAGCCAGCGGCAGAGAAGGAGCCGTGCAGCACCGCATAGGCCTACCTTGGACTATAGGAACTGAGACATATAGTCCATATAGGGCTGCCGTACCTCAAGCGGGGACCCCACGGGAGGCGGCTCCGGAGACACCCCCTCCTTCCTCCTCCGGGAGGAGC
>CM053607.1:60835017-60852368 GCA_028646535.1 Procyon lotor
TTTTTTTGTGGTGAGTTTTTCCACCTTGTCATTTTATCGAGATGAGAATAGATGAGTGAAGAGAAAAATACTCTGGAGCTCCACAGTTTTCACTGATTGATTAACTAGGTCTTGGCTGGATATTCTCATTGATCTTCTGGGGGAGGGCCCCATTGCTGAGATTCTCAAATGTCTTTGTCCAAGGCAGAATTGCACTGTCCTTGCCAGTGGATGGGCCAAGCAATTTGCTTGCATTTGGTCTCGGGAGTCTTTGTTCACTGAGTGCTTTCCGTACCACCCTGGAGGCCAGGAATGAAAATGGTGGCTTCCCAGTCCCTGACCCAGAGAGCCAAGCTCTTAGGGCCCTGCTCCTCAGCACACCCTCAGAGGAAAGCAGTCAATCACTCTCGTCTCCCTGGTCTCCCGCCTGCACTCAGAGCTCAGCCAGCCCATGATGGAGCCTTTCTATCTCTGGTGCTCAGCCCCATTTGGAGTCTGCCAACCCAGCAGATTCCTCCTCTGGGCTCTCGTTCTGCTCCTCCCAGAGGATGAAGGAGGTGGTCTCTCTGGAGCTGCCTCTTGTGGGATCTCTGCTCCAAGAGCAGGGGCCCTACTGTGCCTCGGATCATGGTCTAAGGCAAGCCTTAGCTGATAGCTCACTGAGCAGCTCCTTCTCAGCTACCGGCTTCTCCCTGATACCTGGGAGCTCTGCCGCACTCAGACACCCCCAGTTCCTCTCTGACCCCATGCGTTCTGAAACCATACTTTTCCCATGAGGGCTAAACCCTCCGCTTAGCCTCTGGAGGGATATCCCTTAGCAGAGCAGACTTCTAAAAGTTCCGATTTTGTGCTCTGCTGCTCTGTGGCTGCTCGGAGCCACCATCCCCCCCCATCTCTCTTCCCATTGCTTTGGATTCACTTTTTCCACGTGCCCTACCTTCTGGAAAGTGGCCGATTTTCTGCTCCTAGAATTGCTGTTTTTCCTCTCTTCTCTCTTCTGTTGAGTTTGCAGGCTTTTAGAATGGTTTGATAACTATCTAGCTTAACTTCTGGGATCTGACACTATCTCAGTTTCCTACTCTGCTGTCTTGCTCCTTCCCCTGTGTCTGGCTTATTTCAATTCACTAATTGAAATAGTTTTAAAATGTAATCATCTTATCAATAACAATTTCTCAATAGAAAATAGATCTATCTTACCAAGATGATTTTTTTAATGTAGTGGCTTTTCCTTATATATTACTTGATTATCATTCTGTGATCAATTGAAAATCAAATCAAAACCATTCCTAAACATAGCTGTGATGGAAAATGTAAATCAAAACCATAATGAGATATCACCTAATATCTGTCAGAATGGCTAGAATCAAAAAGACAAGAAATAACAAATGTTGGTAAGATGTGAAGAAAAATGAACCCTTGCACACTATGGTAGGAATGCAAATTGGTACAACCACTGTGGAAAACATTATGGAGGTTCCTCAAAAAATAAAAAATAGAAATATTGTATGATCCAGTAATTCCACTATTGGGTATTTACCCAAGGAAAATTAAAACACACACCAAAAAAAAAAAAAGAAAGAAAAAAGAAAATTAAAACACTATTTTGAAATGATATATACACCTCTTTGTTTGTTTATTGCAGCATTACTTATAATAGCCAAGATATGAAAGCAACCTTTGTGTGCATAGATAGATTAATGAACAAAGAAGGTGTGAGATATATATATATATATAAAATATATATTATAATTATAATTATACATAATATATATTATATATTATATAATATATATATAATATTATATATTATATATATTATACATAATATAATTATATTGAATTAAATTTAGTTAAATATAATTATAATATACATTTTCATATATAATTATATTATAATTATAATGCATATTTGTATATAAATATAAATTTATAATATAAATTTATAATATAAATTTAATTTTATTAAATTTATTAAATTTAATAAAATAAATTTAATATAAATTATATATATTATATTTATATATAATATAATATATATTATAAATTTGATTTCATTAAATTTAATAAAAATAAATTTAATATAAATTTGCATTTATATATAAATATACATTATAATTATAATATAATTATAATATGATTATAATATACATTATAATTATAATATAATTATAAAATATATATAATATATATGTACAATGGACTCTCTCTCTCTCTCTCTCTCTGTATATAAATGAACTATTAGCCCTAAAAAAGATGAGTTTTTCCATTTATGAAAACACAGATATACTTAGAGGGTATTATGTTAAGTGAAATAAGTCGGAGAAAAATATATAATTTCACTTATACGTGGAATCTAAAAAACAGAACAAGTAAACAACAACAACACAAAAATAGAATCAGACCTATAAATACAGCGAAGAAACTGATGGTGGCCAGTAGGTCAGCAAAACAGGTGAAAGGAAGTGGGAGAGACAGGCCTCCAGTTATGGAATGAATAAATCATGGGGATAAAAAGTACGGCATAGGAAATATAGTTAATGATATTGTAATAGCATTGTATGGTGACAGATGGTAGCTACACCTGTTGTGAGCATAACATAAACCTGTTGAGTCACTATCCTATACACCTGAAATTAATGTAATACTGTGTCAACCATGCTCAAATTTTCAACATAAATAAGTAAATACAGCAGGAGGTGGTAAGAGACTTCCACTATTTATGTTAAACTATCTGAGGCGCTGAGAAAGCAAATTAACAAATACATAATATTTTCCTCTGTGTTAAAATGGTGAGTCAAAGAAAACCATAGCTATGATGATTAGTTTTATGTGTCATCGTGACTAGGCTATGCCCAGTTAATCAATCAAATACTCATCTTAATATTACTGTGAAGAATTCTGTAGTTGTGATTAACATCTACAATCACCTAACTTTAAGGAAAGGAGATTATCCTCAATAATGTGGGTGGCCCCCATCCAGTCACTCAAAGGCTTTTAGAGCAAAACTGAGGTTTTCCTGGGGAAAAAGAAATTCTCCCTCAACACTGCATGCAGCATTAGCTTCTGAGAGTTGCCAGCCTGAAGGAATGTCCTAGAGACTTCAAATTGGCCCCACAATTATGTAAGCCAGTTCTTTGAAATAAATTGTTTATGTGTCTGGGTGTATTCTATTCTGTTTCCTAGAGGCAGTGACCAATACATTCATAAATCATGATTCCATATCAGTTAATTCCTAATGAAATTCATAAATGTTGTATAAGTTTGTTTTAATTTAGGTTCCTTTTAAGCAGTGTTGTGTGGGAGTGTGTTCCTGTATACATGTACATGTGCATATATGCATTTTTCTCTGTTTGAAAGACTTTCTGCTGATTTTTTGTTGTTGTTTGTTTGTTTGTTTATTTTTATTTGACAGAGAGAAACACAGCGAGAGAGGGAACACAAGCAGAAGGAATGGTAGCGGGAGAAGCAGGCTCCCTGCCGAGCAGAGAGCCCGATGCGGGGCTTGATCCCAGGACCCTGGGATCTGACCTGGGCCGAAGGCAGACACTTAACGACTGAGCCACCCAGGTGCCCCTGCGTGTGTGTTTTTATCTCATCTACAGTTTCTTGTCTGTAAAAAACTACAAGTTACCGACACAACATCATCCCTCACTTCTTTGCAGACAAAATCACAATTTGCTCATTACATTCCTAAGAAAATTTCTCCATGCTCAGCTAAGGGGTAAATCTTATAAATCTGAGCCTATCATGATAATATTATTTATCTTTCCAGTGATTGGTCAAAGATTGAGCTTATGACAAATTTCTGGAAATTGATACACAGTGATAGATCTCTGGAAGGTCTGCAAGAAAACTAGAAGAGACCATTCCTTTTCTCCTTCTGAATATTGTGTTGTCAGATAAAATGCCTGAAATTGGTGCAACTGTCATTCAACTATGATGATAGCTAATCTGAATTAAATAAGCCTTTTGGGACATTTCACATTTTCTTCTTTTTAGCTAATCTAGGCTAGATTTTTCTGTTACTTGTAGCCTAAGTCACCCTAACATACATACTTTCATATCTTTCTTTAGAAATTGTGACAAGATATGTAACACCAACTACCAAGTCCACTGTATTTCAACTGAGAGGGTAATTTAAGACTTGAACATTAAACACCAGAATATTACAGTATATTCAGTGAAACCTAATATCTTGGAAGAGACTCTTCAAAGACCTAGTTTAAGTGAATATAACTAATGACACTTAATTGCAGATTTTTTTTGGCTGGTTTCAGTCAATTGAAGGCATTATTAACGTGGAGTGCAAATGGATCTAAATTCAAAAAAGCATTCATTCCAATTCTGTTCTCATAATACTAATAGAGTATAGACCAATCTTTGTTAACTACTGAAAATACTTCTCAAGCATATCTGATTAATTGGGTAGACTGATAGAAATCTCTATTTGAAGAGCAGAATATTACCTTATCAGATTGCTCAACTTTGATTCTTTTTCCAAATTAGAAGAATTTATAAAAGAATTACCTGAGAGACTATGCCACTAATAACCATTCATTTTCTTTTATATACTGCCTAAAATAGGAATGTTAATTATTTTATATTTTTAATGATAATAAAATGTAATGTAGTCTGTACTCTCTCTTGCTATTGATCTGAACTAAATAGTAAAATGACAAAAATGGCAACAACAACTAAAATAACATTTTAATCTCAAAGCTTTGTTTAAAGACCAATACGTACACAGATATCTCTATGAATCATGCCTGTCTTAATTCGCCTACTTATTGCAAATATTTAGCAAGCTGTATATTTTCTTTCTTCCTTTTTTTAAAAAAAAGACTTTATTTATTTATTTGACACAGAGAGAGAGAGAGATCACAAGTAGGCAGAGAGGTAGGCAGAGAGAGAGGGGGTAGCAGGCTCCCTGCTGAGCAGAGAGCCCGATGTGGGGCTTAATCCCAGGACCCTGAGATCATGACCTGAGCTGAAGGCAGAGGCTTAACCCACTGAACCACCCAGGTGCCCCAAGCTGTATATTTTCAATACTCAGTATGAAATGGGAGTTTTCAACTTTTTGTATTTCACTCTGTGTTGGTAGGATTTTCTATATCTGACCTATGAAGTTTGCATTTGTTTTTGCTTTTTTGTTTTTTTGTTTTTTGTTTTTAGTGTGCTACTTAGATAATAAAGAGGTTGACTTGACCCAGTATTCTAACAACCGATAAAGGAAGGAGTCACTGGAAGCTAGAGTTCATTCAGGTCTTTCGCACTGATGAGGCAACATCTTAGGAGATCAGGCTTTTCCACTGAGGAGCAATAAAATGTCATTGGTTTCTCATATTGTCTCTTCTGTCACTATCCGGAGAGGAGTCCTGTAATCTCCTGCTTGCATGAGAGTTAGTATGGGAAGGTATGGGTCAGTTTTAGCCTCGTTCTCAAAATTTATGGGGCTGAGGTTCTTACCCCTCAGTTTGTCTATTTCCTCCAAATCCTTTCAAAATGCTCCCAATCTCCACACTCCGCTCTGCCCTCTATGTCTGATACAATGAGAGAGGCCAGTTTCCTGACTACAAATCCAGAAGGTGACCTAACTTCCCCTCTAACTTCTGATACAAACCTTTAGCTAATCTTCCTATGTTCACCCAATCCCTACATCTTGGCCTTCAGCAAAACCAGGAACCTCAAATTACTGAGGATGTGTGCAGTTTTCTGATCTTATTGATCTTGCTATTTATTAGAATTCCTCTGTCTTTACCCTGCTGAGACTTAGAGGTTCTTCAGTCTGAAATATAGGTTACCATCCATCCTTCATTTGTCCAATTTCTGGTCAACAGTTGTTTGACATTCTGTTCTCATTGTCTTTGTGGTCTTATAGCTTTTTAATAGTTGCACTGTTATTTCTGTGAGATAGCAGGATGGAGTAAAAATAAATGCAGTGTATCAATCTTGCACATATAAATACAGGTACTCTATAAAATGGTAGTGTCATATTGCCACACATTCTTATATTTGCCTTATGTGTTCTTCTATGCTTTAGAATGATTACAAAAAAGAGAGGTGAGTTAAATATATGTAAAATTTATAGCATCTGACATTTCATAAGAATTTTAATTATATATTTACCAATTTACTTTGTAAAGTGAATTTGATTTTTTTAATTTTAAAAATATTAAATGATATATATTAACATTAAAACCAAAACAATATAACTGATGACATTAGTATTGAATAAACACAGAAACATAAAAACTGCAATTTGCCACTCTCTAATAAATCAGAATTTAACAAATTTCTTTTACCACACACAGGCAGTATGTTTTTACACAAGATCTGTTTTGAAAACTGAAAAACTGTACCTGCAAAATTTACAATCTCGTCTTCACTGATTTCCTGACACTTGTCCTGCTATGAGACACCATAATCTTTGAAAGCTGGAATACTCTAAATTTAATGAATATTCACAGGTTTTAATATTACAGTAAACACATGATTTGATCAGAAGACAAAAACTCTTTAGCATAAAATGCCCAAGAAAAACTGAGACTTTCTTGTGTATATTGCTTTCTAGTCATTTTGACCCAAAGGGATCTGTAAGAATATTTCAGAAACAATGCCTCCTTATTTCAAAACCAAAATTCTGAATAGTCTTTTATGTCTCCTTTATAACCTAAGTATGTAATAATAATTACTGGGCATTTTCAGAGATTTTTAGCCTGGGTAGTTTTAGTATCATCCAATGCAATATAATAGATTCCAGTAAACCTTTGTGTGTTAATAGAGGGATTTCTGGCAGGATAACAAATGAAAGCCTGTGACTCAGAACTCCATAGGTTTTTTATAACACATGCGATTGAGAATCATTTTTAAATTTTTAATATCCCATGATAATCACCATTAACTTATGGTATTAAACATTTTTCCTGGACAGTTTTTATTGGGATGTTCAACTAAAAGTTTCATTGTTAGTTTGTCACTTGAAGTTGGGCATAGGAAAGATTGGCTCTTATGGTATTCATTGTGATTTAATAATATTAAATATATTGAATGTATTGAGCCATATTTGGGTGTTGTAAACTTTTGTCCCTAAGTTGATTAGATTGCTATGGTTTTGAAGGAGCTGTAGTTAATTATTTTTATGCAGAATGGGTTATACTTTAATTCAAATCTGTCTGATAAACTGACAGTTTATCAGTTCTCCACCTATCAGAGAGGTGGAGAGGAATGAACTGAAACTCGTTTTTTTTTAAATTATAACATGTTTATACCCTCAAACCTGTAGCATAACAGTAGAGAAGTCAGCATTTTGTTTACGCCAAATACTAATTCCCTGGACAGAGATAGCCTCATAAGCTTATATCTGAGAGTCACAGAAAGGGAACTATGAAGAGAAACTGGATAATTTTTTGTTTCTCTCTTTCAGAGTAGCTGTTTACTTGTTTGAGCTAAGTTATCAAGGGCTATAGGTCTACCTTTCTTGACTGTAGCTTGCAGAATATGAGATGTGGTTTCCCAGAGGTTGAGAGACAGTTCTCCATGTGTCTCACATTGCTGCATGTCTTGTGAACAGAAGCACTGACTGTCTTCCGGAATATCTTTTGTATATAGTGAACAGCCTTGGAAGACAGAGATATTGTCACCCGTTGGAGCAAAGAGCAAGTTTGCTTCTATCCTTGGAAACTAGACATAATTTCACTCTCTGAATAGTTTTCTTGGTATTCTCTGGAGTAAAAGACAGACATGCTTGCTGTCCATAGCAATCCATCGCATGTACAGATATCATTTTGTCTTCTTTACATTTCCCTGAAGAATTTGGGTTTGAGGAAACAGCACAGGAAAATGCTATACTCTGACTACTGTTATTACTGTGAGTGATAAGCCATTCTTTGTCTCTGACTGAGGTGTCTTGTATCTTCTGTCAGTGTTCATTAAACTATCATAGATCAGCTTGTTAGCTTGCAAGTCAGGTAAAATTTCAGAATCCATAATTTTCACAGAAGAAAACCTCCTATTTCCTTGCTTCGAATTCCCCCACTCACCTTTTCTCAATTTCTTACAAAGTTTCGCTAAGTATCTTGCCCTCACTTGGTACTTCACTCTTTTGGAGATATTCAAAGAGATCTTGTTTAATTTAGGAAAATGTACAATTTCTGAAGGTACATAATCTCTTAATTTAAGAGAACACTAACTTTAGGAAAGATAGTTTTGGTTGAAAATTATATTCTTAAAACATTTTTACAAAAAAAGTTAATTGCATGTGGCTTTTCAAGTGTGTGAAAGCTCAGAATTTATTTTTACATCTCTTTTTCTTTGACCTTAAAACCATTTAGAGTCAAAAGGACATTACCACCTAATGCTAGACTTCACACTCTCTCAGTAGGAACATTTGAGTATGAGGAACTACAGGTCAACCCCATTTCAACGTGGCTTTTGTCAGCTCTACAGATCTAGTCAAATTCTAGCCTGCCTCATCACAGGAATTCTATTTCAGATTTATACATCCTAAAGGGACATTCATGGCAGTGTGAAATGTTCTTCTTTCTGTTTCTAATAGAATTAAGGGCATTTATAAATCTGCTATGAATGCAAGTGACACTAATTTGATTGCTAATTCTGATATGTGCTTTGGTGCATATTCATGTTTATTACTTGCATTTAATGACTGCAGATGGGTAGAAAAGTCACACAAGTCAGTGTCTTTCTCTCTAGGGAGCTAGTAAATGAAACTCTGAGATCTAGCCTTGGGTATTAATATCTGGCAAATAACTTTGGCTCATATTCTAATTTGAATTAATTATTTTCATTATAAATTGTGGTTTCTTTAATGTTAAAGTTTCAAGTTTTGGAATGTTACATAAGATAAACTGCATCATAGAGGTCAACCCTACTCTTTATGAAACTATGATGATCCCACCTACTATACAGGCAATTGTATGTGCCTGTATACTGTATATGCCTTTATTTTTATGGGGAAATAGACCTCATTATGTCATCAGTATTGCCATATATGCTTTTCAAAATAACAAAAATAACTTGGACACTCATTTGTTAACTTATTGATTTGTGGGCAAATGATAGGCTACAGAGTTGGTTTTTAAGTCTTTAAGCTATCTGCTTTTGTTAAGTTTTAGAATTATATATTTCTTTGAAGGATTATAGTCAATATTTATAATATCTACATTTTAAAATTAAGGAAACTAAGGATAGAGAATGATGGTTTCTCAGTTCATAGGGGCACAACAGGGGACCTAATACTAAAGTTCTGATTCAGAGTACTATATCAATAGCATCAGAATTACCACAGGAGTCTAAGTATATAAATATTATACATATATATACCTATACACACACACACACACACTTTATATGTATATATACACACCTGATATATATACACTTTATATATACTTTAAATATATCATATATATCACACACATCCATATTACTTGGGCCCATTCCAGGAAATTCTGTAATAGCAAGCCTAGAATCAGTGTCAGATGCTTCTGATATATGGCTAGATTTGGAAACACTGATCAACCTAACATTGCCTCCTTCAAGAGAGAGACACGTTCACCAACTAGATCATAACAAAAGAAAAAGGACTTCAAAAGGAAATGAATGCATCAAAATAGCAAGGGCATGGGGAAGTCTTTAAATGAGTTGTGCACTTGTTGACAGTCATCTGTGTGGGCAATCTAACATACTGAAAGTTTCCCAAGAATCTAGACATTTATTATAAGCTTATATTCACCTGCTTCATTCAGTGGTTATATTTTGGAGCACATATTGCCAGCAGAGATATGGTGATGAATAAAGATACACACAGTATCTAGCATGGGGATATTTAAAAATAACTTATATATGTATTATATACAATTTTATTATATTATTAAAATTATAAATGTATTTGTATTAAATATATTATATATCTATATGATATATAAATATTATTAAAATTATATATATATAATCTTAGAGATATTCTGAAGGACATATGAAAGTAGAAAGCAAAATAAAATTCAGATTATGGGGCGACTGGGTGGCTCATAATCTGAATTATGGGATGGATATCCATAGAAAAGGAATTGAGAGGAACAACAGAAAAGAAGATAAATAGCATTCACTTCTTTAGAGCATGTGCATTGAGCCTTCAGTATTTGCCAGATACTTTGATCAATATTCTAAAGTATAAAATAATTAAAACAGTTCACCTTCTAATTTAGGTTAGATACATATTTGAAATAAATTTGTGAGCATAATTATAAAAACAATTTTTTTTATATTTGGGTTTGATAGAATTTTAAATGGCTTTCAAAGAAAAGTACATAAATTTGGCAATATATATAAAGGACACTAAAACTTCAGTACATAAACTTTTTGTGGGATGCTAGAGAGTAGTTTTTGTCCTTAAGCGTTCAGCATCCCTATGTATCAGTTAGCATATACTAGCCAGAGAATGACAAGTACTGGTTAAATTAAATGGGGAATTGCTTACAGGAAAGATGGCAAAGAGAGGTTCTATTAAACTTACATTTCCAGACACTTGTATTACTAACAATACAGCTACAGTTTACTGGGTTCAATTATCATTGCAAATTGGCAAACAGCACTTGCCAGCCTTCTAATCATTCAATATAGTCTTTCATGTTCAAGCACAGCTGACAGTTTAGTTGAATAGTTAATGTCAAAAATTTCTTCATTTCCATCCATACATACAGAGCAGTGAGATGGCAAACAGGAAAAAAAAATACGAAGTTTTGCATCTCTGTTTCCTATTTTTCACATAGTTAAAATGAGTGGTAGATTGTCTACTTTGCTGGTTGAAATTTGGAAATAAATTTAAGTAAATTCTCTAACTGGACCTGTTTTCTTCCAAGTGCTAAAGTATGCAGGCTATAGTGAGATTTTCACATATTGCTCAAATTTGTAGGGCTTATTCCCTGGACAATTTTTTTTTTAAGATTTTATTTATTTATTTAATAGAGAGGAGAGAGATCACAAGTAGGCAGAGAAGCAGACAGAGAGAGAGAGGGAAGCAGGCTTCCTGTTGAGAAGAGAGCCCAATGAGGGGCTCGATCCCAGGACCCTGAGATCACAACCTGAGCAGAAGGCAGAGGCTTTAACCCACTGAGCCACCCAGGCGCCCTCCCTGGACAATTTATCAAAGGTCAAGATTACACTTTTGCCAATAAAAATAATAAAACTACATTTTGTGTACTTTGTAGACTCCTACTCCGTACTTTACAGACAAGACCCGCATAATTATCTCTATAGAAATAGATTATAAAGTGTTGCTCAATTTTTATTCTTTCTCTTTGAGTAATCTTTTGTCTTCTCTGCACTCCCTCGTATGAAGCAGATTATTTTTTAACAAATAAGTCATTGATATTGTTTGACAAGCCGTTGAATTATATGATCACCTAGTTTCCTGACAGAATTTAATTCAAACTATAGTTCTCATCTTCCCACTGCAGATAGGAAGAAATTCACACCAGAGGAGAAGCATGTTATGTTAGTAGATCACAACTACAATCACCAAAAAATGGCTCTGGAGGGAAATAATTTTGAAATTTTATGTTGGGGGCAGGTCTCTTGTATATCCCTTCAGCCTGACAGAGAATTTGTATTTTTTTTTTTCCCTGAAGGAAATGCCTTGTAGGATAAAACCTACTAATGTCTAGTAGGTTTTAACTTGCATCTTCTACATGGGAGGTATTTGGTAGTACCAGTCTGGCTGTGCAACTTGAACTTGTCATTGAGTGCCCTCCGTGGAATTCAGCATTCTTTATACAGGCTTAAAATGCAGTTTTATAAACCGAGGGTTGCTGCAGGAGCGGAGGTGTGGGGGGGATGGGGTAACTGGGTGATGGGCATTAAGGAGGGCACCTGATGTAAAAAGGACTGGGTGTTGTATGCAAATGATGAATCACTAAATTCTACCCCTGGAACTGATAACACACTCTATGTTAACTAAATTTAACTTAAATAATTTTTAAATGTGGTTTTAATTAGTTACATGAATTTTTTGTCTCATTTTATCTAAGATACTAACATATTATCAAATATAAATAGAATTTAAGTATCTCTATCTAAAGATACTTTTTTTTCCCCTGCAACTTAACCATCTTTGTTTGGGTGAACACACACACACTAACTAATAAATTAAATACACTTTCTAACTTGCTGATTCATTTTTCAGGGTTAGAGGTGAATGCTCAATGATTTCTACCACAGTTAATATAAACATTGACCTGATCAAATGCAGAGATCCCTGTATACCATTAAATAGCCACAGATTTATCACTTCTGCCAAGGTTTTGCTCCCAGAATCTGATTAAAAAGCATAGGCCAATGTCTCCTTTTATCTACTTATTTTGATTTCCTATTTGGATCTCTTCACTGGCAGTGTTCTCATGACTCCTTGTTGTTTAGATGCTTTCTAGCATTTATTGTCTTGGTTTTTCTTTCAGTGGTACCACAGTTCAACTGCATGATATACTTACCTATACCAGGATAATCCACATACTCATCATTCAGCCATCCTAAATATAATTATAATGCTGTGGCATAATAGGGAGGAAAGCAATCACCAAGACCCTAGGATTTTAAAGTTGGTATAGAATGCTAATAAAATACACCGTATGCAAATAAAATGCACCAAGTGAACAAGAGTTTATTATTGAAATCTCAGCAAGGCATAGAAGTTTTGGTTTAAATGATGATGTTATTTAGAAGAATAGTCTTCTGGAGAAGTTAATGGAACTGAGTCCTTATTACTGGTTTGTTCAAACCCACGTGGGCACTCATCTCACTCAAGCATTTGTTAAAACAAATGACTTTTGCTTCCTAATGAGCAGGCTGAATTTATACCTCCCTTAAATAAAGGAGAAAAGGTTGATATGCTAAGGCTACAAGATCTTTGGGTATAAATGATAGCATATTGTGCTAATTTATTAATCTTATATTTTTTTATAAGAAGGGAGAGAGGAAATAGTAGAGTTATTGCTAATTAAAAGGTAGGTAGATTGTTTCCTTCTCTAGTCACCAAAAATACGCATTAAATTTTCTCTGTATATAGTAACTCTGTGCCATTGATGTAGTTTCTCTATTTTTGTATGATTTGTGTTTTTATTCACTATATTTTGTGATTAATATCTATATTCTATTTCAGAAAACTCAACAATTAAAAGGAAATAACCATAAATATAAAATTATTATTTAATACTCACTTATCTTTAATTCATTACTAGAAAATGTATTATGCATCTATAATATGAGAAAAATGGGGAAATTGAGCTCTATAACAAATTAACAATATTTTTGGACCTTCTGTTTGTACAATGTTTTGAAGTACTTACTCATAGTTTCTTTCTATGAAAATTTGAATTTGCAGTAGCTAGGTAAAAAAGTGCTGTTAAAATTACTTAATGAAGAGCATGGTGAAGTCATTATAAATGCTTTCATATGGAGTATGTTCTACTGTATAATGAAAGATAATTATGCTACTTTTTACATTAATGTGTTAGTGTATATGTGTAAATAATATAGAATTAGTAACATGTCCTTTTATATAATAGAATCTGGGAAATGGTCCCTTCTCCTTAAGCTACATTCAGTTTTACCTTGTCCTTCAAAGTACATAAGGCCCAGATGGAAACAATGTACTCATTTAAAATCAGCAAAAGAAAATGCAGTTTTGTGATGTCATTTGAGAGAGTTTCATTTTATTGAAGACAGAAATGACCTCAGTACCTATTCTCATATTGTAAGAAAAATGAAAATCTCAAATAATATAGCATCTTGAGAATAGATGAAATTTCTTCTTTGTAAATGGATATAGATATCTATGTATATATATACATAGATATAGATTATACATACACATACATAGATATAGATATATATGTACACATACATAGGTATATATTTATACATGTAGTTAGTTTAAAGTCTCATTGCCTATGGATCTCAATGGCATTATCACTATCAAAAAATTAGACAACTTTCTTTTAGATTTATTTTAGGATTCATCCCATGAGTTTTCCACATTATATTATGGAACATTAATAATTTATAACTAACTACCAATGACATATTTAAGGCAAAAAATATTAGTAAGACTAAAAGCAATAGAAGCATATGATATGCAGATAAAAATGGGAATATAATATGATGAATTATTATAATACAGGCTTTTATTTTAGTTGAAGCATTTCTCATTTCAGGCAATCACCGAGATGCTTAAGATTAACAAAGACTCATCTAATTTGTGCTGAGTTTGAATTAAGAGGTTGATATCTTAAAGCAGCATTTCAGTAGACAGGATTTCCCAGGTCACATTTTCATAATCCCCATTTTTCATGGGATAACCACTTTTCACATCACATACTAATTTCACACTTGTGACAGTCCTTATTAATATCAGACCTAAATGTCATTGTTATGTCTCAGAGTTCCTGGAATAAAAAAGGAGTTGTACTTTTTCCCTGCCACAACATAACCTTTGCTAATTAGTTAAATCCTAAATTTCACTCTATTTTTATTATTATATTTGGTTGGTTAATTTATCATTTGCTTTTCATGTATTTTACCTGTTGCTGAATATGAGAGCTAAATCGTGTAAGAATAACAATAGATAAATATATAGATAGTTAGAAAGACAGTAAGACAGATAAATTGGTGTGGTAGATATAATTATTGTTTCCCTTTCTTTGGGAAAGCTAGATGCCTCACTTTTAGTTTTCACAAATGGAAATAAAATGCCTAGCCACTGGTCATTGAGAAGAACTCTGAAAAATCTAATAATGGAAATGTACCTGTTCTAGGCAAAAAACCTAAATCTTATGTTATTGTAAACCATGTATATTGCTTCAAAGACAAATATCTACAAATATTATTCCTTCTTTCTTTGACCTGAAGTGTGGCCAGACAGTGACAAACAGTTTCCTTTCACATATTTACATTCTGTAGACTCTTACTTTCTTGTGAAGATGTTTTTCTATTTTTCTTGATGAAGCAGTTACAAGACAGGCATAAGCTTCACCTCATTTCAGAACAAGCACTGTAAAATTAGTGCAGAATGTGGTGTATGATCCTGAACAAATCCTTACTTTGGGAAACACACTAACATTGGATTGCTATGCCTTTAACCATGGTTCCAAAAGATACAAGGGCAAGGCTACACCTCTGTTGGTAGGAGGTAACGTTCTAGCTATAAAGTATGAACATTTGCATTGTCAGTCAACCTAGGAAATAATAGATCATGCATAATTTGGACAGCAAAGTACCATTAACAATGTGTTTCAAATCTAGGATAACCAACACAATCATGCTCATTTTAAATGTTAATTGTGGTCTTGTCTGCAACAATAAAATGTATTAGCTAAGAAGCATTTTCATCATTACTATCAACAACATCATTTTATCATTATTATCATTGTACCCATTCTGTAGCAAGAAACCTCTGGAGTGGGACTGGGAACATTTTAATTTGTAATGAGTACCTGGAGCTACTTATGTTCCTTAAAGTAGTTTAACCCTTATTTAACTTAAATAACGCTCATCTTCCAAGTTTCTGTTTCTATAGCTACCCAGTGGGGACTAAGAAATTGATTATCTGGGAGGATTCTAATGCAGGTGGTGAATGAACATTCTTAAGGAATATTGGATGGGTGCCTGGGTGGCTCAGTCGGTTAAGCATCTGCCTTCAGCCCAACTCATGATCACAAAGTCCTGGGACAGAGCCCTGCATTGGGCTCCCTGCTCAGAGTGGAGCCTACTTCTCTCTCTCTCTCCCTCTGCCCCTCCCCACTGTGCTCTCTCTCTCTCTCTCTCTCAAATAAGTAAATAATAAAATCTTTTTTTAAAAAAGTAATACTGCAATAAGTTGTGGGGCAGTTGAGATTTTTTTTCTTTTTTCCTTCCTTCCTTCTTTCCTTCCTTCCTTCCTTCCTTCCACTGTCACTCTTTTTCTTTGTGCTCCTGAATTCTGGACAATAAACACATGACTCACTTCAATGGGAAACTAAGGATAATTTGTAGCAGTCCTCTAGAGAAGGCTGGGGACTGTGTCAGAGATGCTACAAGTAGTGGTGTGTGTCCATGGCATATTGCAGAAGGCACATCCAGTTGCAATTTGACATTAAGATCTACATTGTACATTCATCTTGTGATCCTTCCAGAAAAGAATGATACTAGTTTGGTTTGGAAGCTTGGTCTGGGATTTGGACAGAGTAGTGAATGTAAAGTCAAACCTTGAAACCCGTCTGCCAATAAAAGTCCACAAATGGCCAAAAGATTAATGCGAGATTAAGAAGTAATAAGAGAATAGGATAAGTGGGTACTTTGTTGGGATCATTCTTTAGTTCAGAAGAAAGATAAGAAAATTGTGATGAAGGGCAAAAACAGATGATTTTCTGTAACCATTACTCTAAATGATAATAGCAGTTCTTACCTATTTTAAAGTTTATATACATTCTATTATTTATAGCAATGTACAATCTATTATTTATAGCTATGTACAAGTGATACTATATTTTATTATATATATATATGTATTTTATTAACATATAATGTATTATTTGCCTCAGGGTACATGTCTGTGAATCATCAGGCTTACACATTTCACAGCACTTACCATAGTACATACCCTCTCCAGTGTCCATAACCCAGCCACCCTGTCCCTACTTTCCCTATGCCCAAGCCACCCTCAGTTTGTTTCATGAGTTTAGGAGTCTCTTATGCTTTGTCTCCTTCCAGATCCCATCTTGTTTCATTTCCCTCCCCCAACCCCCCATGACCCCCTACCCTGCCTCTCAAATTCTTCATATCAGAGAGATCATATGATAATCGTCGTTCTCTGACTGACTTATTTCGCTTAGCATAATACCCTCTAGTTCCACGTCAATGCAAATGGCAAGATTTTGTTTCTCTCGATGGCTGCATCAAGTCATTGCAAATGGCAAGATTTTGTTTCTCTTGATGACTGCACAGTATTCCATTGTATATATGTACCAACTCTTCTTTATCCATTCATCTGTTGATGGACATCTAGGTTCTTTCCATAGTTTGGCTATTATGGACATTGCTGCTCTAAACATTCGGGTGCATGTGCCCCTTCGGATCACTACATTTGTATCTTTAGGGTAAATACCCAGTAGTGTGATTGCTGGATCATAGGGTAGCTCTATTTTCAACTTGTTGAGGAACCTCCATACTGTTTTCCAGAGTGGCTGTACCAGCTTGCCTTCTCACCAACAGTGTAGGAGGGTTCCCCTTTCTCTGCACCCTCGCCAACGGAGGGTTGGCTGTAATCCAAGGGAACTTCGCTGTAATCATCAAGACAATGTGGTACTAGAACAAAAACAGACACA
>CM053607.1:60852468-60873005 GCA_028646535.1 Procyon lotor
AGACAATGTGTACTAGAACAAAAACAGACACATAGATCAATGGGACAGAACAGAGAGCCCAGAAATGGACTCCCAACTCTATGGTAAACTAATCTTTGACTAGGCAGGATTGGTGGAGCTTGGATTATAGCCAAGCTCTTTGTAATAGAGCTTGAAGTCTGGAATTGTGACGCTGCCAACTTTGGTTTTCTTTTTCAACATTCCTCTGGCTATTCGTGGTCTTTTCTGGTTCCATATAAATTTTAGGATTTTTTGTTCCATTTCTTTGAAATAAATTGATGGTACTTTGATAAGGATTGCATTAAATGTTTAGATTGCTTTAGGTAGCATATACATTTTCACAATATTTGTTCTTCCAATCCATGAGCGTGGAACGTTTTTCCATTTCTTTGTGTCTTCTTCAATTTCTTTCATGAGCACGTTGTAGTTTACTGAGTACAGACTCTTTGCCTCTTTGGTTAGGTTTATTCCTAGGTATCTTACGGTTTGTGGTACAATTATAAATGGAATCGACTCCTTAATCTTTTTTCTGTCTTGCTGTTGGTGTATAGAAATGCAACTGATTTCTGTGCATTAATTTTATATCCTGACACTTTACTGAATTCTGATACTATATTTTCAAATAGTTCATCTCATTTTGTTTCCACAGAACCTTTATGAGATAGGTTTGGCAGGAGTTGACCACTTACTTTTTTAATGAAAAAAATAGCAACCTAAATTATTTCCTCAACTTTCCTTCTTAGTCCTAAAACATCTACTTTTCCTGCGTAGGTAGATGCTAATAAAGAAGAAGTACTAGGAGTTATAGCCCTATAGTAAGTTTACATAGCGAAAGCTTGTGAAGTCATATTCATTTGATCAAGAGAGTGATATACAACATTTGTTAATTTGCTGAAGGAAAGATTGTTTAGTTTAGCATAGCCAGCTAAATTGAAAAATAACAGTAATTTCATTTTTAAGTCTATGGAGAACAATTATAGTATCTGGGAATTGAAAATGATAATGAGACATTTAATATTGATTTTAATAATTTTAAATGGGTTATGGGTTTGCAGCATCAAAGTACCTGTATTCAAGTTTAGTAATAAACTAGCCTCAAAACTAGCCTCTTTTGCTTGCTTGTTATAGCCATTTTTTTTTTCATTTAGCCTTCTTATTATTGGGTAATAAATGATATGAATGTGAACATGAAATTGTCTTAGGCTGTAAAGTTGCACCAGATATTATGTGGACCTAGAAGAAATTTCATATACTACTAAGAGCGTACTATCTCTTTACTTTCTATAATGCCACAAATGATTTCAACAAAAATGAGTCACAGTACCCAAGAAGAAGTAGATATTGAACTTTATAAAAGTACAAGCAGACCTTACCGACAGGCAGTTCATCATGCTTCTACATTTAGGTATTAATTTCAATTTCAATCTTCCTGTAAAACAAAAAGGAAGAATTTTTTATTATGGAGTAATGGCCTTGCTGAAGTGACATAAATTATAGCTGAAGACATTAAAGTTACACACTAAAGGCTACTTCCCACTCTTTTACCCCATGTATTTCTTTCCAGTACTGTCTGGATTGCTTCTAAAAATAATCTAGATTTTTACCAAACCAGGCTCTCTGCTTTCCATACAGGAAGGCTACAATGTCCTTATACAAGGATTGTCAGAAGCAATTGTGTTATTTGGCCTCACTTGATGGGATACCACATTGAGCATATCCGTGAAACCTTCTCACACTTACGTCACTATCATCTATGAATCTGAAAGCTACTAAAGTCTTACTTTGGCAGCCAAAAACAGTCAAGTTACAGACAAAATTATTAATTAGACAAGTACAAATTTTTATTTCTTCTGTCTTTTCTTGTCTTTCTTCTCCCGAATTATATTTCCTAGATTTTATCTATATTCAAAGTTCCTTTAACACTACTACATATTTTATTGAGTATAAGTGATCTCATAAGATCTATTTTAGCTCCAAGAGTTACATCTTGGAATATGGCCATGCAGCTTTATTCCAGGATATTTGGTGATGTGGAGGGACACCAAAAGATAGACAATTATGAAATAAGATGATAGTACCATAAAGTCAATGAGTGTAGAGTGCTTTCATATAAGGGCATCTTAAGCAAGTCTTAACGGTTCACAGAAGTAGGTTCCTCTAATAAGTGACATGGAAGTTGAGACTTGAAAGATGAGTTGGGGAATAGAAGTTGTCTGGAAGTACAGCAGAAGTGCAGGATGCAAGACCGGCAAAGTTGCCAACGTAAAGGATAATAGGAATGTTTCAGGCGTTGCAAACGATACTATTTTAATAAGAATATCATTTTTAAAAATTTTAGCTTCAAAGATATGAAAATAATATGGAAACATTAAAATTAAACTGTGCAAAATAATTTAGAATAGAAAATAAGTGTCCCTTAGCATACAAGCCATTGGTCTTATTCCCCAGAGAGAAATCATCCACCACTTATTTCATGCCGTTGTAGTCCATTTCAAAGTCTCTCCAGGCAATTGGGTATGCGTACATAGATAGTCCAAAGGTTTCTGTATCATTTTACATTAATAATATTTACAGGGTTTATATATCAATGTATAGAAATGTGCCTTATTCTTTTAAACCAGATAATATTTCTATTAGATATATTTACTAAATTGTTCCAAAAATTAGTTTTTACTTGCTTTAAAAACAATGTTGTAATTCATGTCAGTGGATACAAAATGAGTGGATCTATCTACAAAACAATTTCAATTTTGGTATTGCCAAGAGATTTTTGAACTGTTTATTTCAATTTAGTTAGAAAGTGTCAGAGTATCTGCTTCCACACTATTCTGAAATTAATGATACTTGAGCTGAAAATTATAAAATTGCAGATATATACACTTTAAATTGTTAAATATTGGTTATTTCCTAACATTCAACTTAATATTATAATGTTTATATTTGCAAAATTTTAAGTCAATTAATTTTTAAATTTATAATGTAAAGATAAATTAAAATATTTCCAGAACATTTTTTCTACATACCTTTCATATCCTTTGATTATTTTTCTATCAATTGTTTCCTTTCCTCTTATTAGGTTGTTCATCTTTATGATTTATATAATTTATGGAAATCATTATTATCATAAATGTTGCCTTTTTTTCCCTCTGGCTTTTATTATACTTTGTTCAGAGTGATTTTTACTATAGAAGTAGTAAAAAAAAATTATAAACAAAATTGTTAATCTGGAGTTTTATTTTGGATTTAGAAAAGTCCCTCCCAATCCAAGATTGTGTGTGTGTGTGTGTGTGTGTGTGTGTGTGAATCCACTATATTCCTCTAGTACTTTTACGTTTTCATTCTTTTAAATTTGGAATATTGATCCAGTTGAACTTCTTTTGTTATAATAGGTACAGAATGGCTCAATTTCATTTATTTCATAAAATTTAGAAAGTTATCATAACATCACTGAATAAACAATACATTTTTTCCGCAGTGATTTGAATTGCAAGTTGAAAATACACGTATCTGTTAGCATTTTTATTCCCCCTGGTTTTCTATTATGATCTGCTGATCTTTTTGTCTGTTTATCCCTGTGACTACACTACATCATTTTAATTAGCATATGTTTAATATGAATTTTGGAAAATTACCCAGTAAAACTTGTCTATGTGGTTTCTTCTGACAGGTTTTACACATTTCTCTTCACAGAGCCAAGGTTTTATAAGTTACACATTTGCATTTACAAACAAAAAAAATCTGTTATTTTCGAGGTTCTTCTATCTACACACACATATGTGTGCATAGGGAGAATTGATGTCTTTATGATATTGATGCTTTAAATCCAAAACAATCATATTTTTTCATTTATGCAAATCTCCATTTAGATGCTTCCGTAAAATGTTAAATGTTTTATATCATTTTCTCACACTTTTTAAAAAAAAAATCATCCAGCTTTTACATACATTAGCTTAAAAAACACAAAGCAACAATGGCAATACCAAGAATGCGACCAAAGACGGCAGTCTCCTACCTCATAGACTTGCCAGCAGTGTTAGTAACTCTGTAGTTTAAAAGTAGAATTCAAACTTTACTTCTTGTGTCTCTTAATGAAGAAATTGAGACCCCTATATTTCCTTCTTTGTCTGCTGCGTCCACATTTCTGTTTACCATGAAATAACATTGTATCGTCAGACTTGTAACATTTTAATTCTGTTTCACACAACCATTATTGAAACTGTGGTATTTTGTTTAGACATTAATTCAAAAAATTAAAAATAAACTAATAAGGAGTATTTATAATATAATTTGAAGATGCCAAACTCCATCCAGAATTGAAAAAGAGAAAATCAGCCCAGACTGAAAAGAGAAAACATAATCCTTTCAGTCAGGATGGGGAGACAAGATAACTTCAGTTGCAAATTGAAAACATTGTTTCTTTCAAGTGCATGCAGCCCTTGTAAACTGCTTCAGCAATACCTTTCTGAGTGACTAATTCTTTCTTACCAATAATGCCTCAGAAATATTTTCGTTTATTACTATAGATACTCAATTGCTAAATTGCCCTTAATTCATGACAGCACCCAATTCCTAGTTAATTGCCACTTCTCCTAATTCCACTTTGGGAAGAGCAGAATTCAGAATATATCCTCCTTTTCTATCTTCTTCAAAAATGTTCAGCACAAACTTAACTTGCAAAAATTGTTTCCCTCCTCTTTCAGTTGAATAGCATTTCAGGGTTCACACTTCCCTTTGTTGAGTGATATTCTACAGTTCCTTCTTGAGAGTAAATAAATCTGATCCTGTCTGACTGCTAGCTGGTTCTTGGTAGTCTGGCTGATTAAGCTTTAACAACTTGGGGATTTTAAAAAGATTTGTTCAAGACTCTTGAAGTTATGGACCAGGACCACTGACTAGATAATAATGCATGTATCTGAGCCCGTTTGTGCCTTCTGATGTGATTAAGTTTGACATTGAACTTGGGCTTTGATAGCTTCACTGAGACTTTCAATGTTAGATTTATTTATTTCTCAGGATGTGTGTGTGTGTGTGTGTGTGTGTGTGTGTGTTTAAAAGATTGATATTTTTAGTTTAGGGAGAAAGAGAGAGAGAGAGAATGCTTGTGCAAGCATAAGCAGGGTGAGGGGAAAGAGAATCCCAAACAGACTCCCTACTGAGTGCAGAGCCTGCCCTAGAGAGACTTGGTCCCAGGAGCCTGAGATCATGACCTGAGCTGAAACCGCTTTACCTAAGCCCCTTAATTGACTGAGTCACCCAGATGCCCCTCAAGATATGTATTTTGATCATACTTTGGTGTCCTCTTGTGAATTTTGACTTTTAAGGTTTTGATTGCATATATTTTCTTTCATATGTCTTGTATGTTACCCCTATTAGAGGGAATCTATAAGAAAGGGCTGGTCTGTCATGATAAACTTACTTTTAATTGGCCCAAGAGCTGAATTCAGAAAGTCTCCTCAGTCAGGCACCCTGTGGAAAGTTTGCTCTAAGTCACCTTTTTAAAGCCATATAGGGACTGTCCTCTGTGCAGCTTTTTATGTCCCTAAAACATCTTTGTTTAGCTCAGGGTTTTTTCAGAACCTTGCTGATGATATTTTTTTTTTTTTTCAAAAACTGGATTGCATATACTTCCTGTATATCATTCTTACCCACTATACTTTTCTCATTGGAGCATCTCACACAGCCTGTCCATCCACTGGGTTGGAAGCCCATTTTTCTCATGTATACATACTATGCTAATTCATTCACTTATCTCTCCAAATTGCACAATCCAATGAAGGACAATTTAACATCACTATAGCCACAGGAATTTGGGAATGTTTTAGTATGGACAAGATTTTTCATTTATGGGGTGCCTTAAAATAGAAAGACAATGACAAATGTATCTGCTCTGGTGTGTTGAAACTTCTAAAGGCAATTAGTACTCTATTTCCCTAAAAGACTTCTGGCAAAAGTGCGGTGGGTTGATAGAACATATCTACAAAATATAGATTCAAGTCCTAACCTCTAATACCTATGAATGTGGTCTTATTTGGAAATAGTCTTTCCAAATGTAATCAAGTTAAGCTGAATTCGTACTGTGCCCTAAATCCAATGACCAGTGTGTTTATAATGAAAGGAGAGGGAGACTTGTATACAGAAACACAGAAGAGAAACACAGGGAAGAGACCATGTGAAGACAGAGGCAAAAAACCAGAGCAATGCAGCTCCAAAGCCAAGCAATGCCAAGGATTATTGGCAACTACTACAAATTAAAAGAAGAAAGGATTCTTTTGCCCCTGCTGACAGCTTGATTTTTGAATTCTAGCCTTCAGAACTTTGACAAAAATTTGTTATTTTAAGCCACATGCTCTGTGGTAATGTTACAGAACCCCTAGGAAAACAATACAAAGGACAAATAAAAAATAAGAAAGACTTGAGACTGCTTCTCTTAAGGAGCCTTCTGAATTCTACTCCCCTTACCTTTATTGTTGCCTTTCTCCAATTCTTACCTTTCCTGACTTTTCAGTAATTTCCTATCCTTCTCCCAGACTCCATGGGCCATGCCTGGTACCCACTGATGCTTTTTTTCCTTTGATTTCTCCTTCGATCACACCTGTAAAACCCATGCAACCAGAGTTTGTATTATACCTGTCTAAAGCCAAAACATCTCTCCCCATTTTTTTCTCTTTATCTTTTTTATCCTCACTTGGGAAATTTAAAAGGTAAATTGATCAGAAAAAAGCAATCTTTTTGTCATTATGTGAACACTCTAGGAATATCTAGTTCAGATAAGCAGTTAAAAATGTGTAAGAAAAAGTTAATTAACTGTGATTCTTCTGCTTTAAGAAATGTGAACAAGTAAATTTAAATAATAGCTTTTGTTACTATAGTTACAAGATAAGAAGAAAAGGCTTTGGTTCAAGATAAAAGAGGAACCTTCAAAAATGATTTAAAGATTCTTTAAAATTTAGTTCATGAATATCAGATTCGTAAATTGTGTTTTTTGAAGTTTATGTAATATTTCTGACAAATAGATAAAATTTTGAACTAATTGAAGTGAGTAATCTTAAAGACAACCCTACATCACTATGGCTTATTATGTGAAGTAACATTCTTGTTTATATAAGACTGAATCTAAACTTCTCATAATTCAAAGTTTCTAGATATATTATCATTCTTTCTAAAAGTTGTTTACAATTACAATCTATAAAATAGTATTTAGCTATATGATTTATGATGATGGATATCTTTTTAAAGGTTTTTTTTTTTTTTTTAAAGATTTTATTTATTTGACAGAGAGAAACACAGCGAGAGAGGGAACACAAGCAGAGGGAATGGTAGCGGGAGAAGCAGGCTCCCTGCCGCGCAGAGAGCCCGATGCGGGGCTCGATCCCAGGACCCTGGGATCTGACCGGGGCCGAAGGCAGACGCTTAACGACTGAGCCACCCAGGCGCCCCTCTTTTTAAAGGTTTTTTAAATGAAACCTTTGCTGAGGTATATATACATATATAGATAGATAGATGTTTTGTATATATATACAATAAACTGCACATATTTAAAGCATGCAGTTTGATTTGTTTTCACATACGTATGCACTCATGAAGTCATCACACTATCAAGATATAAAAAAGTAGTCATTTTCTTCAAAAGTTTTCTTATCCCTTATTTTAATTTATCCCTCTTACCTCTCTATGCTCCACCCCCTCCTTCTCCAGAAAACTACTACTGGCCTGCTGTCACTCTAGATTAGTTTGCATTTTCTAGATTTTTATAAAAGTAGAATTTTACAATATGCTTGCTCTTTTGTCTGAATTTTATCATTCAGCATAATTACATGGAGATTCATCAATGTTATACTGTGTATCAATATTTTATTTCTTTCTATTGCTGGATAGTATATCATTATATGGATATCCCATAGTTTGTTTGTGCATTGACTTTAATGGCAATTAAATGGTCAGCTCTCTCAGGTGTCCTTGGTAACTTTTCCTATAAACTGATAACTAGCTATTCAATAGGCCTCAGAATATCTCCCCCAATCTTAGGTTCTATCTTATTACAAGTTGACAGTATTATATATCCCAAAGGACTCACACAATACGCAGTGCACTTGTCAGTAGCTATGAGCCGCCTTTCCTCACCATCTTAAATAATCTTTGCATACTCTAAAACTTGGACACCTAATTCTCTTCAGGTATTGGAAACAACACCAGAAAAAAAAGCTGTTGTTGCATCTTGATGTATAAGGACCTTATCAGGTACTGTTAACAACCAGCACATCAGTGAATGTCTTACAGTATTATCTTTGGATTCATATCTCTCCATTAAAAAATACTCAAATCACTGTTCCAAAAAACTTTCTTTATTAGATATTACAAGCTGAGGGTTCTTAAGCAACCCCCAACAAATACACACATATATTCCTATCCTTAAGCTTGCAATCTTTAGAAGAAGGAAGTAACTCCACCCAAGAATTTTGGATCAAGTAAATGACTGCAATGAGATGCAGGAATTTACAACATGAGATCTGCAGAACATGATCACAGATTGCTGTCTTAATCTTCATTATTTTGTTTTTTAGTTTCCTAGCTATCTTTTTCTTCTAGTTTAGAGCTACTTTTAACCATGTTACTTATAAGACCTCAATTCTTTTTTTTTTTTAAGACCTCAATTCTTAATATTGTTTTTTTACATCATTAGTTACGGTATGAGTTAAACATCTGTCTACAATTTGCTCATGATTTGACTAAAACATAATAGTTAAACTGACTATTGGATTTCCTTTGGATGCCATACAGTATCCCTTGGTGCCAATTTCTTATAATAGATCAATTGGCTTCCTTTTTTAGAAAGCAAACATCACAATAACCCAGAGAAACAGAAATCTAATCACCCTATTAGGTCATACTTTCTCTTCACTGAAATAACACTCAGAGCCCTTTTGTGGCATTTAGCTTTTATAACTGCTATAGAATTTGAGGAAGTCCTAGGGAACACATTGCATATATCTGAAGGCTTACTTTTACAGACTATATAAGAAATGTATAGTACATAGGCTCAGGCTTAAGTTTATTTAGTTTAGATCTACCTGATGGTCTATATTTGAAAAAAATCATCATTTAATGCCAAGCCAAACTTGATAGGTTGCACCAAAGTGTTATAATTCTATATGGCAAGACCACAGGTTATTTTGGCCAAAGACAAGCCTTTAGGTGGCCCTTAATAGCAGGTAACAGTATTCCAGCACAAAAGACTATTGGTTATTACCAACTTATCAGAAAATAATCTGTTATTTTGGTAAACTACTGCTTGCCTTCAGAAGAGCCTCTGATGTCATTAAGCTCTGGTTTGTCCTTTTTCTTATCCTCTTTTCTATTCATGACCTTTTCTCACCATCAAACACTGGTGACAACTGATCAGTTCTCTTTAAATATTTACTTTTTCCAGATTTATATGTAAATGGAATCTATTGTTACTTTTTTTGAGACTGGTTTCCTTCACCTAACATAATGCTTCTGAAATCCATTTATGTTGTTTAAATCAGTCATCTGCTCCTTGTATTGCTGAGTGCTCCATTTATGAATGTAACTTGATAGGTTCTCTACTTTAAAAACTCTAACCTTCCTTTAGCTCTGAGACATTGTCTTCTAATTTTACTTTCATCATTTCCTTCCTCTCTTTTGTTCTGTTTTCTTCCTAGTAATCTTTCTCTTTTGTGCTTAGTTTTCCTCAAGTATTCGGCAAATCTGTGTTTTCCAATCACATGTAAGAGTAAAAGCTTAGTTTATTTAATATTAATAATTTTAAAAATACTGATAATTGATATAGGTTTCCTTTACCTCTCTTTACAATGTATGGAGATGCAGCATTTTCTTTTTAGATGTCACCTGGATTAGGTATTTCTTGCAGAGGAGGTGCAGGAATACAAAAGAGGACCCAATAGGAGGGTCATTACATTAGAACTCCCTGTTTCCCTCAGGGAAATTACTTAATTGTGAGAAGAGTTCTATGCCTGGATTTGGATACTGGGCTACCAAGTACTATTCATGCACCTAAAGGCAGAAAAGGTGATGGCTGGGGTAGCTTCTCCATAGATAGTCCTTGACTATCATTACCAGCTGCTCCTTCTCTTTGTATATGTGCTAGCAATTTTACTGCACATCTTTATTGGGAAACCTATCTCTGCTATGGCATATTTCTCTTTGTCCTCCAGAAAATAGCTTCTTTAGTATTTGTTTTTCTGTAAATGTTCTCATTTACTTACTATCTTCCAGAAATCTTCCAAGGTGTCTGGTCTTGGAGGTCTCTGATCTATTCTCAACAATGTAGGATTTTTCTCTTTTAAACTCTTTGCATGTAATTCTTGAAGGACTCAAACATTTATAAAATCTGATCATTGATAGAAAAGAAAGGAAATGCATACTGCCATACTGAAATATTTATTTATGTATTCACTTCAGCTTTGTAATAAAAAATTTGTAGCTTAATTATTCTATGTGTAAACCATATGGCTACCAGATATTTACTAACTAAATGTGTATAGAAAGTATTTTCTTTCTGTATATTTATTTATAAATTATATATAGTTTATTATGTGTAATCAACTATATTTAAACGTGAACTATTTCACATCTTATTTTAATTGGTAGAATATTACAACTTGTATGGTTTCAATTATAAAGTATTGGAATTATAACTGATTTCTTCCTAGCATTTTCTTTTTTTTTTTTTAAAGATTTTATTTATTTATTTGACAGAGAGAGAGAGATCACAAGTAGGCAGAGAGGCAGGCAGAGAGAGAGGGGGAAGCAGGCTCCCTGCTGAGCAGAGAGCCCCATGCTGCTGGATACCAGGACCCTAAGATCAAGACCTGACCTGAAAGCAGAGACCTTAACCCCCTGAGCCACCCAGGCACTCCCCTAGCATATTCTTTTATGGGTTTCTTAAAAATAAGTTTTATTCACTATAGTACTTTGAGTCAGCAAAATTTATGTTGCATCATCATTGAAAAAAAACAAATAATCTTATCTCTTTTTTTAAAAGATTTATTTATTTATTTGAGGGAGAGAGAGTGAGAGAGAGCCTAAGAGGGGAGAAAGTCAGAGGGAAAAGCAGACTCCCCGTGGAGCTGGGAGCCCAATGTGGAACTCGATCCTGGGACTCCGGGAACATGACCTAAGCCGAAAGCAGTCATTTAACCAACTGAGCCACCCAGGTGCTTCAAATAATCTTATCTCTTATGTTTAACTTTTAACTAAATTTGCATCAGCATTTACAATGGTATCAAATGTCTCACCTCAGATAGAATAAACTTCCAAAAGCTTTACTTAGATTCCATGAGTTGGATGAATGTAATCAAACTATCTTCAAGTGAACTGAGTTTCTACTTACGGGATCTCGCAGTGTTGAAAAAGGGGCATCATAAAATTGTTTGTGAAGTCCTTCTGCCACTAATGGCATCAATGTATTAGTACCTAATGCTCCACCTATCATTCCTGAACAAGGAAATATGGGATCAAAAACTAAAAGAAATTAAGTAGAAGAGTAGTCTAACTGAAAAATCATGCTTTACAGAGGGATATGTATATGTATATGTCTATGTGTATATGTATATATGCATAAACATTGTCCAGATTTACACAGTAAAATGTTCATTTCAAATATATTCTTCCCAAAATAATTATAACTTTTCAAAGTAGAAGCTAATGTGTTTCCATCACACATATGTCATTCAGTTCTCCTATTCAGTGATATCACTGTGGCCTCCATTGGGATAGAAAAGATTGACAGATACTTTATGCACGTTACATTTAATTTTTAGCTTTCTTAAGAAGTGGAAATTCATTAACTTTCATTAAACAATCCCTCACCCCCTTTTGTAGCTTGTGGCTGCTGAAAGCAATTATTACACAATAAAATACAGTCAGTAGGTAGTAAAGTAAAAAAAAATAGTTGTACAATTATGACACACAATAAATGACAAAACTATTATGGCAAGAATATTTAGACTATTTTTAAACAATTTTATTGAGGTATATTTTGCATACCATAAACTTATTTTAAATGTCTCAGTGAGTTTTAGGGAATTTACAGAGTTGTGCAGTCATCACCACAATTTAATTTCGGAATATTTCCATCATTCCAAAAACAAACCACATTCCCAAATGCAGTCATTCTCTGTACCTACCCCCAGGCCTGGGAAAATGCAAATCTATTCTTTATGGATTTGCCTTTTCTGAACATTTCATGTAAACAGTATCATACAATATGTGGTCTGTGGTTTCTGGCTTCTTTTGACAACACTGCTTTAAGGTTCATCCATGTTGTACAATGTATCAGTACTTCGTTCCTTCTTCTTAAAAGTTCCTTGGCAGGAACTTTAGACTCTTGTATCCCCAAACTGACTGCAATAACACCTAAGTTACAGACTCTCACAATTGACCTTAAATATCCAACTGACTAGCTGCTTCACTTATCTTTTACAATACCACAGCCTATCTGGCACTTACCCCAGTGGCTGGAAGAGGCAACGGTGTCTGCTTCCCCAGCACCCCTGGGACTGCAAGATGTTGACTGTCAGAAAGTGCGAAGGATGATCCCACGTCTTCTTTCAGGATTTCACCATGATTAAAGTAGGACCTCTGTTCACTATGTGTTGCATATACTTCTACACTATAGCAAATATTAGGAGTAAAAAACCTATTCCACTCTATTTTAATCCTGTTACTAATAAACAGTGCTTTAAATTTAAAACTCTGGATTCTGTGACAAGAGACATAAACTGAGACTGTTGTACACCAACTAGCGTGTGTGATCATCCTAAGCCCAGGGTCTTATCTCCAAATATAAGCAGTCTGCACTTTTCTTATTACAATGATCGTAATCATTGTCATTGCTGCTCTATTTTTTGCATTTTCTATAATTACATAATGTCTGTATATTAAATGTTACTGATGTTTGCATATTAATATTGCTACCTAACAACTATTGTATCCTCCTATTTTATCTGAAGAAGTTTTTGTTGTTTCTTTTGGATTTTCCCTGTGTATAATCACATCAAATGAAAGCAATGAATTCATCAATTCAGAGTAGGTATGGAGAGGAAACTGGGGAAACATACCTAAAGAGAAAGGATAAAATGGGGAGGTATGAGGTAAATAGGAGATGTGGGTCGTTTTGGGAAATGTTCTATAATTATGAGCACTAGCCTGCTGTCTTATGCCTCTCTTGTGAGACAATCTCATCGTCATATTTCAAAACATCTCAGGTCTGGTTTATAAAGGCAATCTAAAAAAAAAAATTTGTCAAGTGCTAGGTAAAGAGCCAATCAAGGTATTATAATAATCTACTTCTGCCTAATTGTATAACAAGAAGAAACAGAAGAAAGGAAAGAAATGGACATTGCCTTTGCACGCTGTTTGTCAGTCAAAAGAAAAGCAAATGTGTTGATTGTGGTTAGAAAACTATCACCGAACAAGGCAGCTTCAGGTTAGCATTAAACTTAGGACTCTGCAAATTATTTCTTGCAAGTCACAAAGAGATGCTAATGAGTATCATGGCGAGAAACCTCTATTGCTCATCATGTGGCTTCAAAGCTAACATTAATCCAGAGGCTGTGTGAATGCTGCTAACTAAATATAAAAGACTTTCTTTTCTTAATTTTCATCTTTTGGTATTTTTTTGTTTGGGACACAGCAACACAGTTTGCAGCCATGCAAACTATTTTGTATCAGGCAGGGGCTACCAGAGCAATATGCTGAATATAGAGACAAGCAGAGTAAACAAACAAACAAGCAAGTAAAAACTAAGGATTGGAAGATCTTCTATATCAATACTAATATAGGCAATAATTAGAAGAGAAATGCATCACATGATGTGAACATAGTGATAAAAATGAAATGAATGCACATTAAGGGAGGATGGGCAAGAAGCTTCTTTATAAGGATATGGATCTGTCAATATTTTGTGCTATGTCAACTGCAGGCCTATTTGCAAGACAGTTTGATAGATCTTTGCGTTAACGCCCTTTATTTGTAGGACCCAACATGACCTCAAATTCACCCACATGAAAACCTGATTGGCATGGCCCATTTTATGGGTTCATCCATCTCCATTCAGAGTTTCACCCTATTCCAATCAGCCGTATCAATAAAATACCACAGAATGTTATCCCTTGCACACTGTGAGTGGAATAACATTTTAAAAAGCATTAAAATTGGTGAATAATGGATGGATTCTTCTGATACAGCCTATTTTACAGACTGTTCTATTTTGCAACCCAGTATCCATCTATAAGAATGGATCATAAGTAGTCTTATAGTAGGTTCTATTATTAGTCTGCAGGCATTCTTCACTAAGGAACACATAAAAGATTTTAACTCAATATGGCTAAAAATTTCTCTTGTGTATCAGTTAATAACTCAGGGCACTTATTACAATGTCCTTCATCTTCCTCCTTTGGAATTCTCAAAATTCATTTTGTAGAAGATTATGTGCTTAATTCATGATTTCACTTATTTTTAGTTATACAGAGGATCAATGGATGCATTCTTATAAGCAATCATATAATAATAATAAAGCCAACATTTTCTATCTACAACCCAGAATTTAACCACAAATTTCATTTGAGTAAATGACCCTGGAGGTTTTTCTTTGCATTTTACATTTATATGAATGCACATAGAAATTTGTCTGAGGGTATCCATATTTTATGTATGTGATCATTTTATATATACATATATTTCTATTTCTACAGTGTTTTTTATATGCACATTATATGCTTTAGAATTTTTCTATATTAGTGCCATTTTTCTGCCTCATTCTCTTTAACTCTTATACTGGTTCTATATGGCTACAGCGTAATTTATCTCACACTTTCCCTGGGAATACAAATTAAGGTTGCTTTAACTTTATTAAAAATGTTGCCAAAATGAACATCCATATATATTTATAAGAAATATTTCTTATATATAATCTATATAAAAGAAATATTTGCAAAATTTATATATCTTTTCTAATATTTATTTGAGGATCCGTCTTTCTGTCTCTGTCTCTTTTTCTGGCTTTGTCTTTTTCTCACTCTATATTATTATATTATATATTTTTATTTATTTGAGAGAAGGAGAAAGGGAGCATGAGCAAGGGGTAGGAGGAGAGGCAGAAGGAGAAGCAGACTCCCCACTAAGCAGGGAGCCTGATGTGGGGCTGGATCCCAGGACCCTGAGATCATGACCTGAGCTGAAGTCAGATGCTTAATGGACTGAGCCATCTAGGTGCCTCTATTTTTATTAGGTATTATATATATAAGAAAGAGAGAGAAGAGAGATGGAGAGACAGAGACAGAAAATTGGAGAATTGTTCACATAAAGATTATTTTTAAATTTTTTCCCAGATAATATACTACAAAATTCCAGCAATTACACACCATTTTGTTGTTGCTGCTGCTAACTCAGTAATCCAAGCTTGTGATTAATGTTATTATAATGAGGGTAGAGTTTTGGTGAAATCAGAAATTTCAGGTATGTCTTTATAAAAATCATGATGTAGTAGCTCATATTGCCCATAGAGTTACCTACACTCTAAGAATAAAAGTATATTTCCCCAGATATAATTCGATAGAAGAAGAATTCAGTTAAAAGAATTTAGGTTAAAAATTCATAAATTTTGAAGGCTGACAAGTTCCCAACTTTTGTTAACTATTCCCTGGAATTAGGTGAGGATAGTAGTGCATAAACTCACAGAATTGTTGAAATTTTACTAAGACAGAAATTCATTAAATTGAAGGAAAAAATACTTATTCTGTATCTTCTTTTAGTTTTATCATTTACTTGACAAAATTGCATACCAGAGATTAACATTGAAGATGGGGCATACAAAACCCCTTCAAGATTGACTAATGCAATTGAAAGGTAGTTTAACAGCTTGGAAAGATGAAAAAATATATTAATCTTTTATTTTCTGAAATCACAATTTTCTGAGGTAAGATAATAAATGTGGTTTTATTTCATATTTTTAAACTCACATTCTGATAACCTCCTGGTTAACTTTTGTGTGTGTAACAAAGGCTGTCTCTTCCACTTCATATAGGAATCGCTAAATTATGATGATTTCTCTAGAATAGTAATTTTTATGTGAATAGAGACTGGAAATATTCAATGATAACAGAAAATCAGTTTTAGTATGACTTCCTTCTCCTCTAGGTCAGAGGTTCAACAGAAAATGTCAGAGAGGATTCCTCATAAGATTTGTAAAAAGAAATATGGTCGAGCATTCAAGAAAATATAATCCGAATTTGATTACTATAAATTTTTTCAAATCATGTGATCTTGGGTAATTTACTCAACTGCTCTGTGCTTCAATTTTCCCTTCTGAAAACATGGGATAATAATACCACCATCCTCACAAAGGACTAAATATGCTATTTCCTCGAGTAAATAGCTTAGCATGGTGCCTGGAATATTAAGCACCAGATAAGAATTGGTCTTCCTACCATTAGGAATTGCATAAGAATTCCATTTTTATCTAGCTAAAATAATTAAAAGTTTCCTTAACCAATTCTTATCCTTCTAAACTTGAAATTTTCATTGTGATACAAATAATCTTTACTTGTGCATAATATTTAACAAACTCCTGTTTAAACCACAGTTTGAGAACAGTGATCTCAGGACAGTGCTTAGGTAGGGATAGGTGAACAATGACAAATGAACCAAAACATAGGGTAGGAATCATTGAACTTCTTGGATTCTTTTTTATATTTTCCAGGAGTTTATGTGATATCAAACATTAAAGTGTATACAATTAAAGCACATATAGGTGTGTGTCCATTTTTAACTTATGGAGATGATCCTTTCACTTCTTACATCTGCATCAGTTGGTATACTATTGGAAAAGTTAATATTACACTTAAATACATGTCCAGTGGCCTGCAAAATAACGTAACTTTTTGAACTTTTGCATTTGTTTCCTAGATGAGATTAGAAATGAGAAGGGTGACAAGGAATTTTTTCCTTTTTGCTGATGCCTCCAAATCTAACTTTCTATCTTTCATGTAAAATTTGCCTTAAAAGTATGTTTTTTATAAATGTAAATATATAGATATCGATAAGCACAAAATTAATATTTTCTCATTTTATTCCAGATATAGAAGTCTCAATATCAATATCTATATATGTGTGTGTCATGATCATATTTTTGCTCCAGAAGCTCAAATGGTCATTGAAATCTGTGTGTATATATATTTTATATGTGTGTGTGTGTATAATATGTACATAGACACGCATTTGCCCAAAATTAATGTGAATGATTTTTGATTATTTTTTTGTTTTCTCATGAATATGTTTGATCTCTGATGAACTTACTCTTTCTCTGATCATTGACTGAGTTACCACAGATACTGTGAATCTATCTACGTCCCAGTTACTGGCATGTGGAAATGGCATCTCTTTTGCCTCACTGAATTATCCAGTGTGGTTTGAAAAGGATAAATTAGAGAATTAGAATTATCTGTTTAACAATAAACATTTTCTAAAAACTTGATAGAATTCTCCTTTAGGTATTTGATATGTATGTATGTAGGTTTTTTATGATTTTTATTTACGTTTTTCCACCTATCCTTTACCTACTAATTTTGGTTTATTTCCTATTCTGAGAGTAATGTATTACTTTTAGAATTATCACTACATTCACTTTTACATTAATTCCCTCTTGCAGGTTATTTTTAATTTCTTAATTTTTAATTTTATTTGATTACTATCCCAGTATGCAGTGTTTATGGTTCCAATTTAGTCTATGTAATATACCCTGTCCTTGTCAGTATTAAACACTTATGTTTTTATAGATATGTCAGAGGTTAATCCACATGCCTGGAGTCATAACAAAATGGCTGTGGATCCTGGTATTTAAATGTAGAGTGTGTGCATAAATGAGCCTTTTGAGATTCACAGTGGTAGTTGTGCAGTTAAGATAATGTCAAAGTTATATATTCCAAGCCTGTAAAGGATCTAAACAAATAATGTTGTTACCTATAGTCTGAACCTCATATGGCAGGAAGTTTTTGTTCTTGTTGTAGTTGTTTTTGTTTTTTATTTCTCTCAACAAGATATTCTCATACTCATTTTTGGATAAGACCATTAAGTATTAGAGATGTTAAATAACTTTCCAAAGTCACATAGTGAAAAATTTGTCTGTATGGAAAGATTCTCTATTTTTTCTCCTTTAGTCTTCTTCTTGCTTTAGTGTCTTTTTAATTTAAAAATAATTTTAAAAAAATAAAAATAATTTAACACATCTCTTTAGAAAAGGATATGATTGTAACACTTGGCATGCTGAAGAGAGAGTTGGACAAATAGGAGGCATACTGTTTAAACTAACTCTACTGGTTATTAATGCCATCATATTACATATTTAATTTTTCACTTCTCACTTCCCTTATCTGTAAAATGCACAGGTTATTTTAGATGACTTCTAACTTCCCACTAGGCACTGATACTCTAATTCAGATCAATACCCTATAATTAGTTATTTTCCCAAATTGTGACAGCTAAGGTCCACCACAATTTTACTCTTTAGAGATACCAGGATATGTCGTGTGTTCTGTTTTAAAATCATATTAATGTTTTTATATCATTCTAATAATCTTTTTATTCTAAAGAAGTCTGACAAATTATGGACCATTTGGCTGACTGGGTTGTCTGTAAATTTTCAGCCATGTCTTCTCAATCTTGGCATTTTTGAAATTTTAGGTTGGATAATTATTATGCTGTGAAGGGCTGTCTTTTCCATTTTAGTATGTCTAACACCACTGTGGGTGTGAGCAGCACCAAATGTGAATAGTACCTGTCACCAACTGTGACATTCTTAAATATTCCTCTAGGGATACTCACTGATGCACTTACAACAAATGAATAGGGGGGGGTCCTAGGTGGTTCAGTCAGTTAAAATCTGCCTTTGGCTCAGGTCAAGATCTCAGAGTCCTGCGACTGAGCCCCACATTGGGCCCCCGCTCAGCGGGGAGTCTGACTCTCCCTCTGATCCTCCTCCTTATTTGTGTTCTCTCTCTGTGTCTCAAATAAATGAAAATCTTTAAAAAATATGATTGTAATATTGTTGTACAATAGCCTTATTGCTTCTGTGTTTTAAAAAGAAGGAATTCTCCTTCTTATGGTCCCCAACAAATGTAATTTGGTCCCCAAAAATGTAATTTTCCCTGATAGTAGTCCCATGGGGAATTATTTCGGGTGACCATAACCATCAGCTTATCATTTGATAAGGACAATTGGGAATACATCCCTTGAAACCCTAGGGATTATTTATCCTGGGCCTCTCCTAGTTTGGGATATATCTTAAATTTCTGCTCCAAATCAGATCAGAACAGACGATGTGGCTCCCTTCTAAAACAAAAACAAAATCTGCTAATGTGTCTTTACCTTTTAGAGAATGGAAAATCTGAAGTAAACACAACAGTTTAATTTTCTTTTCCCACTTTTCTTTCTCTATATATGGGTATAATGCATTAAGTATAGACAATCAGCTGAAATCTTGCTTGTTCCCAAGCTCTTGTGGCTCTTCATTAAATGCCTAATGTTATTTAAGAGAGACTTTTGTAGCTCATTATAAAAACCTGCTGCCTTATATTACAACTGGGGCTCCCAGGGAGAAACACATTTTTTTGCTATTGTTCCCATTTATATGGCATATCACTTCTGAGAAATTCAAAGCACTTTGCTATCTTTAAATAAACAGAGGCATGGTTTATATGGGGGATGATGAGAGGGAATGAAACACAGAAACAAAGAATAAGGGGGACAAAAAGATGAAGAACAAAATTTTAGAGAAAAAACTTCTTTTGGAATGAGGGTAGACTCAGAAACAGGCCATTTGTTTAACTTCTATGTTGGGAAACAAGCTGAGAAGGAAAATTTTTACTACAATTACCTCATTTGTTTTCCTACATTTAGAAATAAGAGAGTTCCAATCAAAAGAGCAATTCCTGCTTTCCAGACTGTCCAAGCATCTAGGGTTAATTCTAGCTCCCTTTTCTTTTTTTAAGATTTTATTTATTATGTGATGTGGTGAGCACTGGTGTTATATGAAACTGATAAGTTATTGAACACTATATCTGATATACTGTTGACTAATTGAATTTAAATTTAAAAGAAAAATAAAAAAGTTTTTATTTATTTGTTTGGAGGAGAAAGAGAGAGAGAGAACACAAATGGTGGAGGGGCAGAGGAAGAAACAGAGAGAGAATCCCAAGCAGACTCTGTACCCAGCATGAAGCCATTATATGGTGACCTTAGTGGACTACATTAAAAGAAGAAACCAGGGCGCGTGGGTGGCTCAGTGGGTTAGAGCCTCTGCCTTCCGCTCAGGTCATTGTCTTAGGGTTCTGGGATGGAGCTCCGCGTCCGAGCTCTCTGCTCAGTGGGGAGCCTGCTTCCCCCTCTCTCTGCCTGCCTCTCTGCCTACTTGTGATCTCTCTCTGTCAAATAAATAAGTAAAATCTTAAAAAAAAAAAAAAGAGGGGCGCCTGGGTGGCTCAGTCCTTAAGCGTCTGCCT
>CM053607.1:60873105-60915844 GCA_028646535.1 Procyon lotor
AAACAAAATAAATAAAAATACAGAAACAAAACAAAATATAATCATATAGTTGTGTGAGAGAAGAAACATGGAAAAGATTTATATTCAGGTCCAGAAGATCTTAGTAAAATTCTGACTCTAATTTGTACCTGTGTAAATATAAAAAGGTCATAATTTGGTGGAACTTAATTTCCTAACCTGAAAATGACATTCAAATTCCTACAACCTTAATGATGTGGTCCACATAAGGTAAGGCACTTATAATTATAAAATGCTTAAGTACTATGTAATATAGTACTATGTAAAATAGGATATAAAATTACATATAGTATAATATATACAATAATATATATTATATATAATAGACATATTTTATAGGGCTCTTTCAAGAGATTTGTTTTCTTTAGTTACTCATTTTTATTCTAAAAATTTCTTTTAAAGTCAGCATTCTGAGTAGACTTTTATGCTGACTTACTTTAACAATATCAAATTGTTCTAATTGTTTGACATGCAAGGTTAGAGATTGAATTGATTTGGGATTAGAAGAGAGACATTTCAAAATATGCTTAGTACTGCATAAAATATTTGAGGTTGGTTGAAGTCATCTCAGAAAACCAAAGTTAATTAATATTTAAATAAATATTAGATAATACTTTACTTTTATCTTAATACATGTTTGTGTATTTCTAGTATTCATGTCTTAAACCTTTTTTTTAAGCTTTTATTGATTTATTTGATGGTGAGAGAGAGGGAACACAAGCAGAGGGAGTCGGAGAGGGAGAAGCAGGCTTCCCACTGAGCAAGGAGCCCACGTGGGGCTCGATCCCAGGACCATGGGATCATGACCTGAGCCGAAGGCAGACACTTAATGACTGAGGCACCCAGATGCCTCTGTCTTAAACCTTTTAATGTATTTTATTAGCTAATTCATCTTATGTACATTTTTTGAAGGCGACTTACTACTAAATCTCCAAATGGTTCTCTCTTCAAATTTTGCTTATATGGTTCTGTAACATTCTATAACACTTTAGGAATAACTTAAGCCACCTTATCCTGTTGTCTTTCTTTTGCATGATTTTTAAAAGCATGTATCCAAACTTCCTTTTTGTTTGTTCTTTATGAGTTTTGAAGATGAAATGTCCATTTTTCATTTTTAGAAGCAATTTCAGTTTCTCTAATTTACCAATGTCTCTATAAAATTAATAAATTAACCAAAGTTACATGTCTGCAACTCTTTGAGATGGCAAATCATAAATGATTTTTGCTTTTGTTTAGTAAATAGTTTGATTTTTTAATGTTTCTCTCTACTACTCTGAATGAACATTCCTTATCAAGGGAAAAAAGCTTTTCATGCTAAAAAAAATTCATTGCACCACTTATTTAATCCTTCTAAGAAGAAAACTATTATGCCAATGTTAAAATGAGGACACTCAGACACAGGGACCAGGTAAGTAGCTTCTCCAAGATGACACAGCTGAGTTGTGGCAGACTCATGGTTTCATTGCAGGCCATCTGATTCCAGCACACATGCTGTTTACTACTACGCTTCTATTCTCAGTAGACAAGTAGCCATTCTAGTGTTCCATTTTATTTTGGGAGTATTCATCATGTGTGTTTGCCACCTTTCCATTGGAGAAAAAACACTGTATAATGAAAGAGATCTGTATTATTAGTCTGAAGAACTGTGTTCACTTCTGAAATTTACCTGCTTTGTGATATTGGACAAAAGCAATTAGTCTGTTTCTTTACCTGTAAATAAAGGTAGATAATACCTGCCCAATATTTTATAGGTTTGTGGAAAAGAAGAAAAAGAAATTACATTTTATCTACTCTATTGTAAATGTTAAATGCTCTATTAATATATTACTATTGTTTTCAGTCCTTTCCTTTATGACTCTCAATCCATTCTCATTGTATCCCTCAACATTTCTTCTCATTATGGTGGTCCTATAAAACCATAAAACCCAATGTGTGTGTATGTGTGTGTGTGTGTGTGTGTGTGTGTGTGTGTATGTAATTTTCCTGGAAGTTACTGTGTCTGTTTCTTTACCTCCGTACTCTTCAATGCTCTCCAATCTAACTTCTGCCCCATAAATTCACCCAAAACGACTTGCACTAAAACAACCAGCAAATTCCAAGTCTTAAATCCAATAGGATTTAAGAACCTCCTATTCAGGAGGTTCCCAAGACAAAATAATCTCCGGATTTCCTCCTTTCTTTCTGAATGCTTCTTGGTCTTTGTTTCACATTTATTTTCCTACTTGTCATAAAGTTTCCTCAGGATTGAATCCCAGGCATCCTTACTTTCTTAACCAATTTTATCAGTTTAGGCCAAGAACATGTAAAGCTTCAATTACACACTATCCACTGATGGATCACAGAATTTTTGTCAAAAGCCCGATCTTTAGTAAGAGCTCCAGACCCACGTTTAATGAGCTCCAGAGGCTTATTGTTAAGTAATAACATGTCATCTTAGAAGTTTCAAAGCCAACTCATTTCAACATGCAACAATCACAAACATGGTATTGTAGATCTTTCCATCTCATTGAATGATATAATATCTCTACTTGTACAATAGATAAATGTAGGCTGTTTTTAAGTAACAACATTTTAAGTAAATGGTTTACTCTTACTCCCTCTATCCAATACATCAAATTCTGTCTACTTTTTCTTCTAAGTCTCTCTCTAGTCTAGAAGAAAACCATTGGGCACTCCTTATTACAAGTCATTTAACAATCTTTAGCAATCACCTCATGTTTACTATATCCTACTTTTGTAGATTAGAAACATGGTAGAAACATACAGTAGGATCTGTGGTAGCAACATGTGGTAGATTTGAAACATAGTAATTTCTTTTTTTATTAACACCCCTTCCCCATGTAAATTTTTTGTGCTCTCCCATTCTAACTCCAGGTTCTGGCATGTGATTTAATTTGGTTACTAAGATGTTAACAAATATACATAAAGATGGACTTGAAAAACAATTATATAAAAAGGCTTGTCTTATCTTTATTTTCCTGAGACTGCTGTCACCTTTGGTATCATATGACAAAGCCTTAGCTAGCCTATTGGAGGATAAATGACATATAGCCCCATTGCGTCTGTTGCAGCAGCCAACAGACAACTAACCTCTAGAAGTACAGACACCTAGCTGACTGACAGATAACTGCACATGGCGGAGCAAGTGCAGCTGAGTCCGATGTAAATGCTGACCCACAGAATAGTGAGCTAAATAATGATGATTGTTTTAAGCCATTTAGTTTCTTGGTGTTTTTTTTGCAGAGCAAAAGCAAACAAACTTAAAAAAATTTTTTTAGGGGCGCCTGGGTGGCTCAGTCGTTAAGCGTCTGCCTTCGGCCCAGGTCAGATCGCAGGGACCTGGGATCGAGCCCCGCATCGGGCTCTCTGCTCTGCGGGAAGCCTGCTTCTCCCGCTACCATTCCCTCTGCTTGTGTTCCCTCTCTCGCTGTGTTTCTCTGTCAAATAAATGAAAAATCTTAAAAAAAATTTTTTTTTAATCTAAACTTTTTAAATTTGGCATCTATAAATAGTTTTTGTAAAGCAATCTGGTCATGTTGTATCCCAATGGCTTACCATCGCATTCAGAATACAAACTCCACTTTATAATGTGGAATAAAAAGGGTGAGCATATTCTGGCTCCTACCAACAGCTCCAATTTAATTAATTATGAAGTTTCCTTTGCTATCTCTACAAACTATAGTGGACTTTTTTTCTGTCAGGAGAGTTCCATGCTATCTACTAGCTCATGGCCATTGTATAATCTAAACTTTGCCTAAACTAATATCTCTGCATGTAGTTTTTATCCACTTAGTCATTATGCATCCTTCATATTTCAATCTGATCATCACTTTCATAGGAAAGATTACCCTGACCTCTCTGACAAGGTCAAGTCTTACCATTTATTACACTTCCTTACAAAGTAAGTGTCCTTATAGAACTTATATTCATGTTGTGATATTACATTTATTTGATTAACATATCAGTTATTTTAGTAGAATGTAAGCTCTAGGAAGACAATGACCTTATCATTCTCGCTGTTTTACTTCTAGTGCTTCACCATGTCTAGCACGTACTGGACAAACTATAATTGTAATGAAAGAGGAAATTAATGAATCTAGTTGAAACATGTTTAGAATATAATTCTAAAACTTGTTAACTATTAGACTAACAATGGTACAATCTAGTTTTTAGAAGTAAATGATACTTATTCTGCATTATGGGAGCATATAGCTTGACAAAGTTTAGTATCTTTAAGAATTAGCTGAGTAATGTATTAAAATAAAAATTCCTGATCTGTAGTTTCAGAGATGGTAGTAGGAATTTCTGGGATATTGCCCTTGAAACTGCATTTTTATTAAGCTCCCCAAAGTGATTTAAATGTACATATTTCATGGAATTTACTTTGAGAAATACCAACTATTGAATCTTGTTCACCTACTTAAATACCAGGCTATGTTATCTATTCTACTTAGAATATTTCTGGTTACTTATTAAAATGTGCTCAGAAAATATAAATTCATTTTCATATTCGTCTAAGGGAACCACAAATGGGAAAATAAATATGTGCTAAAAAACTAAAGTAACAGAAATAAAAATATCTATTACTCTTCAGCAACACTCTTTTTGATTGGTTTCTGTTTAGATTTATCCTATCTCTTCCCTCCCCCCCCATTATGATTGGTAACTGGCAGTAAATTGCATATAAAGAGATGGAAACCCATCTTGTTCTAAGTCACAGAGAATCTGCTATTTCTTCAAGAGGATATAGATTCATCCAATCTTAGCATTTGAAAAGGATTTTAGGTCTTTTCTAGGTCAGCTGACAAACTGTGAGTAAATGTACTGATCAAGATGAAGGTCTCACTTGGGAATGATTTAGTTCTTAGTGTCCCCAAATTGCAAACTACTTACTCAAAAAAGAGAAAATTGATATTATTTTGTTATTATTGAATGTACAGACTCAGTTACATTCCTCAGTCTAAAGGCCTCTATGGCATTTCTTGCAGCACATGGACATGGATACTTTTCCAAAGTAATAAAGTAGGAAGAGAGAAATCTAATCTATCATTTGTTTGGTCTCTGAAGGGAATCTCTAGAAAATCAGGATGGTAAGAATTACTGAGTAACGTGTTACATTTGCTCATTTGAGTCTTTCATATCTTTTTCTTTGTGGTGATTTTAAGTAGAATAGCTGAGGTTAAGAGATTAAGAATGAAATGACTAGATTATAGATAATGAGTTAAGGAAAAAGCTGTCTGTACCTTCAATATATTCTTGAGGAGACATAACTTTATAGAAGTCAAGTTCAGGCAAACATTATTTTTATTATTATGGTTTATATGGGCAACCTCTTTTATCCTAGAATAGGTGTCTTATTCAGTCTGCTTGCTAATTTTGTAGACCTAGCTCTTAATATTTTACATGCTTCTTCTCTCTAGCAAGCTAGATTCCCTATCCTCTTTCAGTTTGGCAAAATGCAGCAGTAACAATCTCAAACAACTGCCACCTAAAAAGAAGGATATTGATTGCATTAAGAATGCTTTTCAATCAAGAATATACTTGCGATCAAAGATGGGGCCCAGCATGTGGTGGGACTAGCAGATACTCACTTTGTCTTATCTTTTCCTGCATAGGGCTTCTTTTTAGTAAACTTGGCTTATCTATGCCAAAACGAAGCCAAGAAATGGATTGAGTGGCCAGGGATCTGCTGGTCAGATGACAAGTCAGCTCCTCAACTTATTTAGAATTCCCAGCCCAAGATGATTTCCTAAGATGACGTAATAATTTCTATAAAACTAGCAGGCTGTCATGACAAATAATTCCAAATGCCTGTTATTAAACATATAATAATATTGGGTTTTTTTGTTTGTTTGTTTTTAAATATTTTTATTATTTATTTGACACAGAGAAAGAGAGATCACAAGTGGGCAGAGAGGCAAGCAGAGAGAGAGAGGGGGAAGCAAGCTCCCCGCTGAGCAGAGAGCCCGATGTGGGGCTCGATCCCAGGACCCTGAGATCATGACCTGAGCTGAAGGCAGAGGCTTTAACCCACTGAGCCACCCAGGCGCCCCAATATTGTTAGTTAGCACAGTAACTGACAATCATGGATCAATTGGATTTTCAGCTGTTGCTTGAACTCTCAGCTGTAGAATAATACTGGTTTACCTGTATATTGGTTATCAACACCAATGGGAGTGGGAGGTAGCAAAAATAAATAAATAAATAAATAAATAAATAAATAAATAAATATTCCTATGGTTTAATGGGAAAGTTTATGTTTGTTCATTACCTTCTACTTGAGAATTTAGACAATTACTTTGATTATCAAGGGAAGTCAAACATGCTGCCTGGGAGTTTACAATGGCTAATTCCACCTCTGTGTGCACAGATCCATATGTGTGTATGTGTATGTTTGTATTGGTATATATTGAGTTTTGGGCAAGGATCTTGTTTAGGGACTAAAAGTAAAAGTCTCTGCTACTTTCTTCCCCTCTCCCTTGAGCTCATAGCAAATAATGATGAAATGTCAGAGGTTTCTCTGATCATGTGGAAGATGGACAAAATAATTAGTTTAATGAGAAATAAAGAGGACAAAATAATTAGTTCAATGAGAAATAAATAAATAATTAGTTTAATGAGAAAGAGGACAAAATAATTAGTTTAATGAGAAATAAACTCATTTCTCCTCTCTCTGTCTCTTTCTTTTCTTCCTTCAGCTAGTTTAGAAAACAAATTATGGGGGTGCCTGGGTGGCTTAGTCATTAAGCGTCTGCCTTCAGCTCAGGTCATGATCTCAGGGTCCTGGGTTCAAGCCCCGCATCGGGCTCCCTGCTCGACAAAGAGCCTGCGTCTCCCTCTCTCACTCCCCCTGCTTGTGTTCCCTCTCTCGCTGTGTTTCTCTCTGCCAAATAAATAAAATCTTTAAAAATAAAAATAAAAAACAAATTATGTGTTGGTTTCAGGAAGATATTAGCCTATTTAATACTGATGTTCTTCAAACCTGTTATATAAGGTCATAAATTGTTATAATTTTATGAGGCCTTTTTGTGGGTATGTGTGTATAAAGGTTAGTTTTGGCTAAAGACTGCCTTTCAGTTGATCAAATTGGTTTTTAATTATTTATTCCTTCTCAATTTCAAAATGTTTCACTGTAATCATTGAATGCTGTATGTGTTCCCTCCAATGGCTAATTCAACAGTTATGTGTCTTAAATTTTTTTGGAAAGACGAGAGTGTAATAAATAATGGTGGCTGGTATTGATGTCATAGAGTTGATATAATTTTTGTTGATGATATAGGTCTTACTCTGTAAAGCTCTATTTTCTTGCTTTCACTCTCACTTCCCCAAATATTCTTTGTCTGTAATAATAAAAAAAATAGGTGACAATATGAAGAAAGTTTAGTGGTCGCTCTTAGTGACTCATGCAGATCCCTTTCACAAGACCAGAAAATCCATTCCATAGGTGCTCTGAGTTTACTGCTACTGGTTCAAAATAACTTTTCTTTCTCTGAAAAATTATCTAAGGAATTGCTTTAGGCCAAAGGTTTTCAACCTCTAAGGAGTATCAGAATATTCTGCAAGGGATGTAAAAACACTGACTGCTAAATCCTATTCCACTCCCAGATTTGGAGTGAGTGACGGGAATTTGCATTTCTAACAAGTTCCTTGTGGTGGCTGATGGATCTGGTCAGGAATACTAGACTTAAGGGAGCTGCCTTGCCTGGGTCATTTTGCCATCCTACAGTGGAATGGCCCAAAGAGTAAAAACACAGGTCACTTCTTAGGTGTGATTTTCTTCAAAAGGTATCCCCTTATTTGGCTCAGAACAAGAATGGGATTTCTCTGGGTCCACAGTCTTGCTCAGCTCTTTTCCCTTCACTATAATGCTTCCCTTATTCTCTTAAATGCTTTCCTAGAGTACTTTATGAATCATGTACTAGAAGCCCTGGCTCAAGCCCTATATCTAAGAAACAAACCTAAGGAAGACTAAGATAATTATTTTTCCTTAAAATAATTAAGCAATTTTAAAAATCCTAAATTGTCTTCATTCCATGTTGGTATTTTTACCTTGATTTGTCAGATTTGTTAAGTTGGGACCAGAGTAGAAATCCACTGCTGTTGGGATCATTGCAGAGATTTTGTAGCAGCTGGTATTCAGACGTGGTTACCAATAGAACCAGAAGAAACCTCTGTTCTAGGACTTTATTGCCTTCCTACCTATCCCCCTCTCTTCCCACCTAAGACTGAACAGAAAAATAAGTTTTATTGACAGATTTTGCAGGTAAGACAAGCCAAAGTTAATTTATTTTCAAATTTAATCAGCTTGCCTTAATGAAGATATGATCTATAGAATACATGTGTATACATATGATGTTAAATATACCTCTAGCAAGATATGTAGGAATATAAATATAAAGAATAATGAATAAGGAAAAGAAAATGTATCTGATTTAGATTAGTATACCTGTATTACTATTACTACCCAAATTATGTACTTTCATATTCTCCCTTCTTGATGTTCTTGATGTCCAAATATTTATATATTTTTCTGTAATTTGTTTTCATTCTGTTAATTTTTTTAACAGAAGTGATGTCATCACTATTCATTTAACAGATGAGCATTTATGCTTATTTTAAAGAAATTAACATGGCGTGAGGTCTTGTTCATTTTAGGCAGCTTCTTAGGGAAAATGGAAGGAGTCATTCTGATAGATGAATGAGACACTTCTATTAAATAAATTTAATTAATTTAAATAAATTTAAATTTAATAGTCATAGGGCTTAGTGAATTTTAGGAGAAAAGGAATTGCTTGTGGTGTGGTTACATTCCTATCCACTAAAGTCTGCATCCTGGCTTTCACAGCTCTATGGAAACAGGAAGTACACACACACACACACACCATGTTTTATGTGGTTATATGGCCAGGTAAATTATGGATTAAGAAAACATGCTGTAAAATAAAATCTTTTATGATTACATGAGGAGTAAATTATGTTGATAAACTTAATTTGCAGTCCATGGCAGGGAAGATATTCAAGGAAATATGCATTTGAGTATATAATATTGCTCTAAAACTGATGAGGAATTATTTAGAGGTGGCAAAAACTACATTACCCATCAATGCTTTATTAATTATAGATACCCATTTGTAGTTTGTTCATGTAGGATTCCAATTTAGCAGTTTTATCCAAATAAACATCTCAGTGCAACAAGTGGAAAAAACTCAAAGGCTTAGAAAAGAAAAGCTGTCTTATCTGCTTGCCAAATATGCCATCAGTAGAAGAGGATTGGGTATGGTTAAACCAAGTTTAAATTCTGCTTTTCAAAAGGGAGCTGTTTTATTTTTTACTTACTTGCAAACATTACTCGATGCATTTTGAAAAAAACAGATAGCAGAGACTTTAGGATTTAAGTGCCTATAACTGTTTGTTGTTGTTGTTTTAAGGATTTTGCCCCTTGAAGGGAAATGGGGGATGCTTTCTCTCTTCTTATTTTTAATTCTCAAATCAGGTTTTTACCCTCTGAGGCAAGCCTGTGTAGATTCTGATTCCCGTTCTAACACTTACTACCTCTATAAATATATGTTACTTAACATGTCTCAGTTCTGTAGACTGTGAGGTAGGAAACAAAACACTGACCTCATAACTACTTGTGATGATTAATTCAATTTATATCTGTAAAGAATGTCAAATAGTGAGTGCCTATCACATTGCTCAGCAGATGCATTGGTATTTGTTATTATTGCCCTTAAGTACCCATATTCTAGGTCTTTTTTTTTTTTTTTGTCTTTTAAATGTCATAAAAAGCACTTATTTCAAATTCAAATACATTTCCATTTTGAGAGATAAAATGCCTAGCTCTTGCAAAAATTTTCAAACAAAACCATATTTCACTTTGTCACTTTTAACACAACTTAAAAAAAGAAACACAAAAATACATTTGAGAGTTAAAATTATTATACTAGTGTTTTAAATATATTACCTGGTAAAGTATATAAGAAGTTAGAAGTACACTTGGGAAATTTGTGGTGGCATTCTTATCTGTGCTCCTACTCTCCACCTTAATAATATATATTTTTAAAGATTTTATTTATTTGAGAGAGAGAGTGGAAGAGGGCACAAGCAGGGGGAATGGAAGAGGGAGAGAGAGAAGTGGAGCAGGGAGCTCCCCACTGAGCGGGGAGCCCCAACGTGGAGTTTGATCTCAGGACCCTGAGATCATGACCTGAGCCGAAGGCAGACTCTTAACCGACTAAACCACCAAGGCACCCCAATAATAGTCTTAATAGTGGACACTTTCATAAGAATTTATGAGAATTTTCATAATTTCATAAATGAATACACTAATTAGTAGTAGCTTTATTTTTCATTAAGTGTGAACAAATATTTTTGTGTGCCTACTACGTAACAAGATAGAGCCCTGGGTTTTAGAGCTTTACATTCAAATGAAGGGAATACAGAAAATAAAAATATTCACAAATGAAGTTTTAGATATTGATAGAAACTATAAAATAAAAGAACTGGGCAATGTAATAAAGAATAACTTGAGGAAAGACATGCATGAAGGAGTTACTTTAGCCATGGTGATCAGAAAAGGCCTCTCTGGAGACCTGAAAGGCAGAAGCCAAGTTTGGGAAAATCTAGTAGAAGAACAATCCATGATGAAGAAATCACAGTGTAAAAGACCTGAGCACGTTTAAAGGATGCAATAAAGGCCAATGGGAATGAAGTGTAATGACTGAGCAGGAGAGAGGAAAGAAAAGAGATCAGAGATTTAGGCATCAGTCAGAACACATAGTACCTTGCTGAACAGAATGGAAGTTGCTATATTTGTTCTGATCGCAATAGGAATTCACTGGAGAATTCTAAGAAGAGAAGTGTGTCGTGAGATTTATGCTATCCGTATAGCTACAAACAGCAGACTATCAGAAATCCTATGAGAGCCCAGCTTATTAAAATCCCATCTGTCAAATTGTAATATATTTATCATTTTAATAGGCACTAATCATATTTTGAAGATATTATACATTCAGAAGTTATCTTGTAAATCATTGGGTTTTTATACCACTAACAACATTTGGACTCAGAGGTACAAGTGTGGGGAATAAAACTTTGGTAGAAGAATCACCCTGCACATCTCTAATCAGCCATTGTTCATAATTAGCTAAGCAACTGTTCACATAGGTACCTTCATGTTGCTTCTCTCTCTAGGCTTGCAAGCCTCAGTGGAAACCCGTTGTATTTATTAAGTAGTAAATTAACAACACAGTGCTTCAAGCAACAACATGTTTTTTAATTGTTACGATTTCAGCCCGTCTGCCTTCCCTACTGCAATCCTCTGACAATGGAGCCAACTCACAAACTAAACGCTGAGATAGTTTTTGTCAACTTGGCAAATCATTTTATTTTTCTCCCCTTGTTTGGTAGAAATAGCAAGAAGATTCTCTTTTAGTATAAAAATAAAAAATGAATAGTAGAAATTGTACAGAAACTTAATCCTTGAACATTTTAAATAGGCAATACTGGATCATTGCCTTTCTCAACAAGAAAAGCCATTGCTACTTCAAATGTTCTAATTCCCTTAAAGATTCATTCAATATACTTTCTGAGAAACACCAGTTGCAGTAGAAAGAAATCTTTCAAAGGGACCTATTTTATAAGCTTTAAATGGATAACAAGACTCATATACACTTACACTGATACTATACAGTAGGAGGAATCACCATTATAAAAGACATGAACATTCTTAATCCAAGTATCATCCACTAAGTCACTTACAGAATAGGAAGAATGACTGGGAAATTGACTGCTTTAAGCTAATTGAACAAAACAGAAAGAAAAAAGGGTCAAGGCAACCTCCTGACAGAGCAGAACATGTATCAAAAAATGAGTTAAATTAAAAATAAGAACAAAGTGGTATTTGAACGTTGAGGACAAATGGGGAGATCTACAATTTAAAAACAAGTGTCTAGCAATGCTAAATCATGCAAAGAGAATCTGGCTAAAGTAGAAAGTAAAAGAGAGAATTGTTGCTCTGTTTCTCTTATGTTGGGAGTGGGATGGGTGATGTTACCTAAAGATATTATCCCTTTAATAATTATAACTATGATTTTGCTTTGGGGCACATTCACCGCATAATCAAAGAAAGGGCAGTATTATTAGATGCAGTCCATGATCTTCAACCAAACACAATGATAAAATGTCAGTTACATTTTAGCTTAATTGCTTCAGTAAGTATATCTCAAGTATCATTAACCATTACTTATTTCTTGGTATTTAACTGATTTATTATGTAGAGGGAGCTATCCCAACAATCTATACTTTTATTTTACATATTTCTATGTAAATGGGCATAAGAATATCTGCTTTTCTGTGTTGCTTAGAGTAAGAAAATTGTTTCTGCGATCTATGTTAAACACACAAACTATAAACTAGATTGCTAACAAAATAATGATAACAGGTGAAATTTACAACTAGTTTTCAAGTGCATATGACTATTGAATTATAGAAAATTGGGATCCTGGGTTTCTTTTGTATCTCCATGGTATATTTACTTCATTAATTTTGCAAAAGAATTCTAGAAAAGCAAATGTCTTTCAGGCCACATTAAAAAAAATGTTATTTAAATTCAAGTTAGTTAACATATAGTGTAACATTAGTTCCAGGAGTAGAATTTCATTACTTAAATATAACATCCAGTGCTCATCCCAACAAGTGCCCTCCTTAATACCCACCACACATTTAGCCCATTCTCCACCCACCTCCCCTCCAAAATTCTTCAGTTTGTTGTCTTAACGATAGGCTTTTATGGTTTGCCTACCTCTCTGTTTTTATCTTATTTGATTTTTCTTCCCTTCCCCTATGCTCTTCTGTTTTGTTTCTTAAATTCCACATATGAATGAAATCATATAGTATTTTTCTTTCTCTGACTGACTTATTTCGCTTAGCATAATATCCTCTAGTTCCATCCACATTGTTACAAATGGTAAGATTTCATTCTTTCTGATGGCTGAGTAATATTCCAGTGTGTGTGTGTATGTGTGTGGTGTGCATGAATTTTACAGGTATATATATATATTTTTTCTTTATGCATTCATCAGGTGATGGACATTTGGTTCTTTCCATATTTTGGCTATTGTGGATAGTGCTCTTAAACATTGGGATGCATGTGCCCCTTCAAATCAGCACTTTTGTATTCTTTGGATAAATGTCTAATAGTGCAATTGCTGGATCATAGGGTAGTTCTATTTTTAACCTTTTGAGGAATCTTCATATTGTTTTCCACAGTGGCTGCACCTACCAACAGTTTGCATTCCCACCAACAGTGCAAAAGGGTTCCCCTTTCTCTGCATCCTCGCCAATATCTTTTGTTTCCTGTGCTGTTAATTTTAGTCATTCTGACAGGTGTGAGGTGGTATCTCGTTGGGGTTTTGATTTGTGTTTCCCTGAAGGTGAGTGATGTTGAGCATTTGTTCATGTGTTTGTTGGCCATTTGTGTGCCTTCTTTGGAGAAATGTCTGTTCATGTTTTCTGCCCATTTCTTAAGTGGATTGTTTATTTTTGGGGTATTGATTTTGATGAGTTCTTTATAGATTCTGGATACTAGCCCTTTATCAGATATGTCATTTGCAAATGTCTTCTCCCATTTCTTAGGCTGCCTTTCAGTTTTATTGATTGTTGCCTTTGCTCTGCAGAAGCTTTTTATCTTGATGAGGTCTCATTGTTTCTTTTTACTTTTGTTTCCTTTACCTCTGGAGACATGTCTTTTAAGAAATTACTGCAGCCAGTGTCAGAGAGTATTCTGTGTTCTCCTCTAGGATTTTGATCGTTTCCTGTCTTACACTTAAGTCTTTCATCCATTCTGAATTTATTTTTGTATATGGTGTAAGAAAGTGGTCCACTTTCATTCTTCTGCATGTCACTGTCCAGTTTTCCCAATACCATTTGTTGAAAATTCTATCTTTTTTCTATTGGATATTCTTTCCTGCTTTGTTGAAGATTAGTTGACTATACAGTTGTGGGTCCATTTCTGGGTTCTCTCTCCTCTTCTATTGATCTATGTACCTGTTTTGTGCCAGTACCATACTATTTGATGATTACAGGTTTGTAATACAACTTAAAGTCTGGGATTGTGAGGCCTTTCATTTTGATTTTCTTTTTCAACATTCTTCTAGCTATTTGGGGTATTTTCTGGTTCTATACAAATTTTAGGATTGTTTTTCTACTCTGTGAAAAATTCAACCCACATTTTAGCTTTTATACTAGATTCCAACGTTTTAAAACACTGCACTTTTTATTGGCTTTAATATTTCATTTATGTGACATAGCTTTGGGAAGAACTTTGCTTTACTTATCTTAGGCCAAATTCTTTTGTGGAAACCATACTCATTAGGGTGTATTAAGTACCTTTCCTTGGGAATGAAACATGTTGACTTGCTGCCTTAGAAACTACAATACCATAAAAACCACAAGAGTAGGGGTGCCTGGGTGACCCAGTCAGTTAAGCATCTGACTCTTGATTCAGCTCAGGTCATGATCCTAGGGTCCTGGGTTGGAACCCCATCTTATGTTGGGCTCCCTGCTTAGCTGGGAGTCTGTTTGTCTTTCCCTCCCTCTGCCCTCCTCCTGCTCACACGTGCGCTCTCTCTCTCTCAAATAAGTAAATAAACCTAAAAAGAAAGAAGCCACAAGAATAGGGAATGTCCTAACACAGCTTTGCTGGAGTCACTCATTCAGTACAACTACTGAACTGAATTTTAGGAAAAGTTAGTTTGTTCCTGGAATATTTGTTGCTTAATGTCTACCATTACACAAATATCTATTCCCACATAGTTGTATATGAGAGAGTAATCTTAAAAAATAAAACCGAAGTGTAAAACTTTGTGTAAAATGTACACAAGAGAGCTTTCATTGAAGCATATTTATGTATTTTAGCAATACACTTTTCCAGTGTCTCTAGATCATTCCAGATCATATACAATTTTCTAAAATACGAACTATATTAAAATTTTGTATTCCATATATCTGAAATATTTTAGTGTAATAAGATACCTATTTTAACCTGGTGACAAAAACTTGTGTGTATCGTCAATTTGTGACTTGTGTGTATGGGTGAATTGACTCCCTGATGGACTCTTTTTTTGGGGGGGGTTAGGTACAGTATACTTTATTGATGGTACATGACAAGGTAGGGCTCCCCAAGCCCCTCCCCTTCTTCAGGGGGTCTGGGATGGAAACAGTGGAAGTCCGGAGATTCTCAGTGTTTCCGGGGATAATTTGGGGCAGGGACTCCCCAGCAGCTGAGGGCCTCTCTTTTCCTCTCGCTCTGGCTGGGGCTGGTGGTCCAGGGGGCTCTTATTCCTTGGAGGCCATGTGGACCGTAAGGTCCACCACCCGGTTGCTGTAGCCAAATTCATTGCCATACCAGGAAATGAGCTTGACAAAGTGGTCATTGAGAGCAATGCCAGCCCCTGCATCGAAGGTGGAAGAGTGGGCGTCACTGTTAAAGTCGCAGGAGACAACCTGGTCCTCGGTGTACCCCAGGATGCCCTTGAGGGGGCCTTCTGATGCCTGCTTCACCACCTTCTTTTTTTTTTTTTTTTAAAGATTTTATTTATTTGACAGAGAGAAACACAGTGAGAGAGGGAACACAAGCAGAGGGAATGCTAGTGGGAGAAGCAGGCTTCCTGCAGAACAGGGAGCCCAATGCGGGGCTCGATCCCAGCACCCCGGGATCATGACCTGAGCCGAAGGCAGACGCTTAACGACTGAGCCACCCGGGTGCCTCTGCTTCACCACCTTCTTGATGTCGTCATATTTGGCAGCTTTCTCCAGGCGTCAGGTCAGATCCACCACGGACACGTTGGGGGTGGGGACACGGAAGGCCATGCCAGTAAGCTTTCCATTCAGCTCAGGAATGACCTTGCCTACAGCCTTGGCCGTGCCAGTGGAAGCAGGGATGATGTTCTGGGCAGCCCCTCGGCCGTTACGCCACAGCTTCCCAGAGGGGCAGTCCACAGTCCTCTGGGTAGCAGTGATGGCATGAACGGTGGTCATGAGTCCCTCCACGATGCCGAAGTTGTTATGGATGACCTTGGCCAGAGAAGCCAAGCAGTTGGTGGTGCAGGAGGCATTGCTGACAATCTTGAGTGAGTTGTCATACTTCTCATGGTTCACACCCATCACGAACATGGGGGCGTCCGCAGAAGGAGCAGAGATGATGACCCTCTTGGCCCCGCCCTTCAAGTGAGCCCCAGCCTTCTCCATGGTGGTGAAGACTCCAGTGGACTCCACAACATATTCAGCACCAGCATCGCCCCATTTGATGTTGGCGGGATCTCGCTCCTGGAAGATGGAGATGGGCTTCCCATTGATGACAAGCTTCCTGTTCTCAGCCTTGACTGTGCCATGGAATTTGCCGTGGATAGAGTCATACTGGAACATGTAGATCATGTAGCTGTGGTCAATGAAAGGGTCATTGATGGCGACAATATCCACTTTGCCAGAGTTAAAAGCAGCCCTGGTGACCAGGCGCCCAATATGGCCAAATCCGTTCACTCCAACCTTCACCATCGTGTCTCGGGAACGGGGCTGGCACTGCACCAAAAGATGCGGTTGTCTGTCGAATGGGGAGGAGCAGAGAGCCTCCCTGACGGACTCTTGGGTTTAATACAACTAAATCATGAAGGAGAGTAAGCTAACATGTGGGCTGAATTTTTCACAGAGTAGAAAAACAATCCTAAAATTTGTATAGAACCAGAAAATACCCCAAATAGCTAGAAGAATGTTGAAAAAGAAAATCAAAATGAAAGGCCTCACAATCCCAGACTTTAAGTTGTATTACAAACCTGTAATCATCAATAATATACATTATATGGTATAAATGACCAAGGCAATTTTGAAAATATTAAACAAAATTGCTTATAATAATTTTAATAGAAATTAGAAATAAATCACAATGAATTAGTTAATGGTAGATTTTATTAAGTTGTAGAGAGAATTTAAAGACTTGGAGAATATATCGAATGTGTATGTAATGCTCAGTTACAATTTGCTTTTAAGATAACAAGAATAAGCATATGTTATCCTAGTTTACTGATGGACCCTTGACTTACATATGTATTATTAGGAAATAAAGATACTACCTTTTTGTATTTGTTGCACAAATTTGAAACACTAATAAATGATTGATTTTCATAGAAATTCTATAACATGCTTAGTATTTGTTTTTAGAAATTTTATCAGCCAATACAAATTATATAGTGGTCATTATAGTCCTGGTTAGCATTTTAATTAAAAGACTCTTTAATTTGATGTTATTTATCATTACCATTATTTACATTTCTTAAATTTGTGATCTTTTAAAATTATTGTGTTATAGTTCCAATCCACTAAATAAATAGACCACTTCAAAATTATTCATTAAAATGTAAAATATGCTGAAATGATAATATTAAAAGTCATATTTTCAAAATATTACATAGATAAATATGGAGGCAAGTAATTAAACTAAACTCAGGAAATACAGAATGTAAATTTGCATGTTCTGAGATATGGAAATATGTGAAAAATATTTCAGCATAAATAATTCAAAAATTATAAAAAGGGCAAATAATGTGTATCTTTAAAATTACTTGCATTAGACGGGCTATGTATTCAGTTTCTGTCCTGTTTATCTGTATGTTATATAATGTTGTCAATACTCATTAAGTTTTCTTACCAATTTAGAACAAAGTACAGAAATTGTTGTTAAAATTATTGTTTTTTGTGCATGTTCACTGAATAATCATGAAATGTTTTCCAGTACAAACTGATAAATTTTTGTCATTAAAGGTAGGCAAGAGCCCAAAACTAAAGAAGCATCATAAACCTGCTATATGGCTCAGTTTTGTAGAAAACCAAAAAAAAATGAGTTTGCACAAAAATTTTTTATTTAATAGTAGAGTTATATCCAAAGCACCAAGTCAGTACCCGAACTGCAAAGGGAAAAATGTTCCTATGCATTTTGGTACTAAGAGAAGAAAAAAATATTTATTGATGGCACTGATAATACACACAAAAAATCAATATTAGTTATTTCATGTGATCTTCTACATTACCTGAACAGGAATATATTTAATATCTTGTATAGTGAGAACCAGATAATTTCCCAGAAAAAATCATTCCTTTTAACATTGAGAATAAAAGTTCAATTATTTAAAGCAAAATCTCTGATATGAATAATTTGAAAACTAAAAGCTTGATTCATTACTTCTTTCTTAGACTATATATTGGTGGTGCATTATTGGGTCTATTTTTTTAAAAAAGATCTGAATATGCCACAGGAATTAAGATACTCTTTTCACTATTTAAACATAAATAAAGACTGAGTAAAGCCTTATCAGGGTCTGACTTGCAAATTGAAAGACTCAACGGTAAAAGCTTTAAATTTGATACATACATCATGTTAGCATATTACATAAGATTATTAAACATTTTCAGGGATAAATATTTCCTCATTTTCTGAGTCCATGTCAAATATTCAGATTCATACAATGAAGACACCAAGCATTTACTGCCATTTCCCAAACTATAGCTATGAGTTTTGAACTTTAAATAATTACAGAGAAATAATTATATAGAAAAGAAACTGGATAAAGAATCTGAACTAAAGTTCACTGTGTCTCAAAAAGATCCATTAGAGTTTACTGGGTAAACCATATAATCCCTCTTAAACATGAAATTATTAGTTTAATATTATCATATTAACAGAATCTATTTTATCCATGTTAGTTTGGAACTGTTCTGTCACCAAAATTTACCACAAAATTGGAGCCATTGAGCTCCAATTCTATGTTGAAGAACATTATGATGACCTGCAAAAGTTTGAGAAATACTGATCTAAGTAAACTGGTGAAAAAGAGAAAACATAAATTTGGACTATAGCATGATATATTGCTAAAAATGGAATATTTCTGATTAATGTATTTTTCTCCCCATGGCCATCTCATTAGACTTTATCATTGAGGTTATTTTGCTTCAAATCTAGCTGTTACTTTGTGTATAATATGCTTACATACATATAAAAGAACATTATAAAAGGCAATTGACTTTCCTAGTTGAGGTTTAACTCACATAATGACTAAGATAATTAATCAGAAGTTCTATTCTTTGCATGTATGCTTAAAAAAATACAATCTTGTTTAAAGTATAAAAAGATTTTAACTGATCTTATTAATTGACAATGAGGTCAGTGTTCTGGTAAGAGAAATACACTTTAGTGCTCAGTATAATTCTTTGATGTGGAAAATAAACTTTTGGGAAAGTAAGACAGAGTAGACATACATGTATTATCATTTAATATAATAGGTTTACTAAAAATTATGTTGTATGACAATGACCATGCTTAATTAACTTAATCTGATGTATGATCTTCCAAAAAAATTACTAAGAACAATTTTACCCATGCCTATATTAGATTTAGACAAGTTAATTTGTTATTATTCTATAATGTATATCTATCTTTAAGATTTTATTTATTTATTTTTCAGAGAGAGAGAGAGAGGGAGAGTACAAGCAGGGGAGCAGCAGGCAGAGCAGGCAGAGGAAGAAGCAGGCTCCCCACTGAGCAGGGAGCTCAATGCAGGACTCAATCCCAATACCCTGGGACCATGACCCAACCCAAAGGCAGCTGCTTAATCACTGAGCCACCCAAGCATCCCTAAAGTATGTCTATCTTAAATTATCTTTATCATCCCTTAAAGAATTATTTTTCTGAGTTGAAGGCAGTGCCACATTCAACTTAAGAGAAAGCTCAGTAATAAAATCAGATGTGGTTAAATCTTGCCTTTTCAACTGCCTCAGTTTTCACAGGTGTAAAGTCAGAGTGACAACTATGCATATCTCATATAATTTTGTAAGATTTAAGTATAATAATAAATGCAAGTAGCATATACCTATGCAGGGGGCATTTGTGGATATTCTATATTTAGACATTATTATCTTAATACTCTTAGCATATCATTTTTCATTAATCATAGATCAATATTTTTATAGATGTGTTGATAAAAGTATCAATATTTGCAAGAAGATAATTAGAATAAATGTCAAAGATAAAGTTCTTTCATTCAACATCTTCCAATTCTTTCTATATATCTCTCCTTATATATGTATCCACCTAAATAAGGGCAGAGCCATATATAATTTCTATATATTTTTTCCATTCTATTTATTTGGTTAATAGTAATGGATATCTTTTGGATAAAATATTTTTCATCAATAAGCTTTGAGAAATATGAGGAAGTCATATGAGATGGTTACTCACTGAAACACAAAGATAATCTGAACATATTGCTGTAGAAAATCATAGTTTTGCAAAACTCTTTATGAAATTGACTTTCTGGGGCGCCTGGGTGGCTCAGTCGTTAAGTGTCTGCCTTCGGCTCAGGTCATGATCCCAGGGTCCTGGGATCAAGCCCCGCATCGGGCTTCCTGCTCGGTGGGAAGCCTGCTTCTCCCGCTACCATTCCCTCTGCTTGTGTTCCCTCTCTCGCTGTGTTTCTCTCTGTCAAATAAATAAAATCTTTAAAAAAAAAAAAGAAATTGACTTTCTCTCTCTCTCACACACAAACACACACGCACACACGTGAAAACAAATCTCTCTCTCTCTCTCTCTCACACACACACACACACGTGAAAACAAATATATTCCAGAGCCTGGGGTTCTATTCAGGAGAGAAGAAACTCACAACTATTTCCATCCCTGGTAGAACTATTCAGGAAGAGCAATCCACAAGAGAAGTGAATGAAGAGACATTAGTAAGATTTTAACAAACATTTTAACAGTACTGTGTGGGCTGGTGTGGCAGAATAGAATCTAGAGCATTCTTCAATAAAGGAAATTGCATCTACATGCACTCTTTACTTGTTATTCTTCATTTATGTTGTGGTGGTGGTGAAGAAGCCAGGAGTATTGAGAGAAATTCTTTGAGAGCCTCCTAGATTTTCAGCTATAAAAAGGCTTTGGTCAATCAGGGTAAGAGAGAATGAGAAACACTGTAGGTGCTCTGGGCTTTCACTACAAAATACTGAGGGGATGGCAAGAAAATGGAAAGACATGCTTCTAAAGAATGTTGTATACCTGAAACTCATACAATACTATATGTCAGTTATATCTCATTAAAATAGTTAAGGAGAAGCTAGGAAAGGGGCAACTGAACTGGAAGAGATATACTCAGGCCCAGAAAACAGAGGGCAGAACTAGATATCAAAGACTTTCACAGAAAACAAAAAACCTGGCAGTGAGGCCATAGAGAAGGATGAGATTTTCCACATATTTGAAAACTAGAAGTTTAACTGTGGAACAGGAAGATCTTTAGAGTCTTCCCAGGGTTCAGATCTCTACTCCTGGCTCTACCCTCAAAATGTTTGAAAACAGTTGTGATCTGAACCATATTAGGGCTGTACAAAACATGGACTCAGAATAAATATAGGTTATATTGACATGGACTCACTGTTTTGGGATAACAGGAAAGAGATATGCCCTTCTCTGGATATCAACATTATAACTTAAATCTCCATTATAATTCTTTATAAAACTTTCAGTAGAAAATCAAATATAATACACATCCCCCCATAATAAGAAAATATGACCCAAGTTCAAGAAAGGAAATGACGAATAGAAAGTCTTAGAGATGGTCCAAATGTTAGAATTATCAGACAGGGACTCTCAGATAATTTTGTGTAAATAATCAAATAATGTATTTGAAAAAGTGGAAAATGTGTTGAGATGTAAACTTTCAGCAGAGATATGAACACTAAAAATGAACTGAATGGAATGCAAGAAATGAGAAATATATCAGAAGGGAAGACATCATTTGATAGGCTTAAATTCAGACTAGACCTAGCTGAAGAAAAGATGAGTAACATTGAAGAAAGGAAATAAAACATATATAAGTAGGAAACCAGCAAAAATAGTTATAAGAGCAAACCAGAGAGTCTGAGATCCTTGGGATACTTTCAAATAGTTTAACATTCTGTAATTTAAGTTCCAGAAGAGGAGAAGAAAAATATGGGGAAAATAAATTATTGAAAAGAAAATGGCTAATTATTCAAATTATTGAAAAGAAAAAGGGTAATTTGTTACTTTTGATTCTTTAATTTTTATTTTTTTTAAAGATTTTTATTTATTTGAGAGAGAGAGAGAGAGAGCAGAAACTGTCAAAATCAAAAAATAATGTGGCATGTTACACAATAGGATAGTACTCAGCAATAACAAAATGATAGTGAAACTGTTTTACTATAGTAAAACTACCAGTACATGCAATAGCAACAGGATTGAATCTTAAATACTTTATGTTGAGTGAAAGTAAACAGACCTACAAGAAAATACGTATTATATAATTTTATTTATAAAGTTTAAGAACAGCCAAAAATTTTTTATACCATTAGAAATAAAAGAATTCAATTTAGAGGTAGGGAGGAAATTTATTGGAAAAATACACGAGGAAACTTTCTAGGGTGATGGGTGATGGAAATTGTTGTATCTCAGTTTGGGTGGTGCTTAGATAACTACGTAAAACTGGCCAAACTCCTCAAATTGGACTTATTTGTGTATTACTTTATTTTATAGTAATGATATATTTGTAAAAAATATGTATATCACATTTGGAAATATCATACCATGCTCAAGTGTATAGTATCTTAAATATAGTTTATATAATATCTACAATTTTGTGATTTCTTTCTTACATAAACAATATTCAACAGGAGGTTTTTCTCTAAGTTTTGTGGATGTTCTAATATTTTAAATTAACTTAATCTTTTCTACTCTTTTTTTATATTTTATTTTAAAGATTTTTATTTATTTATTTGACAAGGAGAAGAGATCACAACAAGTAGGCAGAGAGGCAGGCAGAGAGAGAGGGGGAAGCAGGCTCCCTGCTGAGCAGAGAGCTCAATGCAGGGCTCGATCCCAGGACCCTGAGATCATGACCTGAGCCGAAGGCAGAGGCTTTAACCCACTGAGCCACCCAGGTGCCCCTGTTTTATTATTTTTAATAATAAATTTATCAATATTTTGATATTGATATCAAAGATATTAATACAGAATGCAGATGTTTTTCTGTATATGATATTTAACCATGTAAGTGTGCTTAACTTATTCTAACCTCATATGAAGGAAATTACTAAGATAAAAGATACCTTAAGGGAAAGCACTTATTTGTTATTTAAACACACAACTATTGATCACCTGTATACTCTTAAGTCCTTGGGAAACTCATATCATGACAGGATGAAAGAAAAGGAAATTTTAAAAAATAAGAGATAAAGTTTTTAATTCTTGCTTTTTTATTTTTCTTTTTGTTTGTTTTTAAGTATGTGAATTAAACTGAGGAAAGATGAGAATGATTAAATTCTAGATGCAGGAAAAGGAAATGGAATTCAAAGAACATAGAGAGGAGACTTGGAAAAAATAAATCAGAAGCCAAGGAGTTAAGAATGTGAGCATATTGCATATTAGTAATTTTAACCCCCCACCCCCAAAATGTACACCTAAAAGCTTCCCCTTTCACTGGAAAGTAATCCAAGTAAAATCACCTAGTAGAAGTGAAGCTCTGTAATGAGCTTACTTTTTTTTTCCCCCGCTATATACACTGTCAATTCACAAATTGGGGCTTCCTAAAGGAAACAGTGGTAGAAAGTTTTGCTCTTTAATAGCCTATTAACTAAGCAAGAGTAATACTTTTCCTCTGTTTATTTGGCCAGGAAATTATAATAATGCAATATTAGGGTAAAAACTGCTAAATAACTTATCTGAGATTTGTGAATCCTTATTTACCTGAAAGTTTTCTTAACTATTAAAAGTCAATGAAAATATTAATTTCATAAATATAAAACCAGATATTTTTCTGAGAGGAATTAATGTAATTTTTTAGTAGAAGAAATTTTGAGTGTTCTGATTTACTCAACAGTGTTAGAACCAGAAGTTTTACTCAAAACATTATCCTTAACATCTATCATCTTACTAAATTAAGTTTCCATGTCTGCTAATTGGTTGAATGGATATTGATTGACCTAGAAAATTTTAACCGGAAAAAGTTATAATTTTGCATGGATGGAAGGAAATACATGCACATATTTTTTCTAGCCATGGAAAAGCATATACACTGTACACATACACATATTGATGCATTGAAATTAATTATGCATTAAAGCCTATACAGGATTCTAACAACATGAGATAACATTTAAAAGTCGGTTATCAGTACAATTTTACAATATTTACTAAGACCTATCAATGTTCTAAGCCAGGATAATTTATATATAATCAAATATAATCTTTTGATATTATTAATTTCACTTTGTAGATGATTTTTATTTTTATTCCTTCTAATGATTTTTCTGCTTTCCTGACAACTTAGATCAAACTTCAATGTTAGATTAGGGTTGGGGAGGCATGCGTCTGTAAATGAAATTACCTTATAGCTGCAAATACCAAGAGTGTATAACATAAAATTGTAGAATCAGTAGAAATAGAAAATAAAACTAGAGAATTTTGTGAAATTACAGGGAAGTGTAGACAACACAATTGCAGGTAGGCAAGTTTTTTTAGTATTTCCATTTCAAGAAAGAGACCTACAAGAAAGTACCTTGACAACACGTGCTGAAAAAAATTCTACACTAGCCTGATTAAGCATATGAGCTGAGAAAACTGAAAAAAAAAATCCCAAAAAACAAAACCCAAAAAGCTCTAAACCTATGATCACCATAAATAAATACAAACTTATCAAAAATTAACATCCACATAGTAATTAATAATACAATTTTTCCAAAGTAAATGTCACTTTAATCCCTAGGGATTCCTGGTCACTTTACTCTTAGCATAATTTTCAAATAAGGTAGGTCTGACCCACTTTGTATCTATCTATAGTTTCCATGTGGCACCGTTAGGAGACAGATTTTAGTTCAGTTTAAGGAAGAGTTTTTAGAAAACTAGGGCAATCCAATGGAACAAATCTCTGTGCTAGGCAATGCAATACTACATTCTGAAGGCTTGATGCTATTTCCTTGAATTTTTTTCAGACGGGATTCCTCTCAAACAGTTTCTCACAATTTGTGGCGTGTATATACAACACTAGATAAACAGGATGATTTTAAGTGGTACATAAAAACAACCAGGCAAAATCATAGTCAAAATTATAATTAACACATTGAATCTGATTTTAAGAATGGTATTTCCTAGGGTGAGACTAAAATAGGTAGTGATTACATACCTTATTAGCTCTAAATGGAAATTTTAATTTAACAATAATGAAAGTATTAGGTAGTACTAAAGTGAGAAAATGATAATAAGAGGATATTTGGAGAACATGCTGAATTCTAAAATTTCTTGAGGACTTGCTAACTCCTAAAGTTTTCTTATTTTATAATGTCTTAGCTTTTAAATAAAGGTCTTCTATTTTACTCTTCTCATATTTTGCTTAATTAGTGTTTGCTTCCTCCTCCTGAATAGATATTCAATAAATAGTAATTTATTTTATTTGATTATGTGAGTTCAAAAATTTTAACTTTTTCCAGCTGTTTTTGTATTTTGAACAAATAATTTATTGCTTTTACAAAGGGCCAATTTGATATAATTCATGCTCTAAATGGAATGTTACCATATTTCTAAAAGTTCTCATATCAATCAACTAACTGAAAATGTGTCCCCATAGTAATCAAACTTTCAGAATCACAAAGCAGAAACAATACTGCTCAGTTTTTAAAACCCCTTGGTAAATACTGGCAGAACTTTTTATGGTTTGAAATGATTAAATCATCTTGGAAAGTCTTTATGAATCCAGATCTATAAGAGATTAACAAAAGTGTTGGCAAAACATTTAAACTTTGTATTGTCTTCAATATGACTGACGACACATTTAATAATATTGGCAGGCCTCAAAATTACAAATTTTGTATATTATACAAATTTTGTATATTACAAACAAATATATTGTGTTCCTAGAGTTCATTTTAAGTTAACTACATATAACTTAGGACATATATCTTAATGGGAATAATATTATTAAACTTGTTTCGTTCTCGACTTAGTCCTTAAATGCTTATAAACTCTAGTGTAGCAAAAATGAAATGCTAATATTGCTGGCCTGAATTCAGAATCCTACATTTAGAAGATAATAAAATATCAAAAGGAAGAAGAAGAGATTCCTTATTTTTCTGTGGATAGGTTTTTTTTTTCTTGAGTTGTAGAAGTTTCTTTTTATTTATTTTGCTGTTGTTTCAAGTTTTTATATAAATTTTAATTAGTTAACATACAGTGTAATATTGGTTTCAGGCATAGAATTTAGTGATTCATCATTTACATACAATACTCATTGCTCACCATAAGCACCCTCCTTAGTATCTGTCACCCATTTAGCCCATCCCCTACCCACCTCCCTCCATCAATCCTGTTTGTTCTCTATAGTTAAGAGTCTCTTATGGCTTACCTCTCTCTCTTTTTTCTCCCCTTCCCCTATGTTCATCTGTTTTATTTCTTAAATTCCACATATAAGTGAAATTGTATGGTATTCATCTTTCTCTGACTGACTTGTTTCACTTAGCATAATATTCCCCAGCTCCATCCATGTCCTTGCAAAAGGTAAGATTTCATTCTTTTTGATGGCTGAGTAACATCTATATCTATATATAATATCAATATATAATATATCGATATATATTATATATTGATATATATATCGATTATATATCGATATATAATATATATGATATGTCTGTATATACTATATGTATAATATATATGATATATATATAATCAATATATTATATATATGATATGTCATCTCTCTCTCTCTTTCTATATATATATAGATAGATAGATAGATAGATAGATAGATATAGATATAGATCCATATCTTCTTTATCCATTCATCTGTCAATGGACATCTGGGCTTTTTCCATATTTTGGCTGTTGTGAACATTGCTGGTATAAACATTGGGTTGCATATGTCCCTTCAATCACTGTGTTTGTATTTTTTTTGATAAATACCTAGTAGTACAATTGCTGGGTCATAGGGTAGTTCTAGTTTTAACTTTTTGAGGAACCAAATTGGTTGCACCGGTTTGCATTCCCATCAACAGTGTAAGAAAGTTCCCCTTTCCCTGCATCCTTGCCAACATACATTGTTTCCTATGTTTATAATTTTAGCCATTCTGACAGGTGTGAGGTGATGTGTCATTGTGGTTGTTGTTTTATTTTAATTTTTTTTGAGAGAGAGAGAGAGAACAAGCAAAGAGGGGCAGAAGGGTAGGAGAAACAGACTCCCCACTGAGCACGGAGCCTGACTCGGGGACTCTATCCCAAGACTCTGGGATCATGACCTGAGCCAAAGCAGCTGCTTACTGACTGAGCCATTCAGGCACCCTCATTGTGGTTTTGATTTGTATTTCTCTGATGACAAGTGATGTTAAATATCTTTTCATGTGACTGTTAGCTTTCTGGTATGTCTTCTTTGGAAAAATGTCTGTTCATGTCTTCTGCCCATTTCTGATACTGGATTATATATGTTTTTTTGCTGTTGAGTTTGATAAGTTCTTTATAGATTAAATATTAAAGTTGTGTTGTTATTCATTATCATGGTTACTGTTATTATTGGTATCTGCTGTTCTCCCTTTCAGTAACCTTTTCTTACCCAGTTTCCTTTCTCTAGGCTGTTTTGAGTTTTACCCTTCCATAAGGCACCCCCTCTGTATCCTCCAGTGAACCCATTCCACTGACCCGCTCCAGAGTGTTTCATTGTTCAAAGTCATTGCCCTTCTACATGATCAGAAGTCCTTTTTATCAAGGACTGCTGATTTAGCTATATTTTAGGAAGAATGTAATATGATTTAAGTATTTTACACTAATATAAGATTTCTGCCCCCTTGCAACCCTTAAGAATTACAAAAGGTTACATTTTTTCCCCTTTTTTCCTTTACAGTGATTATATCTAAAGATAATCCTTTTTTTTTTTAATTGACTACTGAATTTACCTCCATCAAGGCTGATTATTTTCTGGGATGCTTTGAGTAACATCATTTGTTTTATATCATTCTGGTTTCTTTCATTGTTCCACCCATGAAATTTTTCTTTTCCCCCCGAGAATTTATAAGTCCACCAAAATTCCAAGTCTTCTTTCTCTTTCACAAAAGCTTATGTGGCCAAAGTGGTGAGCTATGGTGGCTTGGGGAGAGTCAGAGGAAAAAATGGCCAGAAAATGTCTATAGAAGAGGTGGCATCAGTCAAAAAGCAAAAGACATTTGCTATAGAGATTGTTGAAAGGGTTCTCCAGTTAAAGAGAGCCAATATGGTGTGTGTGTGTGTGTGTGTGTGTGTGTGTGTGTGTGAGAGAGAGAGAGAGAGAGAGCGCAAAAGAGAGAGATACTTGCAGGAACTGGTTTATGTGACTGTGGGTATGGCCAAGTCTAAAATCTGCAGGGTGGGAGGGCAGAATGGAGAACCCAAGAAATGGTGTTGCAGCTAGAGTCTGAAGGCATTCTGTAGACAGAATTCTTTCTTCCTTGAGGAACTTCAGTCTTTTTCTCTTAAGGCCTTCAACTGATTAAATGAGCCTGATGGTTATAGTTATGGTTAATCTTCTTTACTCAAAGTTTACTATTTAAATGTTAATCTCATCCAAAAAAATTATTCTGTGGCAATACCTACATTGGTGCTTGACCAAATATATGGGTACCTTAGCCTAGCCAAGTTGACACTTAAACATAATCATCCCAGACTGAGTTCCAGAACTACAAAAATGATGTTTTGTGTTTAAATATATTTAAATGATGTTTTGTATTTAAATATATTTAAATGTAAATATAATTACTCCCATTTTAATGTAAGCAATAGTATCATTGCATAGGAGCATTTATATAGTTAAATTTTACAAAGTAAGAAAATAGGGACAGAAAATAAACCAATTACTTTTTTGAAATTTAGTACTAAATTTTTTTTAATAATAAATGAGTTATTTGTATTTTAATGATTTTTTTAATTTAATCATTTCACAAACCCTCATTTGTGAAATTGGTAGAGAGTATGTCCATTTTCCCCTCAAAATATATGTATGGAATATATATTCACATAAAAATTAGTCCAAATTGAAAATACTTCTTAAAGTGAATTTGTGGTTTCATCAACTAAAGAGATGAATATAAGAGTAGAACATATTTATATTTTGTAACTGGATAAAACTCAAAACAGTTATGTACATTCTCAAAAAACAAGAAAGAAAAAAAGAAAGAAAAAGAAAAGATTTTCATCCTGGGGTTTAATTCCCACTTTAATTTGGCAGCATACTTAATTTATACAGTACATAAATTTTTTTTACCTGGTATATGCTACTGTTCCCATCATCATCACTCCATTGCTCTTTCAACAATAAAAGGCAGTTTTTTAAGGTTTAAAAGACATACATATTTTCAAAATCTCAACAACTAAACAAGAAGATAGCAAAAGCTCTCTTCACTGATACTATAATAAACACAAACACGTTCATAGTGACATTTTATGTTTAATGAAGTTCCTTTATTTAACAGATTATAATAAGAAAAGATGCTGATTTTTAAATGAAATACTTTTATCTCTGTATCTATGGCAATATAAATCACTCCTTTATGGTTATTATAATGCTGAGCAATGATAAAGTCACATACACACATAATGAATACAAATGAAAGGTAATAGTTAGCTAAATAATGTGTGCCACATAGATGTATGAAACACTAATTTAGAAATTTCTAGCAACCAAAGGGAATATCAATGAGAAATAACCTAGAGCAAGAAAAAATCAGTTTGATGAATTGGGCTATATTAAAGAAGTTCTGAGACTTTTTCTTTTTTTCAACTCTAGCAATAAAATAGACAAAACTTTCATGTGAGAAAGTAATATTTTACTCTTGGAAAATGAAAACTTCGAACCTTTTCCTTAAGGGAAGAACTTTGCATTTAAACCATTGGCTCTTTAGAGACATTTTCAGGATGAAAAAAATCAAAAGATTCATTTTACTTGGAGCATTAAAAAAGATGAAACACATGGGGCTTCTCGTATTCCTCTCATTTAAGTTTAGTGTCACGATGGTTTGATAGGGCCTGAACATTCATTTAAAAAGATATGCCAAGTAATTAAAAATATTGCAGGTAAGTTGAACATTTGACCTATTTGCTTATTTTAAGCTCTGCCTCGGGATCACTCCTATTCCACATTGTAGGCTATTCCACAGAAGTTATAGGCCATGCATATATTTTAGTATGATGAATGTTGGTATTAAAAGGCTACAGTATGTCCCATCTGAGGCAGTACTTTATATCAATATAGAAACTTAGCATGAGATTGAGGGTTACTGCAGCATCCTAAGGAATCAAGAAAAGTCATACTCTAATATAATGAATATTCAGAAGGAATAACATATAAAAATAGCATGTTTTATCAATGTCTCTAAAACACCATTATATGCTCTAAAACACTATTATATGTTTTGAAAACACTATCTATCCATTTTCATTTGATAGCAACATTTGCTCAATTTTATGCTTTAATCCACTCATTCATTTCTGTATTTCTTCATTTATTCAACATGTATTTATTGAACAATTATGTTATCAGGAGCTCCTCTAAGTCCTGAAACACAGCCATGAATAAAACAAGAAGAATCTCTAACCCCTGTTAAGTGAGGGGAAATAGAAAATAGCAAAATAAATAAATAAAATACATGGTATCTTACGTGATTAAAAATAAAGCATGATGAGAATAGGGAGTGATGGGTGGGAATAGTGATATGGAATTTTAGTAAACACAATAACAGAAGGCCTCAGTTAACAGCTGCCATTTGAGAAAAGATCCAAAGGATAAGAGGAGAATCACATTTTGATAATTGGGAGAAAAGCCTTCCAGGCAGGAAAAAAAAACAAAACAGGAATGCTTGAGTGGCTCAGTGGATTAAACAGCTGACTTGATTTTGGTTCTAGTTCAAGATTTCAAGATCCTGGAATCAAGCCCCAAGTCAGGCTCCACACTCAGCAGGGATTCTGCTTCAGGATTTTCTCTCTCCCTCTGCCTGTTCTCTCTCTCAAAAATAACCTTCAAAAAAAAAAAAAAAGAAAAGAAAAAAGAAAGAAAAGCAAGCCCAAAAGCCCTAAGATGGGAATATGATTGGCAAATTCAAGAAACAGCAAAAGGCCATGTTGCTGGAGTGAGGAAATGAATTCAGAGGACTTGAGCTAAGATTTTAAGACTTAGGTCTTAACAGTAACATTCTGACTGCTGTCTTGAGAAATGACTGTATGCAGACAAGGAAGAAAGCAGTTACACCAGTTACCAGTTATAAAGTTAAGGGACCTTCCCAATAATTTAGGTGAGAAATGACAGTTGCAGATCAGTTGCTAAAACTGGTCAGATACTAAATCAATTTTGACTGCAGGGCAAACAGAATTGAGGCACATGAGGATTTCCTGCTCCTACCTCATGGGCAGAGTCTTTGCTTCTAACTTAAATTCAAATTCTGTGCAAATAATAAATCATTTTTAGTATAAGTATGTCCTGTAGAATATGATGTTTATGCAAGCATGTCCTATGCAATAAACATATTTAAAAATATTTTTTTGTATTTCAAATTTAAATTTAATTGGAAGTCTTAACATTTTTATTTGCTGAATCCAGCAACCCTACTCTTCTCCTTTCCCCAGCTACAGTGGATCTCTATTTGCATCCTGTTGGTGAGAGAGTTCTTTAATTTCCCCAGATGCAGATATGTTTTCATCCTACCAACCCTGACCCTTCAGAAGCATGCATTTTGCCTAGTTTTGAGAGAGAGAGAGTGTGCTCTCCTTCACCAGCAGCCAACAATTTTTGCTCCAATAAAAGCATGTTCTGAGGAAAATGGGCATGGTTTTGTGTTTTTCTCCAGCAGCACCTAATCATCTCCTGCATCCTATTTCAGGGAGAAAGGGTCTCTTTGATTTTCTCCCTTGTCCCCACACCTTCTTTTTTTGTTTGTTTGATGTTTTTTGGTCCCCACACCTTCTTATGAGCACCCTTTGGAGGGCTATAAATTTACCTTCTGTTTGGGGTCCTAGCTTTACCAAACTGTCATTCTGTCCCATATTTGGCCTTTAAAAACTGGTTAACATTTTAGTCAATTTCTTCTTACCTGTTGGTAAACTCCCTCTTCCCCATAGTCTTCTGAAGGTAAATAACTTCATGTGCCTCACCTCTTCCAGTAGTGACTTGTCACACTTAGGAGTTCAATTAATTTGTTACCTAGTGGCATCCTATACTTTTTATGGATCTAATAAGATCCATAAATTTATGATTTTGCAGATTATTTGGACTTTTTTTTTTCCATTGTTAGGGTGAAAGCAATATTCTCTTGCAGCTCATACTGGCTTAGTAGAAAGAGACCATTAAAAGCTTAAACAAAATTTAGACACTTTATCACACTACTTTTTTTCTTTTATTTTCTATCCACCACCCAGAAAGACTAGAGATTGGAGTGTTTATTTATTACGATTTTTCTCCCTCTCTATTTTTATCCTATTTTATTTTTCCTTCCCTTCCCCTATATCTTAACCACTGAAATTAAATAATTAGAAGAAAGTGTCAATAAAGAGAGCAGAAATTTAGATAATTCATTTAAGTAAATGAACAAATAAAAAACAAGGTTCCTTAAGACAATACTCTGCGTGTGTCCTTACTTCATTTCTTGCTTCTGTTCAGGCTAATATTGCTGGTAATGTTCACAGAAACATGTGACAAACATCCAGCACAATAATTTATTTATCTTAGTTCTTAATCTCTACCCAGAAATCTGCTTTTTTGCATCATATGGATACTTCACCTATAGAAGTATTTCCACCCTTTCTATTATTTTTTAGATCTTCGTTTTAATGTCATTTTCAATATTACTCTTCTTTTTCCACAGAGAGGCATCCTACCCAATTTGTTGAGGAGGGAGGTCATTTTCACCACTCACATCATTGCTTTTATTCCTCCTGCCTCAAAATGAGATTCTTCTTTTCCAAAACCAAACTACTACCTCTTACCTTTGTCAGATTCCCACATTTAACAAATTAGCATTCTTATTTATTTGTGATTGATCTTTCTCCTTATAACTGAGTACTCCCAATTCCTCTTTCTATCCTTGTAAATTGCTCTCATTCATTTTATTTATAAAATATATTTGGCCAATATATGGTTGCTATTATTTTGAAGAAATAGCTCTGTTAAATCAATTAAGAGTAAGACAAATAAAATATTTAATTTTACCATTCTTGTAAGGGAGATCTACTGGTGACAAATTACCTCATTTTTTGGTTTGAAAGAAAAAGCGTTTGTTTACTCTTCACTTTTGAGAATAATTTGAGTGAGTACAGAATTCTAGGTCATTGTTGTTTTAAAACTAAAAATTTTATTCCACTTTCTTCTTGCTTGTATAGTCTTTGAAGAAATGTCTGATATAATTCTTATCTTTGCTCTTCTTTAAGTAGAGCATTTTTTCTTTGACTTTTTTCAAGATTTTCTCTTTGTCTTTGATTTTCTGAAGTTTGACTGTAATATGCTTAGGTATAGATTTTTTAGTATTTACCCTGCTAGCTGTTCTCTGAGTTTCTTGCTATTAATTATTCATTTTGGAAAATTATCAGCCATTTTTAGTTCAAATAATTATCTTGCCCTTTTCTCAGTCTTTCATCTCCTTCTGGCATTCCCCATTATATTTATGCTACACCTTTTATTTTTTTATTATTTTTTTAAATTTTATTTATTTATTTGACAGAGAGAAAGATCACAAGTAGGCAGAGAGGCAGGCAGAGGGAGAGGAGGAAGCAGGCTCCCTGCTGAGCAGAGGACCTGATGCGGGGCTCAATCCCAGGACCCTGAGATCATGACCTGAGCCGGAGGCAGAGGCTTAAACCACTGAGCCACCCAGGTGCCCCATATGCTACACCTTTTATAATAGTCCTGTGGTTCTTGAATATTCTGTTTCTTGGTGGTTGTTGTTTTTTATTTTTAATCCATTTCTCTCTATGTTTTTCAGTTTAGATTCACATATCTTCAAGTTCACTTATTTTTTTTCTTGCTTATGTTAGTCTAATGATGAATCCATCAAAGACATTCTTTGATTCTTTCATTCGTTCTTTGATTTTTTGGATTTTCTTTTAATTTTTTCTTAAGGTTTCCATCTCTTTGCTACATTACTTATCTGTTCTTGCACATTGCCAGTTCTTTTCACTGAACCCTTAACATATTAAACATAGTCATTTTAAATTTCCTATTTCATAATTCCAAAATATCTCCCTTATCTCATTTTGGACACTTTTTTGTCTCTTCAGACTGCACTTTTTCTTTTTTTTTTTTTAATTTTATTTCTTTATTTGACAGAGAGAGAGAGAGAGAGATTGCAAGTAGGCCAAAAAGGCAGGCAGAGAGAGAGGGAGAAGCAAGCTCCCCGCTGAGCAGAGAGCCCAATGCGGAGCTCAATCCCAGGACCCTGAGATAATGGCCTGAGCCGAAGACAGAGGCTTTAACCCACTGAGCACCCACACGCCCCAGACTGTGCTTTTTCTTGCCTTTGTACTAAGTCTTGTAATTTTTTGTTGGGGGTGAACATGGTGTGTCAGGAAATAAGAACCAAGGTAAACAGGCTTTTTTTGTGAGACATGATGTTTATCTGGCTGGAGTTTATGCTCTATTAATGTTTGCTCTAACTCAAAGGGTGAGAGACTTCAACTTCCACATGCCCTTATTTTTGTCTCTAGTTTCTCTGGGTTTTCCTAGAAACTCCTTAAATAGAGTCTGTCTTGAAGCTTTCTCAGTAATCCACTATCACTATACTGGATCTCTGTTGAATTGGTTAGAAAGTATTGGGGAGGAAAAATATTCTATGATTTTATAATTAATTATCCATTTTGGGTTGTGCCAGTTTCTCTGGGTTGTGAACTTTAGAAGCATTTCTTAGCCTTTTTGTTTCTTCCCCTGTGAGACCCAAAGGCTACTTGGTGCTGGAGTTGTCTATTCCCTCTTCACCTTTGATTTATCTTTGATTTGGGTAGTTTGTTATGGGGAACATAATGGTCTGGGACTATTTCAAAACTGTTATTCTCTCTCTAATTCTCTATGACTCGAAGTAGGATGTAATTTTTCTTGGATCTTCAGCAAAAGCCTCCTTTCCTGAAGGAGCTCGTGAAAGTACATGGGTCTTTCCTAAGACTGGATCCCTGGGAGTTCTTAACTCCCAACTCTCCCTATGAGCAAGTAATAGGTCTATATATGTCTGTGTCTTCAGTTTTCAGGGCATTGGTTTCCTATGTGATCTCAGTGCTTTGCTAGATCTAACAAAAGCTATTGATTATGAATATGTTTAGTTTGTTTCTTGTTGTAAATATGGGAGTGATTGTTTCCAAGATCTTCGCATATCAGAGCAGAAGCTGGAACTGTCCCTTAAAGTTTTTAAAACCTGCTATTTATACTAGTCTTGGAATGATTATCATACATTGCTGAGTAAAATATATTTTGTATATATGACACTTTGTGACACTTGCCACATACCTCAATTAATTACAAGATGTAGGCATATTTTTTCTATCACCTTACTCTTTAATAAATAAATCCTAAAGCTAAGACAATGTCTTATGTGCAGAAACATTTCAATCTGTGCCATTTTTGCAATAGATATTTGTGGGAGGCATGTTCAAGTCATGCATGAATGTAAATATTTAACTAAGCACTAGTTTTTCAATCCTGATACTTATTTATTTATTTTTTTAGAGGTAGATATCTAAGTTCTTCTTAAGTTAAAAAAATGATACAAGCTCAGTACTAAAAAGATTCTTATTGACCAATAATGTCTATTATATAAAAATTGTGTGTAGTTTCTTTTTTTTTGTATGTAGTTTCTCAACTATGATATTTAAGATCAGTATTGTTTGACACAATGCAATTTTTAAAAATTTGGTCTTCGCCTTTTCTTGAACCAAATCTACATTAACAGATAAGATTTCACAAGATTTCCCCTAGAGAATTATTTCAAGCTATTTAAGCTGCCATCAGTTCCTGATTTAGCATTTTTAATAAACATCCTAGGGCAAAGGATTAATTTCCCTGGACATTCTTTATCCTTGATGTAAAAGTATAATGTTTAATTGAGGATGGATCATTGTTTGCCTGTTGTCTTCCCTGTGTGTTTATGAATAAGTAGATACAAGTTCAGAGAGTGGAAGGAATAAAAGTATCCCCAATCCTTAAAATTTGTTGCTAAATAAAAATAGCAACTAATACATATGAATGTAAATAAGATTACTTTTACCACATTAAAGTGAATGCATTAAAGAAACATATGTCTACTGTGACAGTTTATAGCCAAATAGTTGCATTAAATTGCCTACATGCTTATTGATCCTTATCTAAAACTCATCTAAAAACAGAAGTTCCATTATCTTAGCAAAACTGTGGTTCACATAGTGACCCAGAAATTTGGAGCTATATCATTGTTACAGAGAATTAGATTAGTATGTCAATGCTCAATACTTCCTCAGCATTATAATGGGAAATAAGTCTAAGAAAATACATACCATTACTCCTACTATTATTACATATATACATGTAGGTATCCAGAACTTAGGGACTTCAACAGCATAACAAATTATTATTTGTAAGATTTCTGAGTCTCAAGGTTGAACCCACATAAAACTCTTTTCAAGAAAATAAGAAACTAGATGAGAAGCCATATATTAGCTGGAAAGAGGTATAAAGATTGTTGGCAAGGAACATGTGAATTAAGGATACTCTTTGTTAAAATCAAACTTCTTCTGAGGGTTTCTAATAAGATGGTAAAACTTATTTATGACAAAAATCTTACCATGGTGCCATGAGGAAAGCACAAGCTAGAGCCACTGACAACATTTTTCTTAATGATAACTGAGGATGGTATTATTTCACATGTGTCAATCTTATTACTTCTTATTGATGATGACCATATAATATATTGTCAAATGAAACACATTTGAAAATAAAAGATGGCACTTACTGGACAGGATGTTGCGGCTCAAATTGAGACTCTCTCAGGATAACTGAAATATATCTGGTAAAGTATAATAAATATCAGCCTTATGGTTAGGTGACTTATTTTCCTTCTACCCAAAGAGAAGTGTTCCAAAATTACCAATGTTTTCTATGGTAGAATGTATATACTAGTAAATGGATAACTATGAAATATTAAAAAAATAAAACTTAACCATTTTTAAGGTCAGTTTTAAAAATAATAAGAAAATAATCATTTTCAAAAGAAACTGGTGCTAAAGCAAAAGAATTTAAAACCAGAGCCTTGGAAATACATCTAACATGTATTTCACACATAAAAGTACCATCATCTACATACTTCTACAAATTAGAAATTCACATCTAGACTCTTCAATAATTTCTAAAAGGAAAAGATTTAATGGGATATGAATCCATAATGGGATATGAACCCACTATGTACTTTATTCTTTTTTATATATTTCTTAATTTTACTTTTAAAAATTAGTAGACTTTTTTTGTGTGCTGTTGTAGGGTTACAGACAAATTCAAAGAAAATTCAAAAAAAATTACAGAGAGTTCCCATGTACATATTCACACAATCCCCTCCCTATTAATATTTCACACTAGTGTGGTACATTAATTACCTTTGGGACCAGCAATTGACATATTATTAACTAAAGCTCATAACTTACATTTGGGTTTACTCTTCATGTTGTATATTCCATAATTTTTGATAAATGTACAACATGTATTCATTATTACAGTATCGTACTGCATAGTTGGAATGCCCCCCAAAAATCTGTGGAAAATCAGTAAGGACAAAGTTGAACTGAACAACACCATGAATCAACTGGATGTCATTGAAAGATATAGACTACTTCATTCATTAATAACAGAATTCATATTTTTCACAAGTCACATGAAAAACTCATTAAGATAAATCATATTTTAATGTATTTAGAAGACTAGAAATCATGCAATGTCTACTCTTGGATTATGATAGAATTGAACTAGAAATCAGTAACAGAAAGATAACTGGAAAATTCCATAATACATGGAGATTAAAAAACACACTTCTAAATAATACCTGGATTAAAAAAGAAATCTCAAGAAAAATTTAACAATATTTTGAACTAAATGAAAATGAAAACACAATCTACCAAAATGAAAACAATACATAAAGGGAAATGTATAGCTTCAAATGTATATTTTAGAGTAGGAGAAGGATCTAAAAATCAATCATGTAAGTTTCCATCTTAGGAAACTTTAAAAAGAAGAACAAATTAAATCCAAAGTAATAGAAGATAAATAATACAATTAGAGCAGATATCAATGATGTTAAAAACAGGAAATCAATAAAGAAAATCAGCAGAAGATAGTTCTTTGAAAAGATTTATAAAATTGATAAGCCTCTAGCCATACTAAGTAAAAAATGAAAGGATACAAATTACTAATATCAGAAATGAAAAAGGGGACATCACTACAGACCTCAAGGAATTTAAAATAATTAGAAAAAGAATATTATGAATAACTCTATGCCCACAAATTTGATAACCTTAAAAGACCCAATCTGTCAAACTCACTCAAGAAGAAATAAAAGATTTGAATAGGTCTATATCTACTAAAGAAATTGAGTTGATAGCTAATAAACTTTCAAAACAAAAATCAACAGGCCCAGGAAGAGTATTTTTAGGCCAGTGAAAAATACTCTGAAAAAGAAGAAGAAACTACTCTGTATGCTATTACAATGATGGATGTATGTCATAACACATTTTTCAAATTCATGGGATGCACTATACTTGTATGGAACCCTTAGGTCAACTATGGACTGCAGGTAATTATGGTGTGTCAATGTAGGTTCATCTTTGGTAAAAAAAAAAAATGTATTATTCTTGTGAATGTTGTTGATAATGGAAGAGGAGATATATTTGTGGAGACAGGCAGTATATAAGAAAATCTCTGTACCTTACTCTCAATTTTGTTGTGGACCTAAAATTCTCTAAAAGAGTAAATCTTTAAAAACTATCCCTTATGGTCCACTTACTCATTCCTATCTACTTCACCCCAAACCTCAGGCAACCACTAATCTTTTTACCATCTTTAGAGTTCTACTTTTTTGAGAATATCTTCTTGATATTGATGGAATATCTGCAGATAGAATCATGCAGTATACAGCCTTTAGAAATTGATTACTTTTACTTAGCAGCATGCATTTAAAGTTCCTTGATATCTTATTATCATTTGATATCTCATTTATTTTTATCATTATAATAATATTCCATTTTGAATATACCAGTTTATCCATTTACCTATCGATGTACATCTTGGTAGCTTCCAAATTTCAACAATTATGAAAAGCTACTATAAACACTCATGTGCAGTTTTTGTGTGGACATAGTTTCATTTCCTTTGGGCAAACACCAAGTAGTGCCATTGGTGAATAATATGATAAGAATGTGTTAGTTCTGTGAGAGACTGCCAAACTGACTGTCAAAGTAGATGTACTATTTTGCAGTCCCACCAACATAAATGGGAGTTTTCTTGCTCCAAAACTTCATAATTTGTTTCTCATGTAAAAATTCCATTGTCTGTAGGATTTCAAAAATTCAAAATTCAAATATAAGCTCTTTAATATTGCAAAGTAAGAGTTTCAACAGTTACCAATCTACATAACTAATATTATTTAAACAGCCATTTTTAAAGTTTTAGGAGCAATTTAATGTTCTTAAGAAAGTTAAAAATTTCCTTGGCAACTAAAGATAAAAACACAAAACAAAAAATAATAATTCTATGCATTCTTGGTGGGTAGATTTGAAAATATTTATAATCTTCTAGTGAGCAAAATCCATGATTAACTCACTTTGTTTTGATCTACATAAATTTGATTATATCTTTACTTATGGTCATTATTACAGTTAATACATAAAACTGGAAGATTAGACCCATGATATAGTGTATCAAAAATATAAAACCAAGATTTTCTAAATAACTAAATTTATTTATTCCACTATTATCATTTAAAATCTATTATTATTAATATTTTGAGGGAGAGCCAATAAATATTTTTACTAATGATAGATAAAATAATTTAGAATACTCTTTTATTGCATCTTTTTAAACATATTTTTGTTGTGGTTTGTTTTATAAAATGCTTGGAAAGATGAGATTAAAAATAAGATTTTTCTCTAGGAAGTAAATTTTTAGTGGTGTTAATAATTTTAAAAAACTATATTTGAGATGTCTTAGAATTACATTGTTATATTTATAAATATAATTGTTATAAATTTAATTGGCATTTTGTTTAATACTACAAATTAAAGGAGAGCTAAAGAAAAATAACATGGTATATGATTAAAATATTGGAAATAAGCACTATTAGGAAAAAATAAAGAATGGGAGAAAAGAGAAGCAATAACTTAATTGTAGCTCCTAAACATCATTAGAGATCTTGAATGAACCTCAGTGAGCCTTTCCCTTTCCCTCTGAACATCATGGGGAATATAGTTTAAATTTGGCAATGCTGGTATTAAGAGTCATATTGTCAGTGGACTGTGAAAACCCTCAATTCACATATCCAATGGTGAAAAACAGAGCTTTTGCTCTAAGATCAGGAATAAGACAATGATGTCCGCTCTCACCACTTTTATTCAACATAGTACTGGAAGTCCTAACCACAGCAGTCGGACAACAGAAGGAATTAAAGGCATCCAAATTGGCAGGGAAGAAATAAAACTTTCACTACTTGCAATGACATATTACTTTATATAGAAAACCCTAAACACTTCATAAAAAAGTTACAAGAACTGATAAATGCATTCAGTAAGCTCGCAGGATGCAAAATCAATGTACAAAACCCCATTGTATTTCTATACACTAATAATGAAACAAAAGAAAGATAAATTAAGAAAGCAACCCCATTTACAATTGCACCAAAATTATAAAATACCTGGGAATAAACTTAACCAAGGAGGTGAAAGACCCATAGTCTGAAATCAATAAAACACTGATGAAAGAAATAGAAGATAACACAAACAAATGGAAAAAGTATTCTGCACTCATGAATTGGAAGAACAAGTATGGTTAAAATGTTTAGATAACCCAAAACAATCTACACATTTAAGGCAATCTTAATCAAAATGCCAAGAGCATTTTTCACAGAACTAGAATAAACAATCCTAAAATTTGTATGGAATCACAAAAGACCCCAAATAATCAAAATAATCTTGAAAAAGCATAATGAAACTAGAGGTATCAGAATTCCAGATTTCAAATTATACTACAAAGTTGTAGTAATCAAAACAGTATGGTGCTGACACAAAAATGGACATATTGATTAATAGAACAGGATAGAAAACCCAGAAACAAACCCATGTTTATATGGTCAATTAATCTTCAACAAAAGAGGCAAGAATATGCAATGGAAAAAAGACATCTTTTTTTCAAAAATGATTTTGGGAAAACTGGACATCTACACATGTAAGAATGATACTGGACAACTTTCTTTCAGCATACAGAAAAATAAACTCAAAATGAGTTAAATACCTAAATGTGAGACTCGAAACCATAAAACTCTGAGAAAAGAGCACAGGTAGTGCTCTCTGACATCAACCGTAGCAACTTTTTTCTAGATATGTCTCCAGAGACAAGAGAAATAAAAGCAAAAATAAACTATTGGGACTACATCAAAATAAAGTTTCTGCACAGCAAAAGAAATAATCAACAAAACTAAAAGGGAATCTACTGAATGGGAAAGATATTTGCAAATGACATATCTGATGAAGTATTAGTATCTGAAATATTATAAAGAATTGATATAACTCAACATCCCCAAAACAAATGGGCAGAAGACATGGATAGACATTTCTCCAATGAAGATATCCAAACGGCCAACAGACACATGATAAGATGTGCAATGTCACTCATCATCAGGGAAATGTAAATCAAAACTACCGTGAGGTATCACCTCACCCCTGTCAGAATAGCTAAAATCAACAACAAAAGAAACAACAGGTGTTGATGAGGATGTGGAGGAAGGGGAAACCTTTTTTATTATTGGTGGGAATGTAAACTGGTGCAGCCACTCTGGAAAATAGTATGGAGGTTCCTTAAAATCTTAAAAATAGAACTATCCTAGGATCCTGTAATTACAACTGCTGGGTATTTACCTAACAAGTACAAAAACACTAAATTGAAAGGATATATACAACATTATTTATATATACTATATTATAACATTATTTATAATATTCAGATTATGAAGCAGCCCAAGTGTCCATTGATAGATGAATGGGTAAAGAAGATGTTGTATGTACAACATATACAGTGGAATATATTCAGCCATAACTAACAGACACATGAAAAAACGTTCATCATCTTTAGCCATCAGGGACATTCAAATCAAAACCACATGGAGATACCACCTTACACCAGTTAGAATGGCCAAAATCAACAGGACAGTAAACAACAAATGTTGGAGAGGGTGTGGAGAAAAGGGAACCCTCTTACACTGTTGGTGGGATTGCAAGCTGGTGCAGCCACTTTGGAAAACAGTGTGGAGATCCCTCAAGAAATTAAAAGCAGAGTTACCCTACGACCCTGCCATTGCACTACTGGGTATTTACCCCAAAGAAGCAGATGCATTACAAAGAAGAGCCACATGTACCCCAATGTTCATAGCAGCAATGGCCACAATTGCCAAACTGTGG
>CM053607.1:60915944-60937832 GCA_028646535.1 Procyon lotor
AATAAGTCAAGCGGAGAAAGCCAATTATCTTATGGTCTCACTTACCTGCTGAGCATAAAGAAAAACATGGAGGACATTGTGAGAAGGAATTGGTGGGGGAATGGGGGAAATCAGAGGGGGAGATGAACCATGAGAGACTGTGGACTCTGAGCAACAAACTGAGGGTTTTGGAGGGGTGGGGGTGGAGGGTTGGGTGAGCCTAGTAGTGGGTATTGAGGAGGGCACGTACTGCATAGAGCACTGGGTGTGGTGCATAAACAATTAACCTTGTAACACTGAAAAAATAAAATAAACATATTTGGGGGGGAAAAAAGGAATATATTCAATAGCCATAAGAAATAATGAAATCTGGCAATTTGCAAGAACATGGATAGAGTTAGAGAATATACTATTAAGTGACGCAAGTCAGTCAGAGAAAGACAAATACCAAATGACTTCACTCATATATACAGTTTAAGAAACAAAAAAATTAACAAAGAAAAAAAGATCACCAAAGCGGGAAGACTTAACTATAGAGAACAAACTGATGATTAGCAGAGAGGAAATGGTGGGGTCATGGATGAAAACGGTGATAGATTTAAGGTTATACTTGTCATGAGGTGCCCTGAGTAATATATAGAATTGTTGAATTACTATATTGTACACCTGAAACTAATATCACACTATATGTTAATTATACTGAAATTAAAATGAAAACTTAAAGAAACAAAAAACAAAACCAAACCAAAAAACATTTCTTTAAAGAAAAATAGGATATAAAATTAAAAAGAAATACTGGTGTTCTAACTAAGGAAACATTGTTATTTTCCTTTTAACCTGAAGCTTCTTTTCACACCTGGGGGAAAAAAAGGCATTTAAAAAAAATTAGTCACTCTTTCTACTACTTTGTGAAAATTGCCCTCCCAATGTGAACCAACTTCCTACAGTAATATTTTTAAAGTGTTCTGGTGCTGTGAAGAATATTTAATTATGTGATTATCTTTCATGATGTGTGTAGTTAATTGTCCTTACGTCAAATGTAAATGATTTTGAACAATAAAAGTGAATGAGTAATGTCCCGGCTGTGAACAACAGATGTCTTGTGGATTTTGATTTCCTAGTCATTTATAAATATTTCTTTTCAAGTATAGAAAAGCAATTAGTTAAGATTACAGACTAATACATTCAAATCTAAGTTTAAGAATGAAAAGCAATAAAAAAAAAAGAATAAAAAGCAATATGAATCACGGAACTACAGAACACTACATAGAAAAAAATCATTGTGTTCATGTTCTTAGAAAATACAAAATATGATTTTTATAAATTATGGATAGTGTACTTATAATTCCTTGGAACAATTAATGCATTCTCATATGAAACAATGTCTTTCTCCGCTTCTGACCAGTGCCTTATAAAATCTTGCAGAGAATAATCTGTGTTTATTGAACAGTATACGTACCAGTAAGAAAAATAATAAGGGATACCTTTTTAGTTTGGTGGCTATTTTCTGTTAACTGACAGGCATTTATTCCCCTTTTGCTTGAAAACAGAACATATTTTCTTGGTGATCAACTATCCATCTACTTTGAGCCCATGTAATTTAAGCAGAGTGATTACAATTCTGAGTCCAGGATTAGTCATGTGACACAGATCCACTCAACGATGACATCACATTCCTCCTCAGAGTATTTTGGCTTAGAGGGGGTAACATGATTCATGGAGTGTCAAACTCTTGGAACTTTTGCTTGAGTGATTAGGAGAAAGGCAAACATTCTTCTGCACTGGAATTACTGAAGTGACCAGAAAAGCTTGGAGCTCAGGGAATCACGAAGAGCAGGCATTTTGCTAAGGGGAGAAGCCAAAACAGAAGGAAACAGAGCTGTGAGGCAGAGAAAAATAAATATTGATGAAGCCATTTGAGCTGCTGGATTCAGCCATGTGATACTTCTTTCTCTGATTTGTGAAAAAGAGTCTCTTCAGACCAAACTCTAGCCAGGTTCCTCTGAGCCCTTTCTTGACTAGGCGTCAACTTTGGTCTATAAAGACTTGAGCAAACATGAACAGTTACTAATACATCAAGGCTACATCCCTAAGATGACCCTAGGATCAGTTAAAATGTCTTCCTGAGAAAACATTAGGCTGCCAAATGTATTTACTGTCTGTTCCAGCCAACACCCAAACATAGCAGCCCCGTCTCCCAGTCTCTGTGGGAGGGTGGGAGCCTACTTTCCAGAAATGCTTGTTAGCAAATGCAGATAGGTTTCACATGGATCAATCCCTCATTTGCTTTTAATAATTTTCCACTTCCCTAACTCTGTTGAGCTCTGCTCACCCCCTCCCTACTCCTGCTTTCTCCCTTTCCGGCTCCCAGTCACCCCTGTACAGACTGAAGCTCAGCTCAGTTCATGGTAGGCTCTTTTCCCTATTGCAATAACACATTATTGATGAAAATCTGTCCTTACCACTTTAACTGGTGTCCGGTTTTATCTTTGATATTTGTAAGGGAGCCAATAAGCTGATAGGTAGCAAGTTGAGTTCAGTTTCTTTATCATCTGCAAGCAAAAATAATTGAAGTTAATTTACTGTATATATAACCTGGAGTTTGATTTCCGCTCTCCATGTGCCTATGTTTGTATTCTGTAAAGGTGATCACAATGATACCATTCTGAGAGTCATTCCACAGATTCCTCTTTATTTCTAGGAGCGAACAAGCATGAACCTTGTTTGATAGTTACAATGATATTGGCGAGATTGGAGGAAAAGTCTAAATTGTAGGAAAGAGCTTACAGACACAACATTTTTTTTTTCTAGAATGATTACTACTGACAAGTATAATTTGTTTTTTCACAAACACAATTTTTTAAGGAGGTCTTCCTCTTATTACTAGTTTCCCATTCAATAATGCCCTTAAGATTTTCCTCCACCTTCTTTCTCTTTTTCTTTCTTTTTTTCCTTCCTTGTTCCCTTCCTTCCTTCCTTTACTCCTTTTTTTAATACGCACAGGCTAAATTCCAAGTGTTTGTCTAAGCCAAAGTCCTGTGCTTCAGAGTGGTAGCAGCTACTCCAAGCTGAGTGAATTAACACCAATACATTCACACTCTAAATTATGGCTGGAGAAAGCCAATAAAGACTTTTTTCCCGCTAAAATCTTTTAAAATCAGATCTTCAGCAAAATATGATGTTCAGTGTGGTTTTAACTGTGGAGAAGAAAGAAGTATCAGACATGGGCAATCGAGACAGGTAAAGGAGTATAGCTATTGACCTACAGGTACAATTGACCTAACATACTCAAAAACAATAACCTGTGCCTATAAACATATACTGCTTAATCATACCAGGGTGTCTCTGTTTGTATGAAAATCATGTGTTGAAAAAACATGGCACTGATCTTCAGAAAAACAGTAGTTTCTGCAAGCAAAGACAGGTTTGTGTAAAACAGGAATGGCTTTTTTTTTTTTTAAGATTTAATTTGTTTGAAAGAGAGAGAGCACGAACAGGGGAAGGGCAGAAGGAGAGGGAGAAGCAGACTCTCTGCTGAGGTGGGAGCCCTATGCGGGTTTGGGACTCGATCCCAGGACGCTGGGATCATGACCTGACCTGAAGGCAGACACTTAACTGACTGAGCCACCCAGGTGCCCCTGGAATGGCTTTTAGAGTTGTTACTCTCCAACTTGATTGCATATTGAAATCAAAAAGGTTTTTTTTTGTTTGTTTTTTCAAATTTTTATTTAAATTCTAGTTAGTTAACATATAGTGTAATATTGCTTTCAGGAGTGTAATTTAGTGATTCATCACTCTTTGTCTCTTTTTTAATGCTGATGTCTCATTTTTGCTCCACAGATTCTGATTTAATGCATCTGGAATTAAGGCTGACTTTTGGATTTAAAAAGAAAATATGGGTATAACGTGAATCCAAGGTTGAAAATTATTCCTTTGAGATCCCAGGTCAAAGGTAGGTTTCCAAGCATCGTGGGGCATTTTATATAGTGGCCTCCAGTGTAACTGCTTAATACTAGGTCCTAGAGATTTGTGATTGAATAAAGATTGAATATTCTTTTAAGGTTAATATAGCTCCCTGTTGAGAGGCACCTGGGTTGCCCAGTTAAGCGTCTGACTCCTGATTTCAGCTTAGGTCATGATCTCAGGGTCATGAGATTGAGCCCCATGTGGGGCTCCAAACTCAGCACACAGAGTCAGCTTAAGATTCTCCCCCTCTCCCTGCACCTGCTCACTCTATCTCTCAAATAAATAAGTAAATCTTTAAAAAAATATAGCTCCCTGTTGAGCTAAATATGCTTTACATTGGAACTTAAGCAGTATCTATATTATTTACATAGGAAAAGTGTGAATGAATTCTTAATGAATTTTGAAAGAAAATACGCAACTGTTGTGAGTTAAGGGACTCCTTGTACATGATTAATTTCATATAACAGAAACATTCCCTTAATGGAAATTACTTTAAATATATTACACAGCTTAGAGTGTGTTTCAAATTCTTAGATAAATTGCTTCAATTGGGAAAATTATAATGTATGTTAACCTGAATCCATTTGTAAATTTTTATAAAACTGCTTGATAGTAATTATTTTTTGTAGATAAAAATATGAACTATTTTTCAGATTTGTGTATGATTCTGGGAATTATAGGTAGGTATGTTTTCAAGATGTAGCTTATGAGACTTTTTTTCGCTTGTGCTTGTAAAAAACTTAAATTACCTATAAGATATATTTAACTGTTACAATTTTTTGTGTATCTTATATTCCCTGAGAAGAAATACATAGTATTGTCAAATACTTTGTAATTATGTAAATCCCTTCAAGAAACACGACCCTAACATCATCACCTTATCAAAAAAAGTATTAGGAGTATTTTTATAAGTGTACAGTGTTTATTACTGTTAGGAAAATAATTATTACTATAAAATAAAGTTAATATCTGAATCCTTCATATGAGTATTTAAACTTTACACTTAAAAATATAGAGATAAATTTAAAAAATAATGGTTGCATACATGAAACATTCATAAGGTTGTAAAGGATATTGTTTAGTTCTAAGTCCTTAGTTGTGAATGAAGAATAAATTCATAGAAGTGGAATTGCTGACTCAGAGTGTGTTATTTTAATTTTGAAAGATATTACCAGGTTATCCTGCATAAAGTTTAAACTAACATTCCAGCCCAAAATAGGTGAAAATAATTCATCCCCAGCTCTTGTTAACATAGACATTAAACTGATAGGTATTTTTGTTTGACTTTTCATATGCTTGTCTTAATCCTATGTGTGTTGAGCATATTTTCACATATTTACCAATTTGTTTATATGAAGACTTTGAATTTTTTAAAGGGTTTGTAGTTATGTATGTGTGTGCATGTGTGCATGAGTGTTGCATACATATTATAAATATGTTTTCCTGGTTCATGTTTGACTTTGAGTTTCTTGGTGTTTTGAGAAATGTCAACTTTAAAATATTATGTCTTCAGGGGCGCCTGGGTGGGTCAGTGGGTTAAAGCCTCTGCCTTTGGCTCAGGTCATGATCTCAGGGTACTGGGATCAAGCCCCACATGGGGTTTCTGCTCAGCAAGGAGCCTGCTTCCCCCTCTCTCTCTCTCTGCCTGCCTCTAGGCTTACATGTGATCTCTCTCTCTGTTAAATAAATAAATAAATAAAATCTTTAAAACAATGTTATATCTTCAAAGTTATCAATTATTTGTATTGTATTTTTTCCAATTTTGTTTCTTGCTTAGGAAAGCCTTCCCCATTCTGAGACTATGATAATAATAATATCCCATTATTAATTATTGTAATTATATAAAGTATAAATTATTAATTGCCCACTTTTTTCATTTAAATATAATGCTTAGCATGAGAGAGAGAGAAAAAGAGACATGGAGAATGAGACAGAGAAAGAGAGAGAGGGAGAGAAACAAAAATCAAAGAAACATTTAAGTAACTGCAACCTAAATAGACAGACAATGTTGCCAGAACTTCAAGAGTTCTATATTTGTTTTCTAGGGCTGGAGTAACAGATTACCACAAATTGGGTGGCTTAAACCAACAGGGATTTATTCCCTCACAATTCAGGAGGCCAGAAGTTCAAAAGGTTTCAGCTGATTTCTTCCTCTTCCAAATTCATGGTGGAGTTATCTGGCTTTTCATTTGCCTTTGGGAAGTACTGAATCAGTTGTATTCAACAGATATAAAATCAATCAAAATTTCTATTTCTCTGTTTAAAAGTTTTGTTAACTTGAGCTTTTAGGACTTTTTCCATGTAAGTTAAATATTCAAATGTATAGTCATAATTTCATCATCATATCTTATTACCTAATTTTATTTTATTATTATTTTTAAAGATTTTATTTATTTTTTTGAGAGAGAGAGATAGAAAGCATGAGAGGGGGAGGGTCAGAGGGAGAAACAGACGCCCTGATAAGCAGGGACCTGATGGGGGACTTTATTCTGGGACTCCCGGGATCATGACCTAAGCTAAAGGTAGATGGTTAACCAGCTGAGCCAGCCATTGAGGCGCTGTTTTTACCTAATTTTAATGTGTGTGGGGTCTGAAGCAGTGTTCCATTTTCTTTCTTTTCAAAGTACCATCTTTGGGCTTTGTAGAGGTTTTCTATGTTATGTTCATTTTCCATTTTATTATTTTCTCCTATATTCTTTATTTTTTTCTTTTCTTTAAGACTCTCTAGATTTAATTGGCTATTTTGTTCTAATTTGTAAACCATAAAATATGTACCAAAATAAATTTTCTCATAAACACGGTTTTAGTTTCCTCATATGTGTTTTTGTTTGGAATGTTCTTATTCTCCAGTCAAAATTATTTTTTGGATTTCATGTGTTTTTTTTCTTTGACCAAGTTATTTGAGTATTATTTCTTTCTTAATTTCAAATATACAACATTTTAAAATTTCGTTATTTTTAATTAATTTTTAGTAACTAAATTCTATACTTCACATGAGGGTCACTTTTTACATTCCACAGTTCTAAGGGTTTTCACAAATGTATAACGTCATGTATCCATCATAATGGTATCATACAGAATTGTACCTCCATCCTAAAAATCTCAATGTTCCTTCATTCTGTCTTTCTTCCCCTCCACACAGCTGTAGACTCCACTCGTGTTTTTACTTTCTCTATAATTTTGTCTTTTTGGAGAATGTCAGATAAGGAATCATACAGAATGTAGCCTTCTCAGAGTAAGTAGGTTTTCTCTTATGTTACCTCCTAGGAATTTTATAATTTTGTGTTTTAAATTTAGGGCCATGATCCGTTTTGAGTTAACTTGGCGAAAATTGTAAGGTCTATGTCTAGATTCTTCTTCTTTTTTCTTCTTCTTCTTTCTTTTTAGTGCAGATGCCCAGGTGTTCTAGTACCATTTCTGGAAAAGATTATGTTTTCTCTATTAATTTCCTTTGTCCGTTTGTCAAAGATCAGTTGTCTATATTTGTGTGGATTCCTCTATTTCCCCTTGCTTCCAGTATTTGACACTTTTCTGTTAGGTATATATGCATTAAGGATTGTTATACTGTCTTGGAGAATTGACTACTTTATCGTTAATGACCCTCTTTGCCCCTGGTAATTTTTCTTGCTCTGAAGTCTTTTTTGTCTAAAATTGTCTAAAATGAATACGGTTATTCTAGCTATCTTTGGGTTAGTGAGAGCATGGAACATCCTTCTCCATCCTTTTAATTGTAATCTATGTCTTTATATGTAAATGTAAGGCAGATTTCTTATAGACAGCATAGACTTATAAAATAGTGGGTTTTTTTTAATTACTCACCCTCTTAATCTCTCTTTTAATTGGTATATTTAGATCATTCTCATTTCAATTGATTATTGATATAGTTGGATTAATAGCTACCATATTTGTTTTACAGTTGTTGCACTTGTTCTTGACTTCTTTTTTAACTTTCTCTTCTGCCTTCTCTGGGTTTATTGAGCATTTTATATGATTCCATTTATTCTTCTCTGTTAGTATATCAGTTATACTTTTTAAAAAATCAGTTGCCCTAGACTGGTAATATACATTTGCAATATACATTTATACATATTTGTAATATATATTTACAACTAATCTAAATATATTTTCAAAATACATTGTATCACTTCAAGGGTAGTGCAGGTAGATTACAACAGAATATTCCCAACTCTTCCTGCCTTTTGGGTATAACATTGCTGTTCATTCATTTCACCTATTCACATCATATAATCTTTCAGTACATTGTTGCTGGTATTATTGTAAATAGAGTTATTTATTACCTCAGTTAAGAATACAAAAACCAAAATATCTTATTTGACTCAGTATTCTTTCTCTAATGCTTTTCCTTATTTTATGTAAATCTGAGTTTCTGAGTTTATCAATTTCATTTTCTCTGAAGAACTTTAACATTTCTTGCAATGGTAGTTTTACTGGAAATAAGTTTTCTCACTTGTTTTTCTGGAAAGTATTTTTCTTTCACTTTCGAAGAATAATTTCACTAGATACAGAATTCTAAATTGACAGGCTTGCTCTTTCTACATTTTAAATATTTCCAATTTTGTCTTATTTGTGTGGATTCTGAGAAGGATGATATCATTCTTTGTCTCTGTGTAGGTAAGATGCTCTTGTTTTTGGCTCTTTCAAGTTATTGTTTTTCCTTTGGTTTTGTGAAGTTTAAATATGGTATACCTAGATGTGTGCATATATATGTATATATACACACACACACTTTGTTTTTAATATATACATATACACACACATATATATACAAGTTTAAATATGGTATGCCTAGATGTGTATATATACATATATGTAAACAAATAACATATATCTTATTTATTATATATTTTATGTATATATATATTTATCCTTTTAGTGTTCTCTGACCTTCCTGAATCTAGGTTTTGTGTCTACCTTTAATTAAGAAAGATTGATCAGCCATTAACCTTGAAATAATATTTTAGTCCCTTTCTCTGTCCTCCTTCTGGTATTCTCATTTCTTGTATGCTGCCTCTTTTGTGTTAGTCCCACAGTTCTCCAGTACTCTGTTCTGTTTTTTCTCATTCAGTTTTCTTTTTGCATTTCAGTGTGAGAAGTTATTATTCATATATCTTCAAGCTCACAGATTCTTTCCCTTGGCCATGTCCAGTCTACTGATTAGCCAATCAAGAACATTCTTCATTTTTGTTACAGTGTTTTTTTTTTATGTCTAGCACTTCCTTTTGATTTTTTTCTTACAGTGTCCATCTCTCCACTTGGATTACTCATCTGTAGTTGCATGTTGTCTACTTTTTCCATTAGAACCATTAGCATAATTAGTTATTTTAAATTCCTTTCCCAATAATTCCAAATTCTCTGCCATATCTAATTCTCGATCCTTGCTTGATCTCTTTAGACTGTGTTTTTCTTGCCTTTTAGTATGTCTTCCAATTTTCTGTTGAAAGTCAGGTAGAAACATACTGAGTAATAAGGTTTTTGTGAGATTTTTGTTTTCTGGCAAAGAGTTATACTGTGTTTAATGTTTGCTGTAGCTGTAGGTGTCAGAGGCTTCATTTTCCTCTTATGACCTTATTTTTCTCCCCAATTATCTTTGGGTTTCCCTAGAAACTCCTTTTTAAATAGAGTGTGTCCTGCAGCTCTCTCAGGTTTAATCTATTATTTTCATACTATTATACTGGAGGCCTCTTGATGTGGTTGTAAGGTATACAATGATCTATAAAATCTTAGGATTAACAGTTGTTTTTTATTTTTTGTTTTGTTTTTGTGACCTTCAGGAGCATGTTTTAGTCCCTCCTCTTTTGTGAGATAAGAAAGCTAATGTGGGATGGTGTTGACTAATTGCTCTTCTCTCAGGTCAGTTAAAGGTCTGGTTAAATATTTCCTCTTGAGGGGTGCTCTTTGTTATGAAGAACAGAATGGTCTGGATGTATTTCAGAATGGCTATTTTCCCCCTTTTTCATGCCAGAAGCAGTAGGGAATTTATCTCTGATTTTCACTGAGAGTGTCTGATGAAGCTCCCAGAAGTGAAATAACAAAAGTGTACACAGATGTTGGGGTAGCGGTCTCTCATGTCTGGGATGCAGGGTTTTCAACTCAGAAGCTAGCCCACATTCAACTTCAGACAATTCACCAATTGCTATTTAAACATTTCTACAGGTAACTATCTTTAGCAGCCTCTGTTTCTGATAAGATGAAATGTCTGTATTCACATGTCTCTCCAGATTTCAGAGCAGTGGTTTCTGTCCTGTCACCTGACTTCTCTGATGGCTTTGAAAAGATTTGTTGGCCATTTCTTTAGCAATTTTCCTGTTGTGAAATTGGAATTGACAACTTCCAAATTCTTTTTGAGTCTAAATGGAAATTATATACTGGTTTTGTCTAAATTGATTTTGGTTTTGATTTGTTTTTTTTAAAGATTTTATTTATTTGACAGAGAGAAACACGGCTAGAGAGGGAACACAAGCAGAGGGATGGTTGCAGGAGAAGCAGGCTTCCCGCCGAGCAGGGAGCCCGATGCGGGGCTGGATCTCAGGATGCTGGGATCATGACCTGAGCCGAAGGCAGACGCTTAACGACTGAGCCACCCAGGCGCCCCTTGGTTTTGATTTTTAACTTAATTCCCTATATTCATGGAAAACAGAATTATTTTTGGCCCAATATAATGCTAAATTTTAGTAAATATTCCCTTTGAATTTGCAAAGAATATGTATCCCATAGCTCTTGGTGTAGTATTTTACATACATCAATATGATCATGTGTTTTGTTCAAGTCATTTATATGCTTAGAAAAATTCATATTATTTTTAAAACAAAGAGAAGCTCTTCCAATAGATTTTAGGTATTCTGGGCATTTGTTCTTCTACAAATAAATAAATCTTTAATTATTTTGCTTCATGTATTTTCAGACTATATCATAAGTTAGACACCACCCTTTAGAGTTGTCTTGTCTTTCCTTCAAGTTATCATTTTGGTGTCTCTATCATTGGTAGCATTTTTACCTTGAAGTCTATTTATGTAATATGAATGTGGCCTCCAAGCTGTGTTTTACTTACTGTTCGTACAACATACTGTTTTCCAGTCTTTCACATTTAATTTTACTGTATTTATCTATATCCCTCAAAAAGATATATTATTGTTTATCTTTTCTTTATTTCCAGCCTCACAATCTTTTCCTTTAAATTGAAACATGCACATTATTGGGTCCCCTGGGTGGCTCAGTGGGTTAAAGCCTCTGCCTTCGGCCCAGGTCATGATCTCAGGTTTCTGGGTTCGAGCCCCGCATGGGGCTCTCTGCTTGGCGGGGAGCCTGTTTCCCCTCATCTTTCTGCCTGCCTCTCTGCCTACTTGTGATATCTCTCCCTCTGTTGAATAAATAAATAAATAAATCTTTTTTTTTAAAATAAATAAATAAATTGAAACATGCACATTATTTACATTAGACCTCATTACTGATATACTTAATTTTAAATTTATGTTTACTGCTTCCTTTGTTTGTACCCATTTTATTATTGTTCTTGTTACTTTTAGAGATTGATTTTAATTTAAAAATAAATTTCCTCTTTTATTTGCTTTAATACAATCCACATTTAAAACATGAATTGTTGACTTACCAAAGTCTAAAATAAATTTGAATGCATTAGGGGCACCTGGGTGGCTCAGTGGGTTAAACCTTCTGCCTTCAGCTTGGGTTGTGATCTCAGGATCCTGGGATCGAGCCCCACATTAGGCTCTCTGCTCAGCGGGGAGGCTGTTTCCCCCTCTCTCTCTGCCTGCTTCTCTGCCTACTTGTGATCTCTCTCTCTCTATGTCAAATAAATAAATAAAATTTAAAAAAAAATTGAATGCATTATACATATTTATATATTCATATAAATAATACTACTATTATACTAATAACTACTCCTGTGTTATCTGTAAGATTATTGTATACTTTATTTTATATTTATAAATTTCACAATACATAATTTTTAAAGTTTTGTAAATATTAATATTTATTCAGTGAGCTTCATTTTCTCATAATTTTGTAGTCAAAAGAGTATTTGTTTTTATTTTATTAGTACTGGAAGTACATACTTTTGTTTGCCTGAAATTGTCCTTTTAAAATCTTTTTTCCTAAAGTTATTTTCACTGATTTATAGAATTCAACATATTCAAGAAATTGTTTTCTGACTCCCAATGTTTTGGTTAACATGTTAAAATTATGTATGTTTAATATTTTTAGTTTAATCCATGTGGATTTCAAATTTTTATGGAGGTATTTTTCCAGAAAATTGACCATTTTTTTCATTTTTTCCACTTTATTCTTTTTCTACTGCTTTATTATGCCTTCTTCATCATATGTTAATTTCTTTATCAGATATATATTCTTCTTTATGTATTTGGATAGTTTTCTGAATTTTTTTTATTTTTACATTGAATTGCTGCCTGTTCATGCATTGATTTTAATTTATGTAATATATCATTCTAGAAAACTTTAAATTGGTATCACTATTCCTGACAGTAGCACTTTTTTAAAAATATTTCCCAGGTTACTCTTACCTGGTCTACTTACCGTGTGAATTTTATCATTTTTGCTTTTTGAAAAATCTTGTTGGTATACTTAATTAAAAAATGAAGTTTGTCATATTTTCTAACATTTTAAATTTATTTTATTTCTTATTAAAATTTTCAATTTTTTGAAAAAATAAAGCATCTTATACTTTTCAATAGAGTAGATGACATAGATGACATAAATTTGGAATTGGTATTCTCCATCAATGTTGTTAGTCATTCTTAAATCTTAGGATATAACTTAATCTTCACTCCACTTGTCAATTGCTTTGTTAAGTTTTTACCCCACCCATATATTTTTCATCTCTTGTTTCATTTTGTTCTTCTTGGTATTGTTGCTCTTATTGCTACTATTGTTTGGTTGTTTGCTACTTGGCTCCTCTCTCATTTTGTGGAGCATAACACCCACATTTTTTAGTCCTTAGAAAAAGTGCATGGGAATAGTTTTTTTAACATTCAAAAACTGAAAAAAAAAAGTTTTATTCTACTCTTTCCTTTGATAGATAGCTTTCTATGCATATCTCTCTGACTAAACATACCCCTCCGTCAAGGTATTTTCAAAGCATTGCTCCTTTGTAACATTTTCTTCTTACAATTCCTTGTGTAAATATTTATTTTGGTGCCATTCTTACCAGTACAACCCATTACTTCTCCCTCAGCCTTGCTTGGTTTCATCAGGCCTATATTGTTTTTGGTTCATTCTCTCCAGAGAGCAACTCCTAAACTTCTGCTTTAGTAAAGAAATATACCTGATAGAGACCCAATAGTGCCTAAAGCCTTCATAAAATTGCTTTCAACCACTTGTCTTCCTGTTAGTCCCACTCTGTGCTTTCAGTTCAGCAATAACGTGTTTGCAGTGTCTGGCTTTATTGCATTAATCAGCTTGCTTCATGGTGATTCTCCCCTCAAGTATTTATGTTGTAGTCACTACTTTTATGCCTTTTCTGTTATTAATCATTATATTAAAAAGAATCCATGAAGGGTGCCTGTGTGGTTCAGTAGGGTTAAGCATCTGCCTTTGACTGAGGTTATAGTCCCGAGGTCCTGAGATCAAACCTCACATTGGGATCCCTGTTCAGTGGGGTTTCTGCTTCTCCCTTGCCCTCTGCCCCTCTCCCTTGCTTGTTTTCTCTCTCTCAAGTAAATAAATAAAATCTTAAAAAAAAAAAATCCATGAGAAAGAGCTCTGATTGATAATCAGGTGGATACAAACAATTTTAAAACTACGGATATTTTTTTAACAGCATTGTACATTAACATATTTGTAGCAAAAAACATAATTTCTAAGTTTTAGTGGGTTTTTTTGTTTGATTTTTTTCCCCTTTACTTTGTAAGTGGTTCTTCCTCATTTGTTAAGGTCTCCATTCAAATGACAACTTCTCAGCAAAGTCTTCCCTGACCACCCAACACCATCATTTGCTGTCATATTGTGCCTTTATACCAATTTCCTAGAATTTGCTTGAAATAATTCATTATGCTTCACAGACTTCATTTTTCTGTCTTGTTCAATACTATATACCAATATTGGGGCACCTTGTTCGCTCAGTGAGTTAAGCATCTACCTTTGGCCCACATTGGACTGTCTGCGCAGTGGAGAGTCTGCTTGTCCCTTTCCCTCTGCTTCTCCACCTTGCTTGTGCTTTCTCTCTCTAAAATAAATAAATAAAAAATCTTTAAATACTGTGTGCCAATCTCCTTGAAAAGTGCCTGTTTGAAGATACATAGTAAGTGTGCCATAGATGTTTGATGAATGAAAGAATGAACAAATTAGTATGACATTTTGTATATTTAAGATTTTGGTTACTGAAAAGATGCAACCAAAGACTAGCATTGGCACAGGTCATATTACTTGTAAGCATCTTGGCACAAGTTAGGCACTTAATAAAATGTTGATTTAATAGAGATAGAAAAAATTTCAGTTGTTACTCCAGGTGAAATTTTCTGTAATATACACCTATTTTTCGAATAAGCAAAGCCCCTGAGTAAGTATCAGAGATTGTGTTACCTATGTGATACGAACCCTTTAAGTTATTTTTCAAAACACCCCAGTCGAATTTCAACTAGTAAATACTTACTTCCATTAGTAGATACAAAATCCTGAACTATGATCTTGTTACAACTTTAATGTGTTTTTTTTAAGATTTATTTATTTATTTGTTTGACAGAGAGAGAGAGCGCACACATACAAACAAGGGAAGCAGCAGGCAGAGGGAGAGGAACAAGCAGGCTCTCCGCTGAGCAAGGAGCCTGATGCAGGGGCTTGATCCCAGGTCCCTGGGATCATGACCTGAACTGCAGGCAGATGCTTAACAGGACTTTAGTTTTTAATGTTTTGGTAGCTTTCTTTCACTTGCTCTTTCTTTCTCTTTCTTTCTTTCTTTCTTTCTTTCTTTCTTTCTTTCTTTCTTTCTTTCTTTCTTTCTTTCTTTCTTTCGGAGAAAGAGTGTGTGCATGAGTGCACATGAGTGGGCCTGAGGATGGGGAGACGAGCAGAGGAAGAGAAAGAGAGAGAGAATCTTAAGTAGGTTCCACGTCCTGTGCAGAGCCCAGCAGGAGGCTCAATCTCACAACCCTGAGATCGTGACCTGAGCTGAATTAATAGTCAGTCACTTAATGGACTGAGCCACCCAGGCACCCCACTTTGTCTTTTTAAGTACCCTAGGGCAACATGAGTTCTTGCTGTATGAGCTCAGATGCACAATTTGTTCTTAGATGACATTTTTTTTCTCTTTAGAAGAATCAATGTCCTGCTGTTTCACTATTTGTGAACTTTTACACATTATTGTATATTTATTGTTAAAAAATATGCCAAAAGAAAAGTCCCTCAAAGGGCTAGAAAAGAAAAATTGAAAGCTTTAAAGCATCAGAGTAAAATGCATATTTCATGTCATAGTGGTAAGTGCTGCATTATATTAGCAATTTAGTTATAGGATCAGTGACTTTTCTGTCCTTTATTGAATTTCTAATATCATAAGAAAGTTACTAATGTGATAAAAGTCTTAAAGTATTACTGACTTTCTATCATGCTCTTGAAGTGAATTTTTATAGCATTAGCAAAAACAGAGTTTCAGAATACCATATAAACTGACCAAAATGATAATAAAAAAGCTTAAAAAATCAATAATACAGTTTATTCAGCTGATCTATTTGAAGCTTCTCATATTTCATTTTCAGATCTTTCTCTTTCAGTGGCTCCTGCTCATTGATAATAGTAAAGTTGCAAAATCCAAACTTCCTCTGAAACATCTAGCTATGAATAGATTGTCTTGCTAAGAACAGACTCTGAAAATTGCTGGGAGTATTGTTTACAGAAAAAAAATGGTAACAAAGTACACGCAATACAATAAATGTTACTGTCAGCTTTAAAAAATCTTCAGCAAAAATTAAGTGCAGTGGCTGAATCACACTCTAAATGTTATCAGTTGTCGTTCTGAGTATTTTTTCCTATTTTAGGTCTTGTACATATAAAATGTTTCATTTGTGACAGACAGAATATCATGTGTTAGGGGAGTTACTTTCATTTTCTGTCAACATAATATTGAATATACGAAATAAGAAAAAACAAGAAAAGTTTTATTTTTCTCCACTTTTAAAGAGACAAAAGTAATTGTTATTCTTTAGCACCCATTCAATTTTACTAATGTAAATGTAATTTGATTATATAAATGTAAAGTGATTACAATAGTTTGTAATTGAAATGCAACATAAACTGACTACAAAAACAGATTTTAAAAATATATGCATATTAAAACTAGTTTATACAACCTAACTTTTCCTTGGAAGCAATTCTATATTATTTGACAAAAAGAAATCCTTAAAATTTGCTTGCTTATTGATGATATTTATACTCTTTTGTAAAATAGCTACTTTGGATTACTTACTGATTAGTGCTACTTGTTCAAACATTTTCTAGTATATTCCATGTATAATTAAATGCCAAAAATGCATTTGGAAGATAAAATTTAAAAACTATTAATCATTAAATAAAACATTTGGTTCTATAAATTTTGAAAAAAAGCCACAAAAATGATTAATTCTCCCATATTTTGTTTCTGTAATAGATCACAAGTAGAAATTGGTGGTTAGCAAAATAACTAAAAAGAGCTATTTTTTAATCCTTTGGTTATTTCACATTTCTTCCCAAATAGGTATACATCAATTGATTTTTAACCTCCTATGAAGTTGATTCTTAATATATTTGTGTTCTATGTATATTCTCCTTGTACTATGTATCTTTTAATGACCATATTAAAACTTTATAATTTCCCACAATTTTTTATTGTTTAGTAGTTTGTATTTGAATAAAAGAATGAAGGCAATGAAGATTGCCAAAATGCATATTGTAACAACTCTTGAATCAAGGACTTACACGCACATCATTCCACTTTAGCTCTGTGTTCTTTTAAACCTTCTTCATAGAGTGTTCATGACGTGCTTGTTGTAACCATAGTGCTATGCACATTTATTTTCCTGACTAGAATGTAAGTCATATGTGGGGAAGTCATATGTAAGTCATGTAGACCATGACACTTAGAGCATAACTCAATATGACCTAGGAAATACAGAACCAATTTAAAGCATATCTCAAAAAAGCTGTTTGAATTAATCTGATCATTGCCTAAGATCACTGTTTACTCAGAAAACTGATGTTTTACTGAATTTAGTCTTCCATAGTTTTATTCATAGGTTTGTTTATTTGATGAGACAAAAGTTGTAGTGGCACATAGGCATAACACTATAAAGATGAAGTTCCAAATAATAGCATGCCAATCACTTCCAGGCAAAGACCAGCTTGAATGCACTATAGTTAAACAAGTTGAATTTATTTTGTATTGAAGCAAAGAAGACACTCCTTGGGAAACCCTGGGAAGTTTCAGTAAGAACATGTTAGGTGATTTGAGGAGGGTTTAGGAAAGTAGAGACTTGTTACAGATTGTATGCTATCAAGAATTAGGGTAAATCTATGCTTGGGTATTTTTAAATATTGATGACTAGACAGGGTAAAAGTGTAATTTATTAACAAGCAGCAGTGGGAGATGTTTGTTATTTTGTGATGGACAATGTTTCTTTTTGTTGTATTCAGACATGATTACTTAGTAGTCCTGTTTTTGTTTTGATCCACCATGGTCAGAGTAACCTTATCTAATGTTGATGTTCTTTCAAATTCTTTAGGTTCGAGAGGACAACATTCAAACTTAACTGTGAGTGCCAGGCTGTTTCATGATTAACACCAAAGTCTAGCTGATGTTACCAGGAGAACTTCTGAATGTCAAAAAGATCACTTTTCTCTTTCTCAATTATTAGTATATCATTTAAATATATGTACTAGCATGTAAAACACTCATTAAATCTATTTTGACTTTGTATTAGAAAATATGCATTGAAGAGACTGCCTTAAGAAGTTTTTTGTAATTGCTAATTGCTTTTTTCCTCAAAATTATGTATAATACCCATTTTTTCAAAGTAACCTAGTAAATCAATAGAAGTAGAGAATCAAATAAAAATAATTATTTTGCATGGGAGCTCAGTCCCCATATATGTAGAATGAACCAATTTTGATCTCTATTTTGGTAACATTATGTCATTGCTTCTTATAACAATAACAAAATGCTAATACAAAAAACAGCTTTCCATATTCATGAATGAAACTGATTTATACTCTTTAATATTATCCAATGAATTGATGCCAGACACTTTGGGCAGTTTGAGGCTTATTTTGGATGTTCTTTTAATTGAATCTTCTAGAGGACAACCAGATTTTAGTTTCATCAATGTGTGGATCAACTATTGCCCCTCTCAGAAAAATTGCATTATAGATACAGAAAAATCATTATGAGCTTGTAATTGTCAATTTAAATATTGTTAGTTGTGTTAATTATAAGTAAATGTTTGACAAACCAAGTTCAGGCACGGACTCCCGTGTGGAGGCTTGGCAGTCTCTGTATGAGTATTCCATCACTGCAGTCCTGTTTTGGAAAAATAGATTAAAGTTTCATGAATGTGAAATTTAAAACCATATTCCTAGAGCTCTCAGTGAAGGATCTTTAACTAATTTAATAAAAATGCTCCTTTTTATGGGCCTGAGGAGTAAAGTCCCAGAAAATGATAAGAGACTCTGCCTAAAGGCAGAAGAAAAGCCTGAGCCTTAGTGAGATTATCATTTTCACAAGTTTAGCCTCACAACAGCATCAGAGAACCAATAGTAATTTTATTTGCTTTGTAAATCTAGAAAGATGACTCAGCCATTGTACAGGGTAGAAGGCAACGATTACCATGCAGCCCACGTGCCTTGGAGTGCCTCATTCCATCTGAACAAGAGTGTAGGCTTCTCCGAGATTTTTGTCATTCTTTCTGGCCAACCTCCCACCCGCAATATTGGCAAGTAGGACTGAAACAAAAGTGTTCAGACACAAGAGAGGACTTATGGCTGATGTCGAATGGAAAAAGTTAATTGGATATTTTCTATGTAAGGGCATTGCTGCAATTGCTAACTGTATTCTGGTCACAGAAGAAGCCGTGTGTCTAGGAACATGATGATATAGCCCCTATTACTGGTCAATTAAGAGATAACAACAGTGTGGCAGTAATTTGCCTCTCCATCTGCAGCAATCTGTCACTAACTTTAAAAGCCACTTATCCTAGGAATACAACCCTAAAATAAACCTCAGAATTAAGAATAATATATAACCAGCAAAGGAAGATTTCAGGCAAGAGTTGCCAAGCAGCAAAATCAATCTGACATTATACATTATTTTGTATTCTAAATACCTTTTCTATTTCATATAGAGATTGAAGATAAATCTTGACTTAAATCTATGGAAAACAAAGGGAAAATTATCTTTTTTACAAATAATAGAATATTTGAAATAATTTATATTTTATTATTTCTAAGAAAAATTTCAGATTTGTAGAGAGCATAAACATTTTGATTTCCCAGGTTTATTTTATGTTAAAACATATACACAAACAAAAAAGAAACTGAGGCACTAATTTTCAATGAGATTTAACCATGTCTCTCTATTATATCACCAGAAAACTTCTAGATTTCAAGACAACCTTACTGGGTGTCATTTTTCTCATATAATGAGTTCATAAAGTGGATTTCTTATCAGTTTAATGACAAAAGAACCAACTAATGTACATATATTCATCTACTTAAGCTTTATGGAAAGGTACTATGTATATTTCTAATTTACAAGAAAGGAAATTCATCAATAAGAATGATTAAATTGCTTGCCAAACACCATATAATTAGTATTTAAATATACTACAATCTTTTTCACTACAATCCAGTAAGAATAGTACCAAAAATGTAGTCACTCAGTTAACACATGATAACTATGTAGCTAATCTCCCTAACAAATTTATATATGAATCATAAATTCCCAGTTGACACAGGAAATTTATGTATTAATCTCCCTAACAAATGTGAATAATAAATATTGAAGAAGATAGTCAATCAAAGTGAATTATGAAGGACATCACAGATTTGCGTATGGTGATTTTGCATTTATTTGGGTGAGGGTGTAGGGATTATTGTTAGTAAATAATAGGTTATCAGGAGGTTAATATAATAGTGTTTAATAACAATAAGATAATAGCAGTATCTTACTTCTTTAGACTATGATACAAAAATGTGAAATGAAAGAATTACATTAGAAATTTATTTGAATTCATTGTAATTGGTTTTTTTTGGATGCCACAGAACAGAAAGCTTATCTTCCTTTCCCCTTGGTCATCTTAAAAACCAAACACTCTCCCCTTAACAACAACAAAAAAGTTGACTTTATGTGCTAGAACTGGGACCCTATATTTGATAAGACATGCTGTGTGGTTACATGTTTTATTGCTTCTCTCAATATAAATTTTCAAGTGTGCCATAAATATAAAAACCATTTTCAGAGTAGAAGTAACTAGTACTTAGATCTTCCTTATTTAAATGTCTTATGGATTCTGAAAGACTTTTTTCTTAAGGTTTAACAAAGTTGCCATATTCATTTCAACCTGAATATTAAATCATTTGAAGCTTGAACCCCCAAATTTCTCTGCTAAAAATATTTGTTTAAAAACTGATATCTATTAAAAGGTAAGAGAAAAGGAACATTTAATAATAAGATCATATAATCCTATCAGAATCTGCAAAAACCCAATACTCTTCTTTTTTGCTACTTTCTATCAGGTTTGTACATTTTACATCGTTTTAATGGTTGACAAATGCTCAGTAAATTTCTCTGTAGGAAATTTATTTTCAATCTTCAAATTTACATTTGACATTTAAAACTATCATTACAATTCTCACCATTGATGCATATCATAAGTTACTCTATTTTATTTACTGTAGCTTCATGCATATGAGAACACACTGTTAAATTTAAAATATCAAGTTAACAATTTTTCCATCTCATCAGGTGAACTATTTGAAGCAAAACTCCCTGTCAATAGTATGTGATACATAAATTTGAAGAAAATATTTTTCAGTTAAATTACCGTGGAATTATGTGTTTCAGTTTAACATTTCAAAATATTTGCAATCTTTTCTGAAGTTCTGGTTTCATTTGAGACATCATTTTGGTTTTCATTTGAGATGAGAAACTTAGTAATTATTTTTGTTTGGAGGTATTTTTTTTTGGAAATAAATAACTGGTTTGCTAATGTTAAAAATTGCCTCTAGAAATGGACACAAAAACAACTCAAATAGCAACAGAAGAAATAGAGTGCTTGATATTAATGGCCAGTGGCAGTCATTTTTAAGGGATCTTCTTGTATATATAGAAAAGGAAAAAATAATCACTATACTATATCAATGATCACAGTTTGATAGGTGTTCTTTTAGCCAATCCATAGTAAATTGTATTTACTGAGTATTCTATCAACATTTGTAGAATTAAATTGATATCATTACCTAATCTACACTCCACCCTCCCAAATGACTTTGAGTAAGGTTTCCAAAATATATGAAGGGCTTCTTTCATTTGATCAGGCATATTTTGAACAGACATATTCAAAGTCTTGAGATTTGCTTGGCGTCTGTGGATACTTTGTCATCATTCAGACTATTGTCTTTCTCCCAGAAAAGTTTGAGCTATACTGAAGATCATTCCTGTGCTTATAGCTTGTGGAATAATCTATCAGATCTCTTATGGCAGGAAGTGATTAAATCTTAACCAAAGGAATGATAGGTCTGCTAAAAATATAAAACAATATCCAACCATCTTAATAAAATAATGTGATACTAATAACACATTTTTTAAAAAGATGTTATCTATTTATTTATTTATTTGACAGAGAGAGAGAGACACAGCGAGAGAAAGGGAACACAAGCAGGGGTAGTGGGGGAGGGAGAAGCAGGCTTCCCGCTGAGCAGGGAGCCCTATGT
>CM053607.1:60938332-60958785 GCA_028646535.1 Procyon lotor
AGGTCTGCTAAAAATATAAAACAATATCCAACCATCTTAATAAAATAATGTGATACTAATAACACATTTTTTAAAAAGATGTTATCTATTTATTTATTTATTTGACAGAGAGAGAGAGACACAGCGAGAGAAAGGGAACACAAGCAGGGGTAGTGGGGGAGGGAGAAGCAGGCTTCCCGCTGAGCAGGGAGCCCTATGTGGGGCTGGATCCCATGATCCTGGGATCATGACCGGAGCCGAAGGCAGACGCTTAACAACTGAGCCTCCTAAGTGCCCCTAATAACACATTTTTATACAACTAAATCAGTTGCTTGAAGCAGTTGTGTATATCATGGCAAAAGAAAAGGGTGTGTGTGTGTGTGTGTGTGTGTGTGTGTGTGTAACTTACTTGTGACTCAGGTAAGCAATTCTTAAGAATGCTCTTAATGTCAGTACACTGTGTACTAAGATATGAACTTAAAAAGAAATATCACGTGTAGTTAAATTTATGTTTTCATTTGAAAAGTAGATTACATTTGAGTTGCTTAGAGTTGAATGTTAGGTCTGTCGCAAATTATTTCATCTCTCAAATTGCATTCAAAAATTTAAATTGACTACCTTTTTTAAAAACCACTGTAGATGACTGGAAGGGATATATTCCTTTAAAGGATGTTTTGTGAAATAACATGAAGCACTAATTGCGGCAATAAGAAATCAGGTGGTGCTCTCATGGGGATAAACACCAAATTCAATTTCACTGAAAAGTCAAGAATCACAACTAAAGAAATTAATGTTCAACTATGAAACCCTCACCAAACTACCTATACATAAGATTCTCACAAGATCCATTTGGATATGTACGTATCCATTTGGATAAATATGGATAAGCATATCTTGTCAAAAAGCATTAATTGTTTCCCATCTGAAGGAAAGACCTGACGAAGATACTAAGATCTTTTGAAATTCAGGATTAAAAGGAAAGCTTTTTTAAAATTTTTCTCAGAAATGGGGCCTTGAATACTGGCAATTACTATATCTGTTGAATTTATATTTTATTATACAAACAATATGTATGGAAACCTTATGTATTCAAAGATATAGATAATTGTGCAGTACTACATTTTAAAGTAAATATTACCATTTGTGTGTACCTAACATACATATATGTGGTTGTGTGTGTGTATATATGTGTTTGTGTGTGTGAATGCATATATCCTAATTTCTTTGTAGAACTCAAGATGAGAAATAAACTGTTTCTCCTGATAGTGATATACTTGCTACTCATAGATAATGTGCTCCAAATATACTGAATTTCTTTTTTGCCCTGAATATCTGGATGCTTGCACAAAGGAAAGCCAAAAGCTACTATTTTATTCAACTTTTCAAAGTTTGTGAAGGTCCTCGAAAAGGATTGTAAAAAATATTTCTTTCCTTTTTGTTTTAGTTCATATTTTTAGTATTTTTTTGTCTTCTAAATTAATAACTTTCTATTTATTCAAAATGCTTGTACTGCCCTGATGCTTTTTGGTAGTTTGTTATATTGGGTACAAGTTTTAGTCAATAAAATGTATTTCTTCTTTAAAATAAGATTCAGAAATGTGATTTAAAGAAAATGAGAAATAGGCTTAGACTTAAACTACTATTAATTGTTTAGGATATACAATTAATTTAAAAATAGAATATAGAAATATAATATTTGAAGTAATGATAATAAAAACAAAATACTAGAAATACATTTTATTATTTTTACATTATGGAAGAACTTTGTCTACCAAAGGCAACACACATATTAGCAACAAAAAAGGTGAAATACTCAAAATGAAAAAGGAAACTTCTCAGGAGCATATGTTAAGTTTTCTCTTGGATTTTCTGTCATGTCCATGCTTGAGTATTGCTTTCTTACTTTAAACTTTGAACATTTATTCATTCCATAAAGGAGAGTTCCTAGACTTCAAAATATTTGAAAAGTTTAGAATTGGTATGTGAATATGTATTTTATATAGGCATTATAATTATTTTTAAAGTATTCTTTTTATTCTTGAGCATTTTCTGTGTTCAAGAACATCTAGTTGTTTTCTGCTATCACCCTAAATTTGAAGCTTTATACATTATTATGTCAAGCATGCCATGATTTCATAGAAAAACTGTATCAAATGTCTTCGGAATATTTAGTGTAGCCATTCTTTAGCTGTGGTCCTAAATGAAGTTTTAATGCTTTTCTACATACAAAATACGCAAGAACAGAAATTAACCTATGTTTGAAAATTAAAGAAAGCAATGATAATTTAATATGCTGTGACTTAAAGAAAAGACAATGAAAAATAAGGTCTTTTCATAAATTTTTAGTAATTCACAACATTTCTCTTTGCAGAAAACAGGCTATGTTACCCAAGGTTGCCTTATAAAACATGGGCCTAGGACTGAATACTTCCAGTTTAGTATAGGACTATAATTTACTTTCCTTTATGATAAAATGAATTCTTGAAAATGAAACAGATTATAATCACTAGTTATGAAGCTAAATGTTTAAATATGATTTGGAATAGGAAAATCATTCAAATTATCATAATTAAATTAAATTTGCCAAAGACACAATACATTTTGTTTTGTATGTCACCGGACTGCCATGATATTGTTTAAAAAGAAACTACGGAAACGAGACAGAGCATGATGCTTTTAAAGTATTTATGATGGAAATCAACATTCATCACAAAGTGAACATCTCCATCTCATAAGCATCAATAATATATTCTAGAAGATTTCAGTTTTTGAACTTTGATCTCCAAAATGATAACGCTATCCTTAATCTAGACTGGATTAACCAACCTTTACTTTACACAAATTATAGTCCTAGCTTTTTTAAAACTCTTAATGCTTTTATTTTTAAAATTTGGGGGGGGGGAAACTGAGTTTCCCTCTGAAGAAATGGAAAAACAAATGTTAGGTGTTCCAACCTCTCACCCTCCCCTACCAGCCAAATAAAACTCAGGTGCATTTCCCATGTCTCTGAGATCTTGAAACTGATATCCAAAGACACGGCCTCATGAGTTAATGTCAGGCAATGGAACAGAATGGGGCGCAGAAACCCGCCAAGCAGAGCCAGACTGCATGGGGACGTCACACCCCTCCCGTGAGGACTGTGAGGGTGAGGACTTGCTGCTGGGGCGGAGCCTCGCAAGGGCAGCCGCGGGGGCTGCCGGGAAGGCGTCTACAATTAGCTCCGCAAGTTTGCAGCGCGCGCTTCCCTTCCTTCAGGACTTTCAGCGTGTTGGTTTCCGACGGCCTCGCCGCCACCTCGTCAGGGCGGCTGGCGTCGTGCAGGGGGTCGCCAGGCAGGATTTGGCAGTGGTCAGACATACACCCAGGAAAGCATGACAGCTCCTGTGGGACATCAGGTCAGCTGTGAAACCAACCGAAGCACTCCTTAGGCAAGGTAGGCCTTCCAGGCAAACATGGGCGCGCCTGCCACCGGGAATCCTCGAAGACCTCGCCCTGCTTCCTTCAGGACACAAGTCGATGTCACTAGTCCCTTGACCCTGACGCTGGATTTCCACAAGGTAGGTGGGCTCCATGAGCCCAGGCTGGGTTGTCAGTACGTAGGTGTGGAGACGGAGCAGGGCGGTGGGGATGATGGTCAGTATGATATTAGCCAGCATGCAGTCTCCTTGTGGAAGAGTGTGCCGCGCTTGTCCTCCTTGTGCAGTGCTCCTCTTTGTGTGATGTTCGTGTGAGGCACGACCTTGACGGGCTCCTATAACAACACATCATAAGGATTGTTCTTTGGATGGGTTTCTAGTACAGGTCCTCCTTCTTCCTGGTAACGTAGTTTGCGGCTTATATTGTGGTGATTGTTTTGCAGTGTATACAAATATGGAATCATGAACTTATGTCCAACCTGGGGCAGCCATCTCTAAGGGACATGCCAGTGATTTTATATCTGTGTGGGTCAGACAGCCGTTGTGGTCAGTCTGATCCCAAAAATGATTGGGAAACTAAGTTATCGTGGTTGTCCCACGGTTGTTTAGTCCTGTTTTACAAGTGGTACTAATTAAAATGCCCAGATCGAGGACTTCCAGAGAGTTCTTGAGAACATGACTCAGAGAAGGGGCCACTCTTCTACTTCCTTTCATTTAACATGGATTTTAGATATTTTAGTAAGTTACTTGTTTTAATTTGCGTTGTTTAATTTGCAGTGTTGTTTTCATGTGCTTTTTTTGCCCTCCATATGTCATCTTTGATGAGGTGTTTATTAAGGACTTTGGCCCATTTAAAAAAAATCAGATTGTTTTTTAATTGTTGAGTTTTAAGAGTTCTTTGTATATTTTGGATAATAGTGCTTTATCAGATATGTCTTTTGAAAATGTTTTCTTTTAGTCTGTGGATATTGTCTCATTCTCTTGATGTTATCTTTCACAGAAGTCTTTAATGAAGTCCAGATTATCAATTATTTCTTTCATGGATTGTGCCTTTTTTCTTTCAAAAATGGCAGCATCATTCCCACGTTATCTAAGTTTACTCCTCTGTATTGTTCTAGAAGTTTTATAATTTTGCATTTTACATTTACGTTGATGGTCTAATTTGAGTTAATTTTTACAGAAGTTGTAAGGCCTATGTCTAGATTCATTTCTTGCATGTGAGCGTCCAATAGTTTGAGCATCATTTGTGGAAAATAATGCATCTTTGTCATAAATGAATTCTGGACTCCCTATTCTGTTCTGTTGATTTGTCTATTCTTTCACCAGTACCACAGTCTTGGTTGTTATAGCTTTTAGTAAGTCTTGAAGTGGAGTAGAGTCCTCCAACATTGTTTTTCTCTTTAAATATTGCATTGATTGTTCTGGATCTTTTGCCTCTCTTTATAAACTTTGGAATCACATTGAAGATACCTACAAAATAACTTTCTTCAACTTAGGGGACTGCATCGAATCTATAGATCAAGTTGGGAAAACTGACATCTTTACAATATTGGGTCTTCCATTCTGTGAACATCTCCCCATTTATTTAGTTCTTTTATGTATTTATTCAATAGAGTTTTCTCTTTCCTTACATAGTTCTTTTAAATATTTTGTGAGATTTATTCTGAAGTACTTCATTCTAGTGGGTGCTAATGTAAGTGGTATTGTGCTTGTATTTATTTATTTATTTATTTATTTAATTTATTTATAAAGCTTTATTTATTTATTTGACAGGGAGAGAGAGATCACAAGCAGGCAGAGAGGCAGGCAGAGAGAGAGGGGGAAATAGGCTCTCTGCTCAGCAGAGCAGAATGTGGGGTTTGATCCCAGGACCCTGGGATCATGACCTGAGCCAAAGGCAGAGGCTTTAACCCACTGAGCCACTCAGGTGCCCCAGTGGTACTGTGTTTTTAAATTTTAATTTCATTTTCTAAGTGCTGGCATATAGGAAAGTAGTTGACTTTGTATATTAATCTTGTATCCTGCTACCTTCCTGTAATCACTTAATAGTTGCAAAAATTTATCAATTCTCCCAGATATTCTGCACAATCATATCTTCTGTGAATAGGAACAGTTTTATTTCTTACTTCCCAATCTATATACTTGTTACAATAAATAAATTCAGCTAAGTTGTGGTTATAAGATCAACATACAAAAAGCAGTTGCATTTTATTTTTTAAAATTTTTTCACTTTTATTGAGATATAATTGACATACAGCACTGTATAAGTTTAAGGTGTATAGCATAATAACTTAATATATGCTGTTGGATAATCACCACAATACATCTAGCGAAGAACAGTTTGAAAGTGAAATTAATAAAACAGTTCAACTTCCAATAGTCTAAAAACAGTAAATTTTAATAAATTTAATCAAGGAGGTGTAAGATTTGTACTCCAAAATCAAAACCCTGTTGACAGAAATTAAAGATGGCCTAAATATATGGAAATATCAACCAGGTTTATGTATTAAATGATTTAATACTGTTAAGAAGACAGTACTTCCCAGTGTAGTTCAGTGTAATCCTTATCAAATTTCTAACTGCCTTTTCTGAAGAAATGGATAAACTGATCCTAAAATCAATATGGCTGTGTAAGAGACCCAGAATAATTAAAACAGTCTTGAAAAAAAGAAGAACAAAGTTGGAGGGAGAACACTTCCCAATTTCAAAACTACGATGGATCCGCAGTATCCAAAGTAATGTGATTCTAGCATAAGGATATATAGAATAACAGAATAGACCTGAAAGTCCAGCAGTAAACCTGTACATCTTTGGTACCTTGGTTATTGCCAGAGATGCCAAGACCATTCATAGGATTGTAGGAAAACTACATATGAATGTGGTTACACATTTAAAGAATGAAATTGGGATATGGTAAATTTTCATGACTTTGGATTTGGCAGTGGAATTTTAGATATGATACCAAAAATATAAGCAACAACAGCAGCAAAAAAGAGAAATTAGACTTAAGTGAAAAAAAATTTACATCCATGTATGCTGTCAAATAAGTGAAATATCAGTCCATGGAATTGGATAAAATATTTGCAAATCTGATAAGGGTCTAACAACCAGAATATATTAAAAGTAATTTTCTCTGCATAATAAAAAGACAAACAATCCAATTTTAAAAATAGTCAAAAGACTCAAATAGACATTTCACCTAAGAGGATATGTTTTCTTGGCCAGTAAATACAAGAAAGTTATGCTCAACCTCATTATTCATTAAGGAAATGCAAATCAGAATCACAGTGAGATTCTACTTCACACCTGCTGGGATGGCTATAATAATTTAAAGTGCCAAATAAAAACAGAACACGTGTTGGCAAAGATATGGAGAAATTTGAATCCTCATATGTTAGTTGGTCTTAGTAACAAAGGATGGCTCAGCCGTTATGGAAACCAGTTTATCTGTTCCTCAGAAGTTAAACATAGAGTTACTTTGTGACTCAGCAGTTTCACTGCCATCCTTAAACCCAAGAGAATTGAAAATGAGTGTCTAAACAAAAACTTTTACACTAACGTTCTTACCAGCACTATTCACAATAGCTAACGGGTAGTGACAACCCAAATGTCCATCAGCTAACGAACAGATAAACAATAGATGGTATATCATAAAATAGAATATTATTCTGCCATACAAAGGACTATAACTGATAAGTAACTGATACATGCCACGATATGGATGAACCTTGAAAACATGCTAAGTAAAACATGAGACACAAAAGGCTAACATATTGTATGATTCCATTTATATAGAGTGCCCAGAATTGCCAAATACACATAGACAGAAAAGCGATTAATGGTTTTAGGGGCTGGAAGAAGAAGGGAATGTGGAGTAACTGATTAATGGATATTGAGTCTGTTTAGGGGATAGCAAAAATATTCTGGAATTAGATAATGTCAGTTACACGATATTGTGAATATCCTAAAAGCCAATTAAATATATATTTAAAAATAGTTAAACTAGTGAGTTTTATGTTACGCTGGTTGTATCTCAATAAAACAAGTAGGTTTCAGTATCTAAAGAAAATGAAATATTATTAATTTGAAAATGACCAGTATTTAACTTGCAGTCATATGGACTAAGGATAATTTGGATTTTAAAAAGTTGCATAAACAATGAATTTTGGAACACTGAAAAAAATGTTAATGGACAATTTAATATTCTTTCAAGTAAAAAACAAATACAGGCAAGCCAGAAGAGACTTTATTTAAAAAGACTATTGCTACAGGGAGAATGCTCCAACTATGAGGCTGAAGGAGTAAATAAAGCTAGGAAGAACTGGTCATGGTTGGAGTTGGGTAGTTCTGTTACTGAGCTACTCATCAGGCAATATTTTTCTTTGAGGACTGCGGATCTTTAAAGGGTCTTTTGAGGTTGTTCTGGGTTCCAGTGCTTGCTTTAGCTCAAGTGTGGGCAAAAATAGGGGGCCTTTAGGAAGGAAAGAGGCTTGATTTTGGTTCAAAATCCAAAAACTTGGTCCAAGTTCATGGATTTTTCATCCAGACTGGTCAGAGCTAATTAGTAACATGAAATATTGCACAGGAAATACCTAATAAACAACAACAAAAAAGGATAATCTGTTATTTAATTTACTTGTAAGTGTCTAAAACTTATACAGAACAAGAATATGCTCTTTTAAAATATTCCCCATCTCTTTGGTTTTATAATACGCACAAATAAGAGCTCAATGCAGGTGTATTTGTTAAGCTGTTTTCTGCTACTACAGCTGTTGGAAGTCACTAAATGTATACTTCTTTAGAAAAGACTATAGTTCATATAACACACTAATTCAAGGAAAAGTTTCTTCCGGTTATTTTGAATTAATGAGCCTAGCTAAAAGTACTTGAAAGGATCATAAAATAATCAAAAGTTAGCAGCTGAGATTAGTGAAGTTCACACATGTGCTAATGATGAATAAGATGGCAGACATTCACACCGGTAGAAAATGATGAGGACTTCAAACCGTTTAAGCGGTTTTTTTTTTTTTTGTATGTTACTTAAGCTGTATTTAATATCAACTGATTTGTTAATAGTATGCAGAAAGAAATTCTTACAAGTAAAGAATTCCTATACAAGTACAGCAGAATTCCTATAAAGGCAAGTGGCTTGAGCTTCATGGCTCTTCATTTCATGGCCGCTTCTAAGGCCCTGGGAAGAGCCCTGGCATTGAGTTCACAGGGCCATATGTTTTTATAAATTTTGTTGAAGTAAGATATTTTAACCATAGTTATTTAAAACCACTGTTTCTTTCCACTCTGACTTCCTTCATTTTTACTTCCCCTTGTGTCATGGTTCACTGATGGCACCAAGAGATTGCTTTTTTTTTTTTTTTTTTTTTTAATCCAGCAAAGGGAAAGTTTTAATTTTGGAGTATGTTCAGTTTGAATTTAAAAGGGTATAATTACATGGTTCGCATTTCTTTTATATATGGCTAAGTTATTGTTAGCTGCCCAATGTAGGGATGGGTTCTAGAAATACTTCTGCAACTTACAGTGTTGACGGCACAGAATTGCATTAGGTCACAAAGGTCTAGGTGGTATTGTGATATGGATATGCCCTGTGTTACCTGGCATGGGAAGAGTGGGAGGAAAACTGAATGAAGCCAGAAACTGGTTTGTACAAAAAACTTCCCAGCATCAATTGTATAAAATTTGGCTTACACCAAATTTATTAACATCCAGTCAAAAGAGAAGTTCCTTCTTGCAGGGTATATAAGTATATGCTCCATATGATTTTTGATAGAACATTAAAAATTCGTAAAATCTGAAAATGTACATATAGACATGGATGATATCACATGTTTTAGGGATTCCAATATTGATAAAGAATAATTAAAATACATGTTTTGATTAACTGTGCTAGAGGAAGGAACCAGTCACCTTTCTCTTCTCTAAATAGAAAAAATAGAAAAAAATACTATAAAGTGTTGTCATATGAAGAATGAATCAAAAAGCATGCTGCCAAAAAAAAAAAGCAGGGGAATATATTATAGTAGTGTGAAAGGGAATTGAGACACACACACACACACACACACACACACACACACACACACATAAAATGGTATTTATCAATATTTTGTGATGATTTTAATTTATGGTGGTTTGCTAAATATTGATCCTCAAAGATGTCTGGTCTAAATACCTGGAACCTGTGCATATACTATAAATAGCAAAAGAGACTCTGTAGATATAAATAGTTATGGATCTTCAGATGGGGACACTAGCCTAGATTATCCGGGGTGACCCAGTGCAATAAAGAACGTCCTCAAAGAGAGAGATTGAGTAAGAATGACACTGAAACAGAAGGCAGTGACCATTCAAACAAGTTACAGTGCTGTTGGCTTTGAAGAAGAAGGAAAGGGCCACAAGTCAAGGAATACAAGAATGCAGTTCAAGAAGCTGGGAAAGGAAAGGAAATAGATTTTTCCCTAGAGCCTTTAGAGGGTTCACGGCTCCCTTGACTTTATCATGAAATTAATTCTGACTTCTCTTCTCCAGAACTGTAAAAGGATGAATTTCCATTGTTTTAAGCCACTGAATTTGTAGGAATTTGTTGCATTTGGCTTCAGAAATTGTTTCACAACTTGATCTCACAAAAGCTGGTTCTAGTCCTGGGTGGAGTTGTACAGGGACTTTGAGAACATCTATCTATGTTCATCAGTGTTGCCAATAAAGTCATTAATGTAAATATATGTCCAATATGTTTTTAATGTCAGGAATGGTTCTAGAAATGATGGGGAGCAACACAGCCATAACTTAGACTGGTGCCTAGTGTTAAGTCCTGCAGAGGATGCTAGTACCACAAATTGATTTGGTTGGTAGATGATTCTGGCATTAGGTGGCCCTATGCTATCTTGGGCAAGCTTTAAGATTAATTCTGATCATGAAAATACAGAAATTTGATTATAAGCAATTACCATTCTGCCTTCTATGATCCCATTAAATATTTCTTTGTTATTTTTAGACTCCTGAAAATATAGGAATATAAAAAAGATAATGTAATATTAATAATTGTTTAGAGAAGTTTTTTAAATAACATGGCGTTTTATTCCTTATAGGATATCAGAGAAAAAAGATATAATATTGTAAAACAATCTGAATTCTTTGGAGTGTGGAATTCAAAATTGACAAGGGATTTTATAGTTGGAGGAAGATATGAAAAATGTACATAATTCTGAGAAGAGAGTAATACCTTTATTTCTTGCTCTTGTACTGTGTATTTAATTTTTAGTCAAAATAAGAATTCCTTATTTTGTGTACTCATCTTTCTGAAAAGAGATAGTCTGTCTCTCTCACTGTCATTCTCATCCTGTCTGTATTTCTCTGTGTTGTTCTACAGGGACATGTAGGAGCAAGACCCTTAGGCATAGAGAAATAGCACAATTTCTAATGGTCAGTGTTTAGAATTTCTATTTTGTAATATAATTAGGACTTTTTGACATTTTCTTGATGAAAAAAGAAAGGAAATAAATTAAAGCTGATGACACTAAGGGAGAATGATGTTTCATAAGTTAGTTCTTAATTTCTCCTTTATCAGAAATACACTAATAAGCAGCTTGCTTAAATAAGTTCTGTTATGGTTGCTTTATCTCATGTTTCTCTTCCTAAGGGTAGTAATAGTAGAAGTATGATTTCATGAATTAAAAAATATTTAGAACATTTATTGTCAGATTTATACACACATGTAAATAAAAACAATAGGGGCACCTGGTTGTCTCAGTCAGTATAGCATGCGACTTTGATCTTAGGGTTGTAAGTGGGAGCCCCACATTGGGAATAGAGATTACTTTAGAAACATTAAAAAAATAATGTTCTCAGTAATATCTCTCTGTGTGTGTGTTTATGTATGTATGTAATTAATGCAGAAAGTAGCTTTCTCAGAGGAAGAGCAGTTGCCGTATTCACCAAAATTTACTTCATCCCTCGTTTTCAGTCTCTAAGTGTCCCAATCTTTGAATTGACATCAATATTGTTATTTAAGATTTAATAAGCTTTATTAAGGTATTGAAAGTAGGATCAACATGGCTTTGCTTTGTAATAGAAAAATATATGCTGATTTAAATAATTGCAAATGTTACCTTTTGAAAGCATATTATAAATATTTCCACATGTTAAAAGTATGAACTTAGTTGAAATAAATAGCCTTAAATAATTTTAAATAAGGAACTTTAAGAGATTATGGCAATGTTTTGTTTTTCATGTTATGTGCATTTTAATAGTAAGTTTTAATGAGTTGGCTATTTCATTGATTTTTCCTAAAATAGACCTGAGGTAGAGTATGCTTTTTTTTTAATCGTAGACTCATGCAAATTGAACAACTATTAAAAGCACACCCATGCTGAAGGAAGAGGTTAAGTTACTAAAAAAACCCCAAAAAACAAAAAACATAATTAAATGGAGATTCACTGTAAAAGCTTTTGTTAAGAGAACATGTGCATATAGTATATGAGTGTGTGTTGTGTCTATGTGTATGTCTGTATAAACTTGAGGCACGAAATAGAAGGGGTATTTTTTCTTTTTTTTAAAAGTATTTCAATGAAATTTCAGATATAAATATGAAAATTAGAACAAAAAAAATTTAGAAGAAATCAGCTTCTTAGTCTTTGAGTAGGCAAATTTTTTGTAAACAATTATTTTTTTAACCTCCTTTTAAAAATTTTATTTATTTATTTCACAAAGAGAGAGAGAGAGAGAGAGAGGGAACCCAAGCAGGGGGAGTGGGAGAGGGAGAAGTAGGCTTCCCACTGAGCAGGGAGTCCAAGTTGTGGAGTTCGATTCCAGGACTCTTAAGGCAGACATTTAATGATTGAGCCACCCAGGCACCCCTGAAGGCAATTATTTCTTAAATGGGTCACAAAACTCTTGTCAGAAAAAGTATATAAATTGGACTATAATAAAAAAAAACCCAACAACTTCTGTTCTTTAAGGTACTCGGTCATGAGAATGAAAAGGCAAAAGAATGTAAATTCAATTTATGAAAAGATAACGTACAAATCTTTAAGAAAAAGACAATTGAATAGAAACTGGACAAAAGTCTTGTCCACACAATTCACAAAAGAATAATCAAAATGGATAATTAACTTAAATAAAAGTGCTCAGCTTCATTATTTTTTTGAAGGTGGACATTAAAAATGTGGTATGGTACCATTGCACTCAGCAGAAAAGGAAGACTAAAAAAGGTAACATTCAGCGTTAGTGAGGATTTGATACAGGTTACACCATGGAAGTGCAACTTGGTAAAATCACTCAGAACTTCTGAGAGGTTTCTTGTAATTTAAACATGCGTCTATCCTGTTAGAGCAATTCAACTTCTAGCGATATTCTAACAGTAGGTGTGCCCAAATATGCACCAAAAGACATTGATCAGAATCTTTGTAGCAACATTAATTACAATAGAAGAAAATCTGGAAACCATAGAGTAAGTAATCTGGAGTAGAATGGAATAATACCCGGCAATGAGAATAAATAATCTAAGACAACAAATAACAATATGAATGAATTCCTCAAAAGATGTCATACACAAAAGAGGACTGTTCCATTGAAACAAAGTACAAAAGCAGGCCAAACCAACTGATAGCATTAATCAGGCTAGAGGTATTGGTTGGGGGTGGTGGGTAAGGGAATCTGAGATGGGTTCTTAATCTGTGTGCAGGTTACAACTGATAAGTTTGATTTGCAGTCAAATTCATCAGGATTTGTATGTATGTGCATTTGATTATACATATTTTTTACCTCAATAGAAAGTTTGAAAGTGTATCCCCTAAATCAATTCCTAGTTTCAATAAAGTGTTAGACTTATGAAACCACTAAAGGTATAAAAACTAAGTTTTTATTACTCATTCCTATTATTTTCCTCTTTACTCCATATATTTAGCCGTAATTTATGTGTATTCAAATCTTCCAGATACTGTAATGATACAATGTAAAATGTTTAATCCAGAAATGGAATTTCAAATTTGAAGAAAGAGAACTTCTAATCAAATACCTCTTCCCATTGAAGTTAAGGGTTGACTTTTTATTGGAACTCAACAAATGATGAGCATCTAGGACATGTAAATTAAAAAATACCAATTGTGAATGTCAGACTTGATGTTACTTGAAGTCATTTTCTAGATTAGATTATCAGTTTTACATGACTTCTTTTGTTTTGTTTTGTTTTTGTTTTTTGTTTTTCTTTATCCTGGGAAATGTTTATTGTTGTGAAACAAATGCTGAGCTCAGGAAATTCCTGCACGAACACTGTCTAACTTCTAACAAATGATTTTTGACACTGTTTTCTGGTCCAGTTATTCTGAAAATGTCTGAATATGCTTTGAATTGCTTATTATTTTAATTTTCCAAAAGGAGTGTAATTATTCAAGTGGGGTATAGAGAAAGTCACAAGCAACTTTATTACATCAATTTATCTATTTTTCTTTTTTTATGTTCTGCAGAGTTCCAGATTTTACACAAGGGAAGATTCTCACCTATATTAATGCACAGTAGTAAGATACATTAGTTACTAGAGAGGAATAATTTGTACCCATACACAGTCACTCAGAGTTCAGAAGGTTAGGCTGACCCCTGCCCTTCTTCCCAATCAGGTGAATATGGTAACTGTCTCTATATCCCAGTCTGGCCCAGATGGATTTTGGAGAATTGCTTTTTTTCCCCAGATATAACAGGAGCAGATTAGCTCTGCCTTTGGATTTAAACACTCATACACTTTTGACCTTTGATTAATTACTGATGACAGCTAGGTGACCTGAAAGGTTCATGTACTGATATAAATGCCTAAATGACACAGAATGCTAAAATCTTACTGCCAGCATCAATGGAACTCAACTGAGTGTTGGTCTTTTCTACTGGAGATTTACAAACTGAATAATATAAATTGTTGAAAAAGATCTAGTGAATTAAACTGTACTTCGAAAGTAGTTGGACGTTGTGAACATTCAGCTAAGTTTTGTCATTTTAAGTGCTTATGGGGTGCCCTGGAAAGTGCACATTATTTTTCTACCTAAGTTATTTTTATTTTATTTTGCTTTAAAGTTTCATCCTGTTACATGTCAGTGGAAGAAGTTAACATTTATTGGCCCCTCCACTAGATGTGTTTTGCCCCCTTGCCCTCCCTTCCTAAAATTCCTGTGACAGCTCAACCAGAGTCTACAGTGGACTTAAAATGAGGGACACTAATTTGATTTCTACTTCCTCTCTCTACCTGGAGGCAGTTCTCACCATCCAATCAAAGCAAAGGTCATTTTGGAGTTGGGACATTCAGTCCAGCAACTCAGTACTGTCACCTAAGAAAATTCAACTGGTCTTGACTAAGGCTAGTAGAAGTGGCATTTTCTGTATTTATTTGAGGACAGTCAGATCAAGAAAAAAGAAATCTTCAGGAATTTCTATCACTTAATGCATTTCCTCCTCCTGAAACAGTCTCTTACGAAGTATATTCTTTGGCAGTGTTCTTTAAGTCTTTCTTTGCTTCTTAATCCCAGAGTTTTGGTCAGAAGCATTACAACTCCTAAGCTTGACTCTCCTTCCATTTAGTCTTTACAATATGAAAACAGAGGTGAAAGTTCATGATAGGCGAGTCAAATTCATCCTTTTATCTTAAAAAGTTAAATAGTCCATACTCTTAAAAGAATCATTAATATATCCTAGTACATGGGCAGAGGTTTTTAGTTAACAATGGACATTACATACAATTACTTTCTTATTCTTACTCCCATAATAATTCTGGGAATTCTTCCAGGGCAGCTGTGATTATTTCTATTTTCAGTGAAAGAAAATGAAATCGCATAATTGAAGTGCTCTCTGATCCACCCTTGATTCCAGTGGGTGTTATTATTTTAACCATACCATTATAGATAGTATAGCTAACTGGTCCATCTTGTGAGTTCCTTAAGGGCTTTGACTGGATCTTTTGGGGGTAACATAGGATGTGATACCTGATATGTGTTTATGAGTGAGTTCTAAATATAATAAACAGAGTTGGTTAAAGGTACTGACTAGAAAATGGGAGAAGTATTACATAAATTTGGTCAGTCAGCTGTATGTTTTGAGCTCTTTTCATTAAAATATGTTGCTGCCTAACTCTATAATTAGGCAACAAGCCAATTAAGACCACTGCATGAAGTGGCAAATACTTTATATAACCTACATGGCCAAGTGGCAGTAGCAATGAGATAAAGAGCAGGAGGATCCTTTGTAAAAATCTGATTTGTCTTGATTTCTACTTCCCAGTTGAACAGATCAACTATTCACTTCACCATTTTTCTTTCTTTTAGTGGAAAACACTTGAAACTCTTCCTATTGTTACTGCCTTTTTAGATTTAAGTTGCATTGTATTTTAGCTTTTCAGAAAATATGTCAAGAAAAAAGTACTCTTATTAAAAATGAAAGATATATACCAGATGACTTGTAAGAATTTGAGGGTGAAAGTTTGAATGGATTGAAGGAAAGGCTCAAAGTGAATCCGGAATTAAGTGCCTTATTTTTGCCTGTTTTTGAAGATAGTTCAATGGGTAAACTAATTTTCTTCCCTCAAAAAAGTAGAAAAGAAAGAAAATGAGATAAAACAGTTATTGACTGGTTTGAAGGAATAAAATATTGGTTGAAATGAACTTTTGAGATTAATGCTGAATTCGTAAGAATTACAAATTTTTCTGTCCATTCAAATCAAGAATAGCATCATAAAGAGTATTACTCTTTAAGTTCATAAACTTTTGGAATAATATGTTTAAAAACAATGCAGTTTGGAATTATAGAATCACATATATGCATTTTATTTAGAAAATCTTTCAGTAATTGAGTCAAGACACTTACCTCCTTATGTTTTAAAATCATTGAAATCCAGAAGTTATACCACACAAAGATCAAATGTGTGAACCAAAGAACATTATATATTGAATATAAATTTAGTATTTTTGATATATACTGGGCAGGGGCAGAAAAATTATTTGATCAGGGCCCTTCGATCAAGGCTATTTTCTATATTTTTATAACCATAGGGCTGAGGTGAACTTTGCACAGTCATGTGGCTCAGTCCTCTACCTTGAGGGAGAAGTATATCACTGAAACATGAGAATCAATACTGTCTGTTGAGACCCCCCTGGAGAAGATCATCCCCAGACTGTTTTTTAACCTTTGAGAATTTCTCTTGGGCTGTTTAAAATCCATATGATTTTCTGAAGCCCTGAGGTTCCTTTAAGATAAATGAACAATAAGCTTCTGAGACAAATCAGGCCCCCCCACCCCTTAGGAGATCTTTGATTATGCATCTAGAGATTAAAGTATTTAACCAAAAGAGAACCACACAATTTAAATCAATTTAAAAAAAAAGCCAAATACCAAAACATTAGCATACTTAAATAAAAACTGCTCAAATAGTGTTACTTCTAAAATGGTTTGTTCATTTAGTAACGGGCCCACTGTCTAATGCTTGGTTGAAAAAATGTAATGGTTATAATTGTCTTGGTGTTTTAGATTGAGGAGGTCTTTGAAAGAAAAGTCTACTCATTCTTCACTTCAATAAAGCCCTTTTCCATGTGGAGTAGGTCAGAGAAGAAAACTACTTAACCAAATCACGTAAAATGTTAAAAAAAAATAACAGAAATTACAAATATATAACTGCTATTTATTAAAGCTTATTGGTAAAGAGCATTTTAAGGAGCTCATATTTACCTTTAGTTCTAATTAATAGTGAGTTATACTGAGATCCTGAGCTAAGATTATCTTCATGCTCAATATGTCATATATTTACTAACTTCAAAATCCTTAAGTTTTAACTTCTTATTTTGCTTTTCTCAGTTGTGGCACTATCATTCTTATATTAATTCTATATCTCCTTACTTCTGTCTGTTCCCTTTCCCAGAACACATGCAGATGTAATAATCGATGGCTTACATATTTGCCAAATGAATGATGTAATAAATGGATTGTGTAATTTAAATGTGTTAATTTTTCCAGTATTTTGTGTTTTAAGTCTTTATGATTGAAACCATCTTTGACAAGCATACTTCAGATACTTAAAATACAACCTATAGATTTAGTATGTAGGATCCTGTAGTTCATTCAAAGTTTACATTTACAATTAAATCCAGTAGTTTCATTGCTTTTGAGATTTTTCCGATTCACTTTCTGTTTTTTAAATAAACTCCATATCCATTTGGATAACTTGCTTTGTTCTTTTTTAATGATGATAGTATTCAAACATATAAAAGTAGAGAAAAAAGTATCAAGGACCTTACTGTACCCATTATCCATCATTAACTTCAAGAGTTATCGCATGTATTTATATTCTCTCACTTCCTCTCCTTATACTATATTATAATACAGATTATACAAGGGATTTTATTATCTCCCCTGTAATACTTTAATTAGATTTTAAATGACAATAAGGTTAATCACTCAAGTTTCAAAATGATCTTTCTGTGAAAATTGATAAATACCCTAAATTGATAAATACTCTAAATAACTCCGTTTTAACTAGAAAATATACTAGTCGTAGAACTGACTATGTGATCATAAGGAAGAAATAGAAATCAAGACGTCTGGACAATTTTGAGAGAAAGATGTGTCAGGATCATATACTGTTACAATTAGATTAGAAATATGGATGGAATTTGTGGACCAAAGATATCTACCAACAACTAGGAATACAATTTAGGTTTGATTTTGGGGTGTATTGGGTCCATATCACATCAATGTCTTTTATAAAAATTAATAAGGAGTTGGTATTTGATGAACATTGGTATTTACTTATATAAATTTGGGGAAATATTCAGCAATTCATCAACAGGGAGCTGAGAAAGAAAATTAAAAGTTTATGACAGGGAAATTAAAGCAAAACAACTTTCAAAAACTATCCTAGAGAAAAAGAATTTAAAAGAGAATAATTTGTTTATATAATTACTTTAGACGAAGACAACTAGTTCAACTGGAAAAAATTAAACTTGTAAAATATATAGCTTGAATATTAGAGCCAACATAAAACAATTTTTTAAAAAAATAATGATTTTGCACAGGTATTGAAAACTAATCATTCTCAAAACTAGGTATTAAAAACTAATCATTCTCAATCTTTCTGAGCATATACTCTAGTATCCATTTGTTCTCTTATTTTTGCTTTGACTCAGGTTTGCCAGGGCAAATGTCGTATCTTTCACTATACCCAGTGATGCTCAAATATAATGGGATGTTGGGTCTACAAAACTTGGGCTCAGTATAGTAGAATCTCCTTTAGGGCATATATGTAGTTAGATATTCAAAACTCAGTGTCATGGTATAAAGGTGATGTTATAATACAAATTTTGAAGAAAGTAAAAACAAGAGCTAATGAAGAGAATTGTCTCAATGTGTAAGGACATAGGTAATAGTATATCTAATCCTTATAGTATAGTTTCACACAGCATATTACCAAATTATAGAAATCTGGATATTCAATACAGCGATATTGCAAAGAGAGGTATTTGTGTGTGCTCAGCTGATGTCATGAGCCACTTGTTCTGGATTCTAGTGCTTAAAATGTCTAAAAGATATTTTCAGTGAAATGATCCAGGCTTGTATGCTGGTTTATAGGAAAGTGAATCATATTGTTAGTAAGTTTTCTTTCCCAAAGAAATTATGGAGAGTGCTCTGCGATTTTGAAATAACGAGTATCCTAAAGTTCATTGATTTTTATAAAGCTTTTGATAGCCATCCCTCCCCCTGTTAATTAGGTTTATTCAGAAAAGCTATAATCTCTTCCAATGAAGTCTTGTTTTGAGGATTGTAAGGGAAATCTATGGAGGAAATTAAATGCTGATTTAATGATAGTGTCTTTCAATACAGTGACATCTTATTTTTTCCTCAACTATCATGTTATTTGAGCCATAATTGGGAGAGCATTGTGGGAATTCGGGTGCACCTGGTTACAATAGGAAACTTATGAAAAAGTTGATCCTACCTTCATCATGTCATCTTTTGGCCCTCGTTAAAATTCTAGAGACTTGTCTAAACTCTAATCCTAATTAAGGGAAGGTGAGGTTTTTTTTTGTTTTGTTTTATCTTTTTTAAGATTGATTGATTGATTGATTGATTTTAGAGAAGGCGTGGGTATGTGAGCATGCCTGAGCTGTCGGAGGCCAGAGGGAGAGAGAGAAACTCAAGCTGACTCCTCGCTGAGTGGAGCCCAACATGGGGCTCAGTCTCACGACTCTGAGATCAGGACATGAGCCAAAATCCAGTATGGTGCTTAACTGACTGAGTCACTTAGGTATCCCATGAGGTTTTTAATAAAAATAATTATGATTTCACTAAGTCCGGATTCTAATATATATATATATATGTTATATATATTATATATACAATATACATAGAATGCAGTGTATGTGTGAATAGACATGCATATATTATACAATATACATATTGTCTATACTCATGGGTAGAATAGAGCACAACTGGCATTAAATAAATGAAACACACACATCCATAATACATAATACAATAAATATGCTTATATTTATTATTTAATTTATTATACTTACATAATACAGTAAATATGCTTATAACAGATTGCATCATGGGTAGGCACATCTGCAGCAGCTAAAATGTAGATAACTACCAGCTGTCAATCAAAAAAGTCAGTCAAAGTCAAACTTTCCTGTACGTAAAACAGACTTAAAATGGTGTAGCTAGAGCTTCTCTGTGCTTTTGACATTCTTACTCAAGTATGGCCCACTTTCACTCTTTTTTTTTTTTTTAATTAATTTTTATTAACATATAATGTATTATTTGCCCCGGGGTACATGTATGTGAATCATCAGGCTTACACATTTCATAGCATTTAACAGCACATACCCTCCCCAATGTCCACAACCCAGCCACCCTATCCCTACCCCGCCCCCCCACCTCCCAGCCACCCTCAGTTCGTTTCGTGAGTCTAGGAGTCTCTTATGGTTTGTCTCCCTCCCCATCCCTTCCTGTTTCATTTCTCTCCCTCACCCCCCCACCAAACTCCCTCCTTGCCTCTCAAATTCTTCATATCAGAGA
>CM053607.1:60959285-61055436 GCA_028646535.1 Procyon lotor
GTTAACAGTCACCTAACAGGCAATAAAATGGCACTAAATTCATATCTGTCAATAGTCACCCTGAATCTAAATGGGCTAAATGCCCCAATCAAAAGACACAGTATCAGAATGGATAAAAAAACAAGACCCATCGATATGCTGTCTACAAGAAACTCATCTTAGATTCAAAGACACCTCCAGATTTAAAGTGAGGGGGTGGAAAACAATTTACCATGCTAATGGACATCAAAAGAAAGCTGGAGTGGCAACCCTTATATCAGATAAATTAGATTTTAAGCCAAAGACTATAAGAGATGAGGAAGGACATTATATCATACTTAAAGGGACTGTCCAACAAGAAGATCTAACAATTGTAAATATCTATGCCCCTAACATGGGAGCAGCCAATTATATAAGCCACTTTCACTCTTGAAAGAGTACTGTACTTACCTACTCAGTAAACTCTATCTCCCCATTCTGGTCTTGGGTCTCTAATTTTTTGGTGCATCTGGGATAAAAACCAAATGATCCAGCCAGTAACATATTTATAACAATACTTAAAAACTATTATCCTTTTCAGATGCCAACAGTAAAGCTTATGAAATCACATAACTTTCTCAACACCATGTCCTGTTTAAGTGGTAGAGATTAATAAAATCCTACTTTGCTTGACTCATTGCCTAAACTTCCCTCCCTCAGTGGTATAATCATGATTGGACTAATCCTTGGGACAGAGGAAATTTACAGGTTTCAGAGTTGTCTATCATTTTTCTTTTCTTCCTTCCTTCCTTCTTTCCTTCCTTTTTTTCCCCCCAGGAATGAAAAGAGCCTACAATTGTAGGAAAACAGTCTATCATCTTGCTCTAAAAGGATTTTTCTATAATATTAGTTAATATCCCCAAAATATACCAATATACCCGAGCATGGGGAGAACAAACAAAAAACAGAAAATACACACACACACACACACACACACACACACACTAAATAGCAGTAGCAACAACAACAAAATCCTTAGGAACTAATAATAGGATAAAAGTTTTTTACTTCCCTAGTTAAAACCGAAAGAAATTGGATTATTTGAGCAGATTATTTGAAGTGAAGAATCTTTTGCTGCATGGAAGGTACAAATGCAGTTAGAACTTCGCCTCTCATATGATATCGATAGTCTGCTGAAGAGCGCCAGTACTATTTTCAGTTAAAGTATCCAAATCTTTTATGCACCTGGTTTTATAGACTCTTTCTTGAGCCCTGTAAGGGGGGATTCTGCCTCCAGACAGCCCTGGAGGCCCTTATCCTAACAAACAATGGAAGGATAGGTGAATATTTGGCAGGAGCAGGGACCTTTTTCATACTGTTGTCCATGTTTATTCTGACTGATTTGTGCCCAGGCACATGGGTGGTTATGTGATTTTCAGTGCATATCACATTATTTCAAAAGAAATGAATAGTTAAAAAATGAAAGGAAATATTTAGCTGATCGTTAGATGAAAGGAGGTTGAGCAAAAAGCAATGGAGGAAATTTCAAAGAGAAGGCTCAGTAGCTTTTACACAGGTTCTACATACAAAATTAATGTTATATTGGAAAATATTAAAAAACAGAAAAAGTATTAATATACACATTTCATGGTTTTAAATATAAAAATGATTAAATCTTAAATAGGTAAAAGAAAACTAGAAATGACAGTTTACTGTCATTTGACAGTTTACTAAAAAACCCAAATTAACAAGAAATACAGTTTTTCATAGTATAACTTTTCAGTTAATCAAGGAAATAAAAATTACTACAACAGTGTATCATTTTCAACTAAGAATTTATCATAATTGATCTTTTAAGTAGTAAAATCCTCAATTCGAAATATTTCAAGTGTTTTTCTCACAAATTCTGTAAGATATACAACTGCCTCTTGGCAGTAACACTGAAAAACATCTATAGTTTTTAAAGAGATTTTGTGTATTTCTAATTGTTGAGGAATAATTGTTATGCTAATTAATGCTATACCACAGAAATCATTATTTAAAATGTTACTGTCTATAAGATTGATAGACTGTACAAGTGAACTAACTGGAAAATCTCAATTCCTGGACAAGATATGGTTCTTAATATCCTTTTCAAAATCAAGGTGCATTCTCAAGACTAATTGATAATTATAATAATCTTATTAAATATAGTTAGAACATTTTCTTTATTTGATATTAATTTCACATTGAAATTGTTATGCCAGTTTTATTATGTATGTATATTGTTATTTTTTTAAATTTTTATTTATTTGAGAGAGAGAGAGAGAGCATGAGAGGGGAAAGGTCAGAGGGAGAAGCAGGCTCCTGGGACTTGATCTCGGGACTCCAGGATCATGACCTGAGCTAAAGGCAGTCGTTTAACCAACTGAGGCACCCAGGGATTCCTAGAAAGAAGTATGATACATATTTAAACAAGTGAATTAACTTAGGATAAGTTTGACATATTCTCTTTCTGATTTTTTAATGGACAGGTAGTGAAAACAGTTTTAGCTTTTAGGTTATTCTCAAGTAGTTTTTAATGAAACCTTCTTAAGGGGACCTTCTGCCATATGTCCTCTACTATTTTCCAGTGGAGTGTCACTGTATAAATGTGCTATTTTAAAATTATAGTTTCATTTCTTTTAGCAACAGAGGTGTGAATCATTCATATCTGAACCACAATGCATGCACTTCCTTAAAGTGCGTTTAAAAAATTATGCTTCTAAAAAGGTTGTTAATGGAAATATGCATCACTTTATAATTAACCAAACCTACAACAAATTAAAGTGCTGATTGTGAAGGCAAAATAACACTAATCTATAATTATAATCAAGAATAGCAGCAATTGAAAACCATAGCCAACTCTTGACAAAATTTTTATGAAATACAAGAGCCACAGGAGATTTTTTGGTGAAATCTAAACTATAAAAAAATAGACTCATATAATATACTTTTAAAAGTTTTGTAGATCTTAATCACTTATTTAGTAGTGTACTGGTTGTATGTAAAAACAAAACTACAGGGAGTTTTCTGTCATGTTTTCTACCAAAAAAAAAAAAAAAAAGGAACAAAATTTAACACAGAATTTGAATGTTTAACTCAGTAACGCTCACTAAGAAATTTGTTACTTTAGGCTGCCAGTATGCTATAAAAATCGCTATTAAAAAACAAAACTAACAATCCAAGTAATGAAACAAAGTAAAACAACATACTTTAGTACACCTATTGTCAGCATATCCTGGTGCTTTAAACTTAATTCCTATATATTGATGTTATTGACTGAATAACATCAGTTTCTTCCTAGAGAGAAAAATGTGATTACACATATTCCTGTGTTTACTAGATGATACTGACTTATAATTTTTAGTGGTAAAGTGTACATATTTAGAGGATCCCGTATGAATTTTTGCCAATAATTGTCCATTCCTCTAGATAGAAGTTAATATAATGGTTAAATGGTCTAGATAGATTAGATTAAAATTTAATTTCCTCAGAATACTAATTGTTACTTATCTCTCTAAATCTCCATTTCCTCATCTTTAGGGAATAATGGTAGTATCCATTTCCTAAAATTTCTATGAAGTTTGAATGGGATAACAAATGTGTACTATTTCACATGGTATATGGTGCTGAGCAGACTCAATCATTTTTTTCAGTATTATTATTGTATATGGCACTGTAATTATTTTCTACCATTGCATGAAAAAAACCATAGAAAACTGTCTAATGTTTCCACATTAAAATATTGAATTCATCTTCCTGCTTAATCCAAAATCTTTTTGTTTAAACATCACGACACAGTAGAGAATTGACGTATTTCATAAATTGGTTTGACTCTGCCCTTTTGAATTAGAGTTCATAAAAGAGATATTATCATGTTTCTTCTATGAGAAAGAGATGCTAGTCATTCATAGAATTGTTGAATATTCCAAAAGCATTTCTAGTGATTTTACATGATCTGTGAACAAGATTTAGAGTACAAACATGTCAGCCAGATATAAATTCTGAGTATCACTTTTTCTTTTTCTCATTCACTCACACAGATGTTACACATACACATGCCCTTAATTTTTTTTTTTGATAAAATTCTTTATTGAGTCCAAGAAATGAAAGGAAGGAAATCTAATCACGTGATAATAATTTATTCCCAGCTGAGATAATTTCTTGTGGAATGAATGAATTGATGTTTCTTATATAAATTAAAATGCTTATTAGAAGTTTGTGTTTGGAATAGTGCCCTGCCAAGGCACTATATTGGCACATCTTTTCCTGTGTGTCCATAAATAGCATTTTTTTCAAATTCATGGTTAGCATTTAGTTGGGGGAAAGCTTTGTAGTTATGATGGTTCTTTTTAAAAGGTGAGAACAAACAGTGATGATAAAGCCATTAGCACAATGATTTATATATAATAGATTTTGTATATATCAGTGAATTGACTGATATAAATGGCTAAAAGAGTAGGTATAAATTTATAAGATTATCCATGAGAAAAATCAACCTTTCCTTGGAAAGAGATGAATAAATTTATTTAATATAGAGACTATGTATTACAAATATAATTAAAAGTTATTTGTACAAAAATTCCTTTGTTAGAATGGAAAATTATTTAGTTATGTTTTATTTATATCCAACCTTCATGGGCTATTTGGATTACTAATTACAAATTTAGCTATAAATAACAATCTTTTGAAAATATAGAAAGAAACACAATTTTAAAGAAGAGGGTGAATTTATATAATTCCATAATATTTTTCAAATTCTAGGAGATTGCATTTGTTCCCTAACTTATGGGTAATGGAAGTGACTTAGGTATACATAATCAGTGGTCCTTTACTCCAGATGTTCCCAAGTGATGGTCAAATGGACTGTTACAGGATTGATTTTACAGATATCACCTAACAAAATCTTTTAGGGAGACTCAGTTTTGGAGATTTCTTAGTAACTCTAAGATGGAATCTAGAAATCTGTATATTTTACTTTTACTCGATTCTTTTAAAAAAAAAAGAGGTAAACAGTCCAACAACTTTTTTTTTTTTTTTTTTTTTTAACATGCAAGAAACCTAGAACCACAAGACATTAAGAAACTTGTTCAAGATGACAAAACTAGGGGCGCCTGGGTGGTTCAGTTGTTAAGCATCTGCCTTCAGTTCAGGTCATGATCCCAGAGTCCTGGGATCGAGCCCCGCATCGGGCTCCCTGCTGGGCAGGAAGCCTGCTTCTCACGCTACCATTCCCTCTGCTAGTGTTCCCTCTCTCACTGTGTTTCTCTCTGTCAAATAAAATCTTAAAAAAAAAAAAAAAGATGACAAAACTATTGATGGTCAGAATCACAACTAGGAACAACTGATCTTCTAATTCATAATCTTACTCAACCATTTCAATAACATATTATCATTATATTTCTTCCAAAGTTAGTATTTATATTATGTTCCAATGCCTGCATCTTTCTTTCTTTCTTTCTTTCTTTCTTTTTTTTTTTTTTTGCCTGCATCTTTCTATAACAAGTACATTGCAAAGAAAAAGAAAGAAGTTCCTTCTTTAGTGTTTCTTCCCCCACCCTGTATTGAAGGAGATTGACATATAACATTGTCTAGGTTAAGGTGTACAACCTGATGGTTTGATATATACATAGATAACACATTTTCTTCATTCATCTGTCCATGGACACTTCGGCTATTTCCATGGGTGTCTGTTATTGTGAATATCTCTTTGAGATACTGATTTTATTTCCTTTTGATATATAACCAGAAGTGGGGTTTCTATCATACACTGTTTTCATCTTTTTTTATTTTTTGAGGAACCTCCTCACTGTTTTCCGCAGTGGCTGTACCAATTTACATTCTTACCAATAATGTACAAATGTTCCTTTTTCTCCGTATTCTCACCAGCACTTGTCATCTCATGTCTTTTTGATAATAGCCATTCCAACAAGTGTGAACTGAAATCTCATTGTGGTTTTGAGTTGCATCTCCTTGATAATTAGTGATGTTGAACATCTTTTTGTGTACCTGTTGGCCATTTGTATATTTTCATTGAAAAAAATGTCTATTCAGTTTCTTTGCCCATTTTTAAAAAAGATTTTGTTTATTTATTTAAGAAAGAGTGAAAGAGATTGAGGCTGAGCAGGGAGCCTGATGCAGGGCTCCATGCCAGGATCTAGGATCATGACTTGAGCCCAAGGCAGATGCTTAACTGACTGAGCGATCCAGGTGCCTCTCTTTGCCCATTTTTTAATCACATTGTTGTGTTATTTTTCTGTTTATCCCCCCTCCCCCATAGCTATTGAGTTCTATGAGCTTAACAAGAAATGTTTCTTACTCTTCTCATATCCCTGGTGCTGAGGACAAAGAAAAATAAATAAGAAAACAAAACACAATAAAAGAAAATAAAAGGTTTTCACACTGAATTAAATTGCTATTTATGAGCTATTTATAAATCACTATTTATATTACTACAACATACCTTTGGTAGCATGTCAGAATTTAATGGTTTATGGGTGCCTGGGATGTAGGGAATTAGTTGTAGTGAGCATGCTATGTTTGAAAGTCCCCAAGTGATTTTGACAGGTCCCCACTAAACAAAGTTTTTCTTTTTTCCTTGAAAATCATTGATTTAAAAACAGATACTTTATTTTGGAATCATATCAAGAAGAGGCAACTGGAATTTCCTAACCTATTTTCTTAATGTAATCAAGACTAACCATATTTTATGTTGCTCTTTGTTGCAGAAGGTGAGTGTACCATCAGTTTATCGATTCTGTCCTAAGATGGTCATATGCATTTTTATGAAGTTTTTTTTTTTTTAAGATTTTATTTATTTATTTGACAGAGAGAGAGATATCACAAGTAGGCAGAGATACAGGCAGAGAGAGAGGGAGAAGCAGGATCCCCGCTGAGCAGGGAGCCCAATGTGGGGCTCAATCCCAGAACCCTGGGATCATAACCTGAACTGAAGGCAGAGGCTTTAACCCACTGAGCCACCCAGGCACCGCTGAAGTTTTTAATAAAGTGTTTCTTTTTCTGTATTCTGGGAATATTTTACTTAGGTACTATCTGTGTAGAAACTGTGTTGCCTTAAAATACAAAGTACTGAAACTTCCAAGGCTGTTTGTCCAACTTTTTGTCTTCTCAGACATCTTTCACTGTATATAATCTTCCTTGGTAATGTCTTTTATTTTCTTAGCCCATTTAAATTGATAACTTTTATCGTTGTAACTCAAGGTTCAACATCTCTTAAGCTTTAGTCATATACTTTAGACTGAATTTTATACATCTCAACTTGGATATCTGAGGTGATTCTAACTCAGCCTGTTTAAAACTAAACTCATTGTCTTCCTTCTATGAATGGTTTGCTTCCAAATTTTCTATTCAAGTCACTGGAACTGTTATTCATTTTGTTGACCAATACAGAGACATGATCTTTCCTAGAAATGCTACAAACAACCCCATATTCACTACAGTGAATTGCCATATATTATGTCACTCCATCTTTACAGTACTCCTTTGACCTAATGACACATCCAAACTTCAAAACAGGACCAGTGAGAACCTTTACGAATTTGATCTTGGTAATTTCTTCAGTCTTCTCTCTGGATATCTGCACAAGGTATTTCCTATAAGTGGAAAACTGTTCCTTTCTTTACCTGCCAGTTTATCTTTTTTTTTCCTAATTCCATGTAAACTTTAGCATTTGTATTAGCTATCACTTGGCTAGATTCTCTTGGCTGCAAATGTCTGGGTTAGGTGTTTATTATTACATTCTATTGTAATTGGAAGTTTATTGGTCAGCACCCTCATCTATCCTGAAATATGAGATGCTTCATAAAACAGTCTTACTCTGACTATAATCCCTGGCCTGTTACCAGTCCACAAATTCTTACTAATCTGAGATGAAATAAGTAAAGAAATTAAAATTAAATGTTTGGAAACTCTTTTGGCAATATGTAGAAACTCTTTTGGCAATGTAAGAGTAATCTTACATTGATGGGAGTGTAATAATAAAGAATTTGGCCATGTATTTCTATTTCAATTCTCTGGTAATATATTTTTACTGTATCACAGAAAAATATCAGTCAGTGATAGTTTGGAAATCACTGAAATTGAGACAGAGGCTTTGTAGCCTATGTCCCTCGGTTGCACAATTACATCACCAGAACCCAATGCAGAGCTTTACTTATCATACATTATTTTTATTGATTTATTGAATAAATAAAAATGCTAATGAATATATATATTCAAGCTTCACTTAAATTTAGTAACTAGTGCTTAAATAAAGCAAACTTGTCAAATCTTGGAAAGCAATAAATACTGTGAAACAAAACACTCATGAAAAAGCATCTTCTTTATTTGGAGCAGCCAGAAACTTTCTCAGTTGCAAACATTACTTTCAAAATATTTGTTTGGAGTAAAATCAGATTTTGAAATACCTGTTTTTCCCTGAAGAATTATTATTTGCAATTCTTTAGATTTTCTAGTGTTTTGGCAAAAATCATTACAAACTCTTTAAGAATGTTAAACACTTCAACTGATAGAAATATATTCACTGCCTTCATGATGGCAAAAGAAGAGCCTAGATAAGTTTTATAACTTCTATAAGTCTCTTCTAGAATCTTTTTCTCTAAAATCTGTTTTGTTTTCCAAAAACTCTTCCCTCCTCCCATCTTTAGATTTTTTTTATTATCTTAAGTAGAGCTTTGGAAAGGAATTTCTTGGGCAATACTTTCATAATAAATGAATGAGTATGTCTATAAAGATGAACAGTTGACAAGTATACTTTTGCTGTGTGTGTGTTTTTTTTTTTTTTAAAGATTTTAATTATTTGACAGAGAGGTAGAGAGCACAAGTAGACAGAGCAGCAGGCAGAGAGAAAGGGAGAAGCAGGCTCTCTGCTGAGCAGGGAGCCCAATGTGAGGCTCGATCCCAGGACCCTAGTTAGGATCCTGACCTGAGCTAAAGGCAGATGCTTAACCATCTGAGCCATCCAGGCACGCCTCAACTTATATTGTTAATTCTGTAGTAGATTATATAATTATCTGTTCAGACTCTGCCTTTAGGACCAAGGCACTCATTTTTAGCTCCTGCTGGGGTATTTAGCATGATTCACAGCATATTGGCTTTTGCAGATGATGGCTATCTTACCTGAGGTTATACTCTTCCTGAGAATTTCCCAAATCTAAAGACTAGTGATGGTGGAGGTGGGGGTGTGAACAAATGACCACTACCATTGCTTCAGTTTGGAACAAATGCAAGTCTCTCCTAGTTCCTTTACATCTCATGGGATAGGCTAGGGTCTGTTTTAATTTTATTACATTTCAATTTCTCCCTCTACTCAAACCTGTTTTCTCCTTCCCATACAGGAATAGTTTCTGAGAGCATTCTCTAATAAACCCCATAAATGAATATATACATCTCAGATTCCATTTTCTAGGGGGAACAAACTTAAAAGAATGAATAAAACATGTTAGACTGGGATCATATCTTATAGAGGCAGTCAAAAGACATAAACTGAAGCAAGTTTAAAAATATGGTAGAAGTCACAGAGAAGCTTATAAACTAGTGATTCAAATCTAAACCAACCCTACTCACAAAGTATTAAAATGTAAATAGAATATGAGTAAAAATACAACAGTGACTTTCTGGAGCAGTGATTCTGAAACTTCATTAAACAAAAGTATTATGTTGAAAACTAGCAACAAAAAGATTCTGGGCAGAAAATACACATTAACAGGCTTCAGAGAGGAACTGCTCTTGTCAACTGTAGCTGAAGTCCATTTGTGTGTCCCTAGTGCTAAAACAGAAGAAGAAAGAAGAAACAGGGTTTTAAAAAAACAAAAAAGAAAGCAAGAACACAATGAGGAAAATTTTTTTGTTAGTTTTTTTCAAAAGAATCATAAAATTTTGCATACAAAAATTTATATTGGCCCACTTTGGGAAAAAAAAAAAAACGTTTTCCTCCTCTTGAATAGGAATTAATTTAGAGTGATTTGTAAAAGTTCATCTCATGTTGCAGACTTTTTGACTACATGCTTTTCAGGCTATGTAAAAATCAGTTCTGGTATTTTAGAGTGAAAACAGTTATTGTTTTTCTTTTTAAAGAGCATATATGTTGGTAATGTATGGAGTTTTGACCTCAATGTTTTTCTTAATCTACAAATTTCCCCTTGGTAATCTTACTCACTTCCATGCCTGTGACTGCTACTTTTTCCTAATGACTTCTAATTGCTTGCTTCCAAATGCAAATGTCCCCTTAGGATATCAGATATAAATATATATATTTGTCTGCTTTACTTTTATGATTGTCTCATAGTCTTTTCAAGTTCATTATAATCAAAAACTTGCTCTATTTAGTCACCCAAATATGACCCCATCTTGTATTTTACATTTGAGATGATATGATCTCCATCTACCCAGTTGATCAAACTCTTCACCAAACCCTTTCTTACTCATTAACTGTACACAATTTGGTGTTAAATCATTCCTGAAGACATTATCTCATAAATATCCCTTGGATATAATCCTCCTTTCTTTTTTTTTTTTTTTTTTTGATACTGACTTCGTCGAGGCCTCAGTGATCTGTTATCTGGATTCTTACAGTCATTTACTTGTCTTCCTGTTTCCAGTGTCTTTTCTTTCAGTGTCTCAAGTGGCCACATGAGTTCCATTTCTGAAACTTCTCAATATGTCACTTCTTTGTTTAAGAAATTAAATTGCTTAGTATATTATAACAGTATCTTTGTAAACTTTATCTTACTAACTTTTCTGTCTACATCTTATACCAAGTTCCAACAACTCCTGTGCTCTGGATTTGTAGTTATGTCTTGCCAATGGCCATGGGTAGATATAATATTTAATTTATATTAAAAAGTAGAACTGAATAATTTTAAAATATTTAATTGATTTTCTTAAATATAATAATAAACCATTACATGGTAACAAAAATGTGTTGTATATTTTATGAAAAGTAACAGTAGTTTCAAAAATACATAAGAAAAGATAGCATGGATTTTACAAATTCCTTCCACATCTCGTTTTATAGGGAGCTAACTAACTAGATTCTTTTATTTGTTTCTGCATTCAACCTATTGAAATATTTTTTTTGGTTGAAGTATGTGATAAAAACATAGCCTCATACAGATATATGACTGGAAAAGGGAAGGGTTTTTAGTAACCTTTTTGGATAATCATGGCCATTTTTCTTTGATATTATATATAAATCATCCAAATAGCAGTCTCTCAAAGACTAGTTACAATATGGAATCTGAAACCATATGAATAAACTTCGTATACTCTGTTATATTAAAATTATTTGGTGTGTCTTATACTTCAAGCAGATATTTAAATCTCTCTTTCAGCAAATATTGGCTCATTGATACACAACTTTTCCAATTTTTGATGGGATCTATTACAAAATTGTGTTAGATAAAATTTTCCAAAATGCTATTTGTTTGGAGGCTCAAATTGTATCATTGGAAAAAAAATCATGTCATTTTTTGGTCTCCAAAAAGAGACCAAAAAATGTTCTCCTTGAAGTGACTGGCTCATTTCATTTATCTTCAAGAAATTTTCTGCCAAAAAAGAAAATAAATTTTCTGCCAAATACTCAACTCTGAATAATTCTAGTTTTTTGATTAGCCACCCTTTTGAGTTAAAATGGAATTTAATGAGTGAGAAAAATGGCTAGTTCAACTTACAACTCAAACAATTATAAACTTTTTTTCTCCTTGGATACATCATTGGTACTGTGGTATGCATACTTCCAGTTTGTTATGCAGAATATTAAAAACATATGTATTCAAGAAGCAAGATTTACTCTGCCTCATTAAAGATACTAATTTAATTTTATTTTTTTTAAAGATTTTATTTGTTTATTTGACACAGAGAGATCACAAGTAGGCAGAGAGGCACGCAGAGGGAGAGGGGGAAGCAGGCTCCCTGCTGAGAAGAGAGCCAGATGTGGTCTTGATCCTAAGACCCTGAGATCATGGCCTGAGCAGAAGGCAGAGGCTTTAACCCGCTGAGCCACCCAGGCGCCCCAAGATATTAATTTTTAATAAAAGTTTTTCCATTTGCTACAAGTACCTGATGGTGAAGAATGCAATGACACTAATATGATTTTGTGCCACTGCTTTGATTCATGTTAATACATGCAGAAATTTTAATCACCAGTGCCTTGACATGCTGTATTGGAACCTGATGCAAAATGAAGTATGTTTGTGTTTTTGTGTGTTTTATATATGTTTTATATATTTGAATTGTATATGTGTATATTTATATATGTTTTTATATATTTTTAATTGTTGATTTTTTCCAGAATTTTGGTGTAGTTTAAAAATATTGAAGCATTGTAACTTTTTTATCCAGGTCTCAATGTAGCTTAGCATGGCTTTATTCTTTATTTACAATTTTATTTTTTATCATCAATTTTTGCATAATTTTGTTTTTTTTTAAATACTGTCCAGGCGCCTGGGTGGCTCAGTTGGTTAAGCAGCTGCCTTCGGCTCAGGTCATGATCCCTGGGTCCTGGGATCAAGCCTCACATCAGGCTCCTTGCTCAGCGGGGAGCCTGCTTTTCCCTCTCCCACTCCCCCTGCTCCTGTTCCCTAACTCGCTCTGTCTCTCTCTGTCAAAAAAATAAATAAAATCTTTAAAAAAAAATACTGTTCTAAAATATTATTTGTCTTGATTCCTGAGCTTTTTCATTTTCCTTTAAATTTTGCACCCAGGGTGAGTGTATCACTTGCCCCACCTACATTTTTACCCTACTAAATCACTATTGCTTTGGTAATATCAGTGCAAAGTTAACACAATAAAAAAGGCAGATGATGTCTTAGTAGTATTATAAGATTAATTTTGACTTCATAGACCTCCTGAAAAAGTCTCAGTGATCATCTGTGGGTCTCATTTTAAATACTGCTTCAGGGTGCTTGGGGGCTCAGTTGGTTAAGTGTCTTCCTTTGGCTCAGATCATGATCCCAGGGGAACCTGTTTCTCCTTCTCCCTCTGCCTGCAGCTCCCCCTGTTTGTGCTCACCCTCTCTCTCTCTGTCAAATAAATAAATAAAATCTTTAAAAAAAATCACTGCTTCAGACTAAAATAATTAAAAAGTCATTTAAAAATAACTTGTATTTTTAATAATTATTAAATAATTAACCCCCTTACTGCCTCAAGTCCACAAAAAGAAAGCAAAGCATATTGGCTTTGTCACTATTCAGTATAAGGAAATATATTGGTTCTTTAAAAGACCCTCATGTTTAAAAGATTCATGAAAAGGGACATTGAATGGGGATATTGAACAAGATAAGTGGCAACACTCTCAATATAGGGGGAAAAAATCTTCCTCTGTCCATTTCTTATAATAAAGTAAACAAAATCTGTAAGCCTATATACTATTCATATGTAACTCAGTGCTGGCCCTTTTCAGAATAACTTCTGAAATTTCTAAATTTTGGCCATGACAAAGATGATTATGTATCAGGTGATTTTGTGGTTGTTCAAAATAAGTCTCTATCTGTTGCTCATTATCATTATCATTAGACTGAGACATTTCTAATTATTTTCAAGATTATAAATGCCTTGAAATTAGGATCATACTTTTTACATGTTGAGATTCCCTACATCATTAAGTATCATGATCTAAACATAAAGGTTTATTAAATTGAATTGACTGCATAAGCTGAAGGTTTACAAGCCAGGGCGATGTGATTTTATTTTCAAGCCCTAAAAAGATAAAATTTGTTAAAATAAAAAGACAGTTTATTTCTCCTGTAACAGTAAATTCACATGAAACTCAAAAAATTTTTTTAAAAAATCTATCATGACTAAGAAGAAAAAGCTCTTAGCAAGAAAAACAAATTTATATAGCTACTAAAGTTATCTCTTAATCTTAGCTGATTAAATTTGTATGTGCATGAACTATATTATCATCTTTTCAAAAATAAACAAAAAATAGAGAACTTGTATGAATTCAATTTTAAAGCAGGGCAATTAGAGATACCCTTCAAAATTCTGAATTTTCTTTATTACAAATATTTGATTAATGCTTAACCCTTTATTCATACCATTAGAGGAAGGAGTTTATGATAATTCTCTTGTTATGTATGGTAGCTTTGTATAATATATGAAATTAAGAAGTTGAATTAGGCCACATTACCAGAGTAGATGGAAAAACAATTTTCCTAATTAAAAAGTAGAAGTTATTATTAGACTGATTTGTAGGCCATGTGTTAAGCAAGAAATATCAGCGAATAGTAAGGTGAGTGCCAGAATCTAGGAATCATAGGACTATAGCATATAATGTAAATAAGAATTTGCATTTATTAAGTATCATAGGTGTTCAGTGTTGACACTAAAAGTAAGGCAGTATTTTAGTAACTGTGATAAGGGGGAGGGATGGACAGTTTTAATCACTCTGTGATTACCAACTATGACAACAATAAAACCATGGTTTTATTCTAGGAAATGTTTTCTAGTAATTTATTCCATTCATCCTACCTCAAGAGGTAACAGTCTTACTGTTGGATGGAAACAGAAAGACTAAGAGCTTCACATAAACTAGAAAGCCAGAGGATTTATAAACTGACATTTTATTCCATAGAGGTTTTTATATAGACTCACTGCATTGCTTAGTAAGGAAAATTCTTTCAGCTCACAAAAGGATTTAGACTGAAAAGTTCAAAAACTGGGCATTTTTTAAGTGTTTCTACTTCCTGAAGTGCTCAGCTTTATGAAACTAAATCAGGGTTAGGGTGGAATGAAAGTTCCTCTTTAACAAGATAAATGCAATCAGTTTAATGACTCTTCTTGGAGACAAGGATGAGATGGAAGAAGTTATTTGTTCATTATGCTAATTAAAAAAGGGGATCTAAACTCTATGAAAACAAAACTGATTAAAGCATATCCAGTTTGTCTGCTTAGAGTTGGGAAGCACAAAATCCACACATAGTGTGCAAGCCATGGATATCAATTGGAGTCTGCACATAATTTTTTCTTTTTTTGCATGTGGTGAATATGGTTTTTGGTTCTTACCTATGATTGTTTGATATATTAAACACATATGGAAAATAGAAATTCAAGAAGAAGGAAATCATTGAGCAAGCCAGAAGGAAACTCTTACTATTCCATTACAATTAAGCAGCACATAAACTAAGGCATATAGAAAAAAAAATCCTAATGGCTTTCTTTTGTGAAACTGCTAAGAAGTCCAGTTGAAACAGTGTTCATAATATATAATGCTGGCTTGACAACAGAGAAAAATGTTTTCACCAGCTTTTTTCCATTAGCCAGTCAGAGGGAGCTTACAGGGATATAAGAGTTTAATCATCATTTAACAGCTCTTTTTGATCCACCCCATATCCTTAGTGAGGGCTGGAAAGTGTTTCTCTTGCACTCATAGTTTCAGTTGATAACAAAAGTTCTAGTATAAATGAATATGCATGACATTGAACTTTGAGCTGCTGAAAAGAAAATAGAAAGTTTATTTCTGAATGGGGTTAAATGTAGATCAATTTCTTTCCTAAGAGTCAAGAGATCAAATGGACTAAACTTTGGAATTAATTCCTTGTGAAATGTAATATGCCATATTAGAATAAAATGGCTACATTGTCCAAACATTTTTATATGATGAAGTTTATTTCAAGTCATAAATACAGAACTGATGAAAACTCTGGAAATCTTGCAAGCCCTCCCCCTTTTTAATAGTTTGATGGAAGTGATATGTATTTATTAAGTAATTTAGTACTTCTCACTGGCATTTTACCAGATTTCATATAACTTAATTTTTTTTTCTGAGCAGATAGAAAACAGTTCACATTTCATGCTATTTTAATAAGTTCTTTTAGTGTTAAGACTGCTTAACCATGTGTTTCTTTGTGCAGTTTTATTCAGCATGTATAGACAGACTCAGTTACATTCCATACGAACTTAAAATGCTCTTTCCTTTTTTGATTGTAAGTCTAGTGGGAAGACCACTGGTATCTCAAATTCCAATATAGTAAATGATATCAACAAAGTAACAACAAATAAATAATAATACTGTACCAATATTGGTTAGATTTCTTTATACCCTTAAACATGATGAATACTGGTTTTACCCATATTTTTAAAATAATGTGATACAGTAATCAGAAAAGAAGATATAAGAGATAGTAGGAGACATGGATTTCTGAAGAGATTAGAACTTGAATTGAATAGAATAACATTAAACAAGATTTTTGAAAATAAAGTTACAATACTACGGTATCTTAGCACCTTGCAATTCTAAATCTCTTGGGACTACCCACTGCTATTTAAGACTCCAAAGTGAAAGACTCCAAAAGTGAAAACAAAATATCCATTTAAAAAAAAGTTAATGTGATATGGTGAATAGAAGCATGGAAGTCAAAGTCAAAAGATTTGAGAATTCTCAAACTAATACTTACCAACCTTGGGACATTGAATAAGTCATTATTTCTCTGACCATATTTCCATATAAGTAAAAGAGAATAATAGCCAAACTCTTTCTAACTCATAGTGTTATCTAAGGACACTTTATTGCAGGATATGGTCTGCTAACTCACTGCACGGGAATCCCTTAGATGCCTATTAAACAGATAGATTCTGGGGCCCAAAGATGACTCATATAATTAACATTTAGGTATACACACTGAGAATCTGATTTTCAGCAAGTTTCCCACCTGAAGTTTGAATTGTGATTTGCAATATAATTTCCAAGGAATATGCAAATTAATAGCTCTATATATTGTTTGTATTTTTGTGTTAGTAGAGATGTTACATCTGTACTTTTAGAGCTCTTATTTTTCTTTAAAAAAGGTGTACCTATTAAAATATTAGTTCTTTACCAACATTAGTGAAAAAGCAACAACTCTTCAATCTTGATCTCTATCTACATAAGGAGTATCCTTACTCCATTATCATTATAATTGTTGTTCTTATGATTCCTATTTGGCTTTGCCACATGAGGGAAGTAGCACACACTATGAATCTTGAAAAACAAATATTTTAATATTTGAGCTGCTCAAGAGCATCTTGGTTTTAGTATAATTATTCTCAAAGTGTGGACCCAGAACCAGCATCATCATGTTCACCTGGGCACTTGTTAGAATCAGGAAACATGGAGCAGCACCTAGTAAACTCTGTTTTTATAAGTCTTCAAAGTGATTGGGATGCATGCTAAATTATGGAAGACACTGCTCTAGGATAATTGGACTAAAGACTAGTGTTATAGGATAATTTCACTCATCCCTCAGGATATGTCCTACATTAAGCCTGGCTGATATTCAGTGGGAAAAAGAAGCATATTCTTTTTCCTTAACACAGGTTCACACATTGTATTTATCTTTTCTTAATTCAGGATAATTGTGGTAGGACCAGTACTGTTTTTCACAACTTATCCTATTATCAGGCCCCTCCATTTATGTCTTCTCAAAGGCAGCCCAGAGAGTCCTCTAATTCATATATTTGAGGATAGACTTTAAGACAACTCCTGATAACCCTTAAAGATAAAATTTCTGGCAGGAGGTATCCGATTCTTTTAGAACTAGCTTTGATCTTTTCTCTATACCTAATTGTACTGAAAGATTAGCTCTCTTTTCTACTGGGAACAGAGATAAGGAAACTGGAGTTTATTTTCAGCTGGAAGCCCACAGGGGAATGAAAGTTATGCTAATGGTATGCTGAGAATTCTATTCTAACACCATTTGAGATCTACGTCTAAAATATAAAGCAAATTCTATGTGGCCAATTTTTATCCAGGCTCTCATATTCATAATTTGGGAGAGGTAATCTATGACAAATTAATTTTCTTCCATCTGTTTTCTATGAGGCTTATGATGGGAAAACATCTATGCTATTATGAAAATTTATTAAAGAAAATCATTTGATTTTTTATAATAAGATTGGCATATTCTAGGCCTCTGTTCACTTTGGTACGTATTCCAAAGAGCAGTGCTTGTAACACTGATTTTATTTAGTACACTGAAAAAACTTTCTCTGAAATCCACAAGTGAGAGAGGCTGACATTCTGTAACCTTTCTTCCTTTCCTTTTCCTTTTTCCCTTTTCCTTTCCTTCTCTTCCCTTCCCTTCTGTTCCTTTTTTCCTCTTTCCTCCTTTTTGCCACTGATGCTGTTTTTCTAAACTCTCCTGTTCTTCATGGGGCCACTGCTTCAAGATACCTGGTTTTTCCTCATCACCAGTATCTACTTGTACTCTTTCTGGTTGGCTTGGCTAGGTATTCAGGAAACTTCATAGTTCTAACCAATTTCAAAAGCATCACCGGCAGCTCTGGAATCTCCAAACATGTAGTTAAGATGGGAGAAAAGGAGAAGACAGATTGATACAATGTGATACCACTCTCTCTCATGGGTACAACTGACTAGTCCAGGACAGATCCATCATCCAGGACCAATACAGTTTTGGAAATTAAAAAAGAAAGATACTCAACTCATAATCTAGTGTATCTGTGGAATGGAACAGATACAAACTTGGAAGTGGGGGTCAGTTGTACCTAACTATGTAGAATGGGAATCATAAAACTTTGTTCTTGAAAAAGTGACAGAAGAGTGGGAAAAACAAAAACAAAAACAAAAAACCAGAGAGTTGCAGGGGACAGAAATGGGGAGAAAGAATCTTTTTTTTTTTTTTTTTAATATTTTATTTATTTATTTGACAGAGAGGAGAGAGATCACAAGTAGACAGAGAGGCAGGCAGAGACAGAGGGGGAAGCAGGCTCCCTGCTGAGCAGAGAGCCTAGTGTGGGGCTTGATCCCAGGACCCTGAGATCATGACCTGAGCCGAAGGCAGAGGCTTTAACCCACTGAGCCACCCAGGCACCCCGAGAAAGAATCTTTTAGTTCTCGTTCTGATTTATTCCTGATGTTAGGATTTACCCCTGTGTGAGGGTCTGAGAAGTAACATTTAAATAAATTTCCTCTTTGTGATAAGCTAACTCAGTAGGATTCTATTTCAAACAGAAAGACCTGGATCAGTATAATGCTGTCTTTGAGTTTCTTACTGTAAATGCAGCTAATTTGATTTTCATGGACTAGGGTGAGAAACCTAAAGAACATGTCTCACATTTTTGTGAGTTCAGAGTTCAAAACATTAATAAAAATTAAAGTTTTAGAAATACAGTCCTTCTTTTTGAAGTTTATGTATATTCTTTATTAATATAATTGTATTTATATATTGTTTATGTGTTTAATTTAATAAAATTAAATGTTACATAAGTAATATTCTTGTTCACTATGATTTAAAATCACGTTCCTTTTAAACATGTTTATGGTTAATAAAGTTAATTATATTTTTAGGTAATTGTCATACATTATATCTAAGAGTAAATATATGAGATGCATGATTTAATATATTCCTCCTCATAAGTATATACATTATTGGATACTTTTATTCAGATCCACAATTATATGAGAACTTACTCACTTCATATATAATGTTAGCATCTTCTTATCTTAATATACTTCTACATGTTCATAATCATCTGAAAAAGAATACTATCAAAATCAGAAAGAAGAAAAAGAATATGTCCTATTTTAGCATAAACTGAATACCTCAAATTTAATATTCAAAAATTTAAAAATAATAATGTTAAAAATTAAAAACAGGGAATGACACATTTTGAATTTTGCTGCAATTTCCAGAATAAAATAAATTTTTAAGTCCTTTATTGTGGATAATGAAAAATGTATTAAGTAAACCCACGTAGAATTTTTGTTCTTAAGATATTTGTAGATCTGAGATTATGTGAATTTATAACAGAAGAAATTATAATAAGAAAAAGACTGAAAGTTTTGTTAGACACTGGTTCCAAGACACTTTTCTGAGATCACATTTCCCTTCTCAAATAGCACTTTTTTGGGTTCTTCCTCCAAATTGCAGTCATGTGATTTATTAAACTAGGCACAAAACTTGTTATTTATTTGCGTCTCATTTCCCTGATTTTTGTACCATCAAGTTTAGTCTTGGATTTCTAGATTTTCCATGTGTTTCTGGATAATGACATTGTTTTAGATAGATTTCTTATAATTTCTACCTAGGAATTTTTGATTAGGAAAGGAGGGGAATTAGCATTTAGTGATGCCTTATTGAGTACCATTCAACTTGTATGGATTATTCAATTATGTTAGCCGTATATCATATTCTCATAAATATATCTCTTAAGATTGAGATTTTCCTCCAAGTAAATGAAACTCAGAGCAACTGGAAAATTTGCTGAAGAATTCAGAGCTTTGAGAATTAAAGCTAGAATTTTAATCATAAACCTGTGCTCTTTCTCATGCATCTGTTACCTGTTTCAAGTAAACAGTAATGTGTGAATACATGGAACTTTATTTCATATCACTGAGTGAATAGTTTGATACAAGCATTTGTTTGGTAGTATAGGACCAACTTTTATATTTTGAAATTTTTTTATTTTGGCCAAGTCAAACTTTGTACGTTTGTTGAAGTCAGTGGGTGATTTGTCACAGAAGAGGGGGCTCTGCCTCATTAATTGTATGAGTGTTAATAATAGAACTTTTGATTTCATAGCAAATTGGTTTGGTAGATTTTTAAAGATGCTTTAAGTTATATATTTGCTTTTCCTTACAAACACAAGGAATAGGTCTAAGGCATAAAATTAGCTTTAACTCATTTCTTTTGCCCTTCAGCAGGCATTGTAATTTCCTACTTGAGGAAATTGAGAGTTTGAAGAGTTGAAGTGTTCAGTATATATAATCTGTATCTAGAAAAGATAGCCTTTGGTGTTATGTGTTTCACATTTCACTCAATCTGATTATCTGAGAAAAATAATTATTATAAGGAGATCATTAAATTTTAGATTTGAGCTAAGGTATGAATTACATATGTATTTTATATATTAATGAATAGAAAGTAATGAATTCTACACTTTTCAATAAACATACTTTTATTCAGAACAAGGTAACTACAGTAGCTGGAATTTGCTGACATCTAGTTTCTCAACAAGGTCACAATAAAAAAGATATGCAAAAAAGGGCAATTTTTAGTTTGGAATTTCCTAAGACAAAGTAATAGCTCCCTTCTGAGACTTTATCTGGGTATCCCAGAAGACCTGTTTTTGTGTTGGCTGCTTGCCGGTGTATGGGAAATTTCTTCCTGTATGCTCAAGTCCTACAAGGGAATAGGGTCCAGGAATGTATCATGCCATGAAAGTGCTGTAGTCCACTGAAAATTGAGGATCAATGAGAGATTAGTTCATCTTGGCAAATGTTTTGAAAGAATATATTTTTTTTTGATTCTTTGACCTTTCTCATCTAAATGGTTTTGAGGGAGAACTGAGCACAAGCACATTAATATGGATGAAATGGCTCCCTCCTAGTTAAATTCCAGATAGCAGAAAGGAAAGGAGAGCAAAGGAAAAGGGAAAGGGTAAATGGAAGAAAGATAGTAAGAAAGAGAGAATACACAGGTCAGTTGTCAGTCCAGAATAACTAGAAAATTTTGTGTCTTGACATTTGTTGATTGCTAACTTGATTACTAGCACCAGTCCAACGAATCCAACGAAGGTACAAACCTTAACTTTGAAAAATTTTCATCTTTTGTGATACCTTTGGTTCCCTTTCACTTCAATTCTCAGTCTTTGCTCTCTTCTTATGGTAGAGGCAGGTAGGATTCTGGTACAACTTTGTTTCAGATTTTTATTCTTTATAAGTTTCAGTGCATTGAGAATCTTGCACTGAACAACTAGAAGTTTGAAGGGACAAAAATGTTAGCATTTCTTTTCCATACAGTGCCAGGCAGTTGGCTCTTCATGCTCACACTCTTAAACAGTTTACCTATCTAGGTGTCCCTAAATTTCCTTAAAAGCTACTGATTATTTTGAGTCACTTTCAGGGCAAAAGCAATTTCTCTTTATGTGTTATATCTCTTTGTTTTGTTTTGTTTTCTGGATGACTTACAGATTTTTTTTTTTCCTAGTTAGGCTAACTTTTAATGAGATCCACATTTATATATAGTCAAGCCTTGCAAAAAACATACATTTTCACAATCGCTTTTGTCAAATGCAACACAAGCCTATGTCTTTGACTCATATCTTTGCACTCGAGCCTCATATCTTTCACTCATATCTTTCTCTTTGCAGTGGCATCCAAAAGTTAACAAGGACTAGACAAAATGTCTTTTGGCTTTAAGATCACTGATCTATATTGGTACAATCTAAAACCTAACCTGAGTCATTGAAACATCAGTTCCTCTTTGAAAAAGGTGAATGGAACTATTTCTGTTTAGTTAGGAACAGCAATAGCAACGAGATCAATTGGGTTCTATCTTAGGAGAGAGCAGAAGGGCCACTTGGCCTACACTGATGGAAGCAGTATGTAAATGCTCCTGTTTAGATTGAAACCTAGATATCTATCTATATCTATACTATGAACAATTGTATTCTGCTACCTCAGGGTAGCTTATGTAAGCACTCTGGGCCATATTTTTTGCTTTGGATTCTGCATGACTAGTGGTGTTTGTAAATTTCCGTTTCTGGTTTTTGAAAACTGATGCTAATTCAAGAAGTGATGTACCATTTATGTGAGAGAGAGGAAGCAATGTTGTAGGAATATATTGTCATAATATAGTGCTATATAATAATACTACCTCAAAATTCAGTGGCTTAACAATAAGCGTTTGTCATTTTACACACAAGCATACAAGCTTGCTGGGCCATGTTTCTGGTTGGTTCTCAACCACACGTGTGCCTGTTAGCCATGAAACTTTGCTGAAATTTGCTAGGCTCTTTTCTGTTTCTGGATTTTCAGGTGGGACAACTAGACTGGATTGGATCTGCTCTATATGTTCCCTCTGGTGGTGTAGATCAGGTAGGAATCCACAAGAAGAAAAAGAAGACAGAAAACAATGAAGGTTATTAGACCTAATTTGAGACAGGAACATCATCACTTTCACTGCTCTATTAAGAAAGCAAGTCAGAAGTCTATCTCTGAGTCATTGTGTAGAGAGATATATTGCTCTTGTAGAATCAGTTCATTGTAGATATAGCAAGAGACATGGAGAATTGGGCTATTTTTCAATAAATATACTGCAAGGAATTCTGCATATACTTTAAAAGATGAAAAAAAATGTTCCTTGTAAATGTTCAGTCCTCATTTACAATCTTTGCAGTTTTTTTTCTATAAGCTTACCAGTAGACTGGGAAATTACTTGAATTAATTCCAGTTATCTAAATAAGAAATTTCAACTAAATTTTCTATTGTTCTTAAAAATAGAATGTTTGTCTACAGATGTCACCAGGTGAATAACATTAAAGTTATATCTTTGTGTTTCAAATCTAACATTAAACTGTATAACCAAAAAATAAAAAAAATTAAAAAAAAAAAAACTGTATAGCCACTGATCTCCTAAAACAGTGAACTCAGCAACTTTGTGTTATGCTCTAGGAATCCCTCTTTAGAACACACATCAATGTAGCAAAACATTGTTTTTAATTAACAAAATGCCAGGTCCGTATGTTGCCCACATCCTCATTGAAACTCCTTTTGATATCAACAGGAATATTTTACACAGCATATGGCCTTAATAGGTAACAATTTTGTTACCTATTTTTATTTTGAATAAGTATTTTAACTCCTAAACAATAGAGGCTTTTAATTATAATTTTACTTTTTCCTTCAGTTACCATTCTTTTAAGGGATCTTTGGTTTATTAACAAAAACATTGGAAGACATTTTAAAAGCCCATTAATTTAGACAGAAGACAGTTTTGCAATGCTGATATGTATTAAAATAAAATATTATTATGCAAAGGTAATAGTTGATAAAACATTTGCATTAATTATAGAAGTAAAATCAATTCCTTGTAATTTAAGTCATTCACTCTTAACTTTTCTGATTTTTATACATGCTTGCTATCTGAGGAAAAAAAATAGCTGAAAAAAAATTTTTTTTTTTTTAAGGATTTTATTTATTTGATAGAGAGAAACACAGCGAGAGAGGGAACACAAGCAGAGGGAATGGTAGCGGGAGAAGCAGGCTCCCTGCCGCGCAGAGAGCCCGATGTGGGGCTCAATCCCAGGACCCTGGGATTATGACCTGAGCCGAAGGCAGATGCTTAATGACTAAGCCACCCAGGCGCCCCAAAAATAGCTGAAATTTGAACAACTGAGTTTTTTACAAGTTTTATCTGAAAGTAAAATGGGCAAATATTTACATCATAAACAATTTATGCTTTATTTTACTAAAATAAATTTTAGTGGACTAACACCATCCAAGAATGAACAACAAAAAAATAGAGTTCAAGAGCACAAACATTAGAGTCTGACAGAAATAAGTATTAATTCAAACTCTGCAATCAAGTGAGCTGGATAGCTGTAAGTTTTCTTACCAAAGTCACAGCATTCTTATCTGTAAAACAGGAATAACAGTGATTCCATATGTAAATGACATGGGGATTAAATGAGTGCTTGCATGAAAAGATTTTACTTAGTACCTGACAAAAAAGTCACCTAAAAGTAAGAATATATATACTAAATAAACTGAAGTTTTTGTATCTTGTACTGTTTTTGTCATTACTGATGGTAAAATTCTAGTATACTTTTACTTTCTTTTTCATATTTTCTACCTTCTTTCCTCCTTCTCTTCTTTCTTCTAATATTGATATTAGAAAATACGATTACTACAGATGTAATAAAACTAAGTATTCACTGCTTATTTTTAATTTTTTCTCTTCAAGTAAACAGATGTGTAAGATTACAGGTCTAGTTAGGATTGTATTTGCTAACTTGAGATGTTTTATTCTTACTTTCTTCATTTTGGTTATAGATCTTTCACATAAGGCTTTTCATAAACCATAGGCATCAACTCACTCCAGAGAATCACATAAATGAACTAGCAAGAAATTCACTCTCACTTTTGCAAATTACAAGAGCTCTTTAGTGATGTGGGAAATGAAGATGACATTTAAGACTGATTTCCTATTAAGTTTTCATCAGTAAAATATTGGACTACTGAAAACTAAGTAATATGTGGTTCATGATAATAAAGAGGACAGCAAGTGAGTTAATTAAATATATACCGTAAATTTTCCTTTTTCAAAAAGAAATCTATAAAGAAATATAAGAAATAATTTTGTTATATATGTATTATTTCCATTGCCCTAAAAATAATAAATTTCTTTAAAATGTATTTTTTAAACTATCACAGGTGAAATGCTTCAGAATAATTTAGGAAAAAAGGATTTTCGTTTTCAGTGGTCATCAGTTTTCTTTTTCAGCATATGTAAGAGGGAAAAAAATGCTACATTACATATTTTATGGAAACAAATATTTATAAATATAAAATATGTTTGTGGACTGAATCCAGATAAGTAGATAACACTAGTCATCTGGGACATGGAAAAAAAGTTGACTCATAAAAATAAATTTCTAATTCTGTTATAATATGATTATTAGGATATTTAGACTGGTTGAAATTTGAGTTTAGCTAACTGGCTTTTCTTTTTAGCTAATTGACTTTTTAAGTCTGCTGTGGAAATAGATTTCAAAGCAGTTTATCATTCTTGTTTTATGCAAACATGCCAAATGGTAATTCATTCCTTACCAGTTGGTGAGTTTGAAGTTCACACTGATATTTGGAAGCAATCATGGTGTGGTATGTGTTCGTGGGCATAGTTGTACAAGACATTGGGGAGTGTTGGAGGAAGGGAAGTGTATAAGGGAAGTGCTGGTTTCCAATTCATTTAAACAGAGTGGAGTGGAGAGATTTCAGACAAATATCTTACTAGTACTCTCTCTGCATGCCTAATGAATTGGGAATGTATTTCTCGTAGCACAAAACTACCTAGGGAACCAAAAACTCTACCTATTTTTCCCCAAATCACTAATATCTCTGATAGTGAATATTAATTTTATATCATACTGTGATTTTTAACCTCTGGAAAATTGTGAACAAGACCTTTTGCGGTTCTTTTAAAAATACTATTATTATTATTTTTTTTTAAGTTATGACTAGAAGAATTTTAAAAAAATGTCAGGACTTTGTTGTGTTTGTAATGAAGGTTTAAAGTATATAGATGTATATTTATACATCACATAATTACAGATCCCCTCCTACAGCTAATCATGCATGCATTTCCATTACACTCAAAGCTTCCATTCCTTAATCAAGCATTCTGTGATTATGCAAATTTGAAAGATAATGAAGTACACCCTATAACAGATAGCAAATCAGTGTTGTTAAATAAGTCTGAAAAATGAGAAAATTGACTCTTTTGGACCTGAAAATCTTAGGAAACTTTCATAATTAGTTTATTATTCACATAGAGGAAAGTGGCACATTGTCATATATTATATTGATTTTCTCTTTGCATTTATTTGGTTGTTTTCTTTCCTTATTCTCAGTGACTAAATATTCCCAAAATTTCTGATCACACACAGCAATCAAAAAAATTGTGAAGTACGTAAAAGAGGACTTCAATCCAGATACACACTTGGCATGTCTCTTGCCTGTTGCTAGTTCAGAATTGTTTTAAGGGTTCACTTTCCATGGATCATTTGCCTAATGAAAGTGTGCTACTTTTAAGTAAATGGTAGAATTTTAGGTTGTAGTATTTTCTCAGCCAGGGCATATTTGACAGCAGAATGTTTTTTCAAACATCAAGCAAATAGCTGCCTTTTTTCATAATTGGCAATTTCTTATACCATATTGATCCATTTCATGTAACTTTGCTTTAATCATTACAATGGACTATGCAGTGGTTATTTGCAAATTGAAGTGCATTTTTGTTGAAAATTTTAATTTCTTTCCTTTTTCAGAAAGGAACACATAGCTTGGGAGGGGTTGAAACAGAATGTTAATGCTTTGTTTTATTCAGCTATTTCTTTTAACAGGTCTTTGTTAGGGGTGGGTTAGTAAATATTTCGTCTTCAAAAGCCAGGACAGCATCACAATATAAACCTTTTTTTCTGGAAGATACGGGAAGAGAAGAGTGATTACAGATTATTTTAAGAGCACAAAAGGTATTCAACAAGGTAGTGTGGCTTAGAATTAATAAGGGGCCTTCCCATCCTAGGACATTTTCTCTAGCTGTATGTGATGGAGCCTGAAATATTAGTTATTCTTTCAGTTCTGTAGAGACAGACCCAATGAGTAAACCATGCTTAAGGTTCCTAATGATTAAAAATAAAATTGTAGTGGCATCTGGGTGCTCAGTTGGTTAAGTGTCCAAGTCTTGGTTTTCCTTCAGGTCATGATCTCAAGATCATGATATCAAGCCCCATGTGGGCTCTATGCTCAGTGTGGAGTCAGCTTGAGATTCTCTGTCTCTGCCTCTGCCTCTGCGTGCCCCACCACTATACTTATACTCTCTTTCTAAAATAAATAAGTAAAATCTTAAAAAAAAAATTGTAAGGTGCTCCTGGGTGGTTCAGTTGGTTAAGCGTCCAATTCTTGATTTCACCTCAGATCATGATCTCAGGGTCCTGGGATCAAGTCCCTCCCTGCCCCCCAGTCTGACTCTGTGCTCAGCCCATTCTACCCTCCCCACACTCTGTCTCCCTCTCTCAAATAAATAAATAAAACTTGAAAAAATAAAATTGTAACACATTTGATTTCATTATATACATGTTTTAAATAATAAAAAACAGTACTCTTCAAAATAATATTAAATGAGCGAAATAAGTCAAACAGAGAAAGACAATTATCACATGATCTCTCTGATATGAAGAATTTGAGAGGCAGAGCGGGGGTATTGGGGGAGAAATGAAACAAGATGGGATCAGGAAAGAGACAAACCATAAGAGACTCCTAAACTCACGAAACAAACTGAGGGTTGCTGGGGGGTTGGGGGGTTAGGGATAGGGTGTCTGGGTTATAGACATTGGGGAGGGTATGTGCTGTGGTAAGTGCTGTGAAATGTGTAAGCCTGATGATTCACAGACATGTAACCCTGGGGCAAAAATATATTATATGTTAACAAAACAAACAAACAAACAAAATTAAATGAGATATAGATCCTGCTCTTAAAAGGGGAGAGAAAAAACAACCTGCAGCTGTCCACAAGAGAAGCAATATTTTAGAAGATTAAATCAGATTCTCTCAAAAGTCTGTTTCATTGGCCTCAAGATGATAATTGAAAAAACTAATATTAGAAGAAATTGTATTTTTTTGGTTTTTAATGGAAGAGCTGCATTTCAGATAGAATGGAAAATTGAAAGTATGAGAATGATATCCAAGTTCTGGTAGTTGTGGTATTTATTTGTTAAGTTGAATTCTTTGAAATATTTCACTCTGTTGATTCTTTGCATCAGATACTTGCATTTGAAGAGGCCCACATGTTTTACTTCTCTAAAATTCCCATTTTCTCTCTTTAGCAGTCTCTGTATCTCTTTATCATTAGAAAGTTTAATTTATGTTTCATAGTCTTTTTGATCACTGTTACAATGTTCCATTACATTTTATCATGGGGTAATATTTGAAGATTCTTATACAAGGTATTTTTATTTCTCCAAATGTTTCTTGCCATTGAACAAATGTATTTCCCTCCCCTTCAGGAGGTAGTAGATCGAACCTAAAGTAAAGAAGTCAAAGTGATTGATGTTTTAGCTTATAGTTGATATTTTGATTTGAGATAAAACACATTTGAGATGAATACTGTGTGTAGACATACATGTATTGGACTTCCAAAGACTCAATTTGGAATATAATGCTAGAATCTGGGTTACTGGAAGATAGATTTAATGCTAACAAATTGTAGACTAGGAATAATGCAAGTTAAGCCTGAAGCATGAAGACTGTGGAAAATATAATTCTAGGTATGTTGAGGGTAAAGCCAGTATCAGATGCTAGTTACCTGCTTGCCTTTTAGAGGCCTGGCAGGAGACCATCTTCAAAATGAGAAAGCCACAGGTTAAAGCTTACATTTTAATGAATATATACTTAAAGCAAAAATGAATCCTTATCTACTAGTAAGGATTGTTATAAAATGGCAAATTTTAATGCTTTTTATACAGTTCTTTATTGAGCATCTACTATAATATGTAGAAACAAAACAATGTCTCTGTTGTCCTAGAACTTACTTATAGAGAGAATGGGGGGCCGATGTTAAGAGTTTTAAGATATCAACAGAATTAAGTACTTCTCAACTAAGTTGAATTTTTTATAGGAGATTAATGTTATATTTCTGTATGTCTTAGTAGTGAATGTACATTTAGAATATATATTTAGAAATTATCCATATTATCTTTGACTTTTTTTAAAAATATTTTATTTATTTTGACAGGGAGAGAGAGAGAGAGAGATCACAAGTAGGCAGAGAGGCAAGCAGAGAGAGGGGGGAAGCAGGCTCCCTGCTGAGCAGAGAGCCCGATGTGGGGCTCGATCCCAGGACCCTGAGATCGTGACCTGAGCCGAAGGCAGAGTCTTTAACCCACTGAGCCACCCAGGTGCCCCTTATCTTCGACTTTGTACAGAGAGTTCAACTATTTTAATCCGTTACAAAACTTTAAAACTTTAGAGAAGTAGAGGCTCAGAAGCAGAAACAATTACATTTTTTAAAAAATCACTACTGCATGCTATTTGTCAGAATCAACATTTTTTCATTAGCAGCAATGGTTTTTACATTACTCTTTTTTTTCTGCATTCGTAGTATGGGGTATCAAAAAAATTGTATCTATTAAAAGTTACGAAATGTTCCTACGTATTTTAGAAAAAAAGAGAATACTTTTTAGATAAATAGACATTGTTTTGTTGTCTTAGCACCTCTTCAAAAACAGATTCAGTATCTATTTAATTGTTAATGGCTTTTATAGTTACTGGTTCCTTGCAGATGCTCATGTTATATTTTAAATGTGTTAGTTATCCATCACCAGTTACTAGATGTACTGCACTATGGGTAGGTTTCCAATACTTACTAATTTAGTGATTATTACGTATGTGTTTTCATATTAGCTGCATACTTCCTTAGAAACTATAACTAAAGTTAGGAAAATTACCATTATTCTGTAGGGCCTTGTTGGTCAGTAGCACTATACTCAAGGGAATCCAGAGTTGGGTCCCTGTTCTATTAAAAAGAACAATGAGATCGTTAGACTTTAAACAGAAACCCGGAAATAGACATACTAAGAAAGTTGGGGGAGTAACAAAGACACGTTTCCCTCTATGAGGCAATTTTGCCCAGGGCTTTCTTTATTTTCTAGTTATGATTTATGACTATGGGAGATCCCTAAGCACTTACATGATTTCACATTATCATCTTTCTGCTTTCTGGAAAGATTTAAGTACATTTGAACAGCTGACATTGACACAAAGTTTTGTTTAGCATGGAAGTGCTCCAGGAATTTTAGTTGATATGTGGGAGACTCCTTGTCACCGAATGCTACTATACATGAAACTTATGTGAAGAAATTTACAATACTTAACCATCTACAAATATGTATGAAATAATAGGGTAAGTGAAAACACACAACAATGCTTTAATTACCCTTTTCTTTCTTAAAAAGTGGGAGAAGTTTATCTTCCCTGTCTCTACCACACAGGAGGCCACAACTGCTAAATGCCAACACTGTCACCAATACAGTGTTCATCAGAGATTTAATCTTTATCATAAATGAGCCAAGGCAGGAAATTCTTGTTCCAACTAGCAGTGATTTCTGGCCTGCCCTCCTCCAAGAAGAACACTTGGAGTAAATGCAAGCTTTCATTGTATCAACAAAAGACCTCACCATAAAAACAGAGTGCCTTGAACAACTTAGATCTAATTGGTTTGGAGAAATGGTTCAGAGAGAAGTTGCCAAGGAAGGTTTTTTCTCTTCTTCTTCATGCATAAATGATTGTATATGAAAAAGAAATAGAGCTAATAACTAGTGGAAGCTAGATAAACCATTACTCACTCAACTTTCAGTTAGTTTAGTATATCTAACTATAAAATAAAGCATATTTTATGGTTTGAACATACCACAAAAGATAATCACTAAAAGCATATCAGATTTACCTACAAATCTGTGAATAGTTTTGCATGGCCCTTTTTTAGGTTTGTCAAAACATCACTATCATCATTATTATTAGCAATATAAATTTTATTATAAGACTAAATACAAAAAGTCCTTTACTGTACCATGCTATATCCAAGTAAGAAAGAAGTATTGTTAGATAAAAATAAAAGCATACAAAGTAATAACAAAAATAAACATTTGGTTTGCCCTGTCAGTTGCAATAGGAACTTAGTGATTTTGAGACAAGTTGATTGGGAATTAAATTATTTTCAATAAATTTAAATCTTAAATATTCGCTTTTTGAAATTTATAATGGCATTTAGCATTGGTATGCTAAGGAAGCAAAATCATATGATCATATCAATTGACACAGAAAAAGCATTTGATGAAACATCCACTCTAACTCATTAAAATGTCTAGCTAACATCATATTTAGTGATGAAAAAAGTGAATATTGCTCCCCTAGGAGATTGGGAGAAAGAGTTTTTCAGTATAACCTTTGAAGTTCTAGCCACTACAATAAGTGAAGATAAATAAAGGTATATAGAATGGAAAGGAAAAAGTAAACTGGTCTCTGCAAGTGACATGGTTGTAAATATAGAATAGCTTAAGGATCTGAAAAACACTGTGGAACTAATATGTGAAAATATCAAAGTTGCATGATACAAGAGTGTCATGAAGGATCTGGATTCATTATTGATGTTGACTTTGAGACCTTTTTTTTTATGGGGGGAGGGGCAAAAGGAGGGGAGGAGAGAGAATCTTAAGCATGCTCCAGGACTAGCCTGGAGCCCTAGGTGGGGCTCTGTCTTACAACCCTGAGATCCTGACCTGAGCTGAAATCAACAGTTGAGTGCTTAACCATCTGAGCCACCCAGACGCCCTGACAGTGAGAGCTTTTAAGTGTTACTCATCCTTTATTCCCCTAAGACCCATATTTGGACTAGCTGATGAAAAAGTCTGGGTAGTCCATTCTGTCATGTAAGTGGGGAATTCAAACAATGCAAGTGCCTTCCACTGTACTGGAATGTTTATCCCGGCTCCACCTCCTAATCATGTTGTAAAACTAAGCCAGTCTTCTTTTTCAGACCTACTTGAGAGGTCTGTCCTATTCCTTCAAAAACTTCAGTCATGTAACACACCTTTCGTACCTTCTTGGTGTAGGTGTTGTATTGTCATTTTCAACATCTGAGGTATACTTTTTGTGGGGTCCACCTGCCTCTGTAGGTAATATAAAAAAGATCAATACATTAAAAATTAATTGCATTTCTATATATTAACAGTGGAAACAACAATGAAGAATTAACACCAAAATTAAAACCACAAAACCATTTGCAACTACATCAAAGAAAGTGAAAATACTTAAGTATACACTTAATAAGCTATGTATAGGAAATATATGCTTAAAATTAGAGAAGAGCCAAATAAATATACCATGTTTATGGAGTAGAAGACTCAAGATAGCAAATGTTATTAGTTCTCAAACTGATCTATGAATTTAATGCAATTTATATAAAAATTCCTGCAAAGTTTTTTGTAAACACAAATTATTTTAAAATTTATATAGAAAGATAACAAAACTATAATAGAGCAATCTTGACTAAAAGTGAAGTGGGAGCAGTCACTCTACTGAATATTAAATTTTGTTGTATTGCTGCAGTAAACAAGAATTGCTATTGGTGATGTGATAAATGGAACTGATGTATATCCACACAAATATGCCCAGCTGATTTTTGACAAGGGGCAAAAGCATTTTAATAGAAGGAATCTTATTCAATAAATGGTGCTGGAACATTTGGTTATTTGTAAGCCAATAATGCTTGTAAGCAAAAAATGGTTTTTGTAAGCAAAAAATGAATCTCAACCTAAACATGATAAAAGAATTAACTCAAAATGGGTTGCAGACGAAAATGTAAAATATAAAGCTATATAACTTTTCGGAGGAAAAAAAGAAACATATGGGGCTTATCACTAGTCAGAGTTCACAGTCTTAGCATGAAAACACAATTCATAAAAAGAAACACATAGGTTGGAGCTCATTAAAGTTAATAACATTTGCTCTACAAAGGCCAGTGTGAAATCCTGCTACTTAATAGCAAAAATCAAAAAACAAAATAAAAAACAACCCAATTAAAAATGGGCAAAGGACTTGAACAGATATTTCTCCAGAGAGGATATATAAATGGCAAATAGGTATAGGAAAATATGTTCAAACCCATTAATTATTAGGAAATGCAAATCAAAACTGCAATGAGATATCACTTCACCTTAGTTAGGATGGGTATTAACAAAACAAAAGTAGTGTTGGCAAGGATGCAGAGAAAGGAGAACCCTTGAAAATTGTTGGTGGGAATGTAAAGTGGTATGGCAGCTATAAAAAAATTATGGAAATCTTTAAAAATGAAAAAAATAGAACTACTGTATGATCTAGCAATCCCATTTCTGGGCATAGATATAGATATAGATTATAGATTATAGATATAGATATAGATATAGATATCCATCCAAAAGAAATGAGGATCTCTAAATAGTATCTTCATTGCAGCATTATTCACAATTACCAAAATATGTAAACTATCCATGTGTCCATTGGCAGATGGATAAAGAAAATGTGATCTATACATAAATGGAATATTATTCAGCCTTAAAGAAGAAGGAAATCCTGGGAGTCTGGGTGACTCAGTTGGTTAAGCATCCAGCTCTTAATTTTGGCTCAGGTTGTGTTCTCAGAGTTGTGAGACTGAGCCCTGTGTATTGGACTCTGTGCTAGGAGTGGAGCTTGCTTAAGATTCTTTCTCTCCCTCTGCTCCTCCCCTACCTATCTAAAAAAAAAGAAGAAGGAGAAGGGGGAGGGGGAAGCGAGGAGGAGGAGGAGGAGGAGGAGGAGGAGGAAATCCTGCCACTTACAACAAAATGGATAAATAAAGGACATTATGCTAAGTAAAATAAACTGGTGATGGAAGGACAAATACTGCATGATTCTACTTATGTGAGATATCCAAAGTAAACACATATAAGCAGAGAACACAGTAGTGATTGCCAGGAATTGAGGGATGGGGGTTGTTCCATGGATATAAAATTTTACTTATCCTAAATAGATAAATTTTAGAGGTATATTATACAGTATAATGCCTATAGATAACAGTGTGGTATTACATACTTCAAAATTTGTTGAGGGAAGATGTCACATTAAGTGCTCTTGCCCCCCAAAAAACAAAAGAAACAAGAAAAGAAGAAACAAAAGCAAAGACAAAGATAATTTAGAAGGTGTTGGCTATGTTTATCACATTGATTGTGGTGATAGTATCACAGGTGTTTGCATGTGGCAAAACTCACCAAATTATAGACATTAAATATATTTATTTCTTTGTATATAAATTAAACTTCAATAAAGCTGCATAAAAATGTCCATGTGAAGAATCTGAAAGAAAAGCTACATTCTGGGGGAAAATTTTACAAATATCTACCATAGGATCTATATGTATAATACACAAAGGATTCTCAAAATTCAACAGTTGAAATTAAGTAAACAAAAACTGTAATTTGGAAATAGACAAAAGACATGAACAGACATTTCACTGAAGAAGATATTCAGCATCATTAGCTAGTGAGGGAAGGAAAATTAAAATCACAACGAGATGTCACTATATACTTCCCGAATAACTTTTTAAAAAATGATAGTAACAAATGGGTGAGAACATGGAGAAATTGGATCACTCATACATTGCTCATGGGAATGTAAATGGTGCAGGCAATCTGTAAAACAGTTTATCACTTTATTATAAAACCAAACACACAACTACCATACAGCACAACAACTGCACTCTTGGGTATTTATTCCAGAGAAATAAAATTTGTGTTCACACAAAACTGATGCATAAATGTTTGTTGCAACTTTATTTGTAATAGCCAAAAAGCTATAATGTACCCAGATGTTCAATAAGTGAATGGTTAAACAAACTGTGTGTATGCACACATACACCATGTAATAAAACTCAGCAATGAAAAGGAACGAACTAGATATGTTAGCAACTTGGATGAATCTCTGTGGCATTCTATTAAGTGAAAAATACCAGTCTCAAAGGGACTATATAATGCATGATTCTACTTACCTAACATTTTTGAAATGAAAAACTTTTAGAAGTGGAGGACAGTTCAGTGGTTGCCAGTGGATGGGAACAGTTGGAAAGGGCATGGGAGAAGAGCAGTTAAAGAAAAGTAATAGGAGAAGTCTTTGTGATATTGGAGCTGTTCAACATTCTGGCTTTATAACTTTAGTTTACAAATAAATATCATACACAAATAGGTACAAGTAAAACTGGAGAAATCGGAATCAGATTGGAAGACTGTATTGTTGTGAATACCATGGTTTTAATATTAAATTATAGTTTTGTAAAATATTACCATTGATGGAAATTGGATAAAATGTATGTGGGTTCTCTATTTCTTATAATTATATATGAGTCTAAAATTATCTCAATACAAATTTCACCTTAAAAAATGAAGAAACCAAAGACCAGAAAATGAAAATGTATTTAGTTATATTAAAAAATCTATTGAATATGTATAACAACTGTATTACTATCTTTCCTGCACAGTTCAAACTATTATTTATTATTTTTTAAAAAATTTTATATTTTTCTAGAGAGGGAGAGAAAGCTCATGCACAAGAGTGTGGGGAGAGGCAGGGAAGAGGGAGGGAGAGAACCTCAGGCCGACTCCGAGCTGAGTGCAGAGCCCGATGTGAGGTGCGATCTCACAACCTTGAGATCATGACCTGAGCCAAAATCAAGGGTTGGATGCTGAACTGACTGAGCCACCCAGGCACCCCCATCAAAATGTCATTTGTTAAACTGCATGTTCTTCAACTGTAAATCAAGTAATTCCCTGGGGAGTTCTAATTGCTATATCATTAGTCCAGTTAGTGCTTTTCTTTGTACTTTCTCTTGCACATATTGGATTTAGTGAAAAGTATATGCAATCTAAAATCCATGAAATCTGGAGATATAAAAATTAGCTTATCTATAATGGGAAATAAGAAATATCTGCTTTCAGTCTCTTTTTAGATTTTCCAGAAATGGGATTGGTTTTTGCTTTTTGGCAATTACATTTTTGAAAAATATAGAGTAATTATTTTGTAGAATATCGTAATTTGTTTTTCTCATGTCTCCTCTGATCTGATCCGTGATCTGATCCGAATTATGTGATTTTTGCAGGAATATCAGTCGTGATTTTTCAATGTCTTATATTCAGGAGGCCTTTGAAATCTGTTTGATGCAACATTGATAATATTGTCTTTGATCACTTTGATTGTGGAAAATCACTAGACTTTCCACATACAGTTATAATACATTCTCTTATAAATGGTAAGTGATTTGTGGAAAGATACTTTTAGACAACATATATATCTTGTTCTTTGTCAACTTTTCATCCCACCTACTCTCCACTGATGATGGTTTAATGTCATCTTTAGAAGAAATTTTTTTTTTTTTTTTTAAAGATTTTATTTATTTATTTGACAGAGAGATCACAAGTAGGCAGAGAGGCAGGCAGAGAGAGAAGGGGAAGCAGGCTCCCTGCTGAGCAGAGAGCCTGACGTGGGGCTTGATCCCAGGACCCTGAGATCATGACCTGAGCCAAAGGCAGAGGCTTCAGGCACACTGAGCCACCCAGGTGCCCCTAGAAGAAATTTTCTTTGATATATTTATATCAGGAAAAAATTGTTCCTATCATTATATGACTTAATATATATATATACATACACACACACACACATATACATATGTGTATATATATGCTTATATATAAGTTTATATATTTATATATTAAATGCATATTTATAAAGTTCCAAGTAGATGGACCTTTAAAATTTTTTTGTGTTAAATAGTTTCTATTTTTATTGCACATTGATTTAATATTTTTTGTGAAATTTCTTTATAGAGTTTGTTTTTATGTCAGTTAATGAAGGATCAATTTTGAATGTTTAAATTATGAATGTTTTGCTGCATTGGAAAAGAGGATTTATTTTCTATTATTATGATATAAAGTTTAATGTGTATGCATATGATGCACTACTTTTTTGCACAACTGAAACTACTGTATTTAAAGTCAGGTTAGTGGTTACCTTTGGATGGGATAATTTACTGGCTTTTACACTTATAATTTGTGCATTTTCTAAATTTTCCAAAACTTTAAAAAGACAAGAAATTGCTCACATCGGTTAATGATATGAGCTCTGGAAAAGGAAAAAACAACTTGCCTCTACAATGTGCATTGCTGATTTCTGTTAGGATTATGCAATTTCATTAGTATTTGAGTAAAATATCTGGAAATATATGTAAATAATAAGGATAAAATGAAGTGGAAGTTAATGAAATAGTTATCAGGCAACTTTTTGGCTAAGATTTAAGGCAACTGGGGCATTTTACAAAGGGATACAATACTAAATAAGACATTACTTCAAAGTATACACATTTTGGTGCGAGAGACAGGAAAGAGAAAAAATTTCCTACAACTCTTTATGGTAAATTCTACTTCATATGAGGGTATTACTCAAGTTGTGATGTAAGCACAGCAATAGACGCTGACAAGAAATGCTCAGAAAAGTTGTAGAAGTGGCCTTAGGGATGAGACCCACAAGTGAAACTGATGGGTTAAAATAATATAAGAGGTCATTGGGTACTTTGAGGAAGAAAATTTTTAGTGGCTGTTGGGGAAGAAGAAATATTAGGTAAAGATGAAGCATACTCTTTTGTTGAGTTTGAATAGAAGAAGAAAGAATTAAACTGTATTTTTAAATTTGGTAATTATCATAAGAGAACTTGAGCTAGTGGGTGGCTTGAGGGTAGAGATCCCCCCGAAAAGAATTAATTAAAGTCATTAAAATAATAAAGCTTGAATACTTGGACTGTAATATTTCTGGAAAGGTTGTAGAGTAGGATCAATATCACAAAAAGAACATCTTTTCTCAGCATTTCAAATACTGTGACAAGTAGATGCAATTAAATTGAAGAAACTTGAATTAAAAATTATTTCCTGGTATTCTTAATTTTGCCTTTACCTATGAATTGTTGACCACAATTGCCTTTTTTGCCATTGCTCCCACACACTTATTCTTTCTACCTCTGTTCTCCATTTCTTTAGTACCTCCAGTCCCTGACTCTTCACTTTTTTACACCTTATTCTAATCTGACTGATTCTTCCACTTAGCAAGTATTTCATCAGTCACTTCTCCTTCAAATTCCATACTATTCCATCAATCTTAACATATAAATCCTTTGTTTGATCCTCTCTGCTATATGTTGACTTCTCTATTCCTGCATTAGAAAACTCTAACTTTCACATTTCTTGGACTAAGAAAGATCCTGGTTGAAATTGCAAAAGAAGATGGCTGGAGTAGATTGAAGGTGGACCATTCTGGGAAATCAGGCTCTCAGAACAGCAGAGACATTATTTCAGATGGTGCCAAAAGTTGAATTTAGAAAGAAGGAAAATTATAAACCAGACATTAATAAATATGAGTATATCGTCTAAAGGTTATAGTCACAAATAGGGGTTTGGATAGTGCTATCAAATCATGTGAGATTCAGTAGGAGAAGATTTGTTTGTTTATTGGAGATGGTGGATTGTGAGCAGGGACATGGACCTGTAGCCTGACTGATGGGGTTGCATGAGGAAAGGAATGAACTGTTTTTCAGAGAGCTCTAACAAAGTGTTTTAGTGGGATGGGACATGTAAAGCTTTCTGTTAGCACAAAGAGAGCATGAGAAATAGAGGTACCCTGTAAGTTCCCAGTATTTCCCACCAAAAGATGTCTCTGCAAAATTGACAGAGATTCTCCTGAGCTGGCCAAGACTTTCTTCAACTTCCAAAGCAGTTGGAAGCTATCAAACATTTCAGAAAAAGTCAGCATGGGAATCTGTGGGGGAAAGTTTTTCTCTTTTTTTCTTTTTCCTTTCCCACCATTCAGCAACAGAGGGCCTCCTTTTATATCACTGTATTCATGGCCTGTAAACTATGTAAATGGAGAGAAAATTTATTCTTATGAACGATCAGGGCATAGTACGAAGGAGTAGGCCAGAACTCAGACTTACCCTTCTGTACTTTTCTTAACCGGAGTTACAGAAACTTAACAGAAAGTAGAAGGTAGTAATGAAAAGTTTTAAAATAGAAACTGCTGAAGAAGCACAGAGAACCTGGATTATGAAATCCCTGCCTTCCTTTGTATCTAGTTCCTTTCCATAGGTCCCATTCAGAGCTGGCTGCCTTCACAAAAGACAATTAGACTCCCTTGCCTTGCCCACTCAAATACTTGTTTTAACATATGGCAATTTAGATGCTGTTGCTTGTCTCCTTAAATGTTTCTTAAGACCATTTACTGTTTTTATGGCCAGTTTTAATGTGCTGCCATGTTTTTGGTACTTGGCTGCCAGACACTATTTTAATACCAGCATATCTCTTGCAAAGAAGCAACCTGATTCATTATTATTAAGTTATCTTTTTTGGCAGTAAGTTCTGCATGGCCCAAAGATTATGTAGAAGAAGAATGTCCTTTCACAACCATGGTTGCCTCCTTGACGTTTCTCTGATAAACTTGTTTTGTTTATTATCTTCTGTTTTCTTTGTACAACTTTTCTTCCAAGATTTCATTATAGTCAGGGTGACATGGATTTTGTTGTTGTTTAAGTGAGGTGGCATGTGCTAAATTGCCTCTGATAGAAGAAGAACTCAATCAAAACTGACATTGTCTAGTGCTTCACTAAAAGTCCACTAGGTTGTGATATGTTTTAATGTTTAGACTTCAGTTCTGCAGTGAATATTAAATCAACAATTCTGGTTTGTATACCAATTCAGGGAATTAACACAGAGCTTGGAAACTCTTGAAAATAAGGTGTGACCCTGCTGAAGATAATTCTGGCTTCCGGGCTTTCATGGAGGATATATTAATTCATTAAATTATTCAAGCATGCTGAATACAAATGCTGACAGGGACTGAAAGGTTTGTTGTCTCCTATTAATCACTTTATTATTCATATCATTCTTTCACTAGAGGCATTAGAATATGTTTGATTAATATCTCATTTCTATTGTTTTTGCGAGCAATGTTCATTGGCTGTGCTCTAAAGAATTTCATTTCCTTTCAAGTAAATGTGAACAGAACAATAGGTAATTATCAAATCTTGGTGTTGTTTTCTATGATTGCACAGTGTCTCCTAACAAACATGGCTATCTCAGCCTCTGTTTAGGTTGGGTGATGGTGGTATGTGGTGTCTCATCTTAACCTGACAAGAAATGAAGAGTCCCTGAAGATCAGTTGACTAAAGACAAATCTGAGCAACCTCTTAGTGTTCCCTGTCTCATTGTTCTCTGACTTCTTCACTTTTATACTGGGATCATATCCATTTGGTCTGAATATCATATCAAGAGAAACTTTCTTTCATCCATCCTACTAAACAAAAAGAGAAGTGAGTGAAATTTTAGAAGACTCTTGATGCTCCAAATGTTGAGCTCAGAATTGCATATATGCCCTTGCTCTAATCTTGAAGGCAAACCATTATGTAAATCTTAATGATTTATATGCTAGGTAATTTGCTTTGCTTTTTGAAGCCGAAATTATTCTAGAGCATGTTTTGAATTGGTTTGAGAAAAACCCAGATTTGGATGTGTTTCATGTACAAATGTTATAAACTTAGGTTTTTGAATATTATTATTAACGTTTTAACAAGAAAAACATTTACTATGAAAAGGAAGGTAAGCAAACCAAGCCTGAGACTAATGGAAACAGTACACACAAAGTGTGTTTTATAGCCAAAAATACCTATTCTCAGTTGCTGATTTTTTTCTGTAGTCCCTAGATTCAGCATCTATTTTTTATTATAAGTAGTTGCCCCTGACATTAGGGTTCTCCTCTTTCTAAACTGCCTTGCCTTTAATTCTCTGAGCTGAGTAGCTCACCACAGGAAGTTCCAAGAACATGCTGCTTAGAGCTAATGCCTCAACATCCATATGGCTCGATCCAGGTCCTTTACAAGCTTGATTGCGTGCACATTGTCCCTGGAATTTATTGACCCTGCTGCTTTCCTTCTGTTTACAGCATTGCCATTGTATGCTTGTTATTTTTCTGCATTCCTAAAATTAATAAATAATAAACCATTTGGGCAGAAGATTGCCCCACAGAAGTCAATGCCATCTCACTTACCCAGATACCAGTTTTCTTTCTGCCTTAATTCTATATGATCTGGCTCTGAACAACCCCAGATGTGGAAGAAAAAGTCATTGGATAAGTTTAGCTTTATAAGTGAGGGCAACTCAGCATAGTGCTATAAGGGAACAAAGTAAAGATAGACTGTCAGAAGTACTGCTGCTTTGAGCAAATTATCTCATCACTTAGGCATCACTTTTCATACTCTTTGTCTTATTGGAAGGGAAGTGGGGAGATAAAAGAAGAGAAATGGTATTTAGGGAGAGGGCATTGTATAAGGAAAAGTTCATAGGCTTTAAGTTCAGAGACAGAGTTTCACATCCTGGCTCTGCCACTTATGACACTGGCAAGTTATTTAAAATCAAGTTTTATTCATCTGTTAAATGTAAAAATATCACTTTATGTTTGTTTAAAGTTTTTTGTGATTTCATCTGAAATTCTTGACCCATAATATAACCTCAGTATTGAAATTTTGTATTTCCCTTCCTTTAATTTTATTAGTACAGGTTCCCCTTTCTTGAGGACATATGTCATTTTCCTCTTTTTATCTTTCACATCTGGAAGGGGGAAGAATACCATAAATAAGTGTTGTGTGAATCTGTGAATTAATATGTAACCCATGTAAAAATACTGTACTTTTGTTAAGGTATCTTCATAACTCCTAATCTTTTCTAACGAGGCTAATTATCTAATTTCCCAAGTTTCAGCAAAAATAGAAAAAGTAAGTTAAACTCAAGCTTGCAGATTGCTAGTTAGGCACATAGGCTATAGTAAAAGTTATAGCTGACAGGTCGAGGATACAGAAAAACAGAAACGCTTGTGTGTGACCTGTTCTGTCGCTCTCCAAAACACGCTGATCCCATCCAGTATCATATTACAGAACCGATTGGCATTCATGTAGGTAGACACTCTGAGCTGTAATGGAAGGGTAAATTATATTAAATTCATTCTGCTTTAGAAAGCATAAATGTGTGTAATATGTTTTAGAAATATTTCTATTAAAATGGTTACTTTCGGTGCTTGAAAAGTTAAGCTTCAATTGTCTGTAAAATTAACATATGTGTACAGATCATTCCCCATCAATGTCAGATTAATAGAGTGTTCTGTCTATTGCCATTACAAGTCATTCTCCCACCACCCTTTAGTATTTTTTCCCTACCAAAATATGCTAGAGTAATGAGTAGACTTTTTTTTTTAAAGGAAGATTCCTTTTAAGAAAGGTAAGATCTACTTTAAAATTAGCAAAAGCCATCCTAGACCTGTTTCATGTGATCATTCAAACTTTTGTATTTCACTGTGAGGTCAAGGAAATTCCCAGGCTTAGCCTGGCATCAGTGCCATTGTATGTACTTGTAATCTGAACCAGACATCTGTGAGTGAACTCAACAAGCCCCAGGGCAGGAAGGCTGGCATTTTTCCACCTGAATGACTATTTAAGTCCAAGCAGGACAGGGGAGAAAGACAGGATAGTCTGTTCTCTTTGTATTGATGTTGGCTTCGGCGTATGCAGTTTATAAACTGGCTCAAAGACTGTTCATTTTCAAGAAGACAGTGCTTTCACATAATGTAACTATCATCAAAGAGCTGGAAGTTATGGTAAAATTTTAAGTCTATGAATAATTTAAACTTTTCCTTATAGCTTTTCATTCATACTACAGCTCTCCCCTTCCCAAATAGACCATTACATCATTCACCACATACATACACAGACGTACCTAAAGAATGTCTAAAGTATGTGACAGTTTCCTTACTTTCTTGGCTTGAGTATTAAATAAACAAACAAATAAATAAATAAAATATATTCCCATAAGAGCAAATCCCAAGTGCCTTTTGGTGGTTTACTGAGTTAAATTATAGGTGACCTCATGAATATTGACTATGAATGAAAAACTAATTATGAAAAAATATTATACAAATATTTTGATATTGCTATGTAAGTCAGAATTTAGAAATTTGTAAGAATGTGAAAAGTGATTAAGAGTGTGTAAAAGTAAAAAGGAAACAGGAGGCTAGTTCCACTAATAATTTCTGAGATCAACTTTAATATATTTCTGTGAATAATAGTACAGGTTATTTTGTAGAGATGCCAGACAGAAGGATCAACTGGTGGCAGATTGTGGAGGAGCATTCATTGTTGACTACAGAGATAACATATTATGTGGGACTTTATTTGGGACTGTATTCTAGCTATGGGACCTTCCTTCTTTATTACTCTCACTTTTTTTGTGGGGGAGGCAAGAGTGAAATCCGGTTTATTTTCAGGGAATAAATATTTTGTGCTTTAATCAAGGGTAGCCTAGTTGTCAGTTTTGAGGAGACTGCAAGGAAATGCAGTCTGCCTGATATTGCAGATATTAGTGGTCTTTAGCTACTGTCAGCAGGCTGAATGTGGACATATCCTTTCCCCTTAAAGGGGAAATGACAAGTTCCCAGTCCTAGTTAGGTCACTGCCAGATAAACTGTAATGAATCTCTGTGATTCTCATCCGATTTTCCTAATTGTTTGTTTTCCTAAAGGGTTATAAAATTATTGAATATCAAATTTAAATCAGAGGTTTTATCATGGCTATTTTAAAGAAAATATGAATTTGATGAAATTTATTTAGCAAGCATAGAATTAAGAGGATACTGTAATTTTCATCAAACCCTTCATTTTGCATGTGAAAAATGAGAGTTTAAGGCTTAAGTATTTGTTGGGAATTTTAACCTTTCTCTCTCTTTTTTTAAGATTTTATTTATTTATTTGACACAGAGAGAGATAGAGATCACACGTAGGCAGAGAGGCAGGCAGAGAGAGAGAGGGGGAAGCAGGCTCCCTGCTTAGCAGAGAGCCTGATGTGGGGCTTGATCCCAGGACCCTGAGATCATGACCTGAGCCAACGGCAGAGGCTTTAACCCACTGAGCCACCCAGGCGCCCCAAATTTTAACTTTTCTTGGTGTGTGCTTTTAGTCCAAAACCATCTTCTCAATATCTATTAATTTTCTTAAAGTAGTTGCACATGTCTTAAGCTTTGCCAGCCAGAGGTCACCTTTTTCCTTCTAATTTTTGTACTTTATTTTTATACTAACCCTGTAGTGAAGCAAGCCCCCATCAGCTTCACTGACACAGATTAACTTCTGTTAACACATTCTCAGTTACTAGGAGTTTCAGAGAGGTCCCCAACTCACACACGCAAATTAGTCTGTCAGTTGAAGTTACTGTGTGGCATGTGCCCTCTTTTTCTCCACTACTTTGACATTCTCTTTTTAATATCTGATCTTGTGAATCCTCATTCTTGGCTTTGCTGAGGACTTGATCTACAGAAAAAAGCCACTGGCAGTTTGAGTTAGTCCAAATTCTCCAATCATAAGGGTATAAAATCATTTCTGTGTTTTCTGAAAAGGCTAAGAGAATGACCTCTAATGCCACAAGAACCCTATATAATAAGTTTATTTCAGCTCCAAAACAAACAAATAGAAACCAAACCAATCTAAAACTCCATCAAAGGAGATGACTAAATAAACCATGGTAATGTATATGGATACTAAGGCAAAGCTACTCACATAAGGAAGTAGGTCTATGGAAAAATCCCCAAGATATTACAATAAATAAATAGATGGTCTCAGAATAGTATTTTTACATTAAGATTTTAATGAAATTCTCTCATAAATACAATATTTACGATTTTGGTACTCAATGAACCAAATGCATGTAACAGAAAGGACAGAAAAATGACAGAGTAAGTTTGGACAAATACTTTCCTCTGAGAAGTAAGGAAGGGAATCAGGCTGGGAATGCTGATAGAAAGGACTTTTATCTAATGATTTTTTTGTTTTAAAGAATTTATTTAAGTATAAATCGAATGACTTTTCTACCCATCTTGCTGAACCCATGAGAATTTAAGAGAGAATTATAAGTGGCTATAATGAGGGGCCAGGGCTATTCAGGAGACTTTTAAAAAACTTTACTTATTATTATATAAATACAGATTATCTTCTTTTTTTAATTGTTTTTTAAATATATTTTTAAAGATTTTATTTTTTATTTATTTGAGAGAGAGAGAGAGAGATCACAAGTAGGCAGAGAGGCAGGCAGAGAGAGGGGGAAGCAGGCTCCCTGCTGAGCAGAGAGCCCGATGCGGGGCTCAATGCAGGGCTAGATGTGGAGCTCGATCCTAGGACCCTAAGATCATGACCTGAGCTGAAAGCAGAGGCTTAACCCACTGAGCCACCCAGATGCCCCTACAGATTATCTTCTAAAGCAGTACACAAACAAGTAGGCCTTCTTGCTCAATATATCTCCTTTTTCCATAAACTTCCCTTGGAAAGTGTAAGTTGCTATATCAGTTCCATGGACCAGTGTTAACAAGAGGGCTGCTTCATTTGAATGTGCCCTCTGTTGGGCAAGGTGCAGAGATTGATTGCACATTTCGGTGTCATCTGGAGTAAAATGGGGGTAAATGAATTTTTTGTCTGACCAGAGAATCCCTTGCTTGAGGACTACAAGGTTGATGGCCTGAACAAACACTACATTTATTCAGGCAAGTTCATTCTTGAACAAGTTTCTCCTTAATCTCCTTGGAACTGAATTTCGAATCAGGAACTCCAAAGCCTTTGGTGATACACCAAAGTAACATTCTTGTTAAGACCCCAGTGAATTTTCCCTTGTTCTGCCCTCTAGTTCTAGATCTCTCCCTCTCCCCAGTCTTAGTCTATAGGGCAGTGAATTTTCTCCTCTTCTCCTTTCTGGTTCTGGATCTCTCCCTCTCCCCAGTCATAGTCTATAGGGGCAGTGAATATTCCCTTGTTTTCCCTTCTAGTTCTGGATCTCCCTCTCTCCGCAGTCATAGTCTATAGGGGCAAGATCCCTGCTGAATACAAGATGAATTTAAAGATCAACTCCTACTTGATGAAAATTTAATAGTTTGGTTTTGTTTGTTTGGTTTTGCTCTTTTAGTAACCTGAAGTAAGTATTTCATACTTATTGATGAAAGTATCTGAAAAAAAGAGAGTAGGATTCTTCTTCAGAGCCCTAAGCAAGTAATTCAAAAAAAGATTCAAAAACTTCATTACAAAAGGTCAAATGAGTCCTCTTCCTTCAGATGAAAACACTTAAATTCATGATTGTTCCTTCTCTTACCCTCTCTGGGGCTTTTCTTCATTGAATGTTTTCTTTTTATTTCTCTGTACTTCTCTCTCTTGTCTCTCTACAGTGAGTCTTTTCTCTCAACTTCTAAACATGTTCAGTCTCTTTCTCTCATATAAAACTAATGGCCTATCTAACAAAGGAAATGTTCCTTAGCTATTGTTTAATCTCTTTTGCTTCTTGAGATCCTTCTTTTCTTATCTACCATGCATTTCACTCCTCAGTTAACTATAATTTGTTTTTGACTCCAACTTCTCTCACTGAGGCAGGGGACTTTTTTTGGTAATAAAGTAACACGTTGCTCTGGGGATCTGTTTAAAGATATAAGGTCTAACTCTGAGGGGAAAAAAATGTGTATACCCACAATATACTCATAAGTAAAATCTGGCAGAGGACTATATGTGTGTCTGCCCTGACATTAATTAATCCTTCATTAAATACATCAAAAGTAAAATCTATAAATTCAGGAGCTACAACTATCTTTTTCTGTAGTATGTCTTTAACAACACAAGCATAGTTTCCAAAAGCTCATAGACATTATTAAGCTATATGAATATAAGCTTATGTATGTATAAGCTAAAAGGCATTAACACTTGCTAATAGGCAAGTGTTAAATGAATAAATCAGTGCCCTCTTTGCCATGGAATATGATGAGTATTTTTTCCCCTATTAATAACCAGAATTTATTGAATAGTAATAGCAGACCATGCAATGTACTAGGCTTTTTATATAGGTTTTGTATGTGTAACTCACATACATTCTGGAGTCGGTATCTGTCCATTATTTTTTCATCCTGGACAATATTCAAACTATTCAGTTCAAACAACTAAAAGGAAAACAACAGTAATTCCAGTCCTTACTCAGAACACATTAAAAACAGTGCAATTTATAACCTCCGACATTTCTCAGTACCTTCATTTTCATAATTTGAACTTGTCCGAAACTTTTTATTCACTGATAACATCTTAATTTCTCTCCCCTAGAAGTGCCCTCTACTTTATTTACTTTCATATTTTTTTGTCCTCAGAATTTAGTAATTTAGATTGGCTTAATCTCTTTATCTAAGTAATTTTCTTTCTCTTCAAGTGTTAATTACTCTGCCTTTTTGTTCTGGTCATATTATATTGCACAAAAATTCATGATTTGTCTGAGGAAAATCAGTTTCTATACAAGTTGGAATAGAGAGGAGCAGGTATGTGGAAAGAGGCAGCATTTTGTTTCTGAACCCTAAATAACTGTAGGCTTTCTTAATATCCTTTTGTAACTTAGCATAACCAAAAGCTAAAAGATAGAGCTCCTTGCCCGCAGACTCAGTAAAGGTCTATACCAAGACTCATCCAGATCCATTTGATTAAAAAAATTATCTTTAGCACCATACTTCACTGCTTGAAATAGTGTTCATTCATTCAGTTCATATTTGGAGTGATCTTCTGTGTCCCAAGGATACAGGAATTAACAGAAAACTATATAAAAATTCCTAACCTTGTGGATCTGATTTTCAATTAGGGAATACAAAAGAAAGAGTAAAAATAACAATTAAAATGTGTAACATTTACATGGTGCTACAAAATATAGAAGAAAATATAGGCGTGTCTGGACAGTGGGAGATGGTGAAGAGAATAAAGTTTTTTGTTTTCTTTTGTTTTATTTTTTTTGAAAGATTTTATTTATTTGACAGAGAGAAACACAGCGATAGAGGGAGGGAACACAAGGAGAGGTAATGGTAACGGGAGAAGCAGGCTTCCTGCCGAGCAGGGAGCCCGATGCAGGGCTCGATCCCAGGACCCTGGAATCATGACCTGAGCCGAAGGCAGATGCTTAATGACTGAGCCACCCAGGCGCCCCGAGAATAAAGTTTTATTTTATTTTTTAATTTTTTTTTAAACATTTTATTTATTTGACAGAGAAAGAGAGATCACAAGTAGGCAGAGAGGCAGGCAGAGAGAGGGGGGGAAGCAGGCTCCCTGCTGAGCAGAGAGCCCGATGTGGGGCTCGATCCCAGGACCCTGAGATCATGACCTGAGCTGAAAGCAGAGGCTTTAACCCACTGAGCCACCCAGGTGCCCCAACCGAGAATAAAGTTTTAAATAGATCTTTTGAGATCATCCATATGAGAAGGGGGCATTTGAGCAGGGACTTGAAGGAAGTAGGAGGGGAAAGGAAGATCATTACTGGCAGTGGAATTGTCACTGCGAAGTCACTAAGTAGTTCTGATTGTTCAGAAAACAGCAAAGAGGCTACCATGTCTAGAGTGGAGTACGCCAAGAAAAGCATAAAGTATCAAAATGTATGAAATATTTTGTGTGTTTGTGTGTTTTCCTAAGTCAATGGCATATTATTTTATTAAGTTCTCCAAAGAGTCTTTTGAGTCCAAAAAGCTAAATTTTACTGCCTTGAGGGAGAGTGTTTGCAGATGGTTGGGGTACGTATCTTATGCACATTAGCTTCTAAATTTGTGTATTATTTAGTCCTTGATATTCTTTACTCTTACGTCTAAGAGTAAAGATCTGGATCTCCTGGATCCAGATCCTGGATCTCCTCTTAGCTCTTGGAATTTACAATTTTTTTCCATCATGTGCTCATATTTCTCAGCTTAAGTGGATGGCAAATGTTCATTGAAAATCTAAATGCAATGAGAGTATGTGAATCAGATATCCGGAACCTGTGTATACAGTAACAAAATAGAACATTGTGTTAAACGAGCCCAGCAAAGAATTGATCCATACATTGACTTTGAACACTTGTCACAAGTTTTCTGAGACTGACATTTAAGAGAAGCAGGCTTTCTATATTCTCAAAGTTCTGTCCTTGTCAAGAGTTAACTCACCAAAATGTTATCCCTGAGTTAAGTTGTTAGTTGTCCTTGACTTTTATAATGAATTGTTTGTGAAATAGATCTACCTGAAAGATGTCTTTTGTCTTGGGAAATTATAATTAAACATATTGTTCATTAAGTTCTGTTCCCCCTTATATGAGTATCCATCCATTTGACATAGTTCTTTTAGAACTCAGTGTGAGGAAAATATTTGCTTTATACATTAACTTTAATGCTATTATTGTTGTTGTTGCTGTTTTTAATGAGAACAACGTAAGCCCATCTTTTCTTTTTCTTACCTGCCTTTCATGCCTGCTTGTCTTCTGTACAGCTTTTCTTTTCTTACCTGCCTGTCTTTTCTTACCTGCCTGTCTTCTGTAGAGCTTAAAACTATATTGAATATTTGTGGAAAATCTGTAATATAGAGGATAGAGATTGGGTACAGAGATTGTGAAGGATGCAGAGATTGATTAGATAATGATGCTGTTTTCACAAAGCTTGCAGGGAAATGTTATACTTAAGTGTAAATGCTAGTGGCATGAGAACAAAGTGATAATGACTTCAGTGAGGTTAAGGAAAGAGATTACTTTCAGTAGTGGAGAACTATACCAATTAACTCTTAACAATAAGTATCATCTTTTAAAAATGTTTTTCCTTTTAGTCATTTTATTCTGTATGCCAAAGCTAACTTATATCCTTCCCACAGATAGACAAGGGATATATCATTGCTTATAAAAATTACAAACATTTTTTTTTAAATTTCGAACTCTTATCATACTTGCAAACCCATATCATGAGGTCCATATCAGGACATCACACATCCTGATAATCTGTGTAATTTTTGAATTTGTTCTAAATTGGATGCAAAGACAAATTTCACTATTTATGAGTGATGAAATAAGAAAAAAAAAGATTTAAGGAACTTGTGAAGATATTCTGGAAAGACAAAGTAGAAACCTGTCTTGGATTGTATAATTACTTATTACTTCTCTGAAATTAAAGAAATGAACCAGATAAATTATAGGGTCAGTTGCTTTCAAAGGTCTCTTGGTTATGCTATTGATTTTCCATTTATAGTAAGAGAAATCACTATTTATGCCTAAATCTGTATGCAGATTGACAAAGAAAATGTGCTATAGTGTGTCTCCTTGTGTCTTTGTGTGTTTCTATGAGTCTGACTTCTATGTCCATATAGGAATATTTGCCTTGACTATAATCTGGCAACTTGTTTACAGGTTGTTGTAGTGATCTGGATCTGGAGTTCTGGACCAGTCACTGCCAGTGACAAAACTTAGATAAAGTTTTATCCAAGATTTGGTTGGCATTTGAGTAAGATTTGACGTAGTATGAAATAAGTAAAATCAGCCACAAGACAAAAATAATAAAAGCATGCTTTGGGAAATAAGATAAATAAAATACAATAAATGTTTTAGAGGTGGTAGAAGTAATTATATGGTTTCTTGTGAAATAACCATCTTCAGATCCTGTATGCAGGAGATGGAATTTTGGTGATTTCTGCATTTAGATTCAGTGTTTACATTAAGAGGAAGTGTTTATTTTTCACAAGACTATTATTTGTTTAATAGTTCATTTAATATCAGAAAGTATAGTTTGCTGAGCACCAACCACAGTATTTACATGAAACCCCCATGTAGGTATGTTCTCTTACTTCCTATCATAGATAGCAGCTTGATATTGTTGATGAAATCATAATTACTGGTCAAAGCCTGACTTAGTTGACCTTCAGCGCTATGGCATTATCCCAGTTTCGTGATAAGTGAATCCAAACCTCATAGACTAAACAATTTTTATGATTTTATTTATATATACATATATACACACACACATATATAAATAAATGTTTATGTTAAATTATATATATATATCTGTACCTTAAATATATTTAATATGTGTTAAATAAATTATATATATTATATAAAAATATAGCTGCTAACAATTTCTAAGTCAGTCAGTTTATCTAGAGACTTTTCTTGCCCCACATTTGCCATTTACCAACACTGCAGTCAAGGCTCTGCTTCCTGTTATGATTTAGAAAGCCTGTTTTAATGGCATGATTCCATAAATGTGCTAACCACTGCTAAAGAAGCTTTGGCGAGCTAATTCATCTCATTTCACAGCTTGGGGAGGGGGCAGGGTAGCTATGTTTAGAAGTCCTTTAAAATAAGTGTTCCATAGCCCTCTTTTTTGTCTACACAATAAGCTCTTCGTGATGAAAGAGGATCTTACATAAAATACATTTATGATTTGAAGAGTACATTCTCATTACATTTTTAGATCTCCATTTCAAAGACATCAGGCTTACTTTCCTCTCATGAAGTAAGACCTCTCTAAAGAGCATCACAAATGGGCTGTCATGCACTGGGTCATAAACTGCATATTGGTTGATTAGAGAAAAATAAAAGGTAACATTGGGATTTGCTCCCCTGGATGTTGGTATTCTTACCACTGACTTTTGCCCTTACCTGTCTTTGGGAGCTCTCTCAGCACCCCATCTCACTTCTTTGAGATCAAACTGGTATAAAACATCCCTGTAGGTGGCTTTATTCTCATGGTAAGGCTTGTGAATTTGAGTTCTTTGTTTCACAAAAGCCTGACAAATTCAGCTTTAGCTCAGCCTCTGAACAGGGTTGTTAACCAACTATACAAGAATAGTAAAAAGCTGACAGCTGACAGGCTTTGCATAGATTTTATCTACAAGTAGATGTTTCACATAATCTGAGCCTGATGATTTAGATGAAAACTGAATTAATTTATACCATATATTTTTATATCTGTCAGCTGTAGCTTAATACTTTAAGGTTGGAGAGATTTAGGGCTAGGTCGAATGAACCTGAACACTAACATTTCTTTGTGTTAAAGGAAAGTAATTTGAAAATATCATATCTCAGTCATTTGTCGACTTCTTCCAGAACTCAGTAACATCTCAAAATGCCTGTCCCATCTACCAACAGCAGTGTTCTCTGTCTCCTCTGGTTCTAGCCATTCCTAAAGTAAAGGACAAAACAAAGTAAACATAAGTTGCTGGGTGAGGATGGAGTACAGAAATGAGAGACTTGTGACAAGAGTTTAAAAAAGAATACAGATAGTGGACTTTTTAACAACAAATATATTTTTGGAAAAGAATAACCAAAACTTAAACATGGAAGCATAAAAGTTAACTACTCGTGAAAACACGGCCAAGTAATTAAACAAAATGTTGTAAGATATTATTAGCATGACCAATGTATGAAAATGTCATCAATTGTGGAAAATATCTATAAGTTATAGATTAAAAAACAAAATTAGGTTAGAAGAAAATTTCACCAACACCAAAAATATAGATTAAAAGACCAAGCATAAATTTAAATTGTTCTTCCATGAAATTGTGTTTCTCATAAATTATGGCAACTTTTAAGTGTGTGTGTATGTATGTGTGTGCATAATTTTCCAGATTACTTATAAGTAGTGGGGAGAGGAATAGGATGGAAGCAGGTGGTTGGCAATATTTTGGGAAAGAAGTTAATTTTGAAGCAGCTGCTGGCAATTTTCCTACAGTATTATTCATCATTTTAAAAAATTAAAATGATTATAATTACCCTGATATGTCACATCATATGTGACTGAAAAGAGGAAATGATGGAGATGGAGAAAATGTCCATATCCCTGAAGTAGATGTTCATTACTTTATAAACTCCTGATGACAGGCTTCCATGGGATGTTACCCCAATAGATTAAGCTCAGGTGAGTAATAAAATTGAGCAGAAGGCCTGCAAGTGCCAGTGGCCACCTAATCGGAGCTCATTTAGTGATTGTCATCACTTTGTAGCAACCATGCAGTTAATACCCAGTGTATTTGACACCTGCTATGTTAAATTAGTACTTGCAGAATTAACACCTGCTGTCAGCCACCCAGCAGGAATGTTGCTTTCTTCAGTATAAAAGGGAAATGAATTATTTCCCTAGAAATTTGTGTAAATTATTTTGTGGGTGGAGAATTACTTGGAAAGATCTTGGGACCGGCAGTCAAGATTCCTCATTTTTTTATTATCGACACTGTTAGTAACTCAGAGTCTTTTTCTGGCTTTCAGAATAGAGGTCTCAAAGGTGAGCTTATGATCACTAAAATGTGTTTTCTAGAATACGAAAACCTATAGAAATGTGAAGTAGTATGTTAATTGTCCATTAATAATAGTAAATTTTTTATTTTAAATTTTCATTGACTATTTATTAAAAAGAAAATCTCTATCTCCTGCAGTACATTTTCTTATAGCAGGGCGTAGTAGTATAATTTTTATTGGTATTTCTACCCTCTGGTTATAGTGTATGTAATATTACATTAGTGTCTTTTTAAAGAATATTTTTATCTATTATCATTGGTATTAATATTACAGTTACATATTATAAAATATATACATATCTGTATGTACAGTAGGCAAATTACTTAACTTCTCTAACATGTCTTTCTGTACATAAACAATAATAATGATAGTATTATATAATAAATAAAAAGCACCTTAGCACAATGTCTAATATTGTACAGTATCACTTTCCTAAACAAATCAACGAGCAAAATAAGCAACATAAAACAAAACAAACCCCAGACACCATTATATTGCAAAAACTTAAACTATGAAATTATAGAAAATAATGAATACATAAAACTTGGAAGTTACTTTTGATTTGCTTATTCATTTTGATTCAGTAAAACTGAAATAAATGCTGTGGGAAATACTACTAAGTATAAGATACAGTTTCTGATTTCATGTGCTTAAAATACCATTGAAGTAGGAGTTTTATTATTTCCTATAATTCAAGGAAAATTAAGTAAGTAGTCTGAAGAAGCAAAGTAATAAAGAATTACGAGTTAGAAAGTTTTATTTTGAGGAATAATAGGACATTTATTAAGAGCTTGAAATTGAAACAGGAAAGTTGCAATATCTCTAAGCAAGTAACTTAACCTTTTTGTGCCTGGGTCTCTTTATCTATAAAATGGGGAGGTGACAGTATCTGTGACATAGTAGCAGGAGGATTAAGTTTTTGGAGCAATGAGTAGTAAATATTCTAAAGGCCTTAATCACATAATTGAAAAATGGGAAATTTGAGAAAGGCTTTATCAGCAATTTTAATTTGGGATGAGCCTTTGGGAAATTATACTTTCAATCAACAGAATCTATGGAAAAGAGTGTGAGCATAAGCAGAAGACTTGGAAATGGCTGACCATCTGTATATTTGTGATAAACCATATGGGAGATAAATCTGGAAAGCAGAACGTGGGTCTACACATGGAGTCCCTGAAAACCATAATGAAAAGGATGATGTATACTTTATAATCCATAGGTGGTAACAGCTATTGGAGGTTCTTGAACAAAATATTTGTTTTCAAGGGAAATAGAAGTGAAGGACAGTTAGGAAATTTAGGAAAAGAAGGTGTTATTAGAAAAAGGGTTAGAGAACTAGCCCAACAATTATAATAGTTCCTGGCCTCCTATTAAAATCTAAGCTCCTTAATAATTATTACCAAGTTGACATATAAACAAGCCGGTTCCTAGAATCAAAATTTATACCCATTTGCCTTTTTTTTGGCCTGACGTGCAGGCCATGGTCATGACCAGTGGACACCTCTTGAGTGTTGGCTATGGGGAGAATTCTCAGTCAGGAACTCACTGGTACTATGATGTGATGGCTGTAAAATATCAATATATGAAACTTGAAGAAACAACAGTTTTAGAGATTAAATTGCCCCAAACTTACCATTTTAGGTAGTTTCTAGAATTCTTCTTGATTGGATCTACAAGGATCTAGCTCTGAAAACTGTTGGCAAGAATGGAGAGAAGCAAGCTTTTGGAATTCAGTCAAGTCCAATGACTTTAAGTCCAAGATCAATAATACTTTTTTAAAGGCATCAGGAACCTAGAATTAAAGACCAGAATGGGCAACTTCTTTTTGCTAAAGCCTAACTGAGAAAAAAAGGAATTAATTGAGCTAATGTTAATAGAAATGATCATCCCTTCAGAAAACGACAAAAGAATCATGTCCAAGTTTAAATCAAGAGCCTCCTTAGGGGAAATATATCATGTAGGATGATCATAACAAAGGAATAGGATTATGAGTATAATATAATACTAAATTTTGAAATCTAATCCTTATTTTGTGACTTAGATTTGAGTTTTAGTTCTGCAGAGAGATAGAACACACATTTTTAAAAAATGCAAGAGTGATTTTATCTGAAGTACACTGGGGGATAGTCAGTATTATATTGGGGACCCTCACTTACAAATTCCTACATAGCTTGAGATTCCTGAAATGGTACTTATGAATCACCATGACTAGGAAAAAAATTAGAAGTGTCAAAATGGCCTTGTGGAACACCAGAAATTACTATAAGTGCAAAATATGGGAAGTATACCCTGTTGGCCCCCAAAACAGTTGGGGTATTTTGTAGAAGGCTAAATTGCTAAAGTTTCAGCAAGTGGAGAGAACTGTCAGTAAACGTTTATGTAACATGTCAGTATGACCACTCTGCCCATTAGACTGTAGAGGGGATTTCAGTCTTATTTTGGGTAAATCCAAAATCTTATAATGGCTTATAAGGCCCAGCTCAACTGGCCCCTTCATTATCTTTCTGTTTTCACTACTTCCAGGGCAGCTTCATTGACATCTGACCTATGAAGCCATACATAGCCTGTGTTTGATATAACGTTCTACTGCCATCTTAAAATTCTTAATAATCTTATCCTTGAACATGACATTTATAAGTGAAGTCCAATGGATTAGGAAACAAGTGAGGAGATTGACACAATATGTGCACTGTTCTTTGCAGCATTGCCTCCTCCCTTGGTATTTTCTTTTTTTTTTTTTTAAAGATTTTATTTATTCATTTGACAGAGAGAGAGAGATCACAAGTAGGCAGAGAGGCAGGCAGAGAGAGAGGAGAAGCAGGCTCCCTGCTGAGCAGAGAGCCTGATGCGGGGCTCGATCCCAGGACCCTGAGATCATGACCTGAGCCGAAGGCAGAGGCTTTAACCCACTGAGCCACCCAGGCGCCCCCTCCCTTGGTATTTTCATATAGCCTTTGCAGTGGTCCATGAACACAGAATTCCAGTGGTTGCATAGTACATGGATCTTCACAAGATCCAAAGTGTAAACAAGGTAAGTGTGTTATGTCTGTGACTGAGCAAGCAGCATTGTGCTAACAGTCCTAAGAGGCTGCTCTTCTCTTTGAACAAGAACTTACTTTGAACAGGAAAAAAAAAAAAAGGCAATAGTTTTATGTTTAAGAAACATATGATTAAGGAACCTTGTCATTCTTGTGTCCTCATGTTCAAATTCACATTAAACGCTCCTGTATAACTAACCTCTTACACTAAAAATGATAGGAGAAGGAATGAGTTAGACAGGGCAACTCATAGTTTCTTTCCTTTTCATCAGCTTGTCATTAAGCTGAAGGTAGAGAGGGTTAGGAGAACCTTTGTATATCAGGAAGTGAAATAAGAACAATTAAAGTTGCTACACTGTTTTCACTGTTCTGATGTATCTACATCAAAATATACATTAAAATATATGCATATGTATGCATGTATGAGATACAAATTGTATATTGTGTAACTTTAGTGATTCCACGTAAAAGTTCAGTGTCCTTATATTTGCATTTAAAACTGCTGTTGTACAATGTAGTCTGTAAAATTAATGGTAATAATTTAGAAGTTTAATTTTTCTTACCTAGGTCAATATTAAAAAGTAAATAAGAAATACCATGACAAGTCAAGAGAGACCATGGGAAGAAAGGAAAAGTTTTAAATTGCAGTATCCTTATCAGTACTTTTTTTCAGGCTTTTACTTATTTTATTTTTTTAAAATGTATTTGAGAGAGAGAGACAGAGATAGCAAGAGAGATAGCAAGAAAGAGCACAAGTGGGGAGGAGAGGGAGAAGCAGGCTCCTCACTGAGCAGGGAGCCCAATGCAGGCTCAGTCCTGGGATCCTAGGTTCATTACCTGAGCCGAAGACACTTAACCAACTGATCTACCCAGGCACCCCTTTTCAGGCTTTTAAACAAGGAACCTCACATTTTCATTATGCAATAGGTCATGGAGATTTTGTAACCAGGCCTAGCATTTCCTTTCCAACTACCTTACCCTTATGCAGCCACACTTGCTGTCTTGTTTTTTCTCAAACATGCCAGGATTTCTATCATAAGGCCTTTAAATTTACTCTTGCCTCTACCTGGCATGCTCCCTTTCCAAATGTCCATGGCAGGCTTCCTCATTTTGGTACCATTGCTTCTTTAATAAAACTTTCAAAGCCATCCCTGTTTAAAATGTACTCTGTTTAAAATGTAATCTTACGGGGCGCCTGGGTGACTCAGTGGTTTAAAGCCTCTGCCTTCGGCTCAGGTCATGATCTCAGAGTCCTGGGATCGAGCCCCTCATGGGGCTCTCTGCTCAGCAGGGAGCCTGCTTCCCCCTCTGTCTCTGCCTGCCTCTCTGCCTACTTGTGATCTCTCTCTGTGTCAAATAAATAAATAAAATCTTTTAAAAAAAATTAAAATGTAATCTTTTTCAAAAAAAGGAACTCTCAATTACTTTTTCTTAGAAATTTATGGTACTTCTAGCTTACTATGTATTTTTCTTAATTAGCTTACTATCTGTCTACCCCATAAATATTTATTGAGAGGAGGAATGAATTACCCTCTAGAAACAAAGTCTAGGGAGATACAGGGTAAAGTATTCATGAATTTCCCTATAGGAAACATCATTTTAGCCAAATGGCAAATTTTAGGCCTCTAACCTTTTAGGTTAATATTTAAAATAAGATCAAAGTTGGTGGTCAAATGAGATCTTTGCTTTAAAATTTTAATTTTTTGGTAAGAGAATAGTCTCATATGCTACTTGTGGAATAAAATTTAATTAAGACAAATAACAGTTAAGATTATAGTTTATTTAACTTTAAACTTTCAACCAATTTAAAGTCTAACTTTTTAGTTTTTACTTGAAATTAGTGAGCAGTAAGCATTCTGAGTGGCAAATGGCAGGTGTTCATTGTAATTTAACAAAGCAGGTGTCAAATATTGTTTACTGGGGCTAGCTGCTACTCTTTCTGGAAAGCTCTCTACTTTGGGGTTTCTTCTAATTAAAAATACCTAGCCATCACTTGTCAACTTTATCTCCATGGAACAGTGAAATCTTCAGGGAACATGACTTGAGCAATCTTTCAGATAAAGAAAGAAAGGGGGAAAATGCCATTAATAATTTAGAAATAATTCTTTCTCTACTGTCAAAATTATAGCTGCATAATATAATTCACTCCTTCTAGAATAATATTGTTCAAACTCTGATTTGGTACCATCTGATAAGTAAATTAAATCCCAAAGATGATGCATAAAAGAGCCAAAAATGCAATGTTAGATTATAAATTTCACATGTCTTGCATTATTTTGTTTTCTAGAGAACTTCAAATAACTACATATAACAAATATATTCTGAGAATTACCCAAAGAGACACAAAAAGGGCAAGAGTGTAACTTAATAATGAATTGTATTTTCTAATAATAGAGATTTTCCTTCTGTTCTAATTATAAGATGGTACTAATTTCCAGGAAACTGACTTTTTTGGATCAAAGCTTGTACTCACTGCACTGTAATTATAGTGTTTTTAGAGATTTTTTATATATATTGTGATTTACGTTGCAAAGATAGAGCATGGAACTTCATGTTTATAAAATATAACTTGGTTAATGGGACTATTTTCTTATAGTATGGTGCTGTGAAGTTAAGGAGAATTTTTGTTTTTAGTAGCTAAGGAAATTTTATTAAAAATTTTACATCTATTAGGTATAAAGTCAAATTTTTTTTAATTTTTATCTTGTCTTTGAATTCCACCGAAATACACAGCTATATTGTGCTGTAGTTTCTTAAATATATAGACCTCAGTTGTTGAGTTCTGTCAGTTTCATGAAATATGCATATTAGGTTTAACCATAAAAGCCTGATGAGATAAACACTGGATATTTAATATTTAACCTAATACATCCTTGCTAGGATTAACTGAATATTGATTTTCAAGTGAGCTTGTTTCTTCATTTGTTCTTGGGAGGGGTACCTGTAATAATATACACAGGGAAATGAACAGAATGAAGTGTTTTATAGCAAACTAAATAAAACTAATAGAAATTATTTTCTTTTAAATCAATCAGTATTTAACCAATAAAAATATATTTATTCGTCTCACCCTGTATTTTTCCATGAAATTGTGGATTTCATACTTAATTTTTCTGGCTATGAGCTATAGTAGCAGAAATCACACATGCACATGCATTCAAAAATTGCCATTCATTGAAGCAAAGCTCTTGAGAAACATGAATTATATATCCTCAGCAACAGGTACAATATCTATACATAGTAAATCTCCCAAGGTATTTGAATTGACTTTTGAATTAATTCAAACACTTTTTAGAAATTAGCAAAGGCATTTTCCCCCAAATCCCACTAACCCAAAAGGAAATTTAGGAGTGAAATAGCATTCAAAAAAGTAATCAGTTTGGTTCTATAAACATATTAATATAATCTGAAAAGGAAAGTTCCAGAGTATTAAAACAATAGAGCTGGTTAATAATTTATTTGGATGTTTAAGTACATATTGTCTCTTATTATCTTAGACTTTTCCTTTATGCAGTTGGATAGAAACTTGATTTTATGGATAATATTATTTTCATGTTACAGAAGTTAGTTTTTTCAATCCTCCTCTACTCTGTGAGAAGCAGTGAATGTCCTTGATTTCAAATAGTCAAACACATCAAACATAATAGGCTTCATCCAGTTCAAGCTCACGTAGAATTAAAAAAATATACACAGATCTGAGAACAAAAGAGAATGTACATTAATAGCATAATAAATATCTTGTGACATCCAGGAACAGCTTCTAGTGTCCCTGTCATGCTGAACAGGGACATGTCACAAGGATGAAGCTAACTGGGTATGCAGTAGCTCATGTCAGTGAAGCTATCATTTGGGATTCTTTCAGCTGTCACCCCTAGTTGGTCATGCAGCCTCTAATGGGATGTACTAGCTCCCATTATCCAGTGCAGCTGCACCTTTTTCAGACAGGTCACTCATTATATGATAAATGGTATTTATAGTGAAGTATAGGTACTTGGTCCTATACATAATCTTTGGTGGGGTTTTCATCCATCTTGAATCTGGTGAATTTCTAACAATCCTGAGAGTTAATGTTACAAGAAGAAAGGACAGAAGATTACATCCAAAGAAGCCCCTCATGCCATAGCAAAGACCCCAAACCAGTTGCTGACCCTTCTTTTATGTATGTAAAATGTGTACTATGTGAAATATGACTAGAGTGTCCACTAAAATTTGAAAAAACTTAAAATAGATAAAGATCACCAAGTTACAGTGTTGGCATGCATTGATGAAACATTCAGGTCAGAGAAAGAATCTTATCTTTATATATTCAGGCAAGTCTTGAAGCGGTTTTCCTATCTAAATGAAGAATATAGAACATTTAACAATCTGTTGTCTCACACATGAAAGTCTCCAGTGTTGCTAACTCTCTTGTATTACTGTGTGACTGAAGACTTCAGTAGCTCTGGAAACTACAGGTCTCTGTTTAGTTACTTTCATACAGATTACAAATCAATGAGATTCCACCTAACTGCTAGAAATTTCTATAGAAATGACAGAATCATTTCTATAGAGTATCATATTAAGAGAGAACCGAGCCATAGGTTTTCTTGAATAGAAATTCAAGAAGAAAATAAAAATTTGGGTTTTAGCAGATCTGCATCTAATTTAGTCTGCTATAAATTAAAATCAGTTAGTGCTTCAAGTGTAAGAGCTGATATTGTAGTCACAGAGAATGTGCTCTAAATGTTAGTAATGTTATCAGGTTACAAAAACCATGAAATTGATCAGAGTATACTATCATCAGGTAAATAAACATCCTAGCCTTTTGGATGTATGAAGCAACAACTGTACAATCCTATATAATTGGTTCCAGAAAAACCATAAATCACATAATTCATAATTATGAAAAAGCATATTGATATATGAGATTTTATCTTTTATCTTAATATTTGTAAAGATTACCTAACACTGAAATTTCTAGACTATCAATTCGGATGTTTTAGAGAATAAGAGGGTGAGTGAATTGGTGTATCAATCCAAATGAAGTTAAGATAGATGATCAAAAAAAATCCTTATTACTAAAACTATAGTCTTAAAAAAAAGTCATAGTAGTAACTGAAAGCTGCATTTATCTTACATAAAGTTACTTTTAACAAATTCAGAATGAATTTAATAAATTATTCTAGGAAATTCTATATTATAAATCACTTTAAGATCCAATAACCTGTTGAACAGTACAATCAATAACCATATATTATTCTTTCTAGTAGAATCACAGAGCATTTCAATATGGTGAAAGTAGTTAAGTCCTGAAGTTTATGAAGGTATAATTTTATCTGATTTTATCTTCTTACTGCCCACAATAATGGCCTGGTTATTTTATTCACTTAAATATTAGAACTACTCACTTGAATCAGCTGATTTTAATAAGATTGAGTACTTGGTATTTGACATTAAATAGCCAATCCATTTTATTATAAAGATCCTGCCTTAGGTTCCCCTTATAGCTATTAAAATTTAACTTGTCTTGTAATTTAGGCAATGAGGGATCTGTTTAATCAGTTGTAATAATTTTAAGTGACTGTGTTTGACAAGCAGTCCTTTCTGCTTTCACTTAGTCCCTAATGTAGACAGCCAGATCTGATAATTCAGAGGGGCGGGGGAGTGGGTGTGTGTGTGTGTGTGTGTGTGTGTGTGTGTGTGTGTGTGTGTGTGTTTAACCCGAATTATCTGGTTTGGTCTACTGCATTGACTGAGTTAATTGAAAAGTTGCCAGATATCCACTTCATGCTGTGCTGTGCTGACAGAGCCATAATATATTTGGTATACCAAATGATTTCAAGGATAAATATGATGAAAACAAGACACTTTATTGCCATATTTATCTTCAGTCCTTCAAACAAAACATGGCCTCACAAATTTAGTCTCTCATTTTGGTTATCATTGTAATTATTGCCATTTGCCAAGACCTAATTGATGAGTTGACATTTTATAATAATGATCAGGCCAATATTTAATAATTTTTATAAAAGGATAATTTAGAGAAATTACTGCCTTAGAAATGTATCCCTAATCATTCAGAATCAATTTATTTATTGAACTGAATATATTTCTTACTTTGGAAATTTGGTTATTAGATGATCCTTCTAGATTATTTATGTTTCTATAGATCCTTCCAGTATTATTTTATCACGTTTGTTTCAACTGATAATACACATACTATTCACTGCTCAGAAGTTTTTAAAAAATATATATTACATAATAATATGACATTGTTTGATAAGGCTTTGTAGATAAATTAGAGTTGCCTTTGCTTCCCTTATTGGTCTTATTTGGAAGCTTCTCAATACTTAAATATACTTATATAGGCATTGAGAAGCTATACATGTATTTTAAAAATGGTATCTGTCATAATAACGAATTGTTGAAAAATATAGACTCGACCTTGTTGAGAGGATGCTGGCTTTCATGATTTTATAATACTGATTCTCATATTTTTTTGATTCTCATTTTTATACAATGAATATTCATTTCAACTCACTGCAGCTAAATTTTGTCATTTCTTTATTTTCCTATAACAAAACCCAATTTGGTACTCCTGTGAAGAAGGCAGGAAAATTGAATCTTACAGATGTTTTCCCATGTGATGAGATTATGTGGCAACTCTGGGAGGTATGGAGTCTAGAAAAATGGACATTCAGTCCATACTGATCACTATTGAAGTTGTCCTTAACCTTGACCAATGTAATCCTGGCTGAGTCCCAGGTTAACAACTATTCTCTTCCATTTACTGTGAAAGTGACGTTCTAGGTCACTCTCAGCCATTAGGTTTTCCATCCAGGAGTCAGACTACAGTCTGATTTTCTAGCTTACTTCAGGGCATCCACATCACATTCTTAGATGAGTTCTCTTAAAGAGAGCTTTCCATGATATATCAGCTGAGATGTTGGTTCCCTGGGTGAGACTGAAGGAATGAAGGGAAGATGGAATTCAACAACCCGCCAGCAACTTTTGTAAGCACAGTTTTCTACAAATGTACATCTTTGAATCGAATTCTTACTTTGCTTCTTTATGAGAATCAATCACCTAACTGGATCTTGGCCTTATTTTGAAAATATCCAATGGTGAGTTTCTTATATTTCGTTTGGTATTTGCTAAATATCTCAGCTGAAACTCCCATTTTAAGAATCTGTGCTTCAGTTCCTTCATCTGAACAAACTAATATATATATATTTTTAAAGATTTTTATTTATTTATTTGACAGAGAGATCACAAGCAGGCAGAGAGGCAGGCAGAGAGAGAGGAGGAAGCAGGCTCCCCGCTGAGCAGAGAGCCGGATGCGGGGCTCCATCCTAGGACCCTGCGATCATGACCTGAGCTGAAGGCAGACGCTTAACCCACTGAGCCACCCAGGCGCCCCCAAACTAATATATTTTAAACATCCTTTGTGGAAAATTACTTCTTAAGGTTATTATAAAAATTAAACAAGTTATTTTATGCTTAGAAAATAGAACTTTTTAAAAAAAATTAGATTTCTTTTTCCTCCAAAGCTTTGAAGTTTGCCTAATACAAGCACAAGTGGTTAAATGATTGGAAATGGAGATTGGACATAGCCTCATTGTAGATAGTTACTTGAGTTATAAATCTGAAACTTGATCTGTATTTCCTTTCCATCTTTTCAGTTATACTTACTGCAGGTACTGATATCTGTGTTTTGGCACAGATTTTTAACTTGATGTCAATTTTTAACTGTGCCTTAGCAAAAAACTTGATTTTTATCTTTGATTTCTTAAGTTTTAAGATTGCACCAAAGAGAATCTGAACAATTGGACTATTTTTTCTGATACGCTTTTAATTAAGATTCACCTTTAATTTAATTATCTTATTATTTCAGATACATTATATTATGTGGTATAGCAGGTTTTGCTGGTTGCCTACATGGTCTATAATACATAGTTGTTGCTTGCTTTTTAGGAAATTATACTTCCTTGTGCAAGTTTTATCAAACTAGCTTTAGCCAAAGAAATGTGACCAAAGGTGGTATATCTTACTCAAGTACAATGAAACTATTACTAATTTTTTAGTCCATACGTTGGTTAACTTTTCACACACACTCTCTCTTTCTCTCTCTCTCTCTCTCTCACACACACACACACACACACACACACACACACAATCACATAGATTACATGGTACCTTTTTTTTTAATGACTAGCAATTTCTGGATTTGAATAGAGTAATGAAACCAGTTTATAAAAACCTCCTTCATATAAAATCTGATGAAATTAAAATATGAACATAGAAAATAAAACTAGACCAAAGAAAATACCAGAAACTCTCAAGCTAAGGAAGGAATAATTACCAAAAATACACTTAGACATGTTCTTTATTGAAAAAAAAACAAAGAGATAACTTCAGAAATCAAGATCATTCTTAAAGCAGTGCTGGAAAAGGAAAAAATTTATGTAGAAAAATTGAAATGTCCTATTGATACCTTTCCTTGGTCCTGTGAATAAAGTAGGAAACTGCACAGAGGAATAGAATTCTTTCTAAAAACCACTGACTTAAAAGAAAAAAATAAAAAATGACATTTGTTTTTCCTATTTTAATAGGACAACAGAAGGAGAGATCAGAAGATAATGACAATTACACTAACCTGTTTATTTAACAGAAGAAGGAGGCAGGTGAATTGTTAAATTCTGAATAGTATATAGAAAATATGAAAGCCTTGTCCTCGGTGTAACACAAAAAACAAGACAGATATGCTATAAAATCATAGCTATGGTGAACTTATTAGAGAGCATAAGATGAAAATAAACCCCGAAACCCAAAGAACTAAAATGCAGAGAGCAACTTTCCAGGTAAGAGATGAGCTATTAGAATAGCTATTAGGTAAGAGATGAGCCATTAGAATAATGGAAAAAGCTGGAATCCATAATACATGGATCTCTATAACACGAGTCTGATTAGATTGTTAAATAACTTTCAGGCTCTAGAATAAAGTAGGGTGTTACAATTAACTGTCCAATAATCACATCCTAAAGAGAACCAAATACAGATACAAGTTTGAAAGAAAAATGGGATATTGGGAAAATAAGAGTAGCTAATCATAAGGAAAAGATAGCCAGATCATTAATGTTTGGATTGTCTTGATAAAAAAGAATCCTAAATTACCCCAGTCACAGATCAAGTCTGGAGCTACTTGTCGCTGTTTTCTATGGACCATTCCTGACTAAGTGGAATGTTAGGTGGTATGCCAAAATAAAGGACAGTTAGGAGAACAGAAAAACATAACCTCTGAGATATGTGAGAAATCTTTATCTACAAAGCAGTGGAAACTGAAGTTTGAAGACAGATCAGAAGAGCTAATCCAGAACAGGCTATATAGGTTTTTGTTCAGGAGCAGCTACACATGGGTCTTTAGCATTTCTGCATATCTTATAATTAGAGAAATTGATAGCATTTTTGTCCTGGATTATCTTTTCAAGAATGTTTTATAGAAAATAGGCTTGGAAGGAAGAGATAGTTGTTTGCCTCTAAACAAGAGGGCTATGTTTTTCTGTCCAGTATAATAAAGATAAAATCTCCCTTTGGGACAAAGTGTCTATAGATTTGGTTGCAGCCATTATAAAAATTTGAGTTTCCTAATAAGCTCAGTGTTACTCAGTTGTGATGCATACCCAATGTAGGTGTAGCATCCAGCTGGGTCTACTTCTACCTTGTTACCATCAGACTTGGTGAGGAAAGGAATCCATTGTGAATATGAAAATCATATTCCCTGCTGTCCAGTGACCCAGGAATCTCTTTTTTTTTTTTTTTTTGAATCTCCTGTCTTTTGACAGCATTGGTGGAATTGTGACAGGCTAACATGTTAGCTTGCGAATAGAGAAAATTTTCATACTCTTAACAATTCTTGATAATTTAAAAAAAAAACAATTCTTGATAATTTTTACCAAGTGTAAGGCATCAATTATTTAAGACTGGAGGCTGGAGGCAAGAAAGCAGAGATAAGAGAATTTCATAATGTATGCAAAGACCAGAGTGGTACTAGAGACCAGAGAGAAGTTCCCAGTAACTTCTGCCATTCAATTGGAAACTCCTAAAAAGATCCCCATCACTGCTCAGACTTCAAGCCCTGTTGAAAAGACAGTTCTAATCTCACATTCAAAATTCAAAGAACTGGTGAACTTTATCGAACTAAGACTGTAACAAAGTCCAAGTACAACAGAAGTAAGTAAGAGAGTCAGCCCTAGAGACAAACAGTTCTCCACAGTGATGTGCTTTTTTAATGAAAATATTATATGACATGAAAATAATACTAATTATAAAATATAGTTATTAATATCATTAATTCAATCAAATCACTTGGCCGAAAGGAGAACCCAACAAAGAAGAATCAGAGAGGTACCTGTGTGGCTTAGTAGGTTAGGCATGGGACTCTTGAACTGAGGACATAATCTCAGGGTAGTGCATAGAGCTCCACGTTGGGCTCCCACTCAGCTGGGAGTCTGGTAGAGATTCTCTCCCTCTGCCTCTCACCTGTAATGCATATATGTGCTATTTCAAATCAATCAGTCAATCAGTCAATCAATCAATAAATCTTGAGCAGAATCAGAGATTGCTTAAAGACTGAAATGATCAGAAGGAGACTTTAACACTCATAAATATATTAATATGTAAAGAGCAAAATATGGATAATATTTGTGTGATGGTAGAGGATGAATTAAAGGGAAGGAAGTAAAAACTGTAACCAATGAAAATAATAATAGAAAATAGAAAATATGAAAAAAATAATTGTTTTGATGGACTTAACAGTAAATTGACACATGAAATGGATGAATCTATGTGGATGAATATAGAGTCAATTGAAATTATAAAAGTGAAATATCAGTAGAAAAATGTGAAGAATATAAAAATGTATATTTGAGATATATGGTCAATAACAATTGATATAATATATGTGCATTTGAGTACTCAAGTAACAAGAGAGACAGAAAAAGATATTTTTGAAAAAATCATGAAAGGGGTTTTCCAAAACTATGGAAAATTTTAAACAGAAAAAACAAAACAAAACAGAACAAAACAAAAAAGCAAGCAACAAACCACAGCAAGCATACACAGAATAAATACAAAGAAAGACACATGTAGGCACACCAAATCACATCACAGAAAACTAACTGAAGAGAAAAATTTTTAAATATTCAGCAGAGAGGAAAAAGAAAGACACATGATATGTAAGAGAATAACAGTACAAATCCAAATCAGAAGGAAAGAAAACAAAGTTGTTTCTATTTGTAGGTGACATGATCTTGTATGTTGAAAACCATGTAGACTCCAAGAAAATACACACACAATTCTTAGAACTAATCAAAAAATTCCTAAAGTTGCAGTATACAAAATTAATATACATTTTAATATTTGTTTTTATCTAGTAATAGCAAGCTGTCTGAAAGAGCAACAAGAAAATCCATTAAGATTTATGAATTAAGAAAATCCCACTTATAACATTGAAAATAATAAAATCCTTATGAATAAATTTAACCAAGGAGGTGGAAGATCTATATACTGAAAACTGGAAGATGAAAGAAATTAAAGAAGATGTAAATAAATGGAAACATATAATGTGTCTTTAATTGGAAGAATTAATATTAAGATGTCCATTTACCTAAAATGACCTACTGAGTCAGTACAATGCTCATCAGAATTTCAGTATTTTTTTCTTGTCTTTACTGTTGCAGTCATCTCCTAATTGTGTCCTTTTATTTTGTCTGCATAAAGCCTCTTCTCTGCAGAATAGCCATAATTATTCTTGTAAAGCTTCAATCAAATCACACTTTTCCCTTGCTTAATGCTTCAAATGACTTTCCATTACTATCGGAATATAATCCTGATTTTCAAACATGGCTCACAGGGCACTTCATAATTTTGCCCCACCTAACTTTCTAATCTCATCTCATACTCATTCACTCTGTGCTCACTATGTTCCAGCTAGACTGGCCTTTTTACTCCTCAGGCACATTGATCTTGCTCCCATCACAAGTGTTTGCACACCTGCTGGGTTTTGTTGTGATACTTTTTACACAAATAGAAAAAACAATCCTGAAATTTGTATGGAACCACAAAAGACTCCAAATAGCAAAAGCAGTCTTGAGCAAGAACAAAACTGCAGCTGTCATATTTATTGATTTCAAACTATATTACAAACTTCTAGTTTTTATAGCATCATGGTACTGATATAAAAACAAAAACATATGCCAATGGAACAGAATAAACACAGAAATAAACCACGCATGTACAGTCAACTAATCTTTGACAAGAGTCTAAGAACATGCAATTGGGGAAGAATAGTCTTTTCTGTAAATGCTGCTGAGAAAACTGGATATACACATGCAAAATAAAATTAGACTCCTATCTTAGACTACTTATAAAAATTTCCTTGAAATATGTTAAAGACTTAAATGTAAGACCTGAATTATAAAACCATAAGACACCTTGAAGAAAACAAGAGATAAAACCTCCTTGACATTCTTGATACTGGTCTTGGTAATGTGGGGTTTTTTTGTTTTTGTTTTGGATATGACACAAAGCACAGGCAACAAAAGCAAAAACAAAGTGCAACTACATTAAGCTAAAAAGCTTCTGCACAGCAAAGGGAGCCATCAAGAAAATGAAAAGGCAACCTACAGAATAGGAGAAAATATTTGCCAGCCACATACCAGTTAAAGGGTTAATATCCAAAATATGTAAGGAACCTGTACAGTTCAGTAGCAAATAAATACCCAATTTAAAAATGAGGAAAAGACTTGTATAGTAATTTTTCCAAAAATGTTTTATAAATCGTCAATAGGTACATGTAAAGTTGCTCAATGTTGCCAATCACCATGTAAATGCAAATTAAAACCATAATGAGATATCACTTCATGCCAGTTAGGATGGAGATTATAAAAAAGACAGATTTCAAATTTCTGTGAAGGTGGGAGAAATTGGATGCTGTTGGTGGGAACGTAAATTGGTATAGCCATTACAGAAGACAGTATGGAGTTTTCTCAAAAAAATTAAAAATACAACTACCATACAATCCAGCATGTGGTCCAGCAATCCCTCTTTGGATATATTTCCAAGGGAAACTGAATCGGTACCTCAGAGAGATCTGCACTGCTATGTTCATTGCAGCCTTATTCCCAACAGCCAACATAGGGGAAAAACCTATGTGTCCAACAGATGAATGGATTAAGATACGATAAACACATATATGTACATAGATATAACATCACTTAGAATACAGCATACCTTCAGTGACCCCATTTTATGTTGTCCTTTCAGATCACCATCACTCTTTATCATCTCCTTGATGATGCAAATCCATGAACTCCGTGTTATTTTTTCCATTATTCTGGATTCCTGGCCAGACTTTTTCATTGTAAACATCCAAACAGGATATATCGGATTGGTTCAAATGTCATCATATAATACATAATTATTAAATACTAAATAAAACATCAGTATCCCATTATCCTACTGACTGGGTTGGTGTTCACTTTTTTCACAAATAATATTTACACAGGCAAAATTGTCTTAATTGGCAGGCACCTTGCATGGCTTTTAAAAATAAGTATTTCTTAAGTTTGCCTGGAATGAAGTGAGCCCTTTTAGGCTTCATAAATGTCTTTCAATTATGATTTTAATATTCCTTCTGTTCCAGTCAATTTTTGTCATTCATGGCAAACTGATCACCTACACTGTCAATAGCAATGCATGTGAATTCTTTTTTTCCTACAAACCTGCCTGCATTTGAAATTCTCTCACCTCTGGCCGAATTGTTATTCTTAATGCACTGATTTGAGATGCTGACATTTTTATATAGCAAGTCCTTATATCTGTTTCAGTTTCCAGGCTTCATATTCTGTTCAGTTAATCAATTTTCCTAATACTGCTGAGGTTACTGCATATATTACATGTTGTTTTAACACTGTGTCTTCACAGTATAATTTGATATTTGTAAGATTTGTACCTCTATGGAAGAGACCCTTAGAATCCCCAAATAAATGTTTTCTTCCTTTTCTCAAATAATTATGTTTATGAGAAATCATTTATTTTCATGGGTGTTCTCATACATTGACTAAGCTCTTGAAAACACTGTTGAATAGTACTGATAATGAGCACCTTGCCTTGTTACTAATTTTAGTTTTATGTTTGTAAAGTTACACCATTTAGTATGATGTTTGTGCTAAGTTTTTGGTAGATACCGTTTGCCAGATTAAAGATTCACTCCTATTTTTTATTAAAATTTTTGTTAAATTTTATCAAAATGCTTTTTAAATTTAGTAAAGATGTCTAAGTAAATGAGAGAGAAGATTATTCAAAGTTAATTTGTAAAATCAACTTTCCTAATACTGAACCATTTTCCCTTTTTTTCCCCTTCATGTTATTTAATAGTTTGGATCAGACTGAAAAATTTTATTTTTCAGTTATGTAATCAAAGTTTTCTTTATGTTCTAGAGTGAATTGGTTGAGTTTTTCTCTTATACATTTCCTGAACCAGTTCATATAATAGAGAGTATAGTTCATGAATTTTTGGTATATTGCGCATATAGAACTATGTAAACATGTTATCTTTTGGGGTACAGGATTTTTTTTGCCTATTCCGTTTCTACAATCTTTACTGGTTGTGCCATCATCCTAAATTCTACAAATACATTCTACCATATGTACTGTATTTTAATTACAATTTTTGCTTAAAAATATTGTGGTTTATAATTTTAAGAATTTATAAAAAATTTTATTCTGAATATTCAGCTGAATAAAATAATTGTTCTATTCAGGATGGTTACTATTGGATAGATTCTAGAAATTAAATGGTAGTACAGAGATTTTACAGTATTTTAGGATTTTCTTTTTTTTTTTTTTAAAGATTTTATTTATTTGACAGAGAGAGAGAGAGAGATCACAAGTAGGCAGAGAAGCAGGTAGAGAGAGGGGGAAGCAGGCTCCCTATGCGGGGCTCAATCCCAGGACCCTGGGATCATGACCTGAGCTGAAGGCAGAGGCTTTAACCCACTGAGCCACCTAGGTGCCCCAAATATTTTAGGATTTTCAATTTATATTACCACATCACCATCCATAATTTTGCATTATGGATCCCAAATGTTTTTTTGTGTACTCAATTTCTGAAGCAGCTGAGCTGAAAAAAAAAATGTTATTTCCTTGCTAATTCTGTGCTTGGAATTTAGAAGAGTTCATGATGTTTGAGCAAGTTAGTAATAATACACATTTTGACACTACATACAGAAATTTAGAATTGCTCAGTGGAGAAATGAGCTAAGTGAACAAACAGAAAACAAAGTAGTGGGGTGCCTCGATGGCTCAGTGGGTTAAAGCCTTTGCCTTTGGCTCCTGTCGTGATCTCAGGGTCCTGGGATCCAGCCTCACATCGGGCTCTCTGCTAGGCGGGGAGCCTGCTTCCCCCTCTCTCTCTGCCTGCCTCTCTGCTTACTTGTGATCTCTCTCTCTGTCAAATAAATAAACAAAATCTTTTAAAAAAAAAAAAGAAAAAAAGAAAACAGAATAGTTGTTCTGTAGACCTGAAAGCAGTGCCTCCTGGACCCTATGTGGCAGTTCTCAGTGACTATCTAAAACCCTAGAAGAACAGAGCTTGGGAATATTTGACGGGCTTTAGATTACACATGTACACAATGGGAGCTCTGAAAAGTATTTCTGTCGAACCTTTTCCATGAGGGCAGGACTGCCACTCAGTCAAGTACATGATCTAAGGCATGATTTTTAAGGTATCACTTAAAAATGTCTTTATTTTATTCACTGTATACCAATTTTATAACATATTTAAGGTACTTTCATAGTTTTATATAAAATACCTCTTTTGATTAAGATATTCCATCAATGTTATACAATCAACTTATTTATCAAAATCAGGAGTTGGCAAATTACATTTTATGAGTCAAATTAAACAGATCTACAGCCTGTTTTTGTATAACCTATAAGCTAAGTGTTTTTTTTATATTTTTATGTGATTGAAAAAATTAAAAGTTTACTATTTTATGTCATGTAAAATTGTATGAAATTTAAATTAGTGTGCATAAAGTTTTATTGGAATACAGTCATTTATTTGTTTATATTACTCTTTGTTATCATTCTTATGCTGTGAGAGTGAGTTGAATAGTTGAGATAGAGACCAGATAGTTCATAAAGCTCAACATATTTACAGTTTGAACCCCTAGAGAAAAAGTCGCAGATCCCAATCTAAACCACAGGTAGAATTTGGACTTTTTTCATGGTTGTTAAAATATTTTCTTCTTTTTGATATTTCTCTTTTCTTGATCCCAAATTCTGACTTGCTCTTCATTACTTAACCATCAGTGTTACCCCTCATTGTGCTTTCTTTTCTGCCAATCAGTTCACCAACTAATTAGGTATTTGCGGTGAACTATAAGGTGAAAATTCCTTTTCTGATATTTGAATTTATTCTTGACCTGTTTAAAACACTTCTACAATGTTATTTCATTACTATTAATTACCTTTAAGATATGTAACTGCTTTTATATTTAATCATACCTATTTATATTGTAATACCTTTGATTAAGAATACATGTTTATATGCATATGTATTTCTACATTTATTTATTACTTATTTTTTTTCTGTTTCACTCCATTCTCTAACATTCCTTCCATTGCTGTTAGCAGAATGCATGTTTGTGAAGTATCTTGGCTCACTTTTAAGTTGTGCATGCAAATAAATAAATAAATAAGTAAAATAATTTTGCATGCCTGAGAGTGACTTTCTGTTATAATCACAAGTAAATGTCAGTTTGGCCTGGGAAATATTTTTGTATTATATCCTTCCTTTTTTAAGGTATATTCTGTGTTGTCTAGGTTGATATAGTTAATAAATTTGAGATAACATAGATTTTGTAGCCAACAAACTTTTGTAAGTATGGATAATTCTTTACTCTTTCTTTATAAAATAATAGGACATACTTTGGTAATAGTTTCTCTTTGTTCCTCTTACATGGGATAGGTGCAAGTATGTATGATTTGTAGTCATTTGCTTAAATTTTTATAAAGTATTTTTTAGCTCAATCTATATTGATTTTCTTTATTTTGTTCTGTCTCCTAGCTCCATAACAAAATGACTTGAACGTTGAGCCACAATATTCTCTACCTTTGCCTGTGACCTTTCCTCCCAATCTATTCTGCATTCCATTAGTTTCATTTGAATTCTGTGTATTTCCCACTTTGTTTACATATTTTAATTCAGTATTATATGTGTTTTAATAAGTGATTATTTTTTATTGATTATACCAGATAAGACTTCCAGTGTTACTTTGAATTGTACTATGGTAGAATTTAATTCATTTTATTCTTGTTTCATAGCTTCAACACATTTTCTTTTAATCCTCTTGAAATGAGAAAAAAGTCATTTTCCATACTATATGTGAATTTTCTGTGAAAGATTTATATTTGAAACAACTTTGAGTAATACAATACATAGAGATTTCTTTTTCAATATCTGCAGAACATTTTGAAGTGGAGGTGTATTAGTTCGATGTTTGTATTTTTTAAGTAACCTCTTTCCTGCTTCATTTTGTTCTGTGAACTCATGGCCTTGGCTTCCTGTGTTGCATTTGCTGTATTTACTTTTCATTTTCTGTAAATTTCTTCCATTAATTCTTCTTGTGTTTTGTACTACACTTGTTTTCTCTATAAATGACTGGAAATTCTGTATTTGCTAATGATTTTCCTTTACTTGTCTTCATTCTTTAGGATTATCTATTTTCCATTTTCTTTCCTATCCTTTCTTGGAATATCAGGAGGGAAAATTAAAAATTCATGTAGCTAGTGTCTCATAATAATCAACAGTTTTATTGATAGCCTCTGTTCATTATAATTATTTAATTTTAGTACTTAATATATATGCATATATTTTTTACAATTGATTTGTTAGTCATTAGTATCAAAATATTTATAATTCTCAAAAAAGTAATTGTGTTTGATGCTTGGAAATTGAAAGCGGTGGGGAAGGGATTGCAGTTTATATTACTAAACTCCTTCTCTAAGCAGTAAGTATCTGGGGCCAACCTCTGGTGTTCTGGAAATCTTTCCACCAACTCCTCTCAGTTAGCTTCCTATTCATCACTTAGCTTGGAGGCCAAAATCAGTCCTTGAAAGAAGCAGTTTCTCAGTAGAAACCAGCTGCATACTTTTGATTTGATTTGATTTGGCATTGGTACTGTTCTTTGGAAGCCTATCCCTTCTACCTTGTTCTGAATTAGTCACCCATTATGATGTTTATGTTGAGGAAGTGATTCAGATCAACTGATCTTGTCTCCTAGGATGACTTCTGTTAAATAGTGAATGCTGATCAGCTAATGGTTCCATTTCCTGTCTTATGGTTCTTTTCATCAAAAAAAATAGAACCAGGAAGTTACTAGCCTTCATTTTCTCTCTTGTCCCATAAGTTCTAGTGAAGTTATTTTCATTTTTAAGATATTTTGCTATTTTGTAATTGTAGTTGATTTTTATTGGAGAGAATATTTTCATGTCAATAATTGAGCTAAATTCTTTACATGTATTATCTCAATTCTCATAAAAAATTTGTACATTATTACTAATATATCTACTTTTACAGAAGGAAATTGAGACTCTTAGAGGTTATATAAATTGCCAACATGGACACAACTGGTAAATGACAGAGCCTGAGATCAAATCCAAATTTTTCTGACTATGGGTATGAATGGATGCTATATTAAACTTTGCCAATGAGGTTGTAGTGAATAGAGAATAGGTACTTTATTTATTTTTTTTAAAGATTTTATTTATTTGACAGAGAGAAACACAGTGAGAGAGGGAATACAAGCAGAGGAAATGGTAGCGGGAGAAGCAGGCTTCATGCCGAGCAAGGAGCCCGATGCGGGGCTCAATCCCAGGATGCTGGGATCATGACCTGAGCCGAAGGCAGATGCTTAACGACTGAGCCACCCAGGTGCCCCGAGAATAGGTATTTTAGCTTAACTTTTGTCCTTTATCTTTTTTTCAAAGGCTAATAAATTGTTCTAAGTACTCAGTGTTCATTTATTTTCTTAACTGGGTTATGCTTTTAAAAACTCAAAAATTGGTTTATTCCTTTTTTCTGTTTTAATAATAAAAATTAGGATGGTCCCTCTCACCATAGCAAGATATGTATAAATCTAGAATAACTTTAAAGTCTAGTGCTTAGTACAAGAAGAGTAAATACATAAAATTGTTTGCTGAGATTCCCTTGTGTCCTCTCATGTTGGAAGATTGCTGACATAAGAAATACTATCATATTTGCATAGTGTGACATCTGCAAAGAGAGGGGTTCTAGGAATACTTTTCTTTTTTAAGATTTTATTTATTTATGACAGAGACAGTGAGAGAAGGAACACAAGCACAGGGGAGCTGGAGAGGGGGGAGGCTCCGCTGAGCAGGGAGCCCGATATGGAGCTCAATCCCAGGACCCTGGGATCGTACCCTGAGCCTAAGTCAGATGCTTAACGACTGAGCCACCCAGGCACCCCAGGAATATTTTTCATTTCATATTTCCATTTAAATTGAGTTATATGCATAGATTTTAGATTGTGGGAAGTTTATGGGTAATTATCCCCTTTATGTTGAATTTTATGAGAACTTAAAAGTATATAAAGTGTGTAAATAAATTATTGCTAATCCATTCACATGGAATTTATCAGGGAGATTTAGAGAAAAAATAAACAAAATTAAATCACAACAATATCAAAACAAATCTGTATTATAGCACCATCAATACTTACATGTTGCTGTCTTCCAGTCTGTGAGATAAGGTTTTTGGGTAATTTTGATGCAGGCAGGCCAGGTTCAAGGACCTAGAGTGAGTCCTGCAGGACTAGCCAAGAGGGTCCTTGACTTCTTGCAGGATGGAAGTCAAACACCATGAGCTGAGAGGAAGTAAGAGCAGAGTTTATTGAAGGCATAGAGCAGTAACAGAGTGTCTGGGAGACTCACAAAGGAAAAGGTACAAGAGCCTCATCTTTGCTTGGGGTCTGCAAATTTTTTTGAGAACAGTGATCGTGTGTAGGTATCCTCTCAGGCATCCAGGAACTGATCCAACAAGGACAAGTGCTCAGGTGTCCTCCATAAGTCATTTATGCCTGGAGCCAGGGGTCTTGGTGTCAAGGTATTTGGAGTCAGTCAGTGGTCTTAAAAAATGTTCATGATAACCTCACCCGGACACTCCTTACATGTTATCTTTTGTGTTGGAAGACTCCAAAGAAATCATTAACTTCTTGACCTTTGCAAAGTGGACATTCGCTGAGGCATGTGTAAGGCAGGAGTATAGGTCCTAGTAAGAATAGAAGCAGCAAAAAAAGTGAAGGAAAAAATCAACTTTTTCCTTTTCCAACTTTTTTGGTTTCCCCGTCTCTTTCACACATTTGTCCTCATTCCTATAGATTTCTTTGCAACATGAATTTATCTTTGATGTTACTGGAATCAGTAACCTTGAATTAGCTCTGTGAGTTTACTGAGTCCAAAGAAAAATTGGCTTATTTGACTATATCTGAAATTAGTATATATAAAATCCCATTGAAGACCTACCGCCATGACAAAATACCACAAACTGGGTGGCTTCCTACAATAGAAATTATGGTCTCATAGTTTTAGAGTTTAGAAGTGGAAAATCAGTGTGTTGTCAGGCCATACTCCTCTGTTACCTATTAGGAAAGAATCCTTCCTTGTCTCTTTGAGCTTTGGAGGGTGGCTGTGCTTCGTATTCCTTGGCTTACAGCCACATCATTTCAGTCTCTGCCTATATTGTCAAATGGCATTCTCCCTGCATGTCTATATTTTCACATGCCATCTTCTCCTTGTATCTCTTATAAGGACAACAGTCATATATTGGTTTAAGGACCTACCTTACTCCATTGTGACCGCATTGACTTAACCGATTACATCTACAAGGACTCTTTTTCCAAATAAAGTCACATTCTGAGGTACTGGGAATTATTATGTCAACATATGTTTCTGAGGGACACAATTCAATCTGTAATGCTATTTTATATAGCGCGTATAGAGCCTAAAAAGACTCTACTTATGGTTGGCCCTGAATAGTTGAGTTCTCAGCATATGAGACAGATTAGGATAGTTATATTTAAGCTAACACACAAAGTCTGATATCAGATGCTAGAAATCACCTGTAGTTATACAAAACTAATAAAAAAAATCATCTGAGACAGTTTTTGGCATCTTCATTTCTAATAGACACAACAAATATGAAAAAATTTCTTTTTTTTTTTAAAGATTTTATTTATTTGACAGAGAGAGAGAGAGATCACAAGTAGGCAGAGAGGCAGGCAGAGAGAGAGGGAGAAGCAGGCTCCCTGCTGAGCAGAGAGTCCGATGTGGGGCTCGATCCCAGGACCCTGAGATCATGACCTGAGCCAAAGGCAGAAGCTTTAACCCACTGAGCCACCCAGGCGCCCCTGAAAAATTTTCTTTTACCTTCCTTATATTTACTATATAACTTTTTTGTTATTTGAAAAGAAAATATTTTATTTCTGAAAATATTTTAATAAAACCTTTGATTTTTTCAAATGGCACACATAAACCATCTGACATCTTGTTCAACGCTGCCTGCTATCCACTGATACTATTAGATAACCCTATTTAATTTATTTTAACATAGAGAAAGTTATATAACAGATTTTTTGCACCTTATATATAAATAATGAGTATTTTTATTTTACTATCAGTATAGTCATATCATTTTCTTTATTATTGTTAAGCTGAGAGGAACAATCAAAACGTATTGAAATGAAAAAATAAAATTGATTGTTAAGTCATAAAGGAATAGTATGCATAGTTGGTAGGATAATATTTTCAAAATGAATTTTCTTAAGTTTAATGGCCTAATAATCAGCTCTTAAAATTATGGTGAAGTTATAAAAATTCAAATATAAATTCCAAATGTAAAAGCAACATTTTTTAAATTTCACTTTGATCTAGATGCATAATTCCATAGTTATTACATTTTATCACCCTTTTGGACATTATGGTGGAATCCTTTAATACCTTTCATCAGACTTCAAAGATCTCAGTGGAATATTTGAATATTCAGTAATTATATTGGGAGGGGCGCCTAGGTGGCTCAGTCGTTAAGCGTCTGCCTTTGGCTCAGGTCATGATCCCAGGGTCCTGGGATCGAGCCCCGCATCGGGCTTCCTGCTCGGCAGGAGGCCTGCTTCTCCCACTACCATTCCCTCTGCTTGTGTTCCCTCTCTCGCTGTGTTTCGCTCTGTCAAATAAATAAAATCTTAAAAAAAAATAATTATATTGGGAAGCTTCACACAAAGAATATCTTTCTTAGGCTAAATTAATAATTACTTTGATATTGAAGTGGCTTCATCATCATAGAATGAAAGAATCCCTGAATGGCAAACCATAGTGAATATCACCTTGTCACCCAGTTTAGTAGGTGATGCATAAATTCCCTTTCCAAATTAATATGTATTGAGAATAAACAATATCCAAAATACTATTCTGAAGAGACAAAGTATCAGAGTAGCTCAGTGGTTGAATAATCAATGATTCTCTGATGACCCTATTTGCTTGCTAAGTTTTTTCTCTTGAACCTCAAAATCATACTATTCCTCTATGGTTTCTTTTTTGCTCTTGTCCTCTATATTAAAATAGTGGAGAGAAGGAAGTTTATGATTAATAATCAGCCAAGGTAGACATAGATGGGACCTTACTTAGTTAATGTGACTGACAAAGAAACCAAATTAGAATTACCAAAAGGAAATTAGACAATCACTATGATAGATTATATCACAGTTTATCCTAATTTTAAATAACATAAAATCTACACTGAAGTTGTAGAGAGGCTCTCTGACAATTTAAAGCATTTGCAAAAATAAATATGTGGCTTATATATTGGAGCATAGGTATTCATTTTTGTCTATTAAAAGTGGTCTACCGAGGAGCTATCAAACGTATCACCATATTGAACACCAAATTCACTTTAAGATTTGAATTTTATATGTGGTACACCCACATCCAAATTCTGAATTGAGATCAAAATGAGAATATGGTAATTTATAAATCTCCCTAAAGTAAGACAAAAGAGGTCATAAGTAAATCATGCCTAAGTTGAGAAACAAAGAGATAATGTTTCTTTTTGACACCTTCATAGAAATAGAATTTAGTTCTAACCAAAGTTGTGCTTTAAGCCTTTTATAGTTAATGTTGGCAAATAAGAAAACAAATTCAATGAATTATCTTACTGTCCTTTCACAAACCAATCAATAACAACTCTTTCCCTCTAGAGATAATTAAAGTTGATCTAATTAGATTGTCTTCACTTACAAACATGCCATGTAAATAAAGTTAATTTACTATCACACCTAGTTCACCTCTTGGCATTATTATGGTGTAATAATGGAATTATTGTTGCAAATCTTATAACAAACTATAAAGATGCCTAATAGTTTTGCTTGAGGCAGGACTCCTTCTTTACTGTGAGTTATAATTAATAAATATAGCTCAATTAATAAATATAGCTCATTCTCTGTCATACCATGTAAACTCGGGCAAGCACAGTCAACTACATATCCTTAAAACATTCCAGTTTAAATGTTGAATACAACTGATAATTTTTATACCAGGAAGCTGTATGTATGAAATTATTAATACATGTATTATTTACCATCTTGTACAATGTTTTATGTTTATATAATGAAATATTAAGAATTACTATAAACTATAAACATAATCTTTTATAATAATGAGGAAAGAAATATATTTTAAATTGAAATATTTTATGTTGTTATTTGAAGTTTTCGATCATTCAGCAACATTTCTTGAGATTTTATTCTGCTTTGCAATATGTAGGTTAACAGTTTATGGTAGTGAAATGTAATTATGATGCTACAATATGTAGGATATTGAATTCAGAGTTTAATTGGCATCTGTGCAGATTGTAACCTATAGAGTAGAGGAATTCTTTGATGTTGTTTCATGAAACAGAAACATGGAGCAGAGAATGCTCCAAATTAGCCATTATTGTACTGCCATCCTGATATATGCCATGTGCACATGTCACCGGAGATATTATTTATTTTTTAAATGTCCTTCAGATTGATCTGTATATAACATATATTTAATTTTTTTCTGTGTACCTACATATTTATTATTTTCTTTGTTCAACATTTCTGTTTGTACCTAAGAATTGCCCTCTGGAATAATTTTTTTTTTTTAAATAAAGAGTTTAAAAGCACTTTTAATAAGGGACTTTTTTTTTTTTTTTAAAGATTATTTATTTATTTATTTGACAGAGGGAGATCACAAGTAGGCAGAGAGGCAGGCAGAAAGAGAGGGGGAAGCAGGCTCCCTGCTGAGCAGAGAGCCCGATGCAGGGCTCATTTGATCCTAGGACCCTGAGATCATTACCTGAGCTGAAGGCAGAGGCCTTAACCCACTGAGCCACCCAGGCACCCCAATAAGGGAATTTTGATACAAAGTTCTTGAAAGCTTTTTTTACTCTTATTTCATTTGGAAACTAGAGTCAGCTATAGTTGTTATGTAATGTGCACTCCCCAATGAAAATTTCGTCCCATTTATATCTTTTTTTGTTGGTTTTGAGAAATCTTATTATCCTACTTCTCATTCCTTTATAAGAACTCTGTCCTTAGTTTTAAAAAAACTTTTTTTGAAGATTGCTTTTAAATATTCTTTGTTTTTAAGGTATTCTTTTAATATTTACTGTTTGAGTAGATTGTTTTTTGTTTATCTGCTTAAGATCTAAGTCTAAGGATAGTTACGTTTAATTATTTATGAGAAACTCATAATCTTACTCTCATTGATTACTGTTTTTTTCCCATTTCTCTCTCTCTTTGGTCCTTCTGGAGCTAGCGAGGCCTTCTGAAATCTGTCTTTCCTGAGACCAGGCCTGTTCTTCATATGACAATCCTTTTTTTTTTTTTTAATTTTTTTTGAGCCACAGTGATTCTTTCTGGCTAATTTTTTCAAATCTATTTTCTCTTTCACTGTGTCTAGTCTAAAATTTATTTAACCTATCACTTGAAATATGAATATTAAATCTTTATTTCTAGAAATATATGGATTTTCTTTAATTTTGTTTAATCATGTTTCACCATTTCTTATTCCTTAGTAATTTCATTTCATACTTATGTATAAAATATTAACATTTGCAATTTTGGTGTATTATTTTGCAGGTTTTTTCTTGATGGTCCTCATTCAATTTCTCATATTTCTCATATTTTGTGATTTTGTCTTTATTGATTGATATTATTTTCTTTCTCTTTCTTTCTTGACATTCTAAAACTTTGACTTTTCTCTGAGAGTAATCTTTAATCCATAGATTTTAAATGTGTTTTCCAGTTAGGGTTTGCCTTTGCTTATATCAAGCTCCAAGGGACATTACAAATGAAGATCACTTTAAATGAAATTTTCAGCTCTCATTTTTCAGGCTTTACAGGTAGAATAAATTCCTGTCTGAGAACCATGTTGTTGGGAGCTCTCAGGATGCTTTTTTATTTCTGTTTAATTTAAAGCTAAAGTTAAGGGGCGCCTGGGTGGCTCAGTGGGTTACAGCCTCTGCCTTTGGCTCAGGTCATGATCTCAGGGTCCTGGGATGGAGCCTCATATCGGGCTCTCTGCTCAGCAGGGAGCCTGCTTCCTCCTCTCTCTGCCTGCCTCTCTGCCTACTTGTGATCTCTCTCTCTGTCAAATAAATAAGTAAAAATCTTAAAAAAAAAAAGCTAAAGTCAAAATCGGCAGACTTCTCATAGCTTCATCTGCAGGGTAGATTTCTTACTGGTTCACCACTGGAGAGCCATGTCTAGATGAGAGATTTCCATACATATCTCCCCACATGGCATGGATCCCAGGTTAATGGAAACCCAAGCTCTAGGCTGTCAGGAATTAGTATATGTCTATAGTGCACTGCCTATTACCTTTCTGTATTTTTATTTGCCATCCCTTCTGGGCTCCAAAAATTTCTCTTAATCTTCAGTTAGTTCATTCAGGTGTTCTAAAAAACATATTTTAAAAGATCTTATGAAACAATTTTTAAGTGTTTGATAGCAAAAGTTTTTCCTGCAGATAACTAGACATCCTACTCCTGAAAGGGGTGTCTCACCTTTTATACTGAAATGAATTTAGCCTTGTCTTAAACAATAATATCTGTAAATTTGCCAGTTGGCTATTCTAGTAAATATGTTATTTTAAAGTACACTTAAGAAAAACACATGTATTTACGAAGGTATGTACCTGTGTGTTTCATAAAATCCTCCTTTTTTAAAGATTTTTTTTTTTATTTGACAGAGAGATCACAAGTAGGTAGAGGCAGGCAGAGAGAATGGCAGAAGCAGGCTCCCTGCTGAGCAGAGAGCCCAGTGCGGGGCTAGATCCTAGGACCCTGAGATCATGACCTGAGCCAAAGGCAGAGGCTTTAACCCACTGAGCCACACAGGCGCTGCCAAATCCTCCTTATAATAGCTAGGATATGTGTAACACATTCTTTGAAATATAGGAATCATAAAGATCTCTAGGCTGAATCCTATTTCTGTCATTAACTAGATGTTTGAACTTTGGGAAAATGTTAAAAATTTTGTATTTATAATTTATTCATTATAAAACCAATAAAATTATATTTACTTTAAAATATTCATGTGATGGTCAAATAGGGTTATTTATGTTCAGTTCTTAGCCTAACCCTTGAAACATAGTAAGTGAATACTTACAGTTCATTAATTTATTCAAAGCATGTTTATTTAGTTCTATGTTTGCTATTCTTTTAGATGTGGTGAATACACAGATGCACAATACAGGCACATTCTGCATCCTCATGAAGACAGGCAGTGGACTAATAAATATGTGATACATATTGAGAGTATCCCATGTTATGAAGAAAAATAGAAAAATGATGCTGGATAGGAGAGTTAACTAGGGAAGGAATATTATTTTACATAAAGTAGTTATGAGAAACCTTTCTAAGAGAGTAAAAGAGGCCAGATCATTCAGTGTCTTGTAGATGATGTCATGGAGTTTCTATTTCATTCTGTTTTGTCATGGACAAACTATAGGAAAATATTGGACATAAGGATGACAGAATTCAATTGAAGTTTTATACAGATCAATCTGGCTGTTACAGAGAAAATAAAATGTAGAAGAATTATAATAGTGAATGTTAGTAGAACAGTTAGAAGGCTATTTTAGTAAGGGAGGTGAGAAATTATAGTAACTTGGATTAAGAGAGGTTGTGGAGGTAATGAGAAGCATTTGGATATTTTCATTATATTCTCATGTTAGAACTAATAGAACTTGCTGATAGACATGAAGGAAAGATGTCAAAAGTGAGCCCTAGGTTTTTAGTATGAGCACTAGGTAAATTATGTGACATTTATTAAGGTGGATTATGGAAGTCACAGATATGAGTCATGGGAGAGATGGCCATACATGTCATCTCAGTTTGCCTAAAAAGATCCTATATCCCAGCCACTTGACCATCTTTCTTAGATTTTAATTTTTTAATGATGTATGTTTTTTTATGTTTTCATTCAAATAAACTCAGTTGGTTTGATAGACCTTTATTTTGTACGTTCAGCATCTGCCATCATCTTGTCTAATAGTGTGTAATTGTCTAAATGCACATGCATTTTCCTTGTAGTTGTATCAGTTATTGCTTCACATATTTTGAAGCTCTGTAAGCTGCACATACATTCATGATTGTTCATATTCGTAACTGAGCCATTTAACATTATGAAATTATTTGATTTCTCCTTTTAATATTCTTTGTTCTAAGTATACTCTGATATTAATATGGCCACTCTTTCTTTTGATCAATGCTCACATAGCATAACTTGTCTATTATTAACTTTTAACCTATTTATATTATTTTAATTAGAGTGGGTTTCTTGTAGGCAGCATAAAATTGGTTGTAATTTTTAAAAATCCAATTTGAGAATATCTTTCAGTTGGTGTGTTTGCAGCATTTGTATTTAATATCATTATTGATATGATAGGATGTAGGTCTACCATTTTACTATTTGTCTTCTGTTTATATTTTACCCTCTGCTCCTTGTTTACCTTTGATTTTTTATTACTTATATCTGATTTTACTTATATTACTTTATTATCTGATTTTAATCTATTTACTGGATTTTTGGCTATATTTTGTATTTCTAGTGGTCATTTCTAAGGGATAAATACACATACTTCAGTCTAATTAGAGTTAATATTATACAGTCACAAGTAAAACATAGGACCTGGATATATAAACCGTGAAAATCACCTGCATAATTTTATTTTGTTTTTATCAGCCATGTATACTTAGAAAACTTGAAAAATGAACTATAGACTCTCATATTTACTGAGATATTTACCATTTTCTGTTGCTTTCTTATTCATGAAATTCAAGATTTCTCTTTGGAATCATTTCCCTTCAACTTAAAGACCTAAGATAAATTAGCATTTATTTTAGAGCAGTTTTGCTAGTTATGGATCCTCTTAGTTTTCCATCATCTTTATTTATTTAGGTTTATATCTAAAACATATTCCCATTTGATCTAAAAATCTAGGTTGACATTTCATCTAACACTTTATAGACACTGTTTTTCTAATGCTGCCTTGGTTTCTATTTAAAATCTATTGCCATTTAAGTCATCACACCTTTATATACAGTATTCCAATTTTCTTTTATTGCTTACAACATTTTTAAATTTATATTTTATTTTCTGCAATATATATATTGATATATATATATATAAATTTGGATTTTATCCTCTGTGGGATCTGCTGAACTTCTTGAATCATTCAATTTATTATTTTTATCCAATTTGTAAGATGTGTGAAACGTATTTCTTCAAATACATGTGATATACCAATCACTTCTCCTGTCCCTCTAGGACTTCAATGACAAGATTATTAGACCTTTTCATATTGTCCTAAGGTCTTTGTACATCTACTCATTCTTTTGTTTGTTTCACTCTGTTTGTCATATATGTATTAGTTTCTTTTTTTTTTTTTTTAAAGATTTTGTTTATTTGACAGAAACACATTGAGAGAGGGAACACAAGCAGAGGGAATAGTAGCGGGAGAAGCAGGCTTCCTGCAGAGCAGAGAGCCTGATGCGGGGCTCGATCCCAGGACCCTGGGATCTGACCTGGGCCGTAGGCAGACGCTTAATGACTGAGCCACCCAGGCGCCCCTATGTATTAGTTTCTTGGGACTTCTGTAACAAAGTACCACAAACTATCTGGCTTAAAACAGCAGAAACATTCTTTTATGGTTTTGGAGGCTAGAAGTAAAAAATCAGGATGTTAGCAGGGTAATGCTCCCTCTGAGACTCGAGGTAGCATCCTTCCTTGTTTCTTCCTAGTTTCTGGTGGTAGCCATCAATCCTTGCCATCCTTGATTTGCGGCTACATCACTCCAATCTCTGCCTCCATCATCATGTGGTATTCTTCCTGTGTCTATCTCCCATTTTTATAAGGACACCAGTCCTATTGGATTAGGGGCTCACTCTACTCATCTTAACTAATAACATCTGCAATGACTCTATTTCCAATAAAGTCACATTCTGAGGTTCTGGGAAGGACATGAATTTAGGGGGGAGTATTATGTAACCCAGGAAAAAATGGTATGATTTCTAGTAATATATGGAAAATTTCACTGGTCCACTGACTCTTTCTGTTGTCATCTCCATTCTGATATTGAGTGAATTTTTTATTTCAGATATTATAACTTTCAGTTAAAAATTTCAATTTTTCCCTTTATTTTCTAATTTTCTTCTAAAAATTTTCCACTTTACATTCATGTTAATATTGTTCAGTTTTATGTTATAAAGGATAATTATGATAGCTGATTTAAATATTTTTTTATAGTTCTACCTCTGGGTCATCTCAGATGATCAACCATAATGCTACAAGTTAAATGCTAAAGGATGGTCTTCAAATTAAAGAGAAATGACATAATCTAGGTGTTAGTATCTTTTGATTGCCCTTTCTCTTAAATATGTTCAGATTTTCACAATTATTTGTATTTCAGAAATTTTGGATTCTTTCCTAGAAATTCTGGCCATTATTTCTTGGTAACCTGAACCCTTTTCTCTCCTACAGAAAGTTTTATTTTTGTTTTGCTAGATGCTATGGCTGAATTGTGTCTTCCCAAAATTCTTAGGTTGAAGTCCTCATTCTCAGTGTTACTATATTTAGAGATGGGGCCTTAAGTAGGTAATTAAGGTTAAGTTAGAACCTAATCCATTAGGACTAGAGTCTTTATAAGGAAAAGAAGACACACCATAGCTCTTTCTTTCCACATACACATGGAAGAAGGGGCATATGGAGACATAGCAAGAAGATGGTTACCTGAAAGCCAGGAAAGGGGATTTTACTAGAAAGTAAACTTGCTGAAGTTAATTTTAATCTAGGTTAGTTTTGCTGCATTTGAATGTAGGACTTCTTGCTTCCAAAATTGTGAAAAAATTAATTTCTATTTTTAAGCCACCCAATGGGTGGTATCTTGTTTTGACAGACCAATAGACAATCAACTAGTTTAGACTCAAAGTTTTATCTTCCCTTTTATGAGTGGTAGATGCAGTGTAAGTACATTTTTCAGTTTTTTTGCTATGATGTTTGGATTCACCAGCATATACACTACTCAGAAGTTAGACTGGGATTTGATCACTGGTATATAAGGTATATCAGTTCCTTCTGTCTTTATTATGCTGTGTGTGTTTGTGTGTGTGTTACATATGTGCATAGCTTGATCGAAAGGCCAGGATTTATGTCAATCCATATGCAAAATTAGGGGCTGCCTCTATCTTTAGGATTCATCCCATAGTTTCTGAAAGTATTCATTGTTCTTCTGTCTAAAAAGATGTGATGTTCAAAATAAAAAAAAAAATTAAAAAGATGTGATTCTCGTAGAGTTTTAGCCTCTTCTAATGTTGTAATACTGCTGTTTTCCTGCACCCAAGGAAACAGATTCTAAATACTGCCACATTCCTAGGACAGTGATCCTCTTCCTTCACTTTCAGTCAGCAAAGGGAATTGGAGTACTTTTCCTGTTCTGTAATTATGACCCACGTTCCAGTATCCTCTATCTTTAAAGCTCATGTAGTTAGATTGGATCCATCTTGATAATCCAAAATAATTTCCCTATTTTAAAGTAAGCTGATTAGGAACCTTAATATCATTTGTAAATTTAACTCGCTTCCATCCTATAAGGGAACAAGTTCTAGGGAATAGGATGTGGACATCTTTGGGTAATGAAAAGCTTTGGGGGAAATGGAAGGCCTTAAAATCTATATTCTAGCACTATAAGAACTAAGTTTTATTGAGGAATAAGACAGGTAATTCAGTGACTATCATACATTTTTGAAAATATTTTATACACCTTTATCCTGGGTAATACAGAAAACAAAAAAGAATATAAATTTTAGATTGATACTTTGTAGAGGTATTTCAAGAAGTGGTTGCATTTTGAGGATAAGTTGTAGGAATAAAGATAAATAAAAAGGAAAGTGCATTGGAAGAAATTGAAAATGAAACAAGTTCAGCAAAATGCCAGTGGTTTAGTATGGCTAAAGGGATGTGTCTGTGAGTGCTAATTGGAGGATTCTAGCAAGCTGTAGATCATCACATGTTTGAAGGAACATATATGTTCAATAAAGGAAATTTACTTTGTTTTTAAAAGCCGAAGGAAAGTAAGACCTCATATTTTATGCAGATAAATGACTGGATTAGATGTGTTCGAAAAGATCCTCCATCCTCCATAACTACTATTATTAGAAGCAATGTGGTAGTTCTATGAAGAAGCAAGAAATTAACTATTTAAATCTATGCAGGAAATGATTTGAGTTTCAACAAAATGATAGTTATGGAAATAGAAAGAGGTATTTCAGGGATTAAGAGATGCTTGGATGTGCAGGGTGAAAAAGATAAAAGAGATTAGGATATTTCCTAAATTTCTTTCCTTGGAAAATTTTATGGACCTTAATGAAATTCATTCAGGTGAGAGCTATAGAAAGAGGAGCAGAATAACGTAAACAGAAGGTAATTATGCTTTCAACATGCTGAATTTGAGTAGCTGTGAAATATCTCAGGACCTATTCACAGTAGGCAGGTGGATATCTACATATTAAGCCAACAAGAGAGCCCTGTACTAGATATAATTTGGTAATATTGTTTTCTGAAACTTAGAATGTAAGCTTCATGAGAGGCAAAGACTTGTCTGCTTTGTTTACAACTGTCTTTTCAGCACTTAGTAAAGTATCTTCCCCGATTAGGCATTCAATAAACATATGTTGAATGAATAAATCAGTTTGTATTTTGATATTTAGTTTATAGATATTGATGAGATCACCTGAGAAGATTATATAGAATGAGGAGAATAGAGGGCCAAGAGCACAGCCATCAGGAAAATGAACATTTCTGTAATGTCAATCCCATTATATACAATTGATATTTGAAGAGAAACAGCCTGAGATAAATGGGAATCCAGAAATTGAATTTTTTTTTACCAGAGGTAAAGAAAGAGAAAGTTTCATAAAATTCATCGGAATTAAGTCAATGGCTACTGAGAGATCCCATAAGGTAAAGAGAAAAAAAGGGTCTGCTGATCCTGGTGTCACTACAAAGATCAGGATGGCCATATTGAGAATAGCAATTGGAATGATTAGACAGAAATTAGATCCAAGTATGTTGAGGAATGAAGGAGATAGGAGCAAGTGAAAATGTTAACTTACTGGCAATGAAAAGTGAGTTATAGTAAAAGCAAGGTACAGAATTGGCTTTTGTATATATATGCTAAATGGGATGATGGAATAATGTGGGAAAATTGAAGGACACAAGAAAAAGTAGGCATCAAAGAAGGGCAAATTTATAAAATTTAAGTTCAAATACTATTTCTTTGTTGATTTAATAGAGCATTTCTGAACACACACACATTGTTGAATGGGCAGTTATACATAGGATTAGACAGAGTTTTAATTAAGAGGGTTTTTGGTCAGTGTCTTGCAGTGAATGCTAATGAGGTATATTGCATACATTGAAACTGATTTTCATTTGTGCATCAACCCTGTTAATAAGAGTGTCTAATTAAGACATTCATTAAAAGTCTATAATGTTAACTTAATTGGAAAAAATTCAGTAGAACTCCATTAGGTTCTCCTTGTTACCTTAAAATTATACAAGTTTAACAAATGCCTTAATTAGTTAGTAAAGGAAAGGAATATTAAACAATTTAATTTAGGATTATTTACTGCAAGGAATAGTATTTTCTCATGCTGATGTTTTATTTTATTGATATATAAAATAGACATATTTTTAAATATCTAGTAACTGATTTCATTATAGGCCAGTAGTACACATTTCTGTAGAGGATGTAGAAATGTGATGTATAAAATAAAATTCTAGAGAGACTATAAAGCCTTTATAGTAGTTCTTGTGTAGGTAAAATTCTCATTATTTTGTTTCCTTCGGAGTTGGAGGTTCAAGTTGATAATAGATATTTGCTCAGTTTTCAAAGACTGTTGACATCATGGTGTATTAGTACAAAGAAGAAAGAACAAAGCAAAAATTTTGTTGAGATAAAAGACTTTTGGTTTTGATGCAGTAATGCCTTCATGATGCCTTCAGTTCCAGTTGCAGCTGTGGTTGCATTTTTTTCCTCTTAATTGTAGTTTAATCCAATGTTTTTCTGCTTTTTTTTCCCTTTACATATTCTGCTTTTCCTCTTTTTTTTTTGTTAATAGCATTTTATGATGAATAACAACATTAGTAACAATATTAATCTTTAAATTGCCCATAATAAAAGACCTGACACAATTGTAGAACTAAAAATCAAAGAGTTTGGAGAAGGTTTACTTCAAGGAAACTGATATTTAAATGTGTATTGAAGGTCAGTAGTACTTCTCAGTAAGTTTTGAATACTAAAAATTAATCAAAACTAAAGATTTTAGGAACTGCCTCTTACTTTTGGATTCTGATGATATGAAAAGTCTTAGAGCAAATACTACATGAATTATCTATTCCAAACCCACTAGTGTCTCTAATTTGTTACCATTCTGGATATCAAAGAATTATGTCATGTTAGTTGGGGAATTTTGACTGGCTTAGTATGAAGTTTGTGCCAAAGATTTGGAATAAGTAAGCTTCCCTAGAAGTAGAGCCTGAGATGGGGAATCTTAGTCAAGTGCTGTACTAGGGGGTAGTTCTTAGTAGCCTGGGAATGAGGGAAGCAGGTAGAGGAAAGAAAGAAAGCAAAGTAAGAATGCTGTTTTAGCTGGAGACTAGCTACAGTTTGATCATACAGGAATGTGCTGAAGCATAAATTGCACCATGGAGTTAGTACCACTTTGAAACAAGAGGAGAACTTTTTATACCTTTGCATCAGTTAGTTGGCTCAAGGCTGCTTCAGAATAGGTAAAGGAAGCCAAGTTCCAAAACATGAAGCACTCATTTGTCTGAGGGCAATTTGCTGGATAGGGGAGTACCCTGGAGTTATCAGCTAACACAGCAGCAGGTAAAGGGTTTCTGGGTGTTCATTCTTTGAACAGTAATTCTCCTTTACTTAAATATTCCCTTAGTTCTTGGCTTTCTGAACTTTTCTTAGTTCTAGACTTTCTGAACTATTAGAACTTATATTCGAGTGTTTATAAGTGCTGCTAGTTGATTTTCAAACTATTTCACATGCATTTTATTTTTCCTTTTAATGAAATTAGAAACATGATAGTCTTAGTTTCACTATTTTATGATTTTTATACCTCAAAATGCCTAACTCAGAGTTTACTGGCCAAAGAAAGAAACACGTTAACAGAGACTGAACTTAATTTCTGAGTGAAATATCTGAACATTTTTATAGACTGGAAATAATAAAACTGCCTAACACGTTGTGATAGCTGTTCCATTTTGTTAAGATTTTACTAAAATACATGCCAAAGAGTACAAATGTAGCAGAAGAGCTAAATCAAAAATAGAAAAAAATATATCACAACACATTGTTTCTCTAAGTCAATGAAATATTTTATATAAAATAGCTGATTATACTCCAGGATATTTTCTTTCATTTTTTACGTAAGTATGTGGTGGTGGTCTTATTCATCATGATATCTGGAAAAGCTTTCTGCAGAAGGATTTGTAGGACAAACTACAGACTCTGCTGTAGTATTTTTTCCTGCGTAGGTGATACCCATTACCTTTATTTTGAAGAGGATACTCAAGCCATTGAAAGCAACACTAATCTCTGTCATTCATCTCAGGGATGTGGTATTGCTGTTGATTTACTGTCTTGGGGAGCAGTTGTATGTGGAGGAGAATGGTATCAGCATACATAAGGTAATATACAAAATAATTCAGAACCTAACAGATTTATTTAAACATATGCCAGCTGAAGCAAACAAACCAACAAGTACAAAGTCAAACATAGGAACAAGTAATAGCGTAAAGTTAAGGTTAATGAAAGATTCATGGAAGAGGTGGAAAATGACAATGGATATTCAAAGAATAATAAATGGATGAACAGGCATAGGACACTTTTTTAAAAAAAAATAATACAAAGGTTAAGTATTGTCAGCGTATGATAGCAGAGATGTGAAATGCATGTGCGGTGAACAGTAGGCCAGATTAGATTGGAGTTGGGTGCTGTTGCATAGGAAAAAAAAACAGTAGAAAGGAGATAATAGAGGGTTTTACATAGCAGGCTCAAGAATTATTGTCATTAGGGGTGCCTGGGTGGCTCAGTGTGTTAAAGCCTATGCCTTTGGCCCAGGTCATGATCTCAGGGTCCTGGGATCGAGCCCCACATCTGGCTCTCTGCTCTGCAGAGAGCCTGCTTCCCCACTCCCTGACCGCCTCCTGTCTCTCTGCCTACTGGTGATCTCTCTCTCTCTGTCAAATAAATAAATAAAATCTTAAAAAAAAAAGAATTATTGTCTTTAGCAGAAATATTAGACTTTTGAAATACAGAATTGATATGAACAGAACTGGACTTTTAAAGATGGGGCATGGCCACAGCATTACTAAATGGTATTTACATGGTAAAGAAATAGTTCAGAGAAGCAAGTTAGGTAACAATTTTCGTGTGGTCCTGAAGTGGACACCCTAAAAATATTAAAGATTTAATTTGATAATTGTTATTGAAAAGAAGTCACAGATGTTCCAGTCACATTACATACAGATTTCTTTTCATTGCAATTGCCTCACAAAGGTCACTGACAGGCTAAATCCCACTACTTCCTTCAAGGAACAAAGAAAAAAGGGTCTACATATGTGCTGCCTGCATTTCTGCTGCTTCTTAGACTGACACCAAAAAACATGTGTGCATATATGATAGCAGTAAGATTTCTGTTCCCTTATTTCAAAATTACTTTAAGGTCATTGTTGTGATAACACATCTGAACCATCTTGACATTTAGGATATATGTTTAGTATACAGTATCAAAGAATTACTATAGACTGGTGTCAGAAAACTGAAAATAGAATTTCATAACAATGCCATAACAGAAAACACAGCAATCAATGGCTATGTCAAGAAGGATGTAGAATAAAGGAGCTTCAGCAGGAATTAAATTGTCATTGTGTCCTTTTATTTATAAGTCCTATTTCTTTGGCACATAAATGACATTGTGAACCTTAAGGTCAAAAATGATGTCTTTGCAACCATAATATACACTATTTGCAGAGTTTTCAAATAGTGTGTTCTAAATTGAATTATTAATATGTAATTGAAAAAGTTAAAGAAAAGAACAAGACAAGGCTGTCTTCAACTTACAAAGGGGTTGGGTTTCTAAAAGTCACATAAACCCATAACATAGAATACTAGATACATGTTTCTCATTAAAATAACAAAAATTGAATTTATCCTCTTATTCATTTAAACATTTATTTGTTGAGTACATACTTAGTGACTTGCTAAATATTACTAATAAAAAAATTGAAAAGATATTATCCCTCCTCTTAAAAATACCCTTTTGTAGTTTAAGTGGAGGAGAAAACATGACAGCAATTCAATCAACATAGTCTGTCAAATTCATAGTATAATATATGTATAATTGAAGTGCAATGGAAATAGAGAGGCAAGTGCTTTTCTCTGCTGAGACAGACACAAAAAGCTCTACTGAACAGTCAATGGTAACATCACTCTTCTAAGTCTGTGGAGATAGGGTGGCTGGGTTATGGACATTGGGGAGGGTATGTGCTATAGAAAGTGCTATGAAATGTGTAAGCCTGACAATTCACAGACATGTACCCTGGGGCAAATAACACATTATATGTTTGGTTTTTTTTTAAAGATTTTATTTATTTATTTATTTGACAGAGAGAGATTACAAGTAGGCAGAGAGGCAGGCAGAGAGAGGGGGAAGCAGGCTCCCCGCTGAGCAGAGAGCCTGATGCAGGGCTCCATCCCAGGACCCTGAGATCATGACCTGAGCTGAAGGCAGAGGCTTTAACCCACTGAGCCACCCAGGCGCCCCAATACGTTATATGTTAATAAAATAAAATAAAATAAAATAAAATAAAATTAAATTAAATTAAATTAAATTAAATTAATTACAAAAACTAAAACAAACAAAAAAAACAAAGTCTGTGGAATATTACAGGTAGAGTTATATAGGAAGGGACTGAGAAAAAGCATATCAGATGGAGGATAGAGCCCATGCAATAGCCTAGGTGATTTGACAGAATGACATATCTGTGCAAAAATAATTTGTTGTGATTGAGGGAAAGGAAAATTGACAGAAACTTAGACTAGATAATAATTGATTGGAGAGTCACTGAGAAGTTTTATGCACTGGAGGAATATGATACCAAAGGATCAGTGTCCCTGTGGGGAAAAGATTAAAAGCATAGAGGGTTTTGGAGGGGTGGAGGGGATTGGGCGAGCCTGGTGGTAGGTATTGAGGAGGGCATGTATTGCATGGAGCACTAGGTGTGGTGCATGAACAATTAATCTTGTAACACTGAAAAAATAAAATAAAAGTGTTTGGGGAGGGAGAAAAAGAACTACATTAAATAAGTTTATCTCACGTATTAAAAAAAAAAAACAAAACAAAACATAGAGAGTTGTTACGAGGCTTTCACAATAGCCAGAAACAAAAAGTGATGAGAACGTGATCTAAGGGAGTATCATGGAGTAAAGGGAATGTTTTGTTTTTGTTTTTTGGGGTTTTTTTGAAAGAAATTAGGGCAATGGGATATTTTAAAGAGAGAGGATGAAATCCAGGAAAATGTTCACCTTTTTCGGTTAAATGGCCAGTTGGCTGAATGGCAGCATTTTATGCCATCGTTTAAATTCTAGTTGGTCCACAATATTGCCAGAGTATTGAGTCTTCATATCCACAATCTAGTATTAGTGCTGTCTCCCTTAGAACACTGAGTTATAGGACCAAAGAGAGATTTCCCTGAATTTCCCTGTTTCTCTCCCAGTGCTTAAGATAGCAAGATAAAGCTGTGGTAGTGAAATGAGAGACAGACAGTCTTCTTTCGTTTTTTTCTTTCATTTCTCTGATTGGAAAATAGTTGAGCTGGAGCCCATTTGTTTCCAGAGTGCCACTATTCTCATTTTTTATATGTCATAGAAAGACTTAACCTGCAGAAGCTGGTTTGTAACTGATGACAGTCTTCCTAGGTTAAGCGGCATGACATATATAACAAAGTTTTGTTCTGCATAAGAACAACTTCAAAATTTTGAAATTAATACACATTCTCCCAGAGAGAGTGAATGCTGTATAATCAGGAACTATAGAGAATGGGGTCAAACCCAAGTTTCTGACTTCTTTGGATTCATGGTGAATGTAGGTGAAACAATGAAAGATATAATCCAGGTCAGATGGGCATTGTGGAAATAGAACATGCCAGTATACTCCTTTTTAAACCTTTTGTCACTTCATATTCTTATTTTCTGTAGCCCATTCTGTTTTTCTTTGATAAATCTTAAGTTTAGGACATGTGTACAAGCACATCACATAAACAAGTGGTAAAATGTGAAATGCCTATGTAATGTATTCATAAAAGGGCCACATTTTAGTGTCAAATACCAAGTTAAATTTTATGTGCAGGTTAAAAAGTATTCCAATCAAATTGTGGCCTTTATGTCCAACCCTTCTAGGTGATACTAAAGGGAAAGTGAGAGCACCTAAACAACAGATTAAGAATTTTTAGCAGGGAAAGAAAATTATCTTCTACCATTTTTCAATTCATGGATCTTTCCAGGTAGTAGTGTACAATGGTAAATCAAATGAGATTTATGGATATGCAACTTATGGGAACTGACATCTTGGGTGACTTCAAGTTCAGTGGAAGAAAAATGAAATAAAACAAAAGCAGTAACAATCAATAGATATAAAATTTATTTAAGTATCTTTAATTATGAAGCTTTTTTCATATATAGTTTAGATTTTATCCTTAATTAAATCATATTGTATTATATTGTACACACTCCACCCAAATATCATTCCAGTATTTTTTTTTAATTTTTATTAACATATAATGTCTTATTTGCCCCAGGGTACATGTCTGTGAATCATCAGGCTTACACATTTCACAGCACTTAACATAGCACATACCCTCCCCAATGTCCACAACCCAGCCACCCCATCCCTACGCCCCTGCCTCCAAGCCACCCTTAGTAAGCTTCGTGTATCTAGGAGTCTCTTATGGTTTGTCTCCCTCCCCATCCCTTCCTGTTTCATTTCTCTCCCCACATCCCCCAAACTCCCGCCTTGCCTCTCAAATTCTCCATATCAGAGAGATCATGTGATACTTGTCTTTCTCTGACTGACTTATTTCGCTTAGCATAATACCCTCCAGTTCCATCCACATGGTTGCAAATGGCCAGATTTCGTTTCTCTTGATGGCTGCATATTATTCCATTGTATATATATACCACATCTTCTTTATCCATTCATCT
>CM053607.1:61055936-61166671 GCA_028646535.1 Procyon lotor
GAATATGTTCTCCCATTCTGTCAGTTGTCTTTTGGTTTTGTTGACTGTTTCCTTTGCTGTGCAAAAGCTTTTGATCTTGATGAAGTCCCAATAGTTCACTTTTGCCCTTGCTTCCCTTGCCTTTGGTGGTGTTTCTAGGAAGCAGTAACAATCAATAGGTATAAAATTTATTTAAGTATCTTTAATTATGAAGCTTTTTTCATATATAGTTTAGATTTTATCCTTAATTAAATCATATTGTATTATATTGTACACACTCCACCCAAATATCATTCCAGTTTTTTTTTAACCAGGGTAGAACTAACTAAGCCATGTGTTATTCTACCTCAAATTACTATCTAATTATATTTTTTATGGTTTTTCAATCATAAAGCCATTATCATAGATAAGTATCTCATTCCCAGGTACAGAGTTAGTGTGTGCATGGATCAGACTCAGGTAGATATTCTGTTACATTTAGTTAAATTTCTTGTTTTAATACAGTATATTTTCTCCTCTGAATTCTTTTATGATAAGAACTGTCCACTCAACAGAAAAAAAAATACATTATTTTAGTGTGCTGTAAACCATTTAAATATATTCACAGATTTATTCGTTCTACTGCAGTGTGCACCAAAAATACCATTTTTTCATTTCCCTGAAACTATTCTAATTTATTTCAGTATAAGAAAATATAAGTTTAAAAAAAAAAGGAAAATATAAGTCTTAGTTGACTCCAGTAATTTTAGTTTGATCCTGCAGTTTGAACATTCTTTTTAAGTAACTCTTTCTCTTTTAGAGTAATGTTCAGTCTTTAAACCCCCTCTTTCCTCCGAGTTAAACTCTCTCTTGGGTCCCATTGGTTGAGGGAGAGAAAGTGCCTCTGATTTGTGCTTAATATTCTTGCACTGTTCTCAGTCCTGGTATCTATTGTGACTGGTTTCTTTCCTGAGAATTAGGTCAAAATTAGCTTCTAAAAGTCGAAGCAGAAAGATTTCATGGTCTGCACTCTCTCTCTGCTTAGTATTATGCTATAGCCTGTTAAGAAAGGCTTTGGTCTAACTTTGTTTTTGCTTCTGCTGCTAGTGCTGTGGATTTTTTTTTTTTTTTTTTTTAAGTTTTAACTTAAATTTACATGGTACCCAGCTTAGGTCCTCTGCACTGCTGCCCTCCATCACTTTATACCTGATGGTGGAAATTCCCTTATGGAAAATTATCTGGTTAGAGACCCTCAGCTAAATATCATGCCTCCCACAGGGACAATCAGGAACATCTTGGTTTCTTTTGTGAATCCTGGAAACTAGGGAAAAAGAAAAGTTCAAGATCTCCTAGATGTGGCATAGTGTATCAACTATTTTATTTTGCTGTCCCACCTTTCAAGCTGCTCTGGAGAGCCTGTAACATGATCTCTTTCAAGAGTCTAAAACAAAAGTCTGAATTCAGGCAAAAGCCCTTGTACTTGCGATTTTTCTTAAAGTAACCTAACATACTTTGGTCACATTGCATTGAAGTCCAAAGAACAGAGATCAATTCCATGTGTATCTTTCCTTCCCTTTTTTTCTTTCTTTTCTATCTAATCATCTTTGCTATAAGAAATTCTGTTGTTCAGGGTGCTTGGGTGGCTCAGTCGTTAAGCATCTGCCTTCGGCTCAGGTCATGATCCCAGGGTCCTGGGATCGAGCCCCACATCGGGCTCCCTGCTCGGCAGGAAGCCTACTTCTCCCGCTTCCATTCCCTCTGCTTGTGTTCCCTCTCTCACTGTGTTTCTCTCTGTCAAATAAATAAAATCTTTAAAAAAAAAAAGAAATTCTGTTGTTCTTCCTTCCATTCTTAATTGGGATTAACTGATTTTGTATCTTCTTCCCCTAGGACAGAGGCCCTCATGGCTTAAACAATGGGTATAAAATCTATCCTTTCTACATTGAGGCTGAAAGTTCATGTGAGCCATGTAGTGTTGAATTAATATGATAGAGAAATCCAGGGTCATTTCTCTCTATATATGCATGGCTTTAAAGCATATAGTGGTTCTGTAAAATAGGACTTTAGATATAAGAATTTCTGTATATAAAATTTTAACTAAGGGTGCCTAGATGACTCAATCCATTGAGCATCTAACTCTTGATTTTTGGCTGAGCTCAGGATCTCTGCATCAGGCTCCATGCTGGGTATGGAGCCTGCTTAAGATTCTGTCTCTCCCTCCCCTCTCCTACCCCAACCCTCCCTGGACCTACTTACATGCATGCTCTCTCTCTCAAAAAAAAAAAAAAAAAAAAAAAAAAAGTAAAATTTTAACCATATTAAGGGATTAAAAATCGTATTATATTACAATCAAATATTTTTTCTATTCATTACTATTAAAATAATTCTAAAGCATTCCCTTTATCTCTGCCCTTCCTGCCTTATCAAAAACAAACTAAACAAAAAGACAGATATCTCGGAAAATTGAATGCCTCAGGTTAACCAGCAAAGATCCATTAATATTTCTCAAATTATTACCCATATATTTTTTACATTTTATATATTATATGTTTACATACCTGTTTAATTCAGATTATTTTATTATTATTTTTATGATATGTTAAAACAGTAGTATAAACTTGATTCTACTTACCTAGTGAGAATATTTACAAACCTGTTTCCCTGTGGTTCATATATTGTTTACTTATGACTATATGTATGCATTTTGGCTAAGAGACTTCTAAATCTGAATGGAGAGGTTTTTGTATATGTACATTCATTAATCATTTTCTGAACAAAAGAAAAACAATGTTTTCATCAGTTTCTCACAGGGAACTATGACACACAAAATAGTAAGAATCTTTGCATTGAAGAGATAGGAAAAAATTAAGAATTAAGAAAGCCAATTAAAATTAACAAATAAAAATAAAGGAGAAGTGCTCATTAAAACATTAAAATGGCAAAGCTATAGTTGGTTAATGTAAGGATTATGTTATAATCTCCCCCGTCCAAATGTGTTGGTCTTCTCTCTCCACATCCATTCATTGCTTTCTCTGTCCACTTCCAAAACAGCTGTCAGAAACATCAAAAAATGCAACATCACTTCTACCTTCCTAATTAAAGCAAGAAATCTATAAATCTTATTATAATAGTCTCATTCTCTCATTTAGTATTTCACAAATATTTGTATATTAATTTATTAAGACAATGAAAGGATAAAATATGAAAGCCAAACGGAGGAGCTAGAGGTATTTGTACTTTAATGTAAATAACTGGTTTGTCATGATGTATTTTTTTATTCCATCTTCTTCACTCTATATTGCCATTTAATTATTTTATGGGTCAGCATCCCAGAAGATAATGGATTGGCAGAATAAAAGGGGGAAACAAGACAAATGATAAAATTTTAATGAAATGATTACAAAGGTGTGGAACAGGTTGATGGAAATCAAGAATCATTGAGTACTTTATGCTAACAATAAAGAAAAACTAATGGCCACATCGACTCATGGGGGGGAAAAAAAAGAAGAGTAGCAGGAGCTACCAAAACTCAAGGAAAGCTGGTAGCTGTTAGGAGAGACCCATGCATACAGAACCTACAGTCTTATATTAGAGGAATGCAGACAATGCCACCCCACAGTGGGCCAGATGGGAAGAAACTAAGACAAAAATATCTTGGACTTTGGTTCTCCTTTTGTGCATCTTATTAGTCATACCCAGTCAGAAGCCAGAAAGCAAAGGGATTATCCTACTGATGTAATGTGACAAGGTTCAAAACTCTGGACCACAAGGCTTGGTCGAAAAAGGTCAAGAATGAATCTAGAGAAGAAGAGTAACTAGATAGTAAGTACATGATCAAAGAGGATGAAGTGTCAGTTTGATGTTGTGATAATGTCTTAACTTGGCTAAGTTGTTAGTTTTCAACTTGTTAACAAATGTTCTCAATTAGTGACTGCTGTCATTGTTTACTTTTTCAGTTCAGTGTTTTGGTGTCTCCTTATATTATATGTTTGCAGAATAGAGAGATTATATCTCTTGTTTCTGTACAGTCCAAGGAAATCTATTTAACTTTTTAAAGGTAACATTTTAATCAGATGGTATGCATATGGTTTGTACATGTGTATATATTTAGCATTGAATCTGTTGTTGGTATTGTTTAATCCTTAAGTTCAATGATTGTCATAGCAAATAAAATGATTCAATTATTAAGATAGATGCAAATGTTAACTTAGGCTGTCATTTGATATTGTTACACGTCATTGTAGCCAAATATGATGCGTTCTGTAACTTGATTATATATTTTCATATTTAGCAGTCGAATTTTCATTTAGAATTACGTATTTATAAACATTCTCACCTAACAAAAGTATAAAGAAGAAATCAATTATAGAAAAAGAGTAAAACATATCTATGTTGGAATTAATTTCTTTCAGGCTTTAATCCATTTACTAAATATTTTCTGTATTTATCATTGACAATCAAGTATAAACTAACCGTATAATTATTATTTATATACATTCTATGATAATATTAATTAAACCTGCATTATTCCTATTTATATGTTTTGCTTAATACCTTACTTAGGATTCAGTTTAGTTCACCATGATAAAGAAAGCTATTGTTTTAGTTTTTATTTGCAACAGAAGTTAAGCATTTTTTGCAATTTCTGTGTAAGACAGTACAAACAAATTATCAGATTTATAAATGGAAGATTTCTAGCATTTTTTCCTAGATGGAAAAGGGAGGAAATAAAAATTGTTACTGCATTCAACAGTTATATTAAAATGTGTAGTGCATATCATTTTAGAGTGTAATGTGGATGTCTCATCAATGAATTAATGGCTTCATTATCTACTACTTAAAGAGGTAACAATACCATGAGGGCTCCTACTTGCTGACACTTATTCTAGGTACTGCAGAAAACCCACTCCAGGCTGGTAATATCTTCAGGAATTAGAGGCAGAGTCTAATGAGAAAGTTCATATTCTCTTACTATGTATTTGAAAAGTGGCAGAGACAATTGAGTAAGCAACAACAGTAGATTTATCAAAAGAATGAACAGAGATATAGAAAATTTCATTTGTTAGAAGGAAGAAAAGAAATTTTTAGCATTTAAGATTCTTATATTAACTCTTCCACATTCTCGTAATTTTTTCTGAAGTATAGTATTTGTGTCTTAACAAAACTTTTATTTTGTGGTCCTCCAATCTATCTATCTATCTATCTATCTATCTATCTATCTATCTATCTATCTATCTATCTATTTACTTTTTTGCTGTTCCCAGAGTTATTTACTAAAATATAATCAGATAAAATTATGTCTCTGGTAAAAAATGTAGAGTGAGTCTCCAGAACTCATTATTACCCAGGATTAAATATAAACTGGATTCAGGATTAAATATAGACTCATCAGATTGATATTGGCAGCATTCATGTAGGCATCATTGCTTACTATATTGCGTACTACTTTAGAAAAAAATGTAATTACACAAATAGTTATTTTATGGATAAATTATTGACTTGTTAAGAAGGCATAAATAAAATTAAACAGATTACAGAAGATGAATTTGATAGTGATATGCTGACTGGTTTGGAAGAGAAGTGGACCATATAGTTGACTGTATTTGAAGGAATAGTATTAATTAAGTTTACAGTGGATAAAGGGGCATTCTAGGAAGTTGAAGAAAACAGCAATGTTTCAAGAAATATTTCTAGGAAGACTTCAAAAGCCTTATTGTTTAACTGGATAGAGTGGTCATCTTGAAAGAGAAGTAAAAGATAATCTTAATTTTTCAGTTCTAGGAATGAGAAAACAGTGTTAGGATGAAGAGATTTAAAAGACTGATAGATGATCTTTGTTATGGAGAAACATGATCAGTCATGTTTTAGATGCTTTTGTTTTAAGATAAAAATGAACCTTTCAAGTGCAAATTTACTCTAGAGAGCTGAATTTATAAAATTAGGGCTTGAGGCTAGAGCTAAGAATATAGAAGTTATTAGCATATAGGTTATAGCAATTCAACTAAAATAACAAAAGTGGAATATTTCTGACCTGGTAAGAATACAGAGAGAGGAACTGAGTCATATCCTAATTCTTTTTTATAATATTCTTCCTTTGAAGCTTTAAGACTCCTGTCAAATAGCATGAAATCTTTGTGCTTTTTTTCCTCTGTATTTTCCACTAAATAATAAATGATGAATAGATGATAGAAAAATGATAGATTTTATCATTTATATTTCCATAAAACTGTTTCTTCAATTAAATGCTTCAAATTTATATATAATATGTTTTCACAAATGTCTGTTTCTGATCTTACAGTAAACCCCATAGATCTCCTTGAGATTTTACTAATAATTTCAGATTAATGTGCCACAGTTGGTGGATGCTAGGCCTATATATGCCTATATATGCCTATATATGCCACCTATGTATGCTACCACTCAAACATTAGCTTAGTTCCTTAAAAAGAACCTGAGGGTTATGGAAAGAAAGGAGGTGGGGGACTGGGTGAGCTTGGTGGCAGATATTAAGAAGGGCACATACTGCATGGAGCACTGGGTGTGGTGCATAATCAATGAATCTTGGAACACTGAAAAAAATAAAGTTAAGATGTTAAAAAAATGCTTTTTAAAATTTGTACTGAACAATGACTATCAGAATAACAAGACTTCCCAACATACACACATAAATATATGTTAATGAGAATTTCTAACAATGGCTCACTGTGAGTCATATTCACTCAAAATTACCCGATTATTATACCACTTACAAAATATGTTGATTTCCTACGCTTTTAAATAACACTGTCTTCTTAATTCTTAAAACTATAGACATTCTCCTTAACTTAATTGCAGCTGATGAACTTCATCTAAAATAGGGCCATCTAAAAATAATAAATAAACGAACAAACAAGTAAATAAATAAAATAGGGCCATCTGACAAAACCTACCTAATCTTTCCACTAACAAATTTACTAGTCTGTTTTCCTAATTTCTCCCTTTCCTTAGGTGATAACAGATTGTCTTCGATCCTGTCTAAGGCTAGCCATTCTGGATCTCCGCCAGTCTTACTTCAAGCACTTCCCTCCCCCTTTGTCTAATTCATTAATTAGGCACTCCCTCTCTTTATTGGATGATTCTCATTAGCAAACAAACATGCTATTTCTTGTCTTAAAAATTAATGCTCTGTTGATTCTACATCCTCCTACAGCTACCATACCATATCTTTATTCCACAATGCAGATTCATGAAATAATTGAATAAATTCTAACCTTTTCCCTACATCCTCTACATGAATTCTAGTCTAATAAACCAGTGACAATTATTATAGTAAATATACCAATGGACACCTCTCTTATTTAATCCCTTAGGAGAAATTAGTATAATTGACCTCTTGCTTCTTCTTGAAATTCATCCTTTTCTTACCCTCTGATATGCCACATCCTTCTGAATATCATTCTACCTCACAGTATACACTTAATTCATGCTCTCTTGCCTGCCTCTCCTTTGGGTTTGACCTCTAAAGGTCATAGTGTCCTCGAATCTTTGTTCTGTGCCCTCTTCCTGATTTCTCTGTGTGACATCATTTGATTCAAAGGTATTAGCTGAAATCTACTTGTTATGCATCTGAAACCCTGGACACACACGTAAAAACCAGACTGGTATCTCTAACTACCAACTGACATGCTCATTAGGATTAGAAATAGCATCTCAAACTTACTAAGACCCAGTACTTCTTCATGTCTGTTTCCTCTACAGTCTCCCAATCTCAGCCAGTGTTACCACCATTCACCAAGTTTTGTTCAAGGCAACGATCTAGAAGATATTCCTGATTTTTTATTTTCCCAAAATCCCTACATTTGACTCAATTCCTATTGATTATTTTCCCAAAACATAATAAAATCTGTCCAAACTGTTTGTCCTAGTTTTATAGACATTGCCTGCCTCAGTCTCTGATCCAATTGTATAGATTTTTTTTTTTGCTTTCTTCATTAAGCCAAACTAGTTTTTAAGGAGCATTTATTGTAGTTGCTCTCTTTGTAATGTTCTTATCCTTGGGCTTAACTGGCCCTTAACTGGTATTCAGATCTCAAATTAAGCTCTAGCCTTACTTAACTAATTTAATTTAAATTGAACCAGAAAGAGCTTGACAGAGACACTCTCCTTGATCAAACTTTAGACAGACTTTTTAAAGCCCTCCTCTTGGCTAGTCCTGGACTTTGGCCCCAGTCCTTGCCTGGCCTGCCTACCTCAGTTTTAGCAAGATTCCTACTAAGCCAGCTGAGACAGGATCCCTTATCCTTGATATCTAATCACTTTGTCCTGCCTTCAGCAAGAATTTTATCAAGTCAGTTTAGCTAGAATACTCCAACCCTTGCTATCTCCGCTTAAGAATTTCCTACTCACTGATCCTTTAACTCTGCTCATTAGCCATAAATCCCCAGCTGTCTTTTCTGGTTCACAGTTGAGCTGGATGGATCATTCTTCCCTATTACAGTATTCTTATTGAATAATCTTGAATAAAGTCTTACTTGTTTTAAAAAGTGTCAGAACATATTTTTTAACAAGATATAACTGCATCATTCAATCTAGTCACACAGTTCCTGCCATTCCCTTCAGATTAATTTACTTATCTATATGACACTTACATTGCCAGGTAGTTTTAATATTCTTTCCTATGTTTCTGTTCTTTTATTCCTCCATTCTTTCTCCATTCCCTTCTTATTTCATTCTTTTCCTCTTTATTAGTTCTTTTTAATTTTATTCTCCTTTCTTTTCTTCATTGCCTTCCCCCACTGTGATATGCACTTCAAATAAGTAGACATATTATCTCTCTTCTAACCACTCTATCCTCAGTGATTGAAGAGCAATTGCCATAAAGCAGGCTAATAAAAAACTTAAGTCACTCACTGAATCATCAGAAAATCCAAATACATACTATTATAGGGATAGTGGTGAAAGAACTAGAAATTAGAACAAAGATAGGGAAATATTTCTCCACAATGGTAAAGTACTACACAGGACATTATAAATGATATCATGGGCAGGAAGGGGGATATATGGATTTATGGTAGATGTTAACAATAAAAACAAGATCATGTAAGAAAGAGTAGAAATCATTAAACACTCTCCAAATTAACCTAACTTCTAATACTATTTAAAATTACACCTTAATATTTAATAACAATAAGACATTAAATATGCTTGTTTCTCTCCTCACATCTTACAAATAGAATTAATATAAAGAATGTTTAGGATTTTTGAAATGTCTGTATAATATTTATTTTAGAACCACTTTATTAAATGATTATGTTAGCTGCTGATACAGATTAAATAGCACAAAGAGATAGAATGACTAGGTGATTGATCAGACACAAGATCAGTGATATCTACTTCTTACTGAAGTCATCCCATGTCCATGGTTCTGTTTTCAGTTTTTTATGTCCATGAGTACAATTTTACATGTTCTCTTGGGTGACTAAGCTCTGTATGGCAATTTATTGATTTAAAATGAAAGTGTAGGACACCGGATGGCTCAGTTGGTTGACGCTCACCAGCGCCCTGGTTGAGCGTCTACGCCTTTGGCTCAGGTCATGATCTCAGGGTCCTGGAATGGAGTCCTACATCAGGCTACCTGCTCAGGGGGGAGTATGCTTCTCCCTCTCACTCTGTCTCTCTCTGCTTTCTCTCTCTCTCTCAAATAAATAAATAAAATCTTTAAAAATAAAATAAAATGAAAGTGTAACTACTGAGGGCGTCCAAATGTGTCTTCTTTACCCCCAAATAAAATGTATTTAGGAAAGATACTATTTTGGAACTTTCTTATTAAAGCCAGATTCAGAGAAAAATGACAATAGACTATGATAATCTGATGCCTCTAGCTCCATGGTAAGCCAAAAAATTTAAAAAGTAAAATAAATAAAAACAAATAACCCTACTGACCAGAATGTTAAGTTTTCATGCATAAATTTTTATGTATTTTTAAGTGTGATAAGGGAAAAAACAAATTATTAAGTGCATGATATGTAAATTTCCACTTGATAGTCAATCTGTGTTTAGGAACTGAAAGTGCAATTATAGTTACTGAGTGAGTTTGGTTTAATGTACTGACATCTACACGTCTGAATAACTGCTCAAAATGAGATCAATCTTGTTAGGGTAAATATGTACTTGAAATGCTCTTGTGGCCTAGTCAGAATTAGGTCAGGTTTGAAATACATCTTGTTGGTGATTTGTTTTTCTGAGGCTAAACTATGCCTTTCAAAAAGTAACAAGAAATGGAACAGAGTAGACCTCAAATGTCCTATGGAGTTCCAGACAGATTTCCCTGGTGAAAAGACAGAAAAAATAGAGAGATCTTCTAAGTGTTCCTCTTGCTAAACTTTGGACTCATGCTTTTTTTCATTTTGATTGTATAAAGCATTTGGTTTCCTGTTTTCGAGATATTCTGAGGCCATGTGTTTGCAAAATGTAGTATCACAAAGTAACGATGTTGGGGTCTTTTGTTTCCATTGCTTCAGCAAAGTGTTTTGTATCTATTTGTTAAAGAAGAAAGTTTTATTCAAAATCTTTTTTCAAAGAAACTATGACTAATTCAAAAGATACAAGTTTCTTGTCTTCTGTGATAGCAAATTGTAAGGCAAAAATCTCTCTGATCTTTCTCTTCTGTCATCTTCCCTTTGCTGCTACAATGAAGGTATCCTGTAAGCAATGCCATACAGTAAAGTGAGTGGTCCAACAGCATAATCATTTTATATCACTGTGCACTGAAGTCTGTGGCAAGTTTAATGGAGACTTTAATGAGATACTAGTATTTTTTAGCACTATCTTACTGAACTGGTAGATTCCTCAGTCAGTCTGTTAAGAGTAATTCTCCTAATGTTTGACTGAATGTAGCTGAATCTGAACCATCCACATTTGTCGGACCATACAATGGACTAAGGAGTCTCAACAAAAATGACCATAATTTCCATTGAAAATTTGTAACCACCTCATACGTATCTGTTATTAATTTTTTAAACCTACTTGTTGAGTGCCTACTATATTCGAGGTTGAGGGGTATAGGATGGTAAAAGAAATCAAGGTACTTGTTCACATGGTGCTTAAAATGCAACATGGAAGAGAGAGAAAAATAAATTATTGAACAAATATGATAATCTTCAATGGCATTAAATATTAGGAAGGTAATCAAAACAGCTGACATGGGGAGAAAGGATGAATGAATAGGGTTAGCTACTTTAGATAGGGTGACAGATAATTTCAGGCAAGATGACATCTCTGAAGAGGTAACATTTGATCAGATCTGAATAAAAAGAACTGACCACGTGAAAACTTAGCATCAGAAAATTCATGCAAAGGGAATAGCGAGTGTAAAGATCATAATACATGAAAGACCTGGAAATTTTTTAGATTCAGGAAAAAAAGGCCAGTGTTTTTACCATACTATACCAAGGGAAGTGTAGCAGGTGATGAGGTCTCAAAGGAAGTCAGGACCCAAGCCATGTGGCATTATGCTGGGTATGTCAGGGAATTGGAATTTTATTCTGTGCACAGTGAACATTCATTAAGGAACCATAAATAGAATAAGATGACCTGAGTAAGTTTTTAAGAGACACACTTTTATTTTTCTCTTTTTCATTTCCTCTCTTTTATTCTTTCTATTTCTCTTTCTCAGTCCTTGATTAATGTGTGTGTGGGTATTACATGTGTGTTCACATATATAAAATCAGTCATGAAATGATCCATGGACCTATGAAGTTCAGCCATATGCAGCACTCAGGGACTCATCAACATTTTCTTTTGACTAATGATGTGATGTGTCCCAGATGTTAAGTGAACCCATTCCCAGATGTCCTCCATATTAAGCAATCTCAGATCTAATGAATTGTAACTTTATAAAGTGTGTTTTTAAGATTAGTGAAGTAAATGGAGTGTCAGAGAGATTTAGTTAGGAGGTGGGAAACATATGTTTGTTTTAGGGTCATTTTGAATATGTGTGAGGGCAATAGGGCCTCTAAACATATTTTTTAAGCCTGTTTTCATTAATGGGGTTGTGTGAGTAGCCATGGGATTTTTTCATAGGCTCTTTATAAGTGCAGATTGCCATGTTACAGTATGGTCCTTTTTTGTAAGTAAATATGCGGTTTAAAATCTTCCTTAATAAGCTTTCAGAAGTTTATCAACTCTCATTATTAATATTTAATTTTCACAGACTTCTGAATGCAGCAAATTAATGATTGTATGTGTATGTATGCACATTTGAACCATCTTGATCCAATTAAATAAAAATAGAAGAACTCAAATTACACAAATCTTGTGCTTCATTAGAAGATCAAGTGCCTGAGGATACCTGCTTAGTTCCTGGTGAAAAGTTACAGTGGCTCCAGACCTCACTCAGAGAAGACCCATAGGGAGATCTGGACCATCACCAACCTAGTGAGATGATCCTCCCTCAGAGAATCCAAAGCCTTTCTTTTTTATCTACCTAATTTATCATGTTTGGGAAAACACCCAAGGGCTCAGTAACAAATAGGGATTACTAACATTGCTTAAACTTTCTTGTTCTGCTTCTCTAGTAATAGACATTAGATATACATACAAAAAACTAAAGTAAATCGCAAAACTCTTAAGACCATTAATTGCGACTGAACCCAATCTTTCATTGAAATCCTTAACTGTTTTCATACATCAAAAAGAAAGATATTTATTGTAAAATTAGAAGTACGGTTTATAGCTCCTGAGGCAAGGAAGATATTAAATTATAGGAAAGTTAAATAACATTTAACAATGAAAAGTCAACTTATAAAGCCCATTGCTCATTCATTTGAGTTTTTGGGCATTCTGATTTTGTTATAATATAAAAATATATGACATGTGTCTTAATAATCTCTAAGCAATTCCAGAATTGTTTCTTAAAATACTGTTCAATACAAAATGAATAATTTGATTCGCAACAGGGATTTATCTGGAAAGAAAATTCTAATAAATCTTCCATCCCACTGGGATATTTTGACAAGTGCAATAACAAAAACTGCGGTTGGCAGTCTACAACTGATATCTTGGCCTGTCACCATAACTCTGACCATAGGACTTGAATTAGCTTCCACACAGTTTAATAATAAAAGCTTCTGCCTTTGACCCTTGAGGAGATGCTCATGAATAGGTAAGCACTTTTGGTTGTTTGAATTAGAACTCTTTTTAAAAAGATTTCATCATTTTAGGCATTCATATAATTGAATTTGTGATACTTAATGAAAATCTATTGAATGATAGTAAAACTAGTTAAGTCCTTATTTTCTTGAGAAGGTGTATATAATTTAGGATTAAAAAATCTGCGTCTCTTCCTTCTTCATCATCCTTCTGAGTATAAGCAAGGCAAAGAATGCCTCAAACTGTTTCCAAAAAAGTTCCGAGGGAGAAATATAGGGAGAACGTAGGAAGTCCTAACAGTGTTGACAATTTATTGGCAGAAATGTGAAGTAGCTGAAACTCCTGGTCACTCTGCCTAATGCCCATGCTGTTCAGCAATGCACAATAGAGGAGATATCACCCCTAGGTGTCATTGTGAAATGTAGGGAGCAGTGTTGCTTGCCATAATATTTGGGTATTCTCCTGGCATGTAGTTTTTGGGCATTGTAGCAAAGGCAGAGGATGTTAGATGCAAAGGCTGCAGATGTTAGATGCACTGTCATGAACAATTGTTATCCTCTAACATTCAAGTAGATGCAAAATCTATTTATAATTACAAAGTAATGTTAGTTGAACATTAATATATAGTAAATCTTCCCTGAATACAACTAGTATTATATAATTATATATAATATTACATGTAATATTATATATTATATATTATATTATTATTATATTACATATATATTGGAAATCTAATATATGTTATTTTACTAAATTTTACAAATACTAAATTTTACAAAAACTAAATTTTACAAAATTTTACTTTGTTATGTTTGGAATTTTACCAGTAATTATTCACCATTGAGAATTTGGAGTCTTCAGCTTAATAAATTTGTTTTGGTCAGCATTCACAGTGATTCTACATATTGGTGCATATATTTAATGCCTTCAGTATATGTTCTACAGTTGTCATGTTTGAGTATACATATATGGAAATATACATTAGTTCATTATAACTTCATTACTTCATTTTCTTCTATATAATGAGGAGCATTATAACAATTATTTTGAAATTATATAAATAAGTTCCTTATTTTGTTTATGAACTTCATTTCATGAGAGTAGAGAAAGACTTTTGAAATAGCACCTATGTGTATGATAGGGGTGAGAGCGAAGGTACTTGAGTTGAGTCCTATGACCTGGGTTACAGTGTAGGCTCTGCTTTGTATAAGTTTCTGTCTCAGGGGAGGTTTGAAATGTCGAGCGTAGAATTAGTCATCTGTGAAATAAGAATAAATATTTATAGTATACATATCTCTTAAAATTTATGAGACATACAAAATCTGTATGTGAAAGTTACTCTCTGTGAATTTTAAAGAATGATCACAAAGAGAAGCCATTCTTACTCAATAAATTCTACAGGTGCATTTTCCCCTCTATAGGCTTATTTAATTTCTAAGATGATTAATCTCTTTATCACAGACATTGGGATTAATCATGTTGAAAATAACAGAACTTTCTTTATTCCTAAACAAGCATTTCTAAGCCCATATTTAGTACAAGATACTGCCTGAAGTCCAGAGGATGAAAAGAATATGTCAAATGTGTTTTGCAGTCTAGTTATTTTTATCACATGTACATAGTTAAATTTAGCTTGTATACAGAGAAATTCACATATAAATTGTGACTTACAGTACCTTTTCTAAAGGTGAATCTTTGATCTTTAATTAATCTACACATTATGATAAAAAGTTTGACTTCTGAATAAATAATTTGGCTGTGTGGATAGTTGAAGATAGACATAGATATAGATGTAGACACAGATATAAAGAGATAGATGGCTTTTGCACAGTCCTTTGGGAACCACTTTGCTACGATTACTTTCTAGCTTGAACTGTTCCACACATTTACAAAACAATATGATCCAAATAAAATATTACTTAACAAATCTATAAATCCTTTTAAAAAGTGTGCTTACATTATACATTTATAGATAGAAACTTACTATTATTTGTTATTCTTGTTTTTAAACAACACAGTTTAGATGATAGATAATGCAAATAACTGGGTTTTTTTTTATAGTGATCAGGGAAAAACAACAACAACAACAAACCCAAACCAAACCTGAAGCCTTTAGGATATGCTGGACCATTTTGGAACTTTTTACCCACCTCTTACAAAGAATGCATGACTAAATTTCTCATGAATTCTAGAATGATGCCAATACAATGTCTTCAAAATCTCAATGTAGGCAATATTTCAGAAAATTTATGCTTTGGATTTTGTCACTGATAATGATCACAACTTCTGGTGTTACATCGTTCCATATGATTTCTGAAGCTTTTATACTTTATTTATTTATTTATTTAAATAGCCAGTGACTCAGACATACCACTATAGAAATGCAATATTTAGGACAACACTGCTAGCCTTCTTTACACCAATCTGAACTAGTCTCCAAAATGGAGGCCTTTTTTCTTTTTCCATCGTTTCAATCATACCCATTGGATTCCCAACAGAAAATACAAACTTCAAGTATACCCTATGTCCTTTCTAGTAAAAACGGTAAAATCCCATTTTGACATTAAATTTATGAATTCAGAAAATAATTATTGAGAACCACTTTATTTAAGACAGTGTAAAGAAAGTTGTATGATGTATGGTGTAGTCCTCGCCTTCATTACCTCAGGATGTGACCTTATTTGGAAACAGGGTAATGTTATTAGTTAAGATAGAGTCATTAGGGTGAGTCATAATCCATAAGACTTAGAAAAAGTGAGAAACTTGAGCATAGAGACACAGGGAGCTGCCATGTAAAGATGGAGGCTGAGATACAGGGAGCTGTGTCTTTGACATAGCATGTTGTCAGGGCTCAACCATGATGTAATACAGGTTAATACTTCATTTCTCATTCAAATAATATTTCATTCAATACACTGCAATTTGTCCATTCATATGCTGATAGACATATATTTCCATAGTTTTGCTACTAGGAGTAATGCTGCTAGGAACAACTGTGTACTAATTTTTGTCTTGACATACATTTTCAATTTTCTTGAATATATACCTGGGTCATATAGTAATTCTATGTTTAACTTTTTTACTGTTAAATCAAAAAGAGGATTTCTTTTTTCTCATGAAAGTGTTTTGACTTTAGTCATGCTTTTCTGAATCTACTGAGTAAATAATATGGTTTTCCCTTTCATTCTTTCAATATGGTTTATTATATTACCTTATTTTCAAATGTTAAATTGACCTTGAAATCTGGGAACAAGCCCTGCTTGATCATGACATATTATTCTTTTTATATGTTGTTGGATTCCTTTACACGGTATTTTCTCAAGCATTTCTAGATGTATGCTTATGAGTGATATTGGTCTATGATAAACTTTTTCTAAATGAACTTTTTTAGATTTTGATTTATGGTCTTAAAAAATGAGATTCTTCTGTATTATCTGAATGAGTTTTTGTAAGTTAATGTTATTTCTTACAGAAAGAAATATTGTCAGAATGTACTAGCAAAGTTATTTATAAGTTATTTAAAACTGTTTTAATGGAAAGTTTTGAAATTTGTGCATTAAATCTATTTGATTTGGGGGTAATTTTTATTTTCTGTGTCTTATTTTAGTTTGATAAGTCATAAATTTGTCCATTGTATTCTCATTTATTGAGAAAAAATGTTAATAATATATTATTAAGTAATAATAATATATTATAATAAATGTTATTATGATAATATAATAATAGTTATTTATCTTTTCAGTGTTTGTGGAACCTTCCACTTTTGTCCTCTTTATGATATTGTTGTTGGGAATTGTGTTTTCTTTTTATTCCTAATCAGTCTTGCTAGAAGTTACTGATTTTTAAAAGACCTTGTGAAGACACAACTTTTGTCTTTGGAGATTGCCATTATTTGCTGATTTCCTCTTTCATGATATATTCTCACACATTTATTATTTGTATTTTTTATATAACATGGAATTAATTTGCTCTACTTTGAGGGTCAGAATTTAAACACTTGTTTAAATTCAGATCACCTCCACTTTTTAAATAATTGAAGATTATTTTAATCCCCTCTCTCCAAGAGGGTCCTAAAGCTAAATATTTTAAGTCTGTTAGACCTCTGATTTGAGTCTGCCAGACCTTGAAGTTGTGAGATCACTTGATTATAAGACCTCCAGCATGTGATATGTCAAGACTGGACATTTAAAATGCACACAAGTACCTCCTTTTGCCATGGATCCCAGATTCAGAACACCTGCTACACAACCATATAGTAAGAGAGGATGTGATGTAGGTATATTAACTTGGATTTAGTGAAAGAAATTAATGTCGTAATTGAAGCTGTATTCTTTCTAATTAATTTTGGATTTACCTGTCCTACCAAGTTAGGAACTGGGTAGGCAACAATGAGGCAGTGAAGAGTTAAATCTCCTCGGCAGGATTTAGTAATTATAGATATTGATTACTTTAAAACATCATTGAGCTGACAGGATAAGAAAAGCCCACTTGTCTCACTGTTTGGTCCTTTTATTTCTCACAAGATGGATGAGTTAATAAACAGGGAGCAAGCACTCCCATAAATTCAGCATCTGTAATATTTGTCACCTTCGGAATTACTTGGATGAGAGGAACATCCTTTATGTGAATCCACGGGAGAGGACTAGCAGACTTTCCCTAGGATCTGTATTCCACACTGTGATTAATGCTATGTTGATGTTTAAAAAGACAGTGTCATTAGGCAAAATGCAGTGAGAAAGATCCATGTTTCCCAAACATGCATTCCAAACATGCTAAGGCTCTTTGTACAGGTTATAGTTTTGCTCCGTAGCATGGTTTTGTCACTTCTTATTTCTACTAGGATAGTTTCTAAGAGTAAGAAGTTAAACTGCATATTACACACACAGACACAGAAAATTTCTTAAACTAGGAAGCTTAACTTAGAAATAGATATAATGGATATTTTTAATGTTAACATAAAGGTCAACTACTTAAATTCTATCACTTTAAAATGGAGGGAATTGAGACTTAGAGTGGGTATACAGCTTTTCCAAGGCTAAATGAGTATTCAATGGCAAAGCCCCCTAAATTCTCCCACCCAAGTGTAGAAGAATTAGGTTTATTTAGTAAACTATGGAAGGTCTATTCAAGCATTAGATGGCCCATTTTTTCTTTTCTATTTTGTAAAAGTGTGGTAATAATTGATATCTAAATTTGATTTAGTCTGGATGAAGTACTTTTTTAAGTAAGTAAATGTTAATGCTTCTTCACATTTGGAATTGAAAATTTTAAAAAATGTACAGAGAAAACAAGGATGGTTTGGTTTTCTAAAATATGTGTTGAGTCAGTGGAAATCTTAACGTAATAAAAATGAATATTGTTCAATTGGTATGAGTTTTTTTTTAATGATAGAAGAATCAGAATCTTTAACCTATAATTGTGCCTGTTATAAGGTGAACTGATCTAGCATATAAAAGTAAATATTTATCCTACAATATTTGGCATATTATTGACTTCTTCTTCACTTGATGTGTGTCTAGATTCTCCTTTTCAAATCTGATGATTGTAAAACCAGATTTTCGGACACACTTATTATGGAATTTTATTATTCCATTTGACTGGTCATTGGCAGAATCCATTTGATAGTCAGTAAGCATGGCAATCAATGTAAATCTTTATTACCAGAATGACTTTTCAGAATCGTGGGCATATGTAATGGCAGGAATATAGTACAGTGTGTATTTTTACTATTTTGTAATTTGAGATTTTATTATCCCTTGTTAAGAAGAGTCCTGGAAGGTAAACATGTTTACTTTAGTGTCTAAATAATTCTAATTCAGTTAGTAATATTTGTCATAAAAATTACTAAATTTTAGTTACTAGAATGCTTCATCAAATGTAAAAGTGAAAACTCCTGATTTTACGTAAAGGTAATTTTCCCCTCCCCTGGCATCTCTGTTTGGCTTGCCTGAGGCTAGAAATATGCAGTACAGAGAGAAGGGGTATGATCAGCATCTTCTTTGTACTGTGTTCCTTGTCACCCTTTCTTCTGCTGTGATTCTGACTTCCAGAATCTCATATAGGAAGTAGCAAGAGAGAAAGGTTACAAAAAGGAGCAGAGGAGTTCTTTTCTAAGTAGCCAAACAAATGTGGGTTTTTATGAATGCTTAAAGCTACCTTTTCAATTTTGGTGACCACAATTGTTGGTAAGCAAGAAGACTAAAAACAAGAAATCCAGTTTTAATAAACTTAAAAAAAAAGTGATCATACTCTGGATTGAGACAAGAGATGTTTACAAGATCAAATTGAAAGAAATTTGATGTTGATGACGAGGGGGAAGTATCCTTCTTAGGAATCTGGCTTTTGTGACTGAGTGCTATCTGGAAGTGTAATTTGTGGCACAGATAGAAAAAACTCCAGGAAAATGAGACATTTTCATAGGTGTTTTATATTTCTGGTGATTCTGACTACCAGAATAATAACCATGAGCAATGCTTGACTGCTCCCTTGGCAACACATACACTTATTTAAGTATTTGTGAGTGTTGGTCCCCCTGGGTGGCTCAGTGGTTTAAGCCTCTGCCTTCGGTTCGGGTCATGATCTCAGAGTCCTGAGATCGAGCCCTACATTGGGCTCTCTGCTCAGCAGGGAGCCTGCTTCCCCCTCCATCTCTGCCTGCCTCTCTGCCTACTTGTGATCTCTCTCTCTCTGTCAAGTAAATAAATAAAATCTTTAAAAAAATAGTTATGAGTGGATGGGAAAGGGGGGTTTGTTGTACTAAATAGGAAAGAAAAAATTAATTACATGGAATAAATGGATTGACACTAAAGGGATGAGGACTTAGAAGAGTAGCTTTATTATGAATTGTTGAGTGAGGAAGCAGTTTCTCCATTTGTATGACCTTGTACCTTTTACACTTTCCCTGAATAGCCTGTTTCCTGGAACACTATTTTCTTCTTCATTGCCATGGAGCTGGACAAGATGAACATGGAAGTCAGTGGTAGGGACATTACTTATCTTAAGCTCTTTCTAATGGGAGGACAACTGCTACATTAAGTCCAAAATGATATCTATTCCCTTATTAGACAGATATATGAATGTAGTGGTGGTAACATCCCTTGTATGTCTTCATCAGCATAAGCAATTACATTACAACCAGTTCATGCTCCCAATTCCATAGATCACAAGAAAAAATTCAATTCATTTTATATTCCCTGAAGAATTCTATTATTAAATTAACATTTTTTAAAAAATCAACTTTATTTACTTATAAAAGTCGGCTTCAACATAAACGATCATATTCTTGAAATCTAGGCATTTGTATGATAGTAGTAGCTTATTTTTTCTATTATATATTAAAATAAATTGACAGCTCTTAAAGTTTTAAATATTCATCTGTGTGCCTCTTAAATTATCTTGCATACCCATCCTGCAAAATAGTATTCTAGTTTGGAAGAGATGACCATTAAGCTTCCTTATAGCCACAAGATTTCACAGTTTTCTAAAATTTACATTGTATATGTACTTCTATTTGTACATTTTATGTATTCATATTTTCATATTTATGAGTATAATTATGTATGGCATATGTGATATTGGTGACTAATATTTAGATCTGAGCATGGTTGCCATTGTAACAGTGTTGGTAATAAAAATATATCTATTTCCTCTCATATAAACTGGTATAAAACTAGCTTGGCAACACTTCACTGCTTTATAAATTAAGCCCAGTGGGTATTGCTGCTTTAGGCAATGTCTTCATGCAGTAAGATAGATTGTAGTCTAAGTTTGTTAACCTTTAAGAAAATAAATTTACCCACCAATAGTTTTACATGCTTTTCCTTAGTTTATAGGGTCTTTGAAGATCTGCTGCCTCCCATCTTTCCATCCTTATCAACTCCTTTTCTTACTTATACTTTATATTACAGAAATGGTAGCTTGCTCTCAGTTTTCTAAATCTTCACTTGGTTGTAATTCTCATTGCCTTTCCATTTGCCTGATAATATCTTCTGCACTCTTTTGCACAATTCCCACTTATTCCACAGTGGGATATCTCTAATACTATCTTCTAAACAGTCAAGCTATGTGTTGTACCAAATGTATTAAATGGACTAAACAATGTACTAAATATTATTGCTATGTATTCTCAAATTGCTGTCTATTTTCCCTTTCATAACAAGTAACACACTTGTAATTGTTCAGTGTCTATTTCACTGAAAGTTTTATTGACTGTATTTTGGTATATAGTTCTTTGAACTTAACACATCTATAGATTTTCATACTATCATCACAAGATGGTAAATAGTTCTTGCTGTGCAAAGAACTCCTTGCTGTTTTTTTAGAATCATACTAACCCCAAGCCCCCATCTCCTTGCAACTACTGATTTCTTCTTCACAGCTATAGTTTAGTCTGAGAATGCCATATGAATAGAATCAGTATATGCATTTTTTTTTTAAGATTTTATTTATTTGACAGAGAGAAACACAGTGAGAGAGGAAACACAAGCAGAGGGAATGGTAGCGGGAGAAGCAGGCTTCCCGCTGAGCAGGGAGCCCGATGCGGGGCTCGATCCCAGGACTCTGGGATCATGACCTGAGCCCAAGGCAGACGCTTAACGACTGAGCCACCCAGGCGCCCCAGTATATGCATTTTTGAAAGGGTTTCTTTCATTCAGAGTAATGCCTTTGAGATCTATCTCAAAGTTCATTCCATTTTTATTGTTCAGTAGTATTGTGTAGTATGGTTGTACCACAATTTGTTCCTCCACCTATTGAAAGACAAGAGGGTTGTTTTTAGGTTTTAATGATGACTAATAGAGTTGTGGTTTTCCCTCCTGTCAATATGCAGGAATGTGATTACTGGATCAGATGATATGCCCATGTTTAACTTTATAAGAATCTGCCAAATGATTTTCCAGTATGGACTTGCTGTGTTGCTTTCCTTCCAGTCACATATGAGTTCCTCTCAACTCTTTGGTTTTCTTGCTGTGTTTAGTGTTAGCCATGCTAATAGGTATAAAGTAGTATGTCTCTGTGGCTTTATTTTGCATTTTCCTGTTGATTGATGGTGTCAGATATCATTCCATGTGCTTATCTGCCATGTATGTATCCTATTTGATAAAGTACCTGCCTCTCGTTTTTTAAGCTGTGTTGTTACTGTTCTCTCTTTAGTTTTGAGAGTTCTTTAAGTTTTTTGAATATAAATTCTTTGCTGGATATATGGTGTACAAATAATTTTCTCACTCTGTAGCTTCATCGTTTCATTTCTTAGGAAATGTCTTTGTCAAAGCAAAACTTTGGAGCATTTAAATAAACATTTTACTTTAGAATAGTTTTAGATTTACAAAAAATTTGCAAATATTTTACAAATATAGGGAGAATCCCTATATACCTAGCATACGGTTTTCTCTGTCATTAAGAGCTTATGCTGATATAGTACATTTGTCAAAATTAATAAACAAATATTGACACATTCTTAACTAAAAGTTCATACTTTATTCAAATATTATTAGCTTTTACCTTTTTTCTCCTTCTCCATTTTCTCTTCTAAGATCTCATCAAAGATACCACATTATATTTAGCTATCATGTCTACTTAGGCTCTCTTGGTTGACGGTTTTACAGGCTTTCATTGATTTTGATGTCCTTTACAGTTTTGAGGAGTACTGGTCACATATCTTGTAGGATATCCTTCAGTTGGAATTTTTCTGACCTTAAGGGTGATCTGAGATTATTGGTTTTGGGGAGGAAAACTAGAGGTAAAGTGTCATTCCCGTCATATTATGAAAGCACACATTATCAACTTGAGTTATTTTCATATTAATGTGGACAAACTAGCTGAGGCAATGTTTGTCTGGTTTCTCTCATGTAAAGTTACTGTTTTCCTCCCTTTTATACTGTACTTTGGGAAAGTGTCACTATGTGCAGTCCACACTCAGGAAGTGGGTAGGTTCATCCCACTTCATTGAGGGGAATATATCTACATAAATTGTTTGGAAGTCTTCAGCGTGGAATGTTTGTCTATTCTCCTTTATGCTTGTATTTATATGTATAATTGTATATTATTTCAGTATAGACTGTTAGTATTTATTTTATACCTGGAGCTATAAACTGACACTTAATTTTCTAGTTTAAATTGTTCATTTTGTCTAATGGGTGCTCATTTACTTGGCTTCTATGTCCTTTTGACATATAGCCATCCATGTGGGATTTAGCAATAATTATAAAGAACAAAAGTTCTGTCTCACCAGGTTCTTTCAGGTTCTTTTCTTTTTCTTTACCTAATTGCAACACAGTGGTCAGTGTGTGCTAGCATAGTGACCATTTGCATGCATTTACTTAAGTTTTTATTCCATTTAATAAATGAGGAAACATAATAAAGTAAGGCAGACAAAGGAGAACAGTGTGGCCCAAATAATAATGAATTTCCAAATTTTAGTAGGTGATTGCTAAACTTCTTTAGATCCCATATACTTCTCTCCATTCTTATTATCATAGTTTAATCATTTATTGTTTCTTTCCTTGAATTCTAGAAGAACCCGTAACTGGTATTTCTACTTTTAATCTTGTCTTTCTTAAGTCCATTCTCCATCAGAGAATATTCCAAACAGTTGGGCTTTATGAAATATTACAGACTTTGGAAAAAGATTGGTATTGGTTTAAATTCTTCTGTTCCCTCTTTGAGCAAATTATTAATCTTCTCTGAGTTTTGCTTTTCTTATTGGGACATATTGACTAAGCATAGGGTCATTGCAAATATTATAAAAATAGTATCAATGTTATTACTAGGTGCTTTCCATGGGACAAACACTATTTAAATATATTTTGTGAATTTTTGATTGCCTATCTTGGCATGGTATTCAGGAAACTATCATAATCTAATCTTTGATTTTATATTTAGACATTCAGACCTATCTTTAAGTCTATCACATTCTCTGTCTTCTGTCACTCCCTCTCTGTTACACACACACACACACACACACACACACACACACACAGAGAAATGAATACACAGTGACACACGCAGAGTTAAGACAATGTATTTTTTGTCCCAAAAGGTGGCAGACGGTTTTACTGCTTCATTGTTCTTTTCATACATGCTCATTCCTTTGTCTGGAATGCCTCATGACCCTTTCAAGACGGAATAATAACTACTGTTTATTTAATATTCCTATGAAATGTTTCTTTCTCCAACGAATCTTTTCTTTGGAGGGAACCTTCACTCAAATACTCTGTATTTCCATATTCTATTATCAGAGCATATGTCACTCAGAGTATATTACATTCTCTCATATGTCAGATTGCCCTTTAGGCAATAGTCTCTCGAAGTCAAAGACTGTTTTATATATATACTCCTCTATAATTAGGATACACTATTAAAATACAATTATTAATAATTAATAAATGAACTGATATAAATGTAATGGCTCATCCTCTAAATATTTCAGGAAAATATTTCAATCTGAACTTATAAAATTATATTACAAAAACCCCACAGTTTTTTTTCCATTTGGTAAGATAGCAACCAAAAAATGCTTCCCTTTATCCAGCTTCTCACCACTTTTCTTAATTAGAAACCTCAAATTCTATACAGAATTTAGAATAAATCAGAAATTCTACAAAATTTCATTTACTCATTTTTTAATGCTAAATCGAAGGTTATATAAACTCAGCTTAAGTTTAGGTATTCTATGGTTTATGAAGGGATATGAACAGCATACAAAATCTATTTTTGACTCAATCTAAAAGGTACATTTGGCTGAAATATTTGATTTCATGTCTTTATTTTAAGAATTTGTGGCAGAAAGAATATGTGTATTTATGTACACACATTTCTATGATTAATGTCATTGTTATTTTGACTACTTTTGGTTTGATATTCAGTAAGTAGCCTTATTGGAACAAATTAATGGTAGTTTCTACAGAAAGGATGATAGAATTCAAAGGGTGAATGACCTGTTATGAACTTTTTCATAATTACTTATACGTTGAACTGGTGAAACCAACGTGGGAGATATTAGTCTTTATAATACAGACGAAATCACCATTTAAAAAAGCTTCCGATTTGTCTGAGGAATGCAACAAATATTAGGATAAAATATTATTAGAGAAGCTAACAGGGGATCATGTTAATAAATATAATAATTGTATTCCAATGACTTTAGGAAAAAAGAGTACCCTTGGTACTGGAATTCAAAATAAGGAATTAATTTAAAAGTATGCCATCACTAATACAAATATGTACCATCACTAACTGCCTAGATTTATGGTAAAATTCTCCATGGAATAATGCATAAGAGTTCAAATCATTTAAATAAACCCCAATCCATCATGGTGAACTAAATTTTCAGTAGTAAATGAGAACAAAATATATTTTTTTTGTAATGTGAACATATATTCAATTATGAGACCTTTTCTAAAGGAGCTATTGTCTCCTCCTTACCTTAGGACATTATTAAGCCTAAACTTCCCATTTCTTGTTCGTGTACAGATCTGGTCCCAGAATGAAATAGAATGGATTAATAACTATTACAGATCCAGTTTGGAACTCATCCCAAAATTGGACATATTTATGTTACTTCATTTTTTTTCTTTTCATTTCCCCAGAAGAGTCAAGATTGTATATGAAAAATATATGACAGTATGTTGCCAAGTTAAAATAGGTAGTTAACTTTGTAATTTAAATGATAGCAATGACTTCTGAATTAAGCTGTATGATGAAATAAATTTCACTGAAAATTTATTCAATAGTTTTCAGTCTCTTTAATTATATAGAACACATAATATATGTCATATGTACATTTTCATTTTAATATTTTGACAACATATTAGAAAATTTATCACTAATAAAATGAATGAACAAATTACTGCAACTTGTTCAACAATTGTATTTGAAAAGAAACCTCTCCTTCTAGGTAAATAATTCCATAATAATAATGGTTGGCCTTATTGAACTTTCTCTTCACTAAGTGATTAATGTTTCCTTACAAATCTGGAACAAGCAATTATATAAAACAAGTACAATTTTTGCTTATAAATCATGTTTTAATTTTTGAATTTTTTACTATTATATAAAGTTTATTCTCCATAATAAAAAGTAAAAATAACTGAAATTAGAACAACTGTTATTTAAAATTAGGATATATTTCTAGTATAACATCTAATTCTTGTTCTTATTGAGTAGTTACTAATGCATAAATTATAATATACATATTATAAATTTGATTTATTCCACATATCAGTGTCCAACCTGGCAAAGTAAAGTGATTTTGTGTCAGAACTGAGAGGGTATGAATTGGAATGACTTTTGAAACATTTACATATTTGTTGGAGAATTTTAAAAAATCAAACTGCATAATCTGTTATGCAAATGCCTTATACATAAGCAGTTTAAGAAAAACAAGCATTATTTTCAATAATTTTTCAAAAAAATAAGCAAAAAATGGGAATATATTGCATATGAGAGAACATGATATGTGAACATAATTTTTCTAAATAGTTGGCTAAAAAGTTCAAATTTATACTTGGAATTATGCAAAAAATTATGATGTTCAATAAAATCTCACCAGTACATATAGAAATCCAGTTTGGTTAAAAGTGCTCAAAGGATTACTGGGAAAAAAATACTTGCTTTCAATAGACACACACACACACACACACACAAGCACTGAACACATTCTCATTTACATCGTCTAATAAAATTTAATTTTTAATTTTCCTAATCAAAATGATTCCACGTCTCCTAAATATTTCTTTCCTCTGTGGAGTTTCCCTCTAATAGCAAAATTACGAATTTCAGATGTGATTACATTGTTGAAGTAGTCACAAATAACTACTGATTCACAGAGAGGGAATTGAAATGTCTGGTCAACCTGTCATATGACTCTTTCTCCTCTGTCTTTGCTGCCGTCAGGATCCCATGATTTTTCTGCTAGGATTCAGCTCACTAAGCAAGATACTGCTAAATGCAGGAAGACTCTCTATAGATCCTGTCTAATGTAAAAAGAGTCACACTCACTGAGATCTTATCCACCAATAGAAACCATTATCCTTGATAATTCTTAAGTACATGCAATTCTTAAGTAACATTTCAAGCTATTGGGGTCAGAGAAAGACTCTGTCTTCTCCCTAGTGTTCCTGTCACAGAAAGTATTCCATATTAAACCTAGCTGACATTACAGTTCTTTTTCTATGAAGCTCTTCCAGTTTGCATCCACAACTGCACATCATTCTTACCCAAATCATATCTTTGGTGCTGAGAGAGGAGCCATGAATACTGGAGTGAGACCTGCCGAACTGTTGAGCTCATGTCACTCCTATTAAAACTTTTTATTTGGGGCCTTTGGGATTCCCTTCTTTGAAGTAGCCTCACTCAGGGTCACCTCAGACATCAGAAATTCTAAATACTTTTAAATCACAGTAAAAAAAAAAAAATAGTAGGAGTACCAATATTTTTCTTGCCAGAAAAATCCTTGCCTCTTCTGATGTTATTTTACCCTTCAAATAACATATTCCAGGTAATATGGGGAATAAATGACTTTCTCTTCTTATAGAATAAGGCTCACTCCACTTCCTGAACATAAATGGTCCCTTCATACTATGTGCCATAGTAGTCCTCATGAATATGCCTATAAGTAAAAATAAGGCTACACTAGAGATTCCTATGAGAATAGTGAGGATCTAGTTCTCAGGGACTTTAAGATAAAAATAGAAATGGAGGGGGTCATTTTCCCCTATGATCATTTGTTTTGGAATTTAAGAAAGAAAACAAATGATCACTGATGAAAAAAGAGAGAGGAAAAAGCAAGAAACAGGTTCTTAACTATAGAGAACAAATTGATAGTTATCAGAGGGGAGGCAGTTCGGGGGATGGGTTAAATAGGTGATGGGGATTAAGAAGTGCACTTGCTGTGATGAGCATTGGATGTCGTATGTAAGTGTTGAATCACTATATTGTACATCTGAAACTAATATTACACTGTATGTTAACTAACTGGAATTTAAATAAAAACTAAAGAAAAAAAAGAAATGGGTGGCCATTTTCAATGTTCAGTTTTCTTGACAATTAGTGTAATAATTATAATAAAAAATTTTTAAAAAATACCTTGTTTTTTGTAGGTAAATTTAATGCAGTGATCAGTGTGTGCTAGGGACAGTGGTCATTTGCATACCTTTCCTTAGTTAGACTCCATTTTACAATTGCAGAAATGTAACAAAGGAAGGAAGGGAAAACAAACAAACAATCCATTTTTAAAAATAGGCAGAAGAACTAAGTAAACATTTCTCCAAAGAAGATGTACCAATGGCCAATAGGTAAAAGGTCCTCAACATCACTAATAATCAGGAAAATGCAAATCAAAATCACAATGAAGTATCACCTCACACCTGTTAGAATGACAATCATCAAGAAGACAAGAGAGAAGTGTTGGTGATGATGTGGGTTGTGTTCTATTGGTGGAAAGGTAAATTGGTGCAGCCACTATGAAACAGTAGGGAGATTCCTCAAAAAATTAAAAATAGAACTACCCTATGATCTAACAATCCCACTGATGGATATCTATTCAAAAGATATATAAACAAGATATCAAAGAGATATATGCACTCCTATATTCATTTCAGCATTTTCACAATAGTCAAGATATGGAAACCTAGGTTTCCATCAAGGATGAATTCAGGACAAAAAAAATTTGGTACACACACACACACACACACACACACACACACACACACACACACACACTGAATGTTATTCAGCCATGAGAAACAAGGAATCCTGCCATTTGCAACAACACAAATGGATCTAGAGGGCATTATGCCAAGTGAAATAAATCAGACAAGAGAAATACAAATACTGCATGGTATCAGTGGTAAGTGGAGGCTTTTAAAAAAAAGGTCAAACTCATAGAAACAGAGTGGAAAAATGGTTGCCAGGGGGTAGGGGTGGGGAAATTGGGACAGGTTGGTAAAAGAAAACAACAACAACAACTAAAAAACCTATACCCTTAATTAATCAAACATTAATTTTTTATAAAGTAAGTGTATCATTTTACTTTTTCTAAATCATACCAGGTTCATCATGTTGATTATATATTCACTTTGTGACATGGTCAGTATATCACCAAATTGACTTTTAAAATCATTTAACAGAGGGGTACCTGGGTGGGTCAGCTGGTTAAGCATCTGACTGTTGATCTCAGTTTGGGTCTTGATCTCAGGGCCATGGGTTTAAGCCCCATGTTGGGCTCAGTGCTGGATATGGAGACTCCCAAAAAAAAAAAAAAAAAAAAAAAAGGACTTAACAGGAAAGAGAGTAAACATGATCCCGTACAATTACATTTAAGATACATGATACATAGAACAGGTTGGAGGTTGAATTCATTTTATTTAATATATCATTTAAATCTATTGTATAAATATTAACATTATTTTACTAGTGGTTAGAATAAGGGTGGAATAGCCTAAAGGATACTTTTGAAATAGACTCAGATTACATTTCACAATATCAGACAAGAGGAGATAGATCTGAGAATTTGTTTCTTGTTCTGGCATTTAAACCCATCTGTGGCCTTTTAAAATGCTAAAATGTCTTTAGTGTTATGTTGACTCAGTTGCTTTGCTGGACTGTGTTGCTTAAAGGGAATAGAAGTCTTAATGGGAAGCTACCAAAGTCATAATTCATATCTTGCTTTTATCAGCGGACTGTCAAGGTGGGAAGCATAGGCTTGAAAAATAAGTGTGTTGTGTCATCATCATAAAAGAAAGTTTTAGTTGCTGAACCTGAGGCTTTTGCACCCCACACATTTTATCAGGGAGTTTTGGTGGCCTTTTGATCTGTCACAGCTAATAGTAACTTTTCTTAAAGTGATACTGGCCCAAAATTTGTTGAGGAAATTGTGTACAAGGACCACTCACATGAGCAGTATTTGTATTCCCTTTCAATGTCAAGGTGAGACGGGGTCAGCTATAGTGGAAGTTTTGCTCTGTCAGAAATACCACGGACTGCTAATGAAAAAGCATGTCATACACTCCAGCCTGAGAAAGTCAGGTAACAAAATTATGACTGGCCTCTTAAGCAGAAATCTCAGGAAAGTAGAGAATACCTTTCTGTACCAATATGATACTTTATTTTACTAGAACAGCTTTCAACCATAGTTCTTTGAAAGTACTTAATGGACAATATCTCAAGAAGCTGTAATGTCTGCTATAGCTAAGTGGTAAGTCAAACAGTAAATGACATTCATTAACTCTTTGAAAACAGAGGTGAAAACATTTTTTAGTGTAGATGACTCTCTGAAGAAGATAGATAAGGGAAAGAGTTTGAAAGAAGGTGGTCTTCCTTTATTTTCATTTCTTTAGCTTCCACACTAATGAAAGAAAAGAATTAGCCATATGAATTCCTGTGGGGCTTTTTGTGAAATATAGTAGAGTCTTGGTACTGAATTTGTTAAATGCAGGAAAAACATACTGTGGGAATGGATTAGAAGGACCCTGATTGGAAAAAAAGAAATTCTCATCTTATGTATAATACTCTTTAAGCATTCTATAATTATCTTTTATAGAATTATCACTCATAAACATACACAAATATAGGATTTTTGAAGGTGGGAAGAATGGGGTTCACTGCTCAATTCTCAGGTTTTGTTAGAGGGCCAAGTGCATATTAGAGCTCCGATAATATTTGTAAAATATTTAAAAATAACCTATGGCATTTTTGGTAAATTTTACCTCATTTTTGTCTTTAACACTTTCTATTTTCTTTCATTTGGCTTAGAACACATGAATAGGCCTGACTCCACAGAAGCTATTTTTTTAGTTTCATTGAAGGAGAAACTCAAGGAATCAGTTAATCTAGCTATCAATCCAGTAGTATCTTTCCTTAACAAAGCAAAACATTAAGATGTCTGTGGAATATTTTCTTGGAAAGACTGAATAGAGGCTTTAGTACAATCATAAATTCCTTACCAATCTAGATAATCATATCTATACCTGAGTAACCTACCAAGTTTATGTGTGTATTTAAAGCAGTTGTCTCCTGCATATCTTTGGCTCTTTCTTAACTAGATTGTAGACATCTAATAGGAATATTGAGTATATATCTTACCTGCAAGATTTTATCTTTTTATTTTACTTGTGTTAATCAATGATATTAATTGTATTTATCCTTGTCACTTTTGTTTCTTTCTTTAAATCAATTAATCTTTGCAGTCATCATTCCTAGTTTCAATAAGAGAAAGAAACGTGCCTCTGTCCTTTATTCTGTCAGTTTAAATAAAATAAATTTACTTGATATCAACTAGGTATCTGATCTTCCAGGCATGTAAAATGATTTTATTCTTTTGAGAACGAAGTTTACTTTGTAGTTAAAGTCTCATTTCAAATAGTCAAAATAGAATGACTTTATTATTTATTTATTACTGCTTTTCATGCTTCAGGTTATAAATCATTTCTTTATAATATATGGGATTTATTTTAAATAGGATTAATTATTCCCATAATTATGGGATTTATTTTAAACTTATTAATGGCAGTATAATAGGCCTTAAAATTAAGTATGTTGATTTGGATAAAATCATTTGAGATTAGAGTTTGTTATATTAGATTGCTGGGTAACACCTTCCTTAACATTTTTGACATGAACTTGTTAAAGGGATGTAGACTCTGTAATAATGAAGAAACCTTGCCAATAATTCATAATATTCATTGTAGGTGATGTTGGCCTGTCAAAACAATCAACACTTTTATTTATCATTATTACAGAATACATTTTAAATATATCTAAACTCATTTAAAGAAAAAAGTCTAATTTCATTGGATTCTATTCTGAATCTGCTTCTGAAGTTTTGAAAGAAGACAACATATAGTAAAATTTCTTCCATCTTAACTCCAGGAGCAATGTTAAGTTTGCCTGACACACTTTGTAGACTGAAAAAAAAAGTTTATCTTTGTCATTACTCTCATAGCTATTAACTGAATACATGCAAAATACTATATTAAATATTAACATGTTTTCAGACTGAAGGTTCTCAGTCAAGAGATTTGAATTATCTGTAGGACAATGAAAATTGAAACAAATTAAGCAGAAAATTAATTCAAAATTAGTAAATTAATGGGCTGTAATTATTTTTTTAAATTGAACTCTGACTTGAATTATAAACCTAAAAATGGTAGAGGGGGAAAAAAGGTTGTATTTAATTAGAAGTCTAAAATGTTTCTGTTTTAAAGAAAAATAGTCTTATAACATTCTTATTTGTTTATTATTTTTGGTTTGGTGTGTGTGTGTAGCAGATGATATCAATGTTCACTTGTGTATTTTCAGATCTCTTTACCATTTTCATGCTGTGCTTTTACTTCTAACAGCCAGCATCTGCAAGAAGACCAGAGATAACTGGGATATACATCTCCCTGGGAGAAGCCCTAGCAAATGGCTCCTGGTGTAGAAGTGTAACTATTCCAGCTTCCTTGTTCCTGGTCCAGGCTGCTCTGAGGTATGACTGTCTCCAGAATCTTCCACAGAGTTGAGCCTAACTTGTCCTCCATGGGATTTTGTTTGATGCTGAATATTTGTGTGGCTTCTTCCTCTTCACTGTCTCTCACCTCACTCTCTTACTGTTTATTCTTGGTGGCATTTCCTAACAAATCATTTTCACATGAATCCTTAACTTAGGACCTGCTTCTGAAGAGTCTCTTCCTAAGACAGTGTGGTAGTCATTAATGCTGTTTATTAGTTTTTTTACTCTCTGCCTTCTGGGGATAAGCTAGGGTTGTATTATTGGCCTCCTGTGGTTGAATGATGGGCCAGTTATCGGCTTTGATAGAAGTTATGTGTGTTGCTTCTTCTTTGAGCTCCAGACTGCCAGGATGAAATCTTTAGAGTTCTTTTCTCTCTGCTCTGGTAACCAAGAATGTTCCAGATAGTGGCTGCTCTATCAGCCTGAGACGCAGAGTCAGTGTGACAAAGTGGATCAGAGCCCCATTTCTGGCTTAGTAATCAGAGTGAGAAATAAACTTCTGTTGCATTAAGACACTGAGAGTTTGGGGTGTTTGCTACACTGCAGTATAATCTAGCATATCCTGACAGATCTAGAGGATGAAAAAAAGAGAAGAATCAAGGATGACTGAGATTTCTGACTTGGGCTTTTGGATGAATGGTGTTAACATTCTTTGGGGTTAGGAAAAGCAAGGAGGAAGAGCTGAGTTTTGTTTATTTTTTTTATGAGATATAATTGACATATAACATAGTAGTTTCAGGTGTCCAGCATTCGATACTTGTACATGTTGTAAAATGATCACCATCGTAAGTCTAGTTAACAGCTGTCACCATATAGAGTTACAAATCTTTTTTTCCTGTGATGAGAACATTTAAGATCTCCCCTTAGCAGCTTCAAATATTCAGTACGATGTTATCAACAACCATCACCATGCTATATATCACATCCCCATGACTTCTTTTTTTCTTTTTATTTAAACTATATTGGTTATTGTAGTTGGAAAAATCACTAAGTGTTCTGTAGTTTGTCTTAATATAAATTATATTTTTTAACAAGAATATATGCCTTCATCTTATTTATAATGGAAGCTAATATGACTGAAATTTTTAATTTCTGGAATCTAAAATGGATTTTAAAAAGTCTTAAGTCATTTCTATGTCTCAAACTTTCTTTGTTGTTTCCACATTCCTATTTCTAATTCAATTTATAAAAACCTGTCTTTCTCCTAAATAACAACAAAAAAAGGCATTCTTTATGTTTGTCACAGTGTTCTGTGCTTATATTTTTGATCTTGTGTGTTGAAACTCTGAGTGTGATATAATTTATGCCATGATAATGCACAAATGATGTCTTGCACAGATCTGTCCAGGTGAGATCTGGCTTTACCACATAGCTCTTATGTTTGCATGAGGCTTTGAATATGTTTGCCTATGTTTGTGTAAAAGGGCAGGAGTAGGAAAGAGTGAATGAGAATTGATGCAGGTGTTTTTATCCAAGATTTTCATAAGTAGTAAGAAAGAAATACTTTAAGTCCAGGAAACAGTATGATGGACCCATTCTAAGCTTAAATGTCTGTTCTGGGGATATGAAAAGTCCTATAGTTCTATAAGTCAAATGAATGCCAAACTTCCTGATTATACATTGGAAGTGATGTGGTACCCAAGGGAGAAAGAAAATCCACGCAAATTAGTTTCTTAGAATATTATTGTTTTTCCTTAGAAATCACTTGTGGATGCACAGCACAAGCCAATGTTCTAAAAGACTCCATTGCTTATTTCATTTGCTTTGTTTTTCAGAGGCATAGCAAGACATATTCAAAAGAAAGATATAAAGTCCTGTTTGATATTCAAGCCAAACACAATGGTTCTATCAGGCAAAGGAGGAAATGCAACTCTGAAAACTCTTACTATTTTGATTCTCTGAAGAATTGTTGAGACACATTCAACATAGTGTACAGAATGATTCAAAATAATATTTGAGTTTTCTGGGTTCTTGTTTTTCAAATGCCAGGGTGTTATCAGAGGCCTTTAATCTTAGCTCTTCATAGAATTTCTGCAAAAAGAGTTTATTTTCAATTTTACTGTTGTTGAAGGTAATTTCATTTCCATTAAGCCCTCAGTATGTTTGTCAATTTGAGACACCAGTGAAAATTTAATTAAATAATCTTAAATACATGCACTTAAAAGTCACATGAAGAAATTAAGGTCCAGCTGTTCACCTGCAACTGCTTAATTTATGCTGAATTCTATTTAATTGAAAGTCAGTAACCTGGAAAGGGAAAGCATATTCACTTGAGATTATATTAGAAACTGTAGAGCATGATCAGTTGCATGATTCACAAGTGTGTCTGTTTGATACTTTGCTTCAGTTTAAAGTAACACTTTGTTTTCTTCAAATATGTGTAACAAATATATGTGCCATTTTAAGGTACTATTAAATTACCGATATGTTAAATTATATTTGAAAACAAATGTAAATTTAAGCTACCAAAATTACTCTTATTAATACCACACATATTTTAGTTTTCTTTTACTTACATTTTATTGTCATGTGTATAGAATATTTTTAAAGACCATGTTCATTTTATCAAGATTTTGTTTATTTGAGAGAAAAAGAGAGAGAGACAGAGCAAAAGCATGCAGGGGTTGGGGGAGGGACAGAGGAATAAGAAATTTCATGTTGAACTCAGAGCCTGATGCTGGGCTCCATCCCAGGACACATAGATCATGACCTGAGCCTTTCAGACACTTAACTGACAAAGCCACCCAGGCATCCCAAAAACTGTTCTTTTTAATGTCATATTAAAGAGATAACTAAAATTATGCTTTAAGCATGAGGTGCCTTACTTATACCCACATGAATATTGTTTTTACGTAAGCCTTGTGTTTGGTAATCTTTCTGTTATAATTTAGTTGGCTCTTGTTTTTTATCTCTATCAGCTCTGCATATACTTGTGCTCAATGGAAGACATAAAAAATCAAAATATTTTTACTTATTGCAATTTTGAAAATCATTTAGCTGCAAAGGAGATTTTTTTAACTGGGAAGGAGATTCTTATAGCATTTAATAGTGAGGACACTGGAACCTGAAATACTAGCCCTGTATTTACTGTGTGAATTTGGTTAACTTTCTTAACTTCTCTGTGTCAGTTCCTGTACTGTAAAAATGACATAGCAGTTTGAATATATTATTATTTCCTTTTATTTGGGATTATTTTCTGTAATAATGCAGGAGAAACATGGCAGTAAATACTTAAAGGTTAAAAAAACCTGTAAAGGTCTGTATCATATATATGAAGTAGAGTTGGGAAATGAAAGCTGTAAGGGGACCCAAGATGTCATTTTTTTATATGGAAGGTTGAGCAAGAATTTTAACTTCTTAAACATCGGTTTCTAATTTTTTTTTCCTCCTAGATTAGTTCAGTCAATGGGATAATGCGTTTTGGAATTCCTTGTAAGTTGGAATTCCTTGTAAGTTATAATATACTTGCTATCTCTTAATATAGTAATAGCAGTCACTGAGACCTGGTTGTGCCACATTTCTTTGGTAAACATTTCTTTTTAGGCCTGACAAGTTTTTACAAGAGTTAAGTAATTAATATAAAATTACAGTATCATAGACTATTGAGATTCTACCAAAGAAAAACCCACATGAATACTGTATGATGAATTAACAGATTAGCTTAGTTCATATAATGAGTCTTACTTGCTAAAATTACTATAATTCTATTCCATGCTATGTTTATTAAATAAATACATACTCTCTTACAACTAAGGCAGTATAGCTAGTGTTATAATCATTGCTACCTCAAGTTTCAATTAATCAGATATTCTAAAGTTTCAAATTATTTGCTTAAGAGTCCAACGTAATCATCCTGAGAATGAAAGCTAGCAAAGGTTGATTTTATGTATCACAGGTAATTTATTTTTATCATATGCCAATCAACTGTACTATGTGTTTTCATAAGTCACACACACACAAAAATGCATTCGGGCTAATCTTACATTTGCCTTTGAAATTAATTGGCAGATTGATGAGTCCAACAACTAGATTTCCCTTTTGGAAGACAGATGGTGATATACTGAGGAACACAAAGTAGATAATGCTTTGTGATGTTTTTTCTTGGTGTTTTCTATGAGTTTTCCTGTGGCTATCAGTATTCTCTAACATCTATTTTTCTTCATTTTTTTAAAGATGTAGACTTCGTTTTGAAAAAAAAAATCTTATTTATTTTTTGCACTTTTAACATTGCCTAATCAACTTTTTAAGATTTTGGCTTATTACTATAATTAGTGGGATAAATGTCCCTAGTGAAGTTAAACTTCACTCCTCCACAGGGCAAAACGAATATCCTGATTCTACATTAGTAAGAGCAATGTGGAGATTTTCAGGTAAAATAGTAGCTTGAATGCTGGTGTCTAATTTCACTAATTTTAGAAGCAAAATTTTTTGTAAAAAAGTTAAGGCAGATATTTTGTTTTTTAAAGCTTTATTTATTTATTTATGAGAGAGAGAGGGCACAAGCAAGGAGGAGTTGCAGGCAGAGGGAGAAGCAAGCTCCCCACTGAGCAGGGAGCCTGATGTGGGACTCAATCCCAGGACTCTGGGATTGTGGACTGAGCCGAAGGCAGATACTTAACTTACTGAGCCATCCAGGTATCCCAAGAAGGATATTTTAAGGGTGTAAAACTCAAAGGATATAGAGAAGTAGGTGATAAGAACAACAAATTTGGTTATTAGCAACATAGGATGTTGTTGGCAAAGATGCACCTTTGGCTCTTACACCATTGGCCAAAACTGGTTCAGCCACTCTGGAAATAGTATGGAGGCTCCTCAGAAAGTTAAAAATATTACCACCCTATGACCTAGCAGTTGTACTTCTAGGTATTTGCCCAAAAATACTGATTTGAAGGGGCACGTGCACCCTGATGTTTATAGCAGTATATCAACAGTAGCCAAATTATGGAAGAGCCCAAATATCCATTGACTGATGAATGGATAAAGAAGATATCTATATCTATATCTATATCTATATCTATATCTATATCTATATCTATATCTATGTGTGTGTGTGTGTATATATATATATATAATGAATATTACTTTGTCATAAAAAAGATTGAAATCTTGCCATTTGCAACAATGTGGACGGAGCTAGAGTGAAATAATTAGTCCGAGAAAGACAAATACTGTATGATCTCATTCATATGTGGAATTTAAGAAACAAAACAGATGAACATGGGGGAAAAAGAAAGGCAAACCAGAAACCAGCCTCTTAACTATAGAAAACAAACTGAGGGTTGCTGGAGGGGAGGTGGCAAGGGATGAGTTAAATAGGTGATGGGGATTAAAGGGTACACTGGTTGTCATGAGCACTGAGTGTTATATGTAAGTGGTGAATCACTAAATTCTGTACCTGACACCAATATTACACTGTATGTTAACTAACTAGAATTTAAATAAAAAGTTAAAAAAAAAAAACAAGTTTGGAAGCTAGAATACAGATGGAGTAGTACTGTTAATAGTGAATTAGCAGACCTGAATCGTCAGACCTGAGAAATCTAAATTCTTTTTTTTTTTTTTTTAAAGATTTCTATTTATTTGACAGAGAGAAACACAGCGAGAGAGGGAACACAAGCAGAGGGAATGGTACTGGGAGAAGCAGGCTTCCTGCCAAGCAGGGAGCCCAATCCAGCGCTCGATTCCAGGACCCTGGGATCATGACCTGAGCCCAGGGCAGAGGCTTAAGGACTGAGCCACCCAGGTGCCCCGAGAAATCTAAATTCTTAATCACTAGCGGTACAGGCTGAGAATCATTCTAACTTAAATTGCAAAATTCTTCCTTAGCTTCTGGAATTAACGTATATAGAATTTAAGAAACAAAACAGATGAACATGGAGGGGAAAAAGAGAGGCAAACCAGAAACCTGACTATTAACTATAGAGAACTATAGTAGTACTAGGAGTTGGGGATAAAGAGATGGCTACACCAAGGAAGACCAGTTGTGAGCAGTTTAAGAGGCAGTTAGATCACTAGATCTTAATACTACACAGCTGCTTAGAGAAGGAAATGAGACATTCATTTCCTGGAGAAGTTTAAATGGTGGGACTGGCCTGGGAAACAACAGATAGACTTGGGGACAGGGTTATCACAAAGGAAACCTTAGGAGGAGCAGTGTTTATGTAACAGAATATATATCATATGCTAGAAGCCAGGAACTCTTTTAACATTTTACTCTCAGTATACTGTCATTCAAATCTTCTCAAGTTGGAAATAACAGTTGGGTCAGTTTCATGTGAAAGCACAAAGACTCTGATCCATCCTAACATAAGTTCATAGCTGACAAGCCTCACCCATCTAAGCTCAGAGTTCTCCATCAATCTTTTATGCCCCAACTCACAACTATAATTAGCTATTTAAAGATTACCAGAAAACTAAAGAAAGCCTCTAATATAAGGAGATATAAAGGGGTGCCTGAGTGGCTCATTTGGTTAAGTTACTGACTCTTGGTTTTGTCTCGGGTCATGATCTCGTGGTCTTAGGATCGAGCCCTACATTGGGCTCTGTACTCAGCAAGGAGTCTGCTTCAAATTCTCTCTCCATCCTGCTCTCTCTCTTTCTCTTTCTGTCTCTCCCAAATAAATAAAATCATTAAAGTTATACACACACACACACACACACACACACACACACACACACACATACACACACACACACACACACACACAGATACAGATAGAATATGAATGGAAAAACCATCTTGGGACTTAGAGTTTCCAGTTCAGGTACAAGAAACTTGAAGTTGCTACCCTGTCCTAAAAACAAGTAAAAAGCTGAACAAACTGAAAAATCAACAATGTTTATTTTAGAGCTGTCAGAGAAATAAAATCATCACAGAGCAAACTGCCATCCCCCAAATTGGATAGATGGATAGATATAGAGAATTACAATTTACGAGAGCTGAAGAAACTCCCAAGTAGAAACCTCTGTGGGAACCAGGGCTGGGGTGGGAAAACCCTACTCTAACTGATGAATTGCTGAGGCTCAGTGTGAAGAAATCTGAGTGTCAAAAACTCTAGGAAGACCTAATCATAGGAGGGGACACTTTTGTGAATGTGACTTCCTGAAGGTCTACCACGTCCTCACAGTATCAGAAAAAAATCCCCTGGAACTTTTATTGGGATGAAGGGGAAAGGAACCATTTTTAAATATATCAGAGCATTCTGTTCTTCTAACCTAAGCTTGCCCTCAGGGGAAACTGTTTTACCAGGGTTTAACCTGCTGTGTTTTTTCTGGAGCCTAACCTTCCTGGGTTAAGGGTAATATATAACTCCAGACCCTCCATCCATCTGGTCCCAGCTAAGGGGAGAAAAAACAAAACAAAACAAAACTTGAGAAGCTCTGGTGAAATTCACAGTTCAAGGACACAGGTTTTCCAAAGACTGAGACATACCTATAAGCCAAATAATGATTCATCTTTCTTCTCACTCTGCCACTGCATTATTACAGACCTATTTATTATAATTCCTTTTACCCATAATACCATGTTAACTTTTCAGCAAAAAATTACAAGATGTATTAAGAGATGAAATAAACAAAACCAGTTTGACTACATAAGCATCAGAACCAGAATCAGATATGGCAGGAATGTTGGCATTATTAGACTTAGAATATAAGAAAACTATAATTAACCTGTTAAGGGATTTAATGGGAAAAAGTGGACAGTATGCAAGAACAAGGGGTTAATATAAGCTGAGAGATAGAAATTCTAAGAAAGAATACATAAGAAATGTTAGAGATCAAAAACACTAACAAATGAATGCCTTTGATGATCTCATTAGGAGACTGAATCTCTGAGCTTGGGATATGACAAAAGAAACTTCTAAAACTTAAATGAGAAATGAGAAAAGCAGTGAGAAAAAAACACACTGAAAAACAGAAGAATGAGCAAAGGCAACATAGTGTAGCAAAGATAGTGTCTTCAACTAGTGATGCTGGCACAACTGGACATCCTCATGCAAAAAAGTGGATCTAGACATAGATCTTACAGTTTTCACAAAAATTAACTCAGAGTGTGTCCTATACCTAAATGTAAAATGCAAAACTATAAAAATCTTAGCAGATAACATAGAAGAAGCCCTAGATGACTTTTTAGATGTGCCACCAATGATATGAATCATGAAAGAAATGATAAACTGGAGTTCATTAAAATTAAAAATTTATGTCTTATGATAAGCAATTTGAAGAGAATTAGAAAACAAGCCATATTCTGGGAGAAAATATTTTCAAAAGAAGCATCTGATAAAGAAATGTTATCCAAAATAGACAAAGAACTCTGAAAACTCAACAAAAGGAAAACCAATACCCTGATGTAGAAGGGTTGAAGTCCTTAACAGACACTTCACCAAAGAAGATACACAGATGACAAATAAACCTAGAAAAAGATGTTTCACATAACACATAAGCAGAGAAAGTCAACTTAAGACAATGAGATGCTTCCTGTTTAAATAGCTGAAATCTGGAACATTGAAACACCAAATCTTGGTGAGTAATGGAAATTTTCATACATTACTGCTGGGAATGTAAATGGTACCACTACTTTGGAAGACGGGTTGATAGTTTCTAACGAAACTAAACATACTGTTATCATACAGTCCAGTAATTGTGCTCATTGATATTTACCTAAAAGAGGTAAAAATTATGTCCACACAAAACCTGCATATGAATGTTATAGCAGCTTTCTTCATAATTGCCCAAACCTGGAAGCAGCCAAAATGTCCTTTAGTAGATGAATAAATAAGTAAACTGTGGTCCTTCCAGATAATGGAGTATTTGGTGTTAAGAAGAAATGCTCTATCAGGCCACTGACATGGATGAACCGTAAATGCATTTTTCTAAGTGAAAGAAGCCAGTCTGAGAAGGCTAGATATTGTATAATTCCAACTATATGATAGTCCATAAAAGATGAAACTATGGAGACAATAAAAAGATGAACAGTTGCCAGTGGGGGAGAGAGAGTTGAAAAGATAGAGCACAGAGGATTTTTAGGGCAGTGAAAATACTCTCTATGATATAATGGTGAATATGGCATTATACATTTGTCCAAAATCATCGAATTGTACAACACCAAGTATGAACCCTTAGGTAAACTAAAACTCTTTCTGAAAGTAAAGATTTCTTTTAAAATTGGAAATAAATTCTATCTCAAAACTTTCATCTGGAACCTATAGATTTAAGGCAAAAGCTTGCATTTAGGTATTCCATAAACTCTTAGACATATGCTACCCTCTGTTTGAAATATCCAATATACTGCCTATCTTCTGTAGCTACTTCAGCTTTGTAGTATTTAAGGCAGTCTCCAACGACTTTACTCAGCCTCCTGTGGAGTCATTTAGAAGACCATTAGTCAATAGTTAACACTGGAAAAAGTGTGTGTATATAATTATCAAAATTCACAAAGTGATTCAACATTTTTCTGTATTTGAATTTGTATTTCTAATAATCTTTGCAATGCCTTCTTTTGACATTTGAAACAGTTTTCATTGATGATGGCTTGATCAAGTTACCTTTATAAATCATTTTTAATGCCTTCTTATACAAAATATATATTTTTCACATAATATTTTAATTTTGTCTTTCAAATTTGAGAAGTATCGAATATTCATTGGTCAGAGATACTTAGTATACAACAACACAAGATACACTCTCTCACCTCAATTTTCAATACTTAGAGAAGAGAAAATAAACTATTTACATCTTTAGCAGGAGAAATGTCCAAATAAGAGCATTTCTCTTTGCTTATTTTTAGGAGTGGTGAGATTCATGGAAACATCTCTGACAGGCAAACTCTATTGTCAATTTTTGAGCCTTTCATAGAATCTAATGACATTTGCTTTTTAGAAATTCCATGTGTTGCTACTGCCTTCACTTCTGAGAAATACTCTTTTCTCCCTTTCTGCATGTGAGTCTGGGTCAGTTTCTGCGAAAGAACTCAGTGGTTTTAGTTAGGATGGCAATTAGCAAGAGAGAACAAATATTGGTAGTAATCCTTATCTCAATAATTATCCTTATAAATTCCATTTTTTTTAAAGACTTATTTATTTGATAGAGAGAAACACAGAGAGAGAGGGAACACAAGTAGAGGGAGTGGGAGAGGGAGAAGCAGGCTTCCAGCTGAGCAGGGAGCCCAATGCCTGGCTCGATCCCAGGACCCTGGGATTATGACCTGAGCTGAAGGCAGCACTTAATGACTGAGCCACCCAGGCGCCCCTGTAAATTCCATCCTTTTAACTGTGATAAAGATGCCTTAGAATGCCAACTTGTTCATGTTACCTGAAGCATATTTTTAATATTTAAGCATTTTAAATAATGTAAATATTAGTCAATTATAATAAAAGTAACAATATAAAATATTCAGAAGACTAGTTTTATATTTTCATTATATGAGTAAATCTGAAAACCTTAAGAAGGACCCTGATATTTTGTTTTACTGTTTGTTCACTCTAAAACTGACCTTTGAGTGGAGATGCTGACAGACACTGAGCATATATAGGTTATATGTAAAAGTGTATCAACTATCTGCCCTAGAAAGAAACTTTCAGTTTGACCACTTCCTTCCCAAGTTTGAATGTCTAGTTCTTAAAGGCTTAAATCATAAGAATTTCTTTGAGTACATTTAAATTGACAAGTAGAATCATCTAAATAGATAATGCTGGGATCTTATTTCATCATATCAATGAAATTAAAGTCTAGTTTAAACAAAAGAGGGAATTTAACTAAAATAATTAATCATAGATTTATTGATAGATATAGATGCCAGAAATAAAATTTTATTTTTATGAGACTCTTCTTCCTTTGCTTATAGAACATAAAGGTTTTTACTACAATCTTATAATTTTTCTATCAAACCCCTTTCTTTTCCAGTTTATTTCTTCTTTTATTGCTATTTTATATACTATTGGGGAAAATTAAGACTATGTGAATGATAATTTTATACGATTAATCTCATTTGACAACATAGACCTTTCCTAATTGCCTTTGCAGTTTTAACATTTTTTTTCTTTTAATCTTTAACATTGGTGAAAATATACTAGGTTAAAATAGGTTTTTCTTGACATAGTCACCATACCAGACCACGGCATGGTATTTGAAGACCAGTGTTTTTTCCCACTGAATTTTCTAATTTTGATCATACTATCCTAAAATGGCAGGCTGAATATTTGTGTCCTAAATTGGACAGAGATCCTCTTTTATCTATTTACCATGTTGTGTTTATGTCCTATTGAAATCTAGAAGATCAATAAATTTGTGTTAGTTAATTTCAGTTCACGGAAATTGGAACTAATATTGTTCAGCCTGTCAGTTCAGAGGGGCAAGAGGCATTGGAATCAGACGTTAGAAGGGATAATATTTTATTATTTTTTTAAAATAAACTGATTATCATGTATTTTAACAATCTAAAAAAACCTAGAAGGAAATCTTCACACCTTCTTTCAGTTCTGCATTCTTATCTTAGATCTCCTCTCTTCCATGAGCCTGGGTTAGTGCAAGTAATAATAATAATAAAAAAATGATGCCTAGTAATTCAGCAAGGTACATTTTAAGTGCTGGGAGTCAGGAAAAAGATAATTATGTTACACATATACACAACAACTTCAGGTGTCAAATGCCTTGAAAAATCTGGACTGCTCAAATATTCAAAGCATTTATTTTGTTCTTATTGTGCCCAAGAAACGGTGTTAGATACTACTTATGATATACAGATGAATCATATAAATATTTTCCTCTAAGGAATTTGTGTTTTATATAGTGGTAAAACATATAATGCAGTCAAGAGTATGCTGTAAACTATGTACATAGGACCTACAATATCAGCCAGGACTTTTTAAGCTTTTGGACATGTCTAGTGTTAGAATATTGTCTTTCTGTATATTTTAAGACTAAAAGATTTAAATAAAAAATAAGGACCTTTCTAAGTCATTACAGGTGAAACTAAATTTTGTTGGACTGTACCTTAACATAAGTGGAGGCATTGTACATTTCCTTAGTTTCAAGTGTTGTATTTTATATTCTAGATGTGCATAAAATTCCACATTCTGTTCATTCTATTTTTCTTTCTCTTTCCTTTCCCATTCAATTCCTTTATTTCTTACCACATGCAGTGTTTTAATATGTTCTTCTCTCATAATTCTAGCACAGGAAATTTCAGTTCACCCTTCTGTATGGTAAAGCTGCTAATTAGTATTGACTTTCACACTATAGTATCCATAGTGAAATCTCATTAATTGTGCCCAATTGGGAAATAAAAGGTGAGTCTGAATCATAGAACATATAATAAGAAATGGCATGAGATAAAATATGTATGAAATAATCTACTAACAGCAATTGAGAATATAACAATCAATCCCAAATGTGAGAAAAAAATTGTTTTGAGCCTGCAAATACTCACAGATAAAATCTATTTTTATTACTGTATTCAATATTTGAATAAGAAACCATGCTAAAGTGGCTTAAAATAATTTTCTGGCTTTTACTTGAAAATAGGCAAAATATTACCATTATTTACACTTTAATTTAATCAGAAAGTAATCTTTTGAGGGTACAGATTTGTGTTTCAAGTAAGCTTACCTTAATTATCATCATTTCCAATTTTTAATTAAACAGATTTGTAATGTTTGGGGAGGAAATTCATCTAATAGGACAGATTGTAGCATAAAAAGTTCTTGTCCACAATAGTAAATAATTTTTAACTTTGTAAAAACTTGAACCTGATATTACATAGTATAATTTATGATTGATACCATGTGTAATATTTTTATTTTCTAAGAAAACATTCAAAATCACATTAAAATTACAGAATTTTTCCAACTGCGTTTAAGAGAATACATAGGTATACACAAAGATGTAGCTTCTGTTTATTTACAGATTGCTTATCTCTTTATTTACTTTCTTTGGCAAAATTTCAAATTTCTGACTCACTTGCTCACTTCCTGCCAAACGACTGTAAATGTAAGCAGTGGTAGCTCATGGTGAAATCACAGAACCATGTACTCAGCAACAAAGAGTAGACTTTTCGAAAATATTTCCAGGAAACCTTTTATTCAAATGGAAATATGGAAGGGAAGCCTAAGGCAAACAGAACTTTTATTGAGTTTGAGAAAATAGGAGGGACTAGAGAAGAATGGGATAGAATTGAAAGGAGTGGTACCACTTAAAGACTGAGCTGAGAGCAGTTATTGGAATAGGATAAAATCCCTAAGAGAAGAATATTCCTGAACTCATGACAGGAAAGGACTTAAAAAGGAGGAAGTCTTCAGTAGCCTAGAATATCACAGGCACCTAAAAGCCAAGATAAAAGCATTTTCCTGGCCAGAGAAATTGTTGGAAGGATACCTCATGGTCCACAGAGTTTTGGAGAAATTCCCATTATTTTTTTCCCGTTTACTTATAGCATGGGAAGCTAAATTTATGAGGAAATTAACAGAAAATATTTCAGAAGACTAGGTAGGGGGCTTTTGGGATGCAGAGAGTATAAGAGAAATTCTGGAGAGGAGTAAGCTAGAGAAGAGAGCTCCTGAATTCTGTTTATAAGTATAAATGAGTCTGGACTCACTCCTGATAAATTTAATAAAACAACCTATTATGCACAGCAAAGGATATGAAAACCAAAGTGACGGTAGAACCACTTGAGATGTCAGTTTAATTAAAATATCAACAAACCTCTAACCAGATCAACCATGAAAACAAAACAAAAAAAACAAAACAAAACAAAACAAGAAACCAGAAAAGTAAAGAATTCTTCCAACCTAGAATTCTGTATCAGTAATAAAACCTTTTTGGAATGACAGCAAAATAAAAACAGTCTTAGATCAAGGAAAACTAGAAGACTCTGTAGCTAGCACACTGGGGAAAAAAAAGCAAAGCAAGCAAGCTAAAGGACATTCCTCAGGTTAAAAAAAAAGATTCCAGAAGAAATCTTATAACTTCATGAATGAAGGAAGAGCAAAGAAAATAGTAATTATCTGAAACTTAATGAAATAGATACCATACAAAGAATATTGTATGACCATAATAGAATGAAATTACAAATAAGTAACAAAAATATTCTGGAAAATCCCAAAATAATTGGGAATGAAATAACACATTACTAAATAACCTGTGGGCCAAAGAGTAGGTCTCAGGAATATAAGAAAATATTTTGAATTGAATGAAAGCAAAAAAATAATATATCGACACCTGTGGGATACAGTTAAAACAGTGCTTAGAGGGAGATTTGTAATATTACATGCACGTATCAGAACAGAAGAATGATTTAAAATCAGTAACCCTGGTTTTCACCTTAAGTGCTAGAGAGAGAGAAAAACAAAATAAACCTAAAGCAAAATGAAAGAAGCTAAAGATTAGAGCAGAGATCAGTGAAATTGAAAGCCAAACAATAAAAAAGTCAATAAACCAAAAATTTTTTTTTTAAATCAGTAAAATTATTAAACCTCCTGCAAGGCCAACAAAAAAAGAGGACACAATACATGTACCTCTGATATCAAAATAATAGAACAACATTGCAAATAATTCTATGGCAATAAATTTGATCAATTATATGAAATAGACCAATTGCTTGAAAGATACAAACTACCAAAATTCATTCCTGATGAAATACAACCACAAATAATATCCAATATCCAAATTATTGAATAATTTACAATATCCAACAAAGTAAATTCCAGTTCCTGGTAGTTTCACTGGTGAGTTCCACTGAACATTTAACAAAGAACTCATTTCAATTCTTTATAATCTCTCCAGAAAATCGAATGGGAGGAAGTACATCCTAATTTAATTTACCAATCAAACATCCATACATCATAACCAGATAAGGATATTACAAGTAAAAAAACTACAACTATCCATCATGAATACAGACACAAAATCTTCAGCAAAATATATATTTTTGATATATTTTAACTGATATATTTTAATATCTTGAAGTAATTTAAAGTGGGTTGGTAAAAGGGCTAAATCCATGTGGGATTTTATTCCAGATGTGACGATCTATGTCTTGATGGCAGGATATATAATGAAGATGGATAGGTAAGAAAAACATTAAAAATCACTGTTTCTTCAATATTATGAAGAAAATAAATCAGGTTATAAGTACATATGTGTTTTCATGAGAGGAGAGGGTAAAAATCATTCATTTAAAATAATTATTTTGTGCTCTGGTGACAGTTAAATTCAACTGTAGTAACTCAAATTATGCAGTATATATTCATTCATCAATATGTATTAATTTATACATGTTTATACTTACACAATTTATATTTATATTCATATTTATCTTATCTAATACCCTCAGAATATGTGGGCATTATATCACTTATTAGACCCACATATCCTATATTTCCCCTAACTCAATACATTGACTCCAAAAGATATTTAATACTATAACATGGAAGTGCATAAACAAATGAATTCGTGATTAGAGAGGGTTACGTGTTGCAAAGAACTAAATGGTCTTGTTTACTGTAGATGTATCTTTGTCAGCCAGGATGTATTTCCCAAGCTTACTGTACATTTAACAGGGTGTGATTAAGAGGAACATCTGTTTTTTTAAAGAACATACTTAAGGTGAATTTCATTATGGGCCAAAGGTCTACGTCGCACCGAAAGGGCAGATGGATAAATGTTTGGTTTATGATACCAAAAAGAGATATGCTGGAATATGTTTCTGACTTAGAGATTTCAGCTTACTTTATCATCAACTAGATGAAACACTATATGCCTCAAGGAAATATCTTGATAAAGTTTTCCTTAGTTTTATGTCTTTCCTGTTCGTTATTTTAAATTGTGCTTGACAAGGTAAAGATAGATTTATAATTTGTTTTTTTAAGTGTTGAATGTAGAAGTTGAATCCTTTTTGGTTGTTGCTTTTTTAGTTACTTTTAAAATTTATTTTTTTCTTTAATTTACAAGCAGGCCAAAACTACATAGAAAAATAAGTGTACATTACTTCAAGGAAACTGATACTGTGTCAGCTTTAAATACTGAAAAGAATATTTGTGGACCATAAGTTTTCTGAATTCAAGATTGTAAGAGTCTCCATCCTTTGTTTTTGGTTTGCTTTGGTTTGCTAAAGACTACACACTTCATTGCACAAAAAGTGAGCTAATACTAAATGAGATGGGGAGTCTGGATTGTGTGATGTTCATATGGTTTACACAGCAGAGGCAGCTGTTGGTGCCAGTTATGTAGTAATAAGCTTGAGCAGCTGCCAAGAGAATAAAACTAAGTTTGACTTGAAAGCAAGTAAGACATGATGCTTCGAAAGCTTCTGTCTCCCAGGACAAGTGGGTTGCCCATTTTTAATCTGAAGATAGTAATTGGAGCCATAAATCAAATGGAAGAGGACACTCTGGCTTCATATATAATCTCTTTAACCATAATAAAATCATGATCTTAAATTTCTGAATTTTACAAAATTCTCTGGACTTTCAAATGGTGAATAAACGTGTGATTTAAGTATATAAGCACATTTATATCAAATCACCATGCAGAATATACACATATAAGAAATAAGCTAAACATATGGATTGCCTCATTTGTAACAAAACATAGCCACCTCTTCAGTGGAATTAAGCAGATGTTTAAAATTTTTCAACAAATTTTAAAACTGACTGAAGGCAGGAAATGAAGACAATGATATCCAATTTAAGCTCTAGGAAGTCTGTAGACAGACTATAATTATCTATTATTAAGGCAACTTGTATAAAGAATAGAAAACTACTATCCAGAAAGGAGGTTCTTCACTCATCTGGATTTTTTTGAATTTCAGCCAGATGACAAATGAGGAATCCTTTTTTATTCTCTGTTCATCCATCTCTTTTTGAGATCTGGTCCTTTCGTTTATTAATTTATTTGTACAAATTTAAATTTTTAAATAGTGAAAAAAAAAAACCCAGTTTTGATAATTAGCCAGAGTATGCAGCCAAATGAATAGTCTAAGAAATATTTAGTCATCTGTGTCATATATTCCTACCTGTGAGTTATGGGAACTATTAGAAATTCAAAATGTCAAATCCTACTTGATGCTGTAGGAAAAGAAAGTTTAATGTTTTTGTTTTTGTTACTGAATATCAGACTCTGTGACTTTCTGATTTTTTCCATGGCCAAGAAAGACAACAGTGTGACAACCCTTTGTTCCTGGTGGGAGAGTCTGAATTGTGTGAATGGAGGTCTGAGTCTTTGGATTCCCCAACAGAACTTGTATGTGGAGATCTGGGCTTGAATAAAGACAGCAGGAAGGAAAGCAACAAACACAAAGCAGTTTATTAAAGTGAAAGTACACTCTCAAGGTGGGAGATGGGAGATGAGGGAAGATCCAGGAGGTGGAAATGGCCTCAGGTTGTTTTGGGATTGGATATTATTCAATCTCTTGGGGCTGGGAGAAGCTGTTAAGTACCGTAGGGTGGTTTCTAATGGCAGCTACTCCCAATCATTTGAGGGACTCCTCCCACAGGTTGAGAGGGGTAGTTTTGTACCCTACTGGCAAGGTAGCCTTTCTCCCTGAGGTGTGGGGACTACACCTGCAATGCAAATGCACTGTAATGAGTCTGGGGTTTACTGGGGCAAAGGTGGAATAGGAGAGCACAAGTTCTGCCTCTGTGGCTTGTGCTTTATCAGGCCCAAGGTTTTGGAAGCCACAAGATCAGGATGTTGTGCCACAAGCTTTAATGTGTAGCTTATTTATTACTGTCTTTGCCTTCAGTTCATGTCTCTGTCCTTCCCTTTTAAAGATTTGGACTCTGCCTTTAGTTTTTCCTTCGACTGCTCATGTCTAACTTCTACCTAACAGTTTGTAATGCACCAACTACTTCTCTATAGCTGGACAGCTTTGAAAGCTTGAAGTCTCAACTATTTTGAGAGTATATAAAAAGAAAAAGTGCTGCAAATACTGAAGAGAGCCTTTCCTCAGGGGTCTTCCAAAGATTGGAGTTTGGGCACAATGAGTCCTCTATGCTCTATGCTCTGTCTCCTAAACTGAGAAACCTCCAGCCTTTGCCACTTAAAAGACTCCTTAAAGTGGAGTGTTTCATGTGCTATAGGCCCTGACAACTATTGACTAGTAAGCCCATGACAAAAGAGAAATTAATCGTTTTACCCCAGGAGATAAAACAAGGAGGAGCGAAGAAAGAAAGAAAGAAAGGAGGAAGGGTGGGGGAGGGAAACGAAAAAGAAAAGAAAAGATCCAGGAAGATCCAGTAGGCAAGTGAAAAATACAAGTAAACTATGGATTAAGCAACTCCTAACAAAACAGAACAGCTGAGGAGAAAGTTACTCTTAAAAGAAAAATAGTAAGAGCCCTAAAGAAGTCTAAAGTATAGTGAAAATAAAACTGTGGGACTGAAGAAACAGCTACAAAAATAATAGGAAGGTAAGATTTGGGAAATACTTTCTGATCAATACTATGCTTCATGTCTGTTTTCAATTTGGATTCAATAACATCTTCTAAAGTCCCTTCTATATGGATAAGAGAAGCTGGAAACTCTATTTCCCAGAATCACATGAGATTTGGAAAGTACGAGAAGGAGATTCTGTTATTTTCCCGAGACAGTTGCATCCTGAGATTCACTTTTGCTTCCTGGCCCTCCCTCCCTCCCTCCCTCCTTGCCTCCCCCTCTTCCCCCTTCCCTCCCTCCCTTTCTGCCTGCCTTCCTTCTTTCCTTCCTTCCCTTTTTTTTTTCCTGGCACTATATTGAGAATCAGCTGCTTTGCTGCCACAGACTGAGGCAGTTGAATACCCTTCTGTATTAGTTTGCCAGGTCTTCCATAACGAAGTACCACAGACTAAGTGGTTTCTCCTTGAAGCCTTGCCCCTTCACTTGCAGATGGCTACACTCTTTTTGGTCCTCACATGACCATTCCTCTGTACCCTCACATCCCTAATGTATATCCTCACACCTCTCTGAATGTTTGTCTTCTTTCTTGTAAAGACAGCTGTAAAATTTAATTAGCATGTTCTAACCTCTTCCTTTTATAAGGACACCAGGAAGATTGGATTGGAGAACAGTGTAATGACCTTATTTTAACTATTTCTTTAAAGATTGTTTCTTAAGGTACAGTCACATTCTTAGGTACTGGAGCTAGGGCTTCAACATACCAGTTTTGGAGAGAAAATAATTTAGTCTCTAACACCTGCTTAGAAGTTTTTAGGAATTTCGGTGGTTTTTTACTGAGCTTCTGAGAAACTACCCACTTTGGTTCTTCAGGTTGAGACCTTTAGTATTTGCCTCACTGACTTTCACAGGGCTTCACTGAACTGATGTCTTCTTCCTCAGTTTCTGCATAGTTATGGAAATGTCTAGTTCCTAGTTTTAAATTTGTGCAACTAGAATATAGTGTGTTCTTCCTCCCCCCCTTCAATTTATCTATCTATCCATCATCTTTCTGTATGTCAGTCTGTCTCACCATATGTATTAATTTGCTAGGGCTGCTATAACAAAGAACCATAGACTTTGTGGGTAGGGTTGTATGCTTCTGAAACCTTTATCCTTGGTTGATAAATGTCTGTCTTCTGTCTGTACTTTGTCTTCCTTCTGTAGCTATCCGTGCTCAAATTAGTCTTCTTATAAGAACAGCAGTCATACTGATTTTGAGCTCACTCTGATAAACTCATTATAATTTAGCTGCCTATTTAAAGACCCCGTGTCCAGATGTAGTCACATTGTGAGGTATTTTAGGACTTTAATATATAAATTTGGGGAACACAATTCAGCCCATAACTTTCCATCTTTCTACCACCTAATTGTTGAACTATTTGAAAGCAATTTGCAGACCACATGATGTGTTATATGTAAATGCATACAATATTCTTAAGAATAAGAACTTTCTTCTGCCTTACGTAGTACTGGATCAGAGTGATTGGAAAGGGATTTAAAGTCAGAGAGCAAGACTCCTATTGGCTTAGAAGAAAACAAACACCCAGGATGTGACCTGACTATGTGGGTTATATGTCACAGAACTTGGCCTCTAAAAGCCAAGAGTGGTTCTTGGTGATAGGTGGCAGGAAAATGGGGACTTCAGTCACAGAAATACAAGGAATTGATTGTGCCTAAATCAGAGAGCTTGGAAGAGAATCCTGATCCCTAGATATGAAGAGAAGCTCTAGCCAACACTTTGATTTCAGCTTAGTGATGATATCTGGAGCAGAGGACCTTCCTAACTCAGACTCCTGACCATTGAAAGTGTAGTAAAATAATTTGTATTTAAGCCACTGAGTTTGTGGTAATCTGTTTCATGGTACTGAAAATGAAGACACTCCACCATGTCTGTATGGATATATTTTAGACTGTTAATATTTGAAGGAGGGTCTTTTTGCATCTAGTAAAAAGAGACCAGAATGCTGCTAACCATCCTACAATGCGCAAGGCACCCCCTCAAAGCACAAGATTATGAAGCTCTAGAAGTTAGTAATGCCAAGGTTGAGAAGCCCTGGATTGGGCTATTTTATTAGAATCATCTGCATTTGGAAGAGGAAAATTGCTTTTGTTAAAATCTTGAGAATATAACAATTTTCTAGGAATAAATTAGGGACTTTCACTAACTATATAAATTTTGCTTGGGATAGCAGGATATTATTAAATACTGCCCAATGAAGAACATTGTTTTCAAAGTTTCCAAACTGAGTCTGACACTTCTTACATACAAGGATTAAGTTCTAAGTTATGTTTAGCTATTTATAAGAAATTACCACTTACATGAGAAAATCAAAGATCATATGTATTACAACATTTTTCTCAGAATGTATAAAATGTGTGAGTTTTCTTTTTTTTTCCTTCTGTGCATATACATTTCACAGGGTCTCTTTGGAAGCATTTAATGGTAGAAGAAATTCAGTATTTGGCTTCTGCACTCTTCACATTCCATTTTCTTTCTCATCAGAAAAACTTCCTAGGTCCTTGGCAAAATATCTCTTTGAAAAATCTGATGCATAACACGAAATTACAAAGTTTGTGGGTGGTGGCATGAACACAAAAAAAGAGGAGATTATCATACCTTTTATAATTCCAATGCAAAAGACTCTTTAGGACCTCAAAGACTTACATACAAGACAGAAAGATTTGTAATAGTAAATATATAAATAAAAGCGAGAATTAGTGACATGCTTTAACTACTTATAACCCTTGGACATGATAAATTAAACATTAAATGAGTACAAGTTTGCAGTTTATTTTCTTCAATGCTGTTCTTGATTTCTTGCTACTCAGCAGGACTCTTTAGGATTATCACAAGTTTTTAAAGAATTTTTAATAGTAGATAAACATTCTAAAAGCACAAGATTCCTGTAAGTCAGTACCACCTGTCAGTCAGTAAGAACACCACATTTGGTACGAATTTCAGTGTTCTCTTTCTGACATGAACCATCAGAACATTTAACAGAGAACAGATAAATGAGCAGCAAGAAGGCATTGTGACAAGATTGCAAAAATATGTTGAATATCAAGTTCTCTTTATGGGGGAGAAAAACAATGTAGAAAACCTGATCCATGTTCATAAGGCTCTGTCTTGACTGAGTTTTCCCTCTCAAATTAGTATTACGAAATGAGATCTTCCTGTCTTCTTAGTCATATTTTCAAATCTCTGCAAAGACAAATGTCTCATGTTTTGTGGTTACTCTTTCCTATTTATAATTAGAGTAGCCATCAAGGAGAATATAAAGACAAATAGCAAAAAACTAAGTAAATGTAAATTTTTATCCACTCATGCCCTTTGTCTCACACTCTCAAATAAATAAATAAAATCTCAAAAAAAAATCTACTTGAGATTTATAATAAGTTAATTCCAGTGAGATGGCAAAATACTACTCTTTTATGCTGTATTCTTTTTTCTTTTTCCTATTATACATATGGCATCTATATATGCTACAAAAGCAACACTACATTGCTACTACTTTGTATGATTTCACATTGATTATACAAGCTGAGAAAAGAAAGGAAGCAAGTTTGTATTTATAGATGTCATTATGTGTACCTTCTTATTTACATTTATGGCTCACTTATTCCTGTGTGTTTGAGTTTTTTTTAATTATTTAAAAAATTTTATTATTCATTTTATTATTTTATTTTTATTAAGTTTTATTAAGTTTTTTATTTTAATACCAATATAGTTAACATATAGTGTTATATTAGTTTCAGGTATACAATATAGTGATACAATGATTTTATATATTACCCAGAGGTCATCATGATAAATATGCTCTTAAATCTCCATCACCTATTTCACTCATTCCCCCACCCACTTCTCCTATGGTAACTGTCAACTTTTTCTCTATTTTTAAGAGTCTGTTTCTTGATTTCTCTTTCTCTCTCTCTCTCTCTCCCTGTGCCCTGTCTTTTTCCATTGCTCCTTTTTTTTGTTTCTTAAATTCCACATATGACTGAAATCATATGACATTTGTCTTTGACTTAACTTCACTTAGCATTATACTCTCTAATTCTATCCTTGTTGTTGCAAATGGCAAGATTTCATTCTTTATGACTGAATAATATTCCATTGTATATATATACCATTTCATTTTTATGTATTTTTCTATTTTTGGATATTGGACTGCTTCCATAATTTGACTGTGTAAATAATGCTGCAATAAACATAGGGTATATGTATCCTTTTGAATTGGTATTTTTCTATTTTGGTGGTAAATACTCAATACTGTGATTACTGACTCCTAGGGGGGTTCTTTATTTTTATTTGTTTGAGAGAGAGAGAACATGAGCAGGAGGGGCAGAGGAGAGAGGGAGAAGAAAGAATCTCGAGCAGACTTCGTGCTGAGCAGGGAGCCCAATGCAGAGCTTGATCACAAGACCCTGAGATCGTGACCTGAGTTGAAACCAAGAGTTGGACACTTTTCCAACTGCACCACACAGGCGTCCCTATTTTTAACTTTATGAGGGACCTCCAAACTTTTCCACAGTGGATGCACCAGTTTGCATTCTCACCAACAGTGCACAAAGGTACCTTTTTCTCCACATCCTCACCAGCATCTGTTGTTTCTTGTGTCGTGGACATTAGTCATTTTGGCAGGTGTGTGGTGATATCTCATTGGAGTTTTGACTTGCATTTCCCTGATGATGAGTGATATTGAAAATCTTTTCATGTGTGTGTTGGTCATCTGGATGTCTTCTTTGGAGAAATATGTGTTCGTGTCCTCTGCCCATTTTTTAACTGAGCTATTTGATATTTAGGTGTTGAATTATATCAATTCTCCATAATTTTTAGATATTAACCCTTTATTGGATATGTCATTTGAAAATATATTTTCCCATTCAGTAGACTGCCTTTTAATTTTGTTGAGTGATTCCTTTGCTGTGCAGAAACTTTTATTTTGATATAGTCCCAATAGTTTATTTTTGTGTTTATTTCCCTTGCCTCAGGAGACGTATCTAGAAAAATGTTGCTGTAGCCAAAGTCAGAAATTATTACCTGTGCCCTCTTCTAGGATTTTCATGCTTTCTTTCAGGTCTCACATTTAAGTCTTCAATCCATTTTGAGTTTATTTTTGCATATGGTGAAAGAAAGTTGTCCCATTTCATTCTTTTGCATGTAGCCAACACCATGGGTTGAAGTGACTTTCTTTTTTCCATTGCATTTTCTTTCCTTGTTGAAGATTAATTGACCTTTTAATTGTGGGTTTATTTCTGGGTTTTTTATTCTGTTCCATTGATCTTTGTGCCTGTTTTTGTGCCAGTGCCATATTGTTTTGATTATTACAGCTTTGTAATATAACTTGAAATCTGGAATTGTGATACCTCCAGTTTTATCTTAGTTTTTCAACATTGCTTTGGCTATGCAGGGTCTTTTGTGGTTCCAAACAAATTTTAGGATTGTTTTTTCTAGTTCTGTGAAAAATGCTGTTGGTATTTTGATAGGGTTTGCATTAAATGTGTAGATTGCTTTGGGTAGTATAGACGTTTTAACAATATTTATTCTTCCAATCTATGAGCATGGATTGTGTTTCCATTTTTTGTGTCATCTTTGATTTCTTTCATCAGTGTTATATAGTTTTCAGAGTACATGTCTTTCACTTCTTTGGTTAAGTTTATTCCTAGGTATTTTAATATCTTTGGTGTAACTCTAAATAGGATTGCTTTCTTAATTTCTTATTCTTTGCTTCATTATTAAATGTATAGAAAGACAACAGATTTTTGTATATTGATTTTATATCTTGCTAATTTACTGAATGATTTTTTGAAATGTATTGTTGGGTTCGGTTTGCTGGTTTTTTTTTTTCTTTTTTTGTTTTTGAGGATTTTTGCATCTGTATTTATCAGAGATACTAGCTTGCAGTTCTTCCTTAAAGTAGTGGTGTTGTTATCTGATATTGGTATCAGGATAATACTGGCCTCATAGAATGAATTCAGAAGTTTTTCTTCCACTTCTACTCTTTGAAGTAGTTTGAGAAGAATAAATATAGACTCTTCTTTAAATGTTTGGTAGAATTTGCCTTTGAAACCATCTAGTCCTGGACTTCTGTTTGTTGGAAGTTGGATTACTGATTCAATTTCATTGCTGGTAATTGGTTGATTCAAATTTACTGTATCTTTTGCTTCAGTTTTGGTAGTTTATATTTTTTTAAGAATTTACTCATTTCTTCTAGGTTGTCCAATTTGTTGACATATAGGTTTTTGTAATATTCTCTTAAAATTTTTTTGTATTCCTGTGGTATTGGTTATAATTTCTCCTCTTTCATTTGTAATTTTAAGTCCTCCCCTCCCTCCCTCCATCCCTCCCTCCTTCCTTCCTTCTTTCCTTCCTTCCTTCCTTCCTTCCTTCCTTCCTTCCTTCCTTCCTTCCTTCCTTCCTTCCCTCCCTCCCTCCCTCCCTCCTTCCCTCCCTCCTTCCCTCCCTCCTTCCTTCCTTCCTTCCTTCCTTCCTTCCTTCCTTCCTTCCTTCCTTCCTTCCTTCCTTCCTTCCTCTCTTTTCCTTTCTCTCTCTCCTTCCTTCCTCCCCCTTCTTTCTTTCTCTCTCTCCTCTCCTTTTCTTTCTTTCTTTCTCTTTCTCACTCTCTCTCTTTTTTTTTCTTTCGTTCTTTCATTTGTTCTTTTGTTCTGGCTGGAGATTGATCAACTTTATCAGTCTGCAAAGGATCAGCTCCTGGTTTCATTGATCTGTTCTGTTGTTTTGTTTTTTTTTTTGTTTTAGTTTCTATATCATTTGTCTCTACTCTAATCTTTGTTATTTCCTTCCTGCTGTTGGTTTTGGGGTTTGGTTGTTGTTCTTTTTCTAGCTTCTTTAGATGTAAAGTTAAGCTATTTATTTGAGATTTTTCATGCATTTTGAGGTAGGCCTGTATTTGCTAAAAAACAAAACAAACAAACAAACAAAAAACCCTGCTTTTGCTGCATCCCAAAGTTATTGAACCATTGTGTTTTTATTTGCATTTGTTTCCATGTACTTTTTTATTTATTCTTTGATTTCTTGATTGGTCCATTCATCATTTAGTAGCATGTTATTTCACCTCCACATATTTGTGCTCTTTCCAGATTTTTTTGTGGTTGATTTCTAGTTTAATAGCATTGTGGTCCAAAAACATGCGTCATATGACTGATCTTTTTGAATTTGTTTAGACTTGTTTTGTGGCCTAATATGTGGTCTAGAGAATGTTCCATGTGAACTTGAGAAGAATGTTTTTGATGTTTTAGGATGGAATATTCTGAATACATCTTTAAATCCATCTCATCTCGTGTGTCATTCAAAGCCACTGTTTGCATGTTGTTTTTCTGTTTGGATGATCTGTGCATTGATGTAAGTGGTGTGTTAGAGTTCCCTGCTATTATTGTATTACTATTGATTAGTTCCTTTATGTTTGTTATTGATTCTTTTATTTATTTGGATGCTCCCATGTTGGGTATATAAATATTTACAATTGTTATATTTTCCCTTTATTATTATTTGTGTCCTTCTTCATCTCTTATTATAGTCTTTGTTTTAAAATATATTTGTCTGATAAAAGTATTGCTACACTGGCTTCCTTTTGATATCTATTTGCATGATAAATAATTCTCTATTCTCTCACTTTCAACCTGCAGGTGTTTTTAAGTCTGAAACGAGTCTCTTGGAGGCAGCATATAGGTGGTTCTTGTTTTTTTATTCACTCTGTTACCCTCTATCTTTTGGTTGGAGTGTTTACTCCATTTATATTCAAGGTACTTATTGATAGATATGTATTTATTGCCATTTTGTTACTTTGTGGTTGTTTTGTATTTTTTCTCTGATTCTTCTCTTGATCTCTTTCATGGTTTGTTGGCTTTCTTTAGTGATATACTTGGATTAATTTCTCTTTATTCTTTTTATATATATTACTGCTTTTTAATTTGTGGCTACCATTAGGTTTGTACATAATATCTTCCTCATATAAACCCTATATTAAGTTGATGGATATTTAAGTTTGAACTGGTTCTTACTCCTCTACCCCCATGTTTTTTTTGTTTTTTTGTTTTGTTTTGTTTTTTAATATTTTATTTATTTGACAGAGAGAAACACAGCAAGAGAGGGAACACAAGCAGAGGGAATGGTAGCGGGAGAAGCAGGCCTCCTGCCGAGCAGGGAGCCCGATGCGGGGCCCGATCCCAGGACCCTGGGATCATGACCTGAGCCGAAGGCAGACGCTTAACGATTGAGCCACCCAGGTGCCCCTCTACCCCCATGTTTTAGGTATTTGGTGTTGTAGTTTACATCCTCTTATTTTGTGAATTCCTTGATTGATTTTTATAGTTATACTTACTTTTATTGCTTTTGTTTTTCCTACTTTTGATACTCATTTATGGTCATTCTTTACCACTCAAAGTGTCCTCTTTAATATTTCTTGTAAGTCTTGTTTAGTGTTCATGAACTCCTTTAGTTTTTGTTTGCCTGAGAAGTTGTCCCTCCTTGTATTCTGAATGATAGCTTTGTAGGATAGAGTATTCTTGGCTACAGAGTTTTCCTTTCTTGCACTTTGAATGTATCATGCCACTCCTCTCTGCCTGCAAAGTATTTCCTGAAAAATGCACTGATAGCCTAATGGGTTTCCCTTGTATGTACCTGTCTTCTCTTACTGCTTTAAAAACTTTTCCTTTATCACTACTTTTTGCCATTTTAATTACTATGTGTCTTGGTGTTGCTCTCCTTTGGTTGATATTTTGGGGGGATTTCTGTGTCTTCTGAGTCTGAATATCTGTTACCGTCCCCTTATTAGGGAACTTTTCAGCTATCATTTCTTTAAAATCATTTTATTCCCCTTTTCTCTCTTTTCTTCTTCTGGGGTCCCTATAATGTAAATACTGTTACACTTCCTGGAGTCACCTAAGTTCTCTAATTCTATTCTCATTTCACATAATTTTTTTTCTCTCATTGTTCAGATTGATTACTTTCCAATATTCTGTCTTCATGTCATTAATTCATTCTTCTGTGCTTCCTCTAGCCTATTTATTCCATCAAGTATATTTTTAACTTCATTTATTGTATTTTTCATTTTTTATTTTATTTTTTTATATCTTTGTTAAGGATTTCACTGATGTCTCTCCACTCTTTTTTCAAGTCCAGTGAGTGTCTTTATGATAATTACTTTATATTCTCTATCAGGCATATTATGATATCTGTTTCTTTTAGGTCTTTTGTTGTAGTTTTGTCCTTTTCTTTCATTTGGCACATATTTCTCTGTCTCCTCATTTTGTCTAACTTTCTATATCTGTTTCCGTGTATTAGGAAAGTCTACTATGGCTTTTTTCTTGAAGGTAATGGTCTTAGGAAGAAGAGGTCCTATAGTACCCTGCAGTGCAGTGTCCCCTTTTCCCCAGGACCTGATGCTTGAGGGAGCATCACCTCTGTGTGTTATGTGTGCCTTGCTATTGTGTCCTGGCCTCTTTTTCTTTTAGTCCTGTCATTTACAGAGATTCCTTTTGCTTGTCATGGAAATGCTTGATCCTCACCTCAGCAAGGTGCATTGTAACAAGGTGTGTGCTTATCTGGCTGGTTTCCTTGTGAAATGAAACCCGCTCTTGCTGCTGCCAGAACCAAGGCCCCAAGTCTGGAAATGGGGTGTTAACAGGGTTTGTGCTGGTCTTTTGGGAAGAGGGTACCTCATCACTGGGTCTGAGGCAAGTATGATGGGCACGGGCAGATCCACTAAAGTGTGGGGGATTGGGCTTGGTGTAACAACTTAGGTAATTAGTGTGGGCACCACGCTTGTTCCTGCAGGTGACCATGTATTTATACTGGGGCATGGGAGAGAAATGGCTCCTGCAAGCTCCTTTGTTCTTAGAACAGAAGGCTTTGAAAGCAGGAGGGGCTGAATTTTAGGAGTTCTTACAACCTACACATCAGCATAAATAACTCAGAAAATGACCTGAAGACTGGCAGAACAAACTTCACAGCTAAAGGTAGAGAAGAGGACACATGGAAGAAGGTAGGAAGGGAGGAGATGTAGTTTGTGAGAGAAGGGGATATTGCTGTCCATGGTAGGGAGTGAACTGGGGCACAGTGAAAGGTGAAAAGTGGACTCTCACACTGGGGAGCCTCGCAGGGGATGGTGAACCCCCGTAACACTTGAAATCTACCTGTTAAATCTGACATCTATTTTCTCTAGTCTCTTTGTCTCTTTCTTTGATCTCTTTTTTAGTCCTTGTGTTTCGTTTGGTATTATACCTGACATGTTAGACTACCCTAATTAATGGTTGATTGCCATAGAGTTTTGGCAATGTCCTTGTACACAAATTGCTTAGCAGTCAGATCTAGTTAAATTCAGGAATTAAATTCAAGCCAGTCTTTGAAATTTGTCCTGACCCTAGCAGAGCTATTTTTAGCTATCTTTTACTTGTTCTCGCTGATGAAATACATGATTTGTGGTTTAACTCATTGTTCTTAATTAAATTGTTATTTTTAAGAGTGTCTTTATAAGTGAATTTCCCCATACCCCATTTCCAATAAAGCCAAACCTTGAGGAGTGCTTTGGTGCTCTCAATTTTTGTGGATTTCCTGTACTTCTGGGAAAACTCATTGGACTACTAGTCTATGTGCTGAATGTGACTATAACCTGTGGTCCCCCCATCTTGCCTCTCCCAACATGGAAGGTATTTTTGCTCATTAAGGAAACTATATTTTTGGCTGGCCATGCCATATATAGAACCTCTATGCCACGTGTAAGGGCTTGGTAGAGGAAAGAACCTCTTGACCTGTTGAATGTACTCACCAGGCACTTAACCTCTTCAGTTTAGTGTTGGAGGTGATGAGAATAGTTGGTGGCCTGCCCCTCACAGTTATAATAACTTGATTGGGAGATGGGGACAAGATACATTCTATCCTTTTGACTACACTCACCTTACACATGTGTACCCTCCATTAAGGTGACCTGTGTGGTGAGAGGGAGGGAGTTAGTTGCAGCTGTAATGCACAAACTCTTGTAGAGTTTTAGGAGATTTTCTTAAATGATTTTTTTTCTTTAATATAGGCCATTAGTATGCCCTTAGGGCAATTTTTAGAGGCATAATTTATTTATATAAATGTTTTTCACTAATTTTTTTGGGGGGGGAGAATTTCTGTAGAGTGCTTCATGGTGCCATCATAGATACAGAAGAAATCATTATTTTTTAAAAAGATTTTATTTATTTATTTGAGAGAGGGAGAGAGAGAGACTGAGGACGTGTATTGGGGGAAGGGGAGAGGGAGAGGGAGAAGCAGAATCCCTGCTGAGCATGGAGCCAGATGCAGGGCTTGATCCGAGGACCCTGAGATTATTGCCTGAGCCAAAGATGCTTAACTGACTGAGCCACCCAGGTGCCCATAGATTCTTTTTTTTTTAAGAATATTTAAAGTTATCTGAATATTTCATTAATGTAAAGAATATCCTTCCTCAGTAATGTGAGATAAATGAGACATAACCATTAATGCTTAAAATCAATTTAAGAGTGTACTAATCCTATTTCTCTTGGCCAAAATACAACTTAAAATAAAATGAAAGACATTATAATTCTTAAATATAGTTTGCTGTTGCCAGGAACTTAGTCACATATTTGTAAATACCATAGGAGCTCCACAACACGTCCTTGAAAATTCATCACTTGCGTATTATTCTAATTTTCACATTATATTGCCTTTCATCCCCCCTTTCTCACCCACCAAACCCACAGAGTTAGCTTCTTTCAGAGCATTTTGGGGCACTTAATCATCTCCAACACTGTCATTATAATAATGTGTATTATTCCTTTTATTCCAAACTCAATTTATTTTTATCCTGGGATGAGCATCAAGAAGATTGATCCAATTCATTTGATAAATGGATTAATAAATATTGGTTTGGAATTAATTTATTCTGTGAATATTAATAGATACTTCCTTTGTGTCAGTTACTATTCTAAGCATAGAAATTGAGGAAACTCAATGAGAGATAAGGTATGAGACTAGCTTTCAGTGAGCTTACTATAATTTAATGATCAAGGAGAGTTTAGAAAATATACAAATGTAATATTTTTATTATGAAAAGTAAAGTATTTTTTAATTTAATGGGGTTCAGTTGGTCACATAGAAATAGGTTTCCAATTTTATTTGAACTGGAAGCTGCTATACAGCTTCCTGTTGTTGGTTTATCTTAACATAAGGATTCAGTAGTCTAGGCATAGTTGTAAAATATAGGTAGTTTGAGATGAGCACGTAGTTCCATTAGATTGTTTTCTCAGGTGATTGGCATCAGAATGTGAAGATAATAACTCTAGAGAGTTTAGGCAGTGACCAGATTTATGGTATTTTTCATATTCCATTAAGAACTTTTCACTTTAGTAGGCAAGAGAAAGCAACTGCATGAATAGTTTGAAGTTGAGACTTAATCAGGATCACATTTTCATCGTTGTTGTCATTGGTTTTAGCAAGATTTCTCTGCCAAATTTTGGAAGATAAAACACCTACCCTATTGAAGAGACTATAGTGATAGTCCAGATAATAGGCAGCACCAGTGCAGATGGAGCAGAAAGCGTAGACATATGTTATTAATAAGGTGGGAGAAATAAGACTGCATTATCAATTTATATATAGACTAAGAAGAATAAAAGATTTGAAGACAAATTCTAGGTTCCATGATTGTTGTGATCACACTGATGATGATGTAATTAAAGAGCAGCATTGATTTTTGGAGGAAATGTCAATGCTTTCAGTTGTAGATACTGTGGTTTTGATAGACCCATGGGACACCAGTAACTCATGCTTGGTAGGTAGTTGAATGTATAGGCTTGAAGTGAAGAGGATGGATCTATGCTAGAGAGGGATGTTTGGAAGTCATTCATCTATAGAAATTCATGAAGTCATAAAAAGTGAAGAAAATCAACTTTTAATTTTTTAGCTCAGTTTAAAAATGTGAAGTCTAAAGGACAGAACTCTGTGGAAAAGCTACATTTAAGGGGAAGGCAGTAGAGAACTCATTTAGGAAAGTAGTCTAACTTTCCTATATTAACGATTATCTAATCTGTTTTGTTTTTCATTAAATTACTTATTTATTGAATGATAATTTAAGGTCAACAGATCGATTTCCTGGTTTGTTCTAAATTGTAGAACCATAATGATACATGCTAATGCAAGCTAATATCTCAGAAAAAGACTTACATAGAAATTGTCCACATTTCATTAGAGAAACAAATTAATATAAGAGATTCTTTTAAAAAGTGTAAGTACATGTATGTATCTGTGATTAAAGATCTGCTCTAAAAGGTTTACTTAAGTGAATTAACAGATATATCTAATGCATTTGCCAAGACTCCAATTCAAAATACCTTAGTTATTTCTTCTAGACAAATGAAAGCATATGTTGACCTTCATTTATGGTTATTTATTAATTCATTGAAGATTTATACTCTGCTTACATTTTTACCAATGTTTTTATATGTGGAGATTATGTATTCAAGAGATTAGATATGTCATTATATAAGGCTATAGACAAACAGACCTTTTAATTCTTTCCAAATAATAATTTTTAGATATAATCATTTTATAAACAAAATAATTAAAACATTTGCCTATCTGCTAGGCTTTTACAGTGTGTGAAGTTCTATGCTTGGTAATTTATAATTGCTTACAATTTACTATGCTTTAAAATTCTATGAGAGGGGCACCTGGGTGGCTCAGTGGGTTAAGCCTCTGCAATCTGCTCAGGTCATGATCTCAGGGTCCTGGGATTAAGCCCTGCATTGGGCTCTCTGCTCAGCAGGGAGCCTGCTTCCCCCTTTCCCTCTGCCTTCCTCTCTGCCTACTTGTAATCTCTTTCTCTCTGTGAAATAAATAAATAAAATCTAAAAAATAATTCTATGAGAAAGCATTTTTAAGCTCATCTACACTTTGGAATATATGGAATGAAAATGCTTTGCCTATATTCTATAGTTAATAAGAGAATAGAATTTGAACCAGTTGTGTTTGATTCTCAGTCCTGTCTGTTCTTTAGTAGTATTATATCATATTGCCAGCAAGCCTGGTTCTCTATAAGCCCAGAAGGCACAAAGAAAATACATGTACAGCTCTTCTCAAAAAAATCCTTTCTAGGGGCGCCTGGGTGACTCAGTCGTTAAGCATCTGCCTTCGGCCCAGGTCAGATCCCAGGGTTCTGGGATCAAGCCCCGTATCGGGCTCTCTGCTCTGCAGGAAGCCTGCTTCTCCCGCTACCATTCTCTCTGCTTGTGTTCCCTCTCTTGCTGTGTTTCTCTCTGTCAAATAAATAAAAAATCTTAAAAAAAAAAAATCCTTTCTATTGCTCATAAAATTCATTACATAGTGTTTTCCATTAATTATGATTTTCAATTATTCCCACATAGCCAAATATTTCTTCATTGAGAGCTAACAAATTAAAAGTTGATTTTTATGCTTTGAGACTACATATATATACATGAATATCCCTTTAGATATTCATATAGATACACACATATATAAACATAAAGATATTTGGGTATCTTTGTTATAGTCTTTGAATAAGTACAAATAATTAAATATACACAAGTTTACTCCGTTATACTCTTCCAGCCTCTGCTTTTCCAATGAAGAACAGAAGTTTCTGTACTAAATGTTGTTAAAAGGTAGTGACACTCCATAAAAAGAATTTCTAAGTATTACAAAGTAGAAAGTGTTTGAAAATAAATGAAATGTAGATGGAATTTCCCTGTCAGGCCTGTGCTAAAGTTCCTGCTCTGCTTCTCACTAGTGACATGATCTTGAGACAGTTCTTTTAAAATAGAGTTCTATGTTAATATAATAATACTTCTAGTGCCTTCAGTTTTTGTATAAAAGTTTCACTTTTTATGCAAACATTGACAACATTGAATTTATATGTTTTACCCCCAGATTTTCTGTCTTTATATGTAGAGAAAGAGACAGAGACGGGGGACGGGGAGTGGATATAGAGAAAGGAGGGTGGGGGAGGGAAAGTGTGTGTTTGAGAGAGATAAATGCCATAATGAATCAAATGTTCATATATATATATATATATTCAGTATCTCGCAGCTGTAAAAATATAGGTATAACTAATTACCTTTCAAATGTTTGAAATTTTACTTTTGTATGTAGGCTGTGCACCAAAATTGTTTTTTTTTTTTTTAGTTAATGTAGAACTCCTGACTGACTAAAGGAAATGTCGTGTTTTGATGAACATTCTGTTTGCACTAAAATACACAATATGATCCTGGATGAAATTTGGGAGGCTTGAACTTTTAACCATAAAATAAATATACTTAAGTTACTGAGACTTTACCTTCTTCCTTTCTAAGTTGGAAGATTTCCATAACGATGCTTGAATTTGAAGACCTCACAATAGGATCTGTTCTCTACAGAGACTTTCTTGGAAATTTTACACAGAAGGAAAACACTGTATGCCATATATGGTGATATAGCATACTTCCTATTTTTGAAGCAGATGGACTAAAAATAAAATGATAAAATGCAAGTTTTTTCTTAGTATACTTAGCAGTATATCAAATAAAACCATTCCTGTCTATGTGTCCACTTATCTTTTCTATTTAAAAATTATTCTTGCTGAGACAAAGGTGTTTGAAAAAGCTGGACCTGGCTGTGGAAATTTTTAAAAAGGAAATATTTTTTATGACTATTGTTATATCCTTCTTCTCACCAATGGGAAATGAGGAAACTAGGGATTATAAGCTGTTAAAGTTTTCACAAACAATAGCTAGGAGAAGATAGAGGCCAAGGGGCAGTAGTACTATGCAGCCAGAAACATTATTTCCCATTTCCGGTGAATGAAGTGTATTTTATTGGAAAATAAAACTGCTCTTTCTCACTGTGCATATCATACACACTTTTTAAATTACATGATAAAATAGCAGCATTAAAATATCTTGAAAAAGTGTTTTGTTAGTATTCCCTTAAAGAATTTGAAAAAAATCTGGGCTTTTATGATTGATATATTTCTATAGATATTTAGTTCAAGTAGACAATTGATTCTTTCCTTTGTACCTAGAAATCCTATTTCATTTCTTATCCTTAACCTGTCTTCCCTCCAGTTGCTGACATGCTACTATGATGCCTATAATTTCATCTGCAGATCTTCATGATTAATACATTCATACCAAATAATTTATTTTTAAAAATATTTTATTTTTATGCACTCTCTACACCCGATGTGAGGCTCAAACTCAAGGCCCCAAGACAAGTTGCATACTTTACCAACTGAGACAGCCTAGTGCCCCATACCAAATAATTTATGATGCCAGCATGATTGCTTGTTGACTCATTCTAATCTTTCATAGTTTCGTGCCTTTGTAACAGTTATTTTCCCACCTTGAACCTCTACTACTTCATCTATCAACTGTTTTATCAAAAGTCACTTCCATTGTGAGAAGTTCAAGATCTTTCTGGGAAGAACTACTTGTCTCCTCCCCATGGTTCTACAATGCTTTGGACATACTACCATTTTAGCATTTTTCATTATGTGTCCAGTTGTGTCTAGAACACCTAAACACTTAGAACACCTAGAATACACACTGTACTTGAATCACCAAGCATAATTCTGGGTATAAAATAGGCAGCAAAAATCTCAAAATGCTTTGTATGTAGAGAGATAGAATGTGTATGTGCTTGTGAAGAAGAGTTAGAGAACACTAGTAAAGACCTAGGGTTTGGAGGAAGGTGGGAGTGAGAATAGAGAGTCTGTCAAATATTGCCTATTTCATAGCTTGGTCTGTGGAAAAGAAGCTATTTTAAAATAATAAAACACTATTTTCTTCTTATAAACATACCATAACCTTGATATGTGTTACCTTATTTGAATGTAAGACTATTCAAAGAACTAACATTTTAATCAATTATTATAACATTGAGTCAAATAAATATTTACCCTCCAGAATGAGCAAATTAAAAAAATAGATTGGAATTAAAGTGCATATTTAGTATAATTTCTAAAGACCTATTATATTAAAAATATAATTTGGTCCATATATTTTTCAAGTGGTATTACAATGCCCTACATATTTTAAGGCCTAAAAAATTTGTACTGAATTCATTGTCACCCTAATGGAATATACAGGAAATATTAATTTAAATAAAACAAATAAGATTTTGAAAAAAATTCAGTGACCGCCAAAAAAGACACGGGTTGTGTTTTCCTCCCATTTTATTATCTGAGTATGCCTCATGTATTCTAAATTCTCTTTGAATACAATTTGATCTATGCTTATAATAAAAATAAGAATGCATATAAACAAACTTAATATAATTTGGTAGTTTTAATGCATAAAGTCTAGAAAATATGTATTATGTATACATATATATCTAGTTTCTATGGTGACCTGGTCACTTGGAATATAGTTTTGCATGAACAATAGTACACAGTCATCACTTTGAATTTCCTGACCTATCTTTTCTGCTTAAATGCTGCATTAGCAGATTTTAGTAGCTAATGTTTAGCATATCTTATAAATTGTATTAATGTTGGCTATCTGGAGCTCAACAGTTACTCAAGAAAAAAGAAGTTTAGGTCTCTTGGTAAAGTTTTATTTTGGCTTTAAATAAATCTTGAGATTATAGCAAACAAAATAAATGTGAAAGACATAATATAGTACACATTTTATTTAATTTCCCATAGCTTTTTAAAAAAATTAATTTGTTATTTTTTACTAACATATAATGTATTATTTGTTTCAAGGTACAGGTCTGTAAATCATCAGTCTTAAACAATTCACAGCACTGCGCATAGCACATACCCTCTGCAGTGTCCATCACCCAGCCACCCTCAGTTTGTTTCTTGAGATTGAGATGAAGAGTCTCTTATGGTTTATCTCCCTCTCTGGTCCCATCTTGTTTCATTTTTCCTTCCCTTCCCCCCAAAACCCCCTGTATTGCCTCTCAAATTCCTCATATCAGAGAGATCATATGATATTTGTCTTTCCCTGATTAACTTATTTCACTTAGCATAATACCCTCTGGTTCCATCCATTTCATTGCAAATGGCAAGATTTCAGTGTTTTTTTTGATGGCTGCATGGTATTCCATTGTATATATATATATACACCATATCTTTTTTTTTAAAAGATTTTATTTATTTATTTGACAGAGAGAGGGAGATCACAAGTAGGCAGAGGGGCAAGCGGAGAGAGAGAGGAGGTAGCAGGCTCCCTACTGAGCATTGAGCCCATTGCGGGGCTCGATACCAGGACCCTGAGATCATGACCTGAGCCGAAGGCAGAAGCTTTTACCCACTGAGCCACCCAGGCACCCCTATACCACATCTTCTTTATCCATTCATCTGTTGATGGTCATCTAGCCTCTTTCCACAGTTTGGCTATTGTGGACTTTGCTGCTATAAACATTGGGGTCCATGTGCCCCTTCAGGTAGCTTTTAAACTACAAATAAGGAAAACAACATTTTTGTATTTATAAACCTAGTATTAAAAGTCATTTGAGACAGTTCAATATAAAGTTTATAATATCAGAGAAAGAACACTGACCCAGGCCCTCCAGGGTCTCAATGTCAGTCCTGTTAGTGGTACTTACTCTGTATGATGCAAAGTAATAAACTTTTCAAATTCTCGGTTACCTTGTCCATAAAATAAGTAATAAAAGATAAAATTTTATTTTCTATTGAATTCTTTAAGTCGAAAGGCTTTTGTAAACTTCAGATGAAAAAAATAACAATATATTTAAAAAATCTTAATTGCATGTTTTATAATAGCAAAATGAAATTTAAAAATATGTTTGCAGATCTGTGACGTGTGGTAAAATAAATATTCTTATTAAGTGATAAATATTTGGACTGTATATAAAAAGAAATTTTTATATGTAGTAGCATATTAAAAGGCTACAAAATTGATATATTGAGGGCAGTCATATAAAAATAAGAGCTCATACAATAAGGTTCAAAGATGTCAGGTTAAATTAAAATAGTGTGGTGTCATTTGGTTTTTTATTGCTCTCATTTATCTGTTCTATTACACTTGGTTAAATATGTGATATTTTTAAAAGAAAGACATAACTGATGCCTTTTTGAAGTACTAATACAGCAACAAGTAGAGTCATAAGAACTTAACATCGGTTATTAATTGTGGGGAAAAAAAAAGAGTACTCTTACCTGAGGGTACCCTTGATTGGGGTATACAAGAAGGAAAATATAATATCCTTAAGATCACAAAACAGTTAAGAGGATATACCTCTGTGTCATATGCACTTTGGGTTCACATCTGGCTTTACCCAAACTTTGGTAAATTTAGACGAGTTAGTTAACCTCCAGTAAGATTGGTTATGTCATATGGAAGTGGGGTGGGTAATATAAAATACCCCATAAAATCAATGTGAACATTATAAGTAAATGTGTGAGAAGTTCTTACTATAATACATAGTAGTAAATACCAACTATTCAATAATATCACATTACAATTTATTATATAGAAGCTAGAGGATATTTGTTTTTGCTTCTAGAGATTTAGAAAGAGAAATATGTAATATGGTCATCCTAATATTAAAAATGTTTTATGTTTCATTAAGGCTTAATGGGTTTTGCTATGATATTTTATATAGAAGTGGATGGCATTAAAGGAGAATCACTTAAAGTAGTATAACATGTAATAGGTTTTTGTTTTTTTGGGGGGGTTCTTGGCTTGGCTTCTCTATATATTGCCAAGATGCATAATATAATTAAAAAGCAGGGAAATATGTTAATATAATATTTGTGGTAGCTAATTGTAAAGGAAGATGGCAATAACTCTAGGAATTTGAGTGATTGCTGTAGGAATATTGGAATAAGTGAAATGGTTACAAGTTGCCATGAAGAGGATTTAGCAACAAGAATTATATGATACTAGGACTACAGAAAAATGTTGTGCAGTCCTTTAATCCTAATGCTTTGTTGAAACAAGTAAATGAGAATATGGTTATAAGAATAGGGAAGAATGATTTTAAAAAAATATTTTAAGTGCATTCATTAATCTGGGGAGAAAATGTTTATGGGTGCATTGTCATAGATGGTTAGGAGAAATATATGAACTAAAATAGGAATATCCACCTTTACTTGATATTAAGCACCAAGCATCTGATGTCTTTAAAATTTATTATTTAAATCTTAGGTAAAGAGTCATGTGTATGTGTGCACATTGGTGTATTATGTGTACACATGTCTATATGTGTGTGTATGTATAGAATAGAGAGTCAGGTTATTAACTCTAGGAAATCAGACACTTCTTAAAGGAGAAATGAAGAGATTAGATGGCATTACAATTTAGCACCTAAAAGTAATCTCTCTGAATGTATGACTACAGTGTGGGCTGCAGTCACCAGTGTAAGAGAAGGAGACAAAGAGTAGTAGACACATTGGAGATAATAAAGTGTATGTGATGGGCAGAAAAAAAGAGTGAAGAATTTTCAGCATGATCCATTTGATAAAATCACAGTATTAATTTTCATAAGTAAAAAAGTTATAAAACAGGAAAAATAAGGATATAAATTAGGTATATAATTTTTTTTTTCTAAGAGAAGGGACTTAATACATACTTGCTGAGATTCAAAGGAAGAAAGAAAGGTAGGTTAGATAGATAGTCCTTGTTTAGGCTAATATTTGTAAAGCCTTCTGGGGCTCTATGGGTATCCCCAAGTTGGTAAGTTACAAAAATTCCTTACTTCCCATGTAAGTAGAGAAAGCAGTGAACAGATCTAAACTACTATTGCTAACACTAAGAGTTAAGTGACATTTTAGATAATCAAAAGGGGAGGAAAGGTGTATTATTGTTTTAAAATTTTTGAAAGTTGGAACTTGAAATTCCAATTATTATTGCAGGATTTCTGTTCCCTTAGTGCTTATGGTTCTTGGTCACAGCACTTCAGAGAATGAAGAGGTAGACCAGACGAAGATTGGTGGGCAGCAAGGCAAAGTTTATTGAGCAATAGTACAAAGCTCCTGTAGAGGGAGGGGACCTGAGAGGGTTGCTGTTTGGCATTCAAATCTCAGGGTTTTTATAAGCTCTTTTGCAGAACTATTTTAAGTAACTAGAGTGTAGGTCCCCTGCAGATAAACTGCTAAGGTATGTCAATCAGGATTTTGATTACCTGTCAGGTTACTGTTCATGTGCTGATGGTCTTTGGGCTGATGTTTCAAGACTAACTGCCTCAATTTGTGATAGTGACCAGTGTTTTATGGTTAATTGTTTTGTCTCAAGATGTTTTGCAAAAGTCACTTCTGCAGAGGCTGCTAGACAGGATGCTATTGTGGTTTTGTCTAAGCTGTAAAACAGGATGTTAGTACGGTTTTGTGTTAGCTGTCCTGGCTCCGTTGTTGTTGTTGTTGTTGTTGTTGTTGGGAAGTCTGGCCCTGACCACCTAGTTGTCCAACTAGCTCTTAACTCTACGACTGTTTGTTTATACTCAAAGTGTACAGTTCTATACAAACACACTGGGCACTGAAACATTCCTTTCATAAATAATACAAGAACTGTGTCCCTTTCATTTATTTGCCAATTACTTTATGCTACTGGAATTCTTTTCATTGAATATTGGCTTATAATAACTCTCTAATAATAATAAATCTCTAGGTGGAGAATATGAAAATCCAATTTATAGGGAATTATCATAGTGATGGTGTTTTAATGTATGAAACAGTGATTTAAGGAAGCACTAATATCAGTATTAAGAACCAGAATGAATTTTGTGAATTTTGTCTGGAGAGTTCAAAGTACAAGTGAGGTATAGAAATATAAGACAACTCTCGAGCCAAACCCTGAAAGTATTCTTTCCTCCATCCCTATTCAATTCAAGGATGTTAGAAATTGTCTGAAAAATATTTACTGTTGTATCTGCATTGATTAGCATTATAGTTTCTTTAATAAATGATGTTGGGAAAACTGCATATCCACATGCAAAAGAATGAAACCAGACTCTTAACTTACACCACTTATAAAATGGATTAAAGACTTAAACATGAATCCTGACATCACAAAACTCCCAGAACAAAAGATAGGGAAAAAATGATTTTTTTTCTTTTTTGGTCTATGACACCTAAAGGACAGACCAAAAATAAATAAATAGAATAAAAAGCAAAACTAAACATATGAGGCCACATCAAACTAAAAAGCTGCATAATAAAATAAACCATCCACGAAATGAAAAGGCAACCTATGGAGAAAATATTTGTAAACTATACATCTAATAAGGGGTTAATATCCAAAATATATAAAGAACTCATACAATCAATAGCATAACACAATGCAACAAAACAAAACAAAGCCCAAAAAACAAAACAAATAAACTGATTTAAAAAATAAGCAAAGGACCTGAATATGTATTTTCCCCAAGAAGACATTCAAATGGCCAACAGTTACATGGAAACATACTCACTGTCACTAATCATCTGGAAACTGCAAATGAAACCACAGTGAGAAAGACTCTTATCAAAAAGGAGAGAAATTTTGGTGAGGGTGTAGAGAAAAGAGAACCCTTATGCACCATTGATGGGAATATTAATTAGTATGGCCATTATGGAAAACACTATAAAAGTTTTTCAAAAATTAAAATAAAATTACCATGTGATCCAGCAATCCCACTTCTGTATATATACCTGAAGGAATGAAATTGGTATTGAAAACAATTATCTGTACTCCCATGTTCATTGCAACGTTATTCACAAGAGCCAAGATACAGAAACACCTAAGTGTCTGTAGATGGATAAATGGATTAAGAAAGTATGGTATTTATATGTGGCAGAATATTATATACCCATAAAAAGGGAAATACCATCATCTTCAAGAACATAGATAAATTTGGGGCACCTGGGTGGCTCAGTCATTAAGCGTCTGCCTTCGGCTCAGGTCATGATCCCAGGGTCCTGGGATGGAGCCCCGCATTGGGCTTCCTGCTCAGCAGGGAGCCTGCTTCTCCTGCTACCATTCCCTCTATTCCCTCTGCTTGTGTTCCTTGTGTTCCCTCTTTCTCTGTGTTTCTCACTGTCAAATAAATAAAATCTTAAAACAAAAACATAGATAAACTTGGAACACATTATGCAAAGTGAAGTAAATAAGACTGAGAAAGACAAATAACATAGAATCCCAGTTACATTGTAGAATCTAAAAAAAAAATTAACTCACAGTAGAATTGTGCTTTCTAGAGTCTAGTAGATGAGAGAAATAAGGGGATGTTGGTCAAAGGTACAAACATCCAGTTATAAGATGATTAAATTTGGGGGAGTCTAATATACAACATGATGACTATAGTTAATATATTATATGCTTGAAATTTGCTACAGGAGTGGATCTCAAGCATTCTCACCACATATACTCAAAAATGGCAACTCTATGAGGTGATGACTGTATTAACTCAATGGGAGGGAAATACTTTTACAATGTGTGTGTGTATGTATATATGTATATATATCATATATATCATATGCATATATATCAAATATATATTATATATCGTGTGTGTGTGTGTGTATATATATCAAATCACAGCACTGTATACTTTAAATGTATATATTTCATTTCTAATTGTACCTCAATAGAGTAGGGACAAAAAAAGAGCACTGAGTACTATCTTCATCAGGAAATGAAAGAAAAATATAGATGGTTTCCTTCTTTTGATTTCTTGTATTAGGTAATTTTAAGTTGATGGATAGTTTTTTAAAACATTTTACTTTTATAATTCATTTACCTCTTATGTACCCACTAACAATATTTACTGATAGAGAAGAGAAATAAATGCAGAATATTTAAATATTTAAATATAATTGTCTTATTTTAGCTTGAGTCAATAATTCTATTCTATTCTACATTCTATATTCTATACTCTATATTCTATTCTGAGACATTTCTTATTTTAGGTTGAGTAAGAAAAGTTACACCAGGCAATTTTTTTTTCTCAAGATATTAATTTTCTTTTTTTATTTTCATAGTTCTTTTTTTTTAAGATTTTATTTATTTATTTGACAGAGAAAGAGATCACAAGTAGGCAGAGAGGCAGGCAGAAAGAGAGGGGGAAGCAGGCTTCCTGCTGAGCAGAGAGGCTGATGCAGGGCTCGATCTCAGGACCCTGAGATCATGACCTGAGCTAAAGGCAGAGGCTTTAACCCACTGAGCCATCCAGGTGCCCCAATTTTCTTTTTTAGTGTGTCCTCCAGCCAATAATTTAAAGTCCCTATCTGATCTTGAGAAATATTGTAATTCAGGCACAAATTTTCTTACATATTGAAAATTTTATTTATTTCAATATTAAAAAGTCCTGAGTTTTTGTAATCTCTTTTGACCTAAATTGTAATAGTCATGTTCTATTTGTATGATATTGAACTCTTTAGTTTTTAATTACTCCACCGATATTTTGCTATTATAGTCTTCCTTTATATCAAAGAGTTATTTAACTTTCAGCCTTGTTTTTTAAAATTGCAACCTAAATAATAGTTCCTAAGCTAAATAATAGTTCCTAAGTAACTGTATACTTTATGTAGACTAGTTATGGCTATTAATACATGAGCTTAATTAAAAGCAATATCTCAAAGCTGTAATATAAGTGGATAGAAAAAGATATCAATGCCTTTTACAAAACTTATTGTAACAAGGGTGCCTGTGTGGCTCAGTCAATTAAGCGTCTGCCTTCGGCTCAGATCATGATCCCAGAATCCTGGGATTGAGCCCTGCATTGTGCTCCCTGCTCAGTGGGAAGCCTGCTTCTCCCTTTCCCTTTGCCTGCTTGTGCTTGCTCTCTCTCTCTCTGTCAAATAAATAAAATCTTAAAAAATTTGTTGTAACAAAGTTATGTCTTTATATGAAACCAAATGGCTCTCAGCATGGATGGTTATTAAAAAGTATCAGATCAAAATACTAATATTTACTGAATATAGGAAACATATTTTACTCAGATATATTGGTACAAAATCTAACAAGCAAAAAAATAAGTCAAGTTATGTGATAATTAAGAAGATGAAAAAACATGTGAACAAGTGTTCAAATGCTTGTCTTATGAAATGTTAATCATATCCACCTTTTGGGAATGACAGGGCTGTGTCATTAGGTATCAGTTCTACTGAAAAATATGTCATATCTTAATGCTGGTTAAGTGGTTTAGATTAATTAAAACGCACACACAAGCATACACACATGCTGTAACAGCAACCATATATTGACTTAATAGTGTGTGGCTGAATTTTTTGCTTCATGTAAGAAAGCAGAAAGATAGTATTTAGGGATCAGCATTGTCCAAAGAAAAGCCATAGGATTAAAAATGATGAATCCTTATTAATTCTATGACCTTTGACAAATGTCTTCTCGTTTTAAGAGATTTATCTTCATTTCTTTTTCCCTCATCAGTAAAATGGGAAAATAAAAGTCACCTTTTAGAAGAACTAAAAAATGTAAATAAGAAATGCAGAGAATGATATCTGACATTTTAATATTGTTCAAAATTGGTAACTGCTTTTGCAGCTGCCGTTACTTCCACTACAATAGCAAGTGCAAAATTTGCTGTTGATGGTGACTGCGACTCTTTTGCACTAGAGAAGGATTCTGTGTAAACTAACAAAATGGCTAATCACTTATAAAACAGCCAAAAATCATTGAACCTCTAGCCTTCAGCTCCTTTAAAATGTATTTTAAAAAGTGACATAAAGTTAGAAGAATGGTTTCTATAGTCTTCTAATGATTTCTGAATGCTGAAATAAAAGTCATGGAAAGATCTGCTGTACTAAAGTAGGTTTGATTCTCAAAATTCATATAGCTTTTTTTTTTTTTTAAGGATTTTATTTATTTGACAGAGAGAAACACAGCGAGAGAGGGAACACAAGCAGAGGGAATGGTAGCGGGAGAAGCAGGCTTCCTGAAGAGCAGAGAGCCCGATGCGGGGCTCGATCCCAGGCCCCTGGGATCATGACCTGAGCCGAAGGCAGACGCTTAACGACTGAGCCACCCAGGCGCCCGCTTTTTTTTTTTTTTTTTTAAGATTTTATTTATTTGACAGAGAGAAACACAGCAAGAGAGGGAACACAAGCAGAGGGAATGTAACGGGAGAACCAGGCTTCCTGCAGAGCAAGGAGCCCCATGCTGGGCTCAATCCCAGGACCCTGGGATCATGACCTGAGCTGAGGGTAGACGCTTAACAACTGAGCCACCCAGACGCCCCAGAATTCATATAGCTTTAAGTTATGTTTCAAATTATGACTTTCGGAGATACAGAATATAAGACTGTGAAAGGAACTATCCTGCCTACTCCCCAATTTCACAAAGGAGAAATATTTAGAGTTTAAGTTACTTGAACAAAGTAGCCACTCTTCAGAACCAAAGTTAGAATTAGAGCCATTTCCCCACAATAGGTTGCTTTTCTAAAATAACCCAGTGACTGCCTAATCATAAGATGTTTGATTTTCATCCACCTCCCTCTGGATTATGCATTAGTTCAGAATATTTCTACTTCATTTTTCCCCAATTAAAGCACAAGACATCTCTAACTACTGCATTAAAAGAGAGTCCCGGGTTCCGAGGGACTCTTTTCCCTCAATAGCCTGATAACACAATGACCCATACTTTCCAGAGATATGCCAGTCAGATACCAGCAACAGACAAAAGGATCTGCCTCTAAACTATTGGATCTGTCAGTGTTCACTCCATTCCCAAATATTAAGTACTTTTGATTTCATACTTTGAAAATCCTGAGTTCCAAATAAAATGATAATTCATATTATTTCACCAGATAAAAAATAAAAGTATAATTTATGTTTTTATAAGGTATCAATTTTTCAGTTTTTTTTTCAGTTGGGGAGAGGAGCATGTTGGAAAGGATTTAATTCTAAATTACTTACAACCTTAACCAATCACTGCACACATTGCTTATTAACAATAGAACAGATTTTTAGAATAGTATTTTATGAATCATAGCTGCAGTGTGAAAAAATATAGAAAATATATAAATGAAAGCATTACCTGAACTCTTAGCTCTCAAAATAAACATCACTATTATTTTATGATATCTAAATTTCTTTTTCTTCTTGTAATTGGAATATGGCTCTTTGTGGATATTGAGGTCATTTTAAATGTACAAAATTTTGCGGTAACAATAGGACTCAAATAATATTGATATTTTGTTATATCCCCATGCTATAATTTTTAGTTCATACCCTCCTTGATTTGTTTTAGCTTTTAAAAAATTATATGCAAATAGATAAATGAATAAATAATAGATAGAGAAATATAAGATAGATTGATTGTTTTTAGGTATCTCTAAATTCTTCGCTATGTCAGCCACAAAGGTAGAATTTTCTGATGTTCTCTTGTCCTTGGACTTGTAAAATTTCGTAGTCCAGTTATACTTGGTCCAGTTTCTTTCTACCCAACGCTTTGTATCAAAAAATCTAAAATTTTAAAATTTTACAATCCCAATATTACATTTTTCCTTCTTATTACTGGGTCAGAGATCAAAATTTTGAGTTTTTCCACCACTCCAAATTTATAATCATATGAAAATCCGTAAAATTGATAGATTTATCGGAATAATTTTATTTTTAATATTTGTTTGATATTACACTTCAATAAATATCAGGATTGCCTAGATTATAGTATAGTAAGAACAACAGTCTTTGTTTCTTAAAAGACTAAAAGGTAATTCTTTGCTTAATCTACATGCCCATCACCCGTCAGCTACCACAACTTTCATGTACTTATTTTCTTCACTCTGGGATCCAAGCTGACAGAGTGACCATTTCCTGAGCAGAAGAAGAGAAGGTAGTGAAGAATGTGCTGACTTTTTAAGCTTCTGCCTAGAAGTAACACATATCACTTCTGTTTATGTTCAATAAGACATTTCAAATCATATAACCCAACTTCAAATGGGTAAGAAAGATGAATTCTACCATGTTCCTGAAGAGAAAGCCAGAATATTTGTGAATAGCCACACATGCAGATGGAGAGTGTGATATATCTAATCTGTTTTTCACACGATTTCATTAAAATATTTTACTTCAGGGGGCGCCTGAGTGGCTCAGTGGGTTAAAGCCTCTGCCTTTGGCTCAGGTCGTGGTCTCAGGGTCCTGGGATCAAGGCTCTTACCAGGCTCTCTGCTCAGCAAGGGTATCAATGTAACATCAATACCCTCTCTCTCTGCCTGCCTCTCTGCCTACTTGTGATCTCTCTCCCTCTGTCAAATAAATAAATAAAATCCCTTAAAAAAAAATTTACTGCAGTATATAACCATTTGTTATTAACTACCCAATAGTATTTTAAGGCTATAAATATATATATAATGTATATTATATATATATGTACATATATATAAATGTAAATATATATGTACATATATATACACATGTATGTATGTATGTATACATACATTGTATGTCTTACCTGAAGGCCCATTTACAGTCTTCTAAATTATAAACCATGATGCTGCTTGCTTTCTTTTATACATACAACTATATAAAATTATTTCCTCAGGCTTTATAGTTCTATACATATTGCTGGCTCAAGGACTATTGATCACCCTTCACAGTGAACCAAGACATAGTCTTACTTTAAGCACTGTAGGTTTTTCATATCTTCTCCAAAAATAAGCATTATTTTGTCTTATCTTTGTCAATCCAATTTGTAAGCAATGTGATGTCAGTTTTTAATAGATATTTTGTTGATTATTTTAAGGCTTTGATTAGCTTTGTTTTAGTAATTTGGACTTCCTATATTGTGAATCCCCCTAAGTTTGGAAATTAGTTTAAACCATCAATTAAAATAGTTTATATATTCTTGATGTAAAGGTGGGTGTATAATAGCTGAGAGTATTAAGGAGTGTAGGCACAGTAAATATATTAACTTCAGATTTAAATTAAGTCACAATAAAGAGTATATTTTTATCAAAAAATGAAAAAAGATCAGTCTTAGGTAAAATTTACTTAAAAATTACTATGAAGATTTACTGTTTCATCATTCCCTATAAATTTAAGTTTATGGAAGAAACTATTAACTTATTTAGATATGACTACCTGAGGATATATAGGGATGGGGTATACTAATGCAGAGAAAACTTTTATTACATTTATGTTATTACTTTCATTTATAATTCACTTATAAAATTTTGTTATTTTGTATTTTCAACATTTCTGAATTTATTTAGGTGAATCTTTTTTAAACATTAGAATCAAAACTCCTTTTTGCCCCTACTACAGAGACCTTCTGACTCTTAATTCTTGAGTTAAACCATTTATATTTTTGTCATCAATGGTATCAAACTCCCATATTATTTTATATTTTATTCCTACTTTATAGCCTTCTCTTCGTAGCCTTCTATTTGAGTGAGTTATGGGGGAAATTTGTCTACCCCCTTTTTCTTGTATTTCTTAATATGGGTACATATTGTGTATTCCCTAAACTATGTTGATTCTTTCCTTTGTTGTCCAAATGTTGGAATTGTTATGCAGATAATTATTTGAAACCTCAATGTGAAATCCAAACTTTTTAGATTTCTTAGTCATGAAATGAAGGAGAATAGAAACAATTATTTTAAAAAGCCTGTAATTCCTAGATATCTACCAAAGGGACCTCACCTCATGGGATATTTTCAAGATTATTTTCCATTGCATTTGTAACTTTAACCTGAAAATGTCTCATCTGACAGCTCCTTCTATCCTTCAGACATTTAATTTTTGATTCAATACATATTTTTTAGGTTATTGTTTGTAGAGACATTGTGACAGGTAAAAAGAAATTGAAATAATGGTAAAATAATAGAATGAATTTTCCTTTGAGATACTTGAAAGCATACAGTGACCCCATGAAAATTTCATGGCTTTATACATTTTATAAAATTGGTTTTAAAAGTCGTTCTCTGTACTTACTGAACTATGTTGAAGTTTAAACAATTTGTAATTATCCTAAATATTACAAAACGAACACATATTGAGTCATTTTTATATGCATGGTCAACATACCAACAAATATTAATTAGTTGATAAATAGTATGTCTGCCCCAAACTCCTTGATCTATCATTAAAGATGAAATTCAGAGAGACTCTACTTTGAAGCATGTGTATATGTGTATATGTTTGGGTGCAATTTTAGAAGTATCCAGGACTAGTTATTACTATCTTAAGAATCATACACATGCTCAAGATAGAACTACCATAATTAACTACAACAATAATCTATATAAAAGATTTTAAATCTCAGTCATAATGTAAAGCATCTTCAGAAAAGAGGCTGCATAGCCAAAGTGCATTTTGAGTTAGGAATCTGCATAGTTTTATTTTTTTTCTAGAAATCTTGGAAAGATATAAGTGTTCTTATACATTTTGATCCTTGTTGATATCACACCTCCTAGTCATAAAATTTGTTTGAATGTTTAATTACAAAGCACAAAAAGTATGCAGCATAGTTACAAAAATATTTTTAAAAATGACTTTATATGTATAAATTCATTTTGAAATATGGTGAGCTTAAGTATGTGCAAATTAGTGTTTTACTTGCTTTTTATAATCATTATATCAAGCAGTGCTAAGCGATCATATATCAATGCCATTTGCTGTAGATTTAGCTACTTGTGTGGTAGAAACCTGGTTTTGTTTTTGGTTTTTTTTTTTGTCTCTCCATCTCTAGAAATGTTATCTATGAGAAACATGAGAAACCACTCAAGATTTACCCAGATGTTTATACAAATTAATGATTTAAAGGAGGAAGTAGATAGTAAGTGAGGTAGACTGATATTATTAAGTGGTTTCTCTTAGTTAAAAACTTATTTTTAGGGTTTTCAAAAATCTGGGTAAAGCCAATAGCATAGGCCAGCATAATATGAAAATTCCAATTAAATGTAGATATATTGGTAGAAGTAAATTGGTGATTTTTTTCACAATTAAGTTATGATATATAAAGATCTATTAAGGAAAAGAAATAAAAGGATTTATAAAAAGGGTTATGAGTAGTATAGATACTTCCTAGTATATAAAAATAAAACTTGAACTTAATATAAAAATAAACCAAAGTCAATGTACTGCATTTAATTTGTTGATTTCAGTGAAGGAATATGTCATCAAGTGTCCTAAAAAGGTCAGTACTCATAGTACTATTTATGAAAAAGTAAGTATAGAAATATATTAAAGAGTGTTTTCCTGTTTTCCAGTAATAGGGAATGAAGTAGAAACTGAATGAGTCATAAGAGTTCAAGAAAGACATAGTAAAAATTGATCCATATTGTTTCTTTACTATTTTTGCAAAGTATATATGAAAGCCTTAGAAGAAATTATTATCAAATGCATTTGAGCAAATAAAAGGAAATACTTCACACAGCATTGTGGAAATATATTGCCTTTAGAAGGTCATAGAGTCAAAACTGTAACTGATTAATAGGACCAATGATAATATTTATATTGGCCAACATGAGGAAGTTGGGGCCAGCTCCATGCTCGCTAACTTCAGGGACTTTTCTCTGAACTTCATCCAAAAGCACTTCTAGCTTGGGGGCCGTGAGTGTGGTTAATTAACTCCGTCTGACCTAGTCATGTAGAGTAAAGGCATCAATCTGTCAGATTTGGCTCAGTTTCTTCCAGGGAATTTTAGGTGAAGGTCTTCTTCCTATTTTTGGACTAACAAAAGCAAATTGCCTTCTCTTCCAACACTTCCCCCCCACACACACATACACCAAAGAAGAAAACATGGTATTGGTGAACTCAGCACTTTAATCCACACTGATGAGTGCAATATTTCCTATTCTGACTCTATGGACACAATATAACATAATAGACAAAATATAGAAGTAAGAGTCAGAAAATCTGGACTAAAAACCAGTGTGTTCCTTAACTGACTGTGTGACTTTAGGCAAACCACTGAACTTTTCATACGTTTAGTCTTCTCCATTAAAATAATAGATAAAATAAAGTAAAGTAAAATAAAATAAAATAAAATAATGTAAACGATTATAAAAAAAAACTCCTAGGGATATAAACCCTAAGTCATTAATAGGAATATTTTAAATTATATTTTTGTTGAAAAATCTATTCATAATTGGAGAATTCTCGACCATATATGAATATAAAATAAAGTTTATTTTGGATCTGCTTGTATTTTTTCTTTTTTATGAGTTTTCACTCTAAATATTAATTCTGTTCACCAGATGCCAGATTATGCTTCATATATATATGCTTCATATATATATACTGCTTCAACAGTATATATACACATTTATTCCACACTATTTTATTTGGGCCCACCCAAGAAAACTGTGGGCCCACCCGAGAAAACTGTCTTAATTAATAAAGTGAAACTAAGTAAATGAAGGTTGATAATGGGAAAATTACCTACAAAGGAGGATGTTTGACTTGGCTTCATTGTCTCATTTCCAAGATTCACTTTCTCATGTATTTCTCTTTTCATCTAGATGGCTTTAGGAGTCACTTGCTTCAGTTATGGGTCATAGGTAACTAAATTATAGGTACTTGATTTCATTTGTTTGTTTATTTACTTATTATTTTATGCTTAAGATGGTAAAATAAGCCACAAAAAAATTGAATCCTCTTCCATAATATAAGTGAAGAAGGGACTCAATGAAATGTATTTCCCAACCATCCTCCCTTCTCCTGTGATCTCCAGGCATCCAAGTGGAGTAATGTAGAAAAATTGTAAAATGGAGGGGCACCTGGTTGGCTCAGTCGTTAAGCGTCTGCCTTGGGCTCAGGTCATGATCCCAGGGTCCTGGGATGGAGCCCTGCATTGGGCTCCCTGCTCGACAGGAAGCCTGCTTCTCCCTCTCCGACTCCCCCTGCTTGTGTTCCCCCTCTTGCTGTGTCTCTCTCTCTGTCAAATAAATAAAATCTTTAAGAAAAAAAAAAGAAAAATTGTAAAATGGAAAAAGCCTGGTCTTTGCATCATCACCTAAAGGAAACCTGCCTGCAAACTATAACACTTACATTGAACTACTTTAAGAATTAGAAATAAGCTTTTATTGTGTTACCCCACTGAAGTTGTGGGATTTTTTTTTTAACCTACAAATATTACTCAAGCAAATACTCAGTTATATAGATTAAATAAGTTTAGAACATGCACACAGACATTGTAGGTTCTGGGAATAACAGAAAAAGGGAGTATGAGATAGGTCTTGGTAGTCTGAACTCCTGCAGTTGCATTTTACGAGGGGCTGCAGACACCACTGTTGCATGCTATCTCTTGGTCTGCCTCCATACATAGGATGCTATCTTCGGTTCAGAAACCAAACATCTACCCTCTGAAAGACAAAAGGCAGGAGAGTGAAGTCCAAAGAGGAAGGGTATTTTTTTTTTATCTACCTATGTAAAGCTTACTTTATGCATTTTCACTTTCTAATTATCAACCTCTTCCCAGAATGAGTAAAAGGAGTGCTGAATACCTCTTAAAGAAATACTGGGCCTACTCACAAAGTTATGTTCTAGCTCAAGGATGATGACAAAATAATTACCATTTCAACATTTCTAGAAACTCAATATTCAAACTAGAGAAATATATATTATCGGGAGTATAATTGCATTATAATCAATTTTCCTTCTGTCTTCTAAAAATTTCTGATCAGTAAGACAAAGACCAGAATTTTTTCTTTTTTGTAAAAAGGCAGATAGTAAATGTTTTGTACTTTGTGAACATAGAGCCTCTGTTATACTCAACCTTTCCAAGGTAGCATGAATATAGCTATAGATAATATATAAATGAATGTGACTGTGTTCTTCTAATAAAAGAATATTTATGAAAACAGGCAGTGGGCTGGATTTGGTCTTCAATCATAGTTTACCAACACCTGATTTAAGAAATTAATTTATTCACTATTTTATTTTTTTGTTCCTATTCTTTTCCAGTGGCATTTGATCACAATTTGATTTTATATAACTCTAATATTTGTATGGGATGCTGTAAGTTGGGCTTTGTGGTTCCCAGTGGAAAATTCAGCCCTCCCCCTCTCTAGTTCTGACTCAATTAAAAGATGTTTTTTTTTTTAGCTAGTAGGTAAAGGCTTAAACGTTATTCTATTACCAATAGATATTTGAATATGTGGTTTGGACATTTCCAAATTCAATTTTTATGGACCTTAGAACTAGATCAATTTGCCTGCTCAGTTGGAAGCTGATGGGCCATCACAAGCTCCATGATGGAAGAAGACTCCTGTAAAACAAAGTATGGAGGAGTGAGATAGAGCAGAGGGTATACTTGTTTTGTGTAAGCTCAGTCATAATATTGAGGAAAGGGAAATAGGTGAATATAAGTCTCTAGTGTTCCGTTAGTTTGTTTCCTTCTAAGTCCGTTATTACAGTTAAACCATTTTTGTCCAATATATTCTCACCCAAGAGTGGCATGATGGGTTTGATAATTGAAAACAAGACACAGACAGAAATATCAGTTGCACTGAACAATATGGTTTCTATCAATTACCCAAATCACAGTTAAAAAAATCTAATACACTAGTCTAATATGTAATGACACAGGACTTAGCCTGAAGCAGATACCTTTACTGCCTCAAATACTACTTCTTGTTTATTTCTCGTATATCATAGCCCAATGTACCAAATATTGAGGATACTGTCTTGATATAGTACCAAAAAAATGCTTTTTAGATGATATTTATTGTATCTAATTCTTCAAGAAAACCTTTCTGCACCTCATTACATCCCCAGTAAAATTAATTGCTTCCTTCCCTAGTGTTTCATTAAGCCCTGCTCAAAATGCCAGAAGACAACTTTCAATAAAATATTATGATTAATTATACATATTTGCTTTTCCTTACCTAGTTGACCATGATTAACATGCTATATTCCTAACATGTGAATCATGGTCAATCAGGAAAAACAAATATATATAATTATCCATATTACCATATATGTATAAATATTATTAATTGTTTATATATATAATTAATGTAAGCTATATTTTATAAATATATATTTTTATTGTGTTTACAAGAGAAAAGTAATTTCCTCTATGCAAGAATGAAAAGTACTGAAATTCCAGTGTTATGAAATTCTATGTGTGACTGGGATTTGGGTATTGCAAGAGAGCTTAAGAGCTTTCCAATATCTCTCAAATTATGTCTCCATGATTATAACTCCGTACATAAAATATAGGATGTAAACTTTGTGTAGTTTTGAAGAAGGAGAAACAATTCAGAAAGATGGTTTAAGAGAGTCAACTGACAGGATTATAAAGGTATATAAAGCATGAACGGTTATGAATTTTTCTTATATGACATATAATATTTGATCTTTTAAAGAATTTTTAATTTATTAGATCTCCAAAATTCTAATAATTTCTTGAAATAATACCTCTTTTAAGTAATATGTAGTTTAATGATCTAAGATTTTTAAAATATTTCAGATCACCTAATAGTTATTTTCTCTTAAATTATTTCAGTCTTCATATCTGTTTATATAAACAGATGTTTGAATGATGGCATCAACTATAAAACAAACAAAAAAAACCCCACCATATTGTACAAAGGAAAAGACAAGAAAATTAGTGTTCTGAAGAATTTTCCAACTTTAGGGGCACCTGGGTGGCTCAGTGGGTTAAAGCCTCTGCCTTCGGCTGAGGTCATGTTCTCAGGGTCCTGGGATCCAGCCCGCATTGGGCTGCTGCTCAACAGGGAGCCTGCTTCCACCTCTCTCTGCCTGCCTCTCTGCCTACTTGTGATCTCTCTCTTTTTTTCTCTCTCTCTATCAAATAAATAAATAAATAAATAAATAAATAAATAAATAAATAAATAAATAAATAAATAAAAGAATTTTCCAAACTTTTGTCACTGTGGATAAACTGTTCAGGAAAATAATGGTTGTATGAACTAAATGCTGTGCAAATATTTATTTTTCATTAAGAGATGATATTTAATCATGGAAAGAAAATAGTTTTTATTGAACATATGCTATGTACTAGACCCCATGCATGTAATTTCATTGAATGACATCACAACTCTTATTTAACAAACACTGGAGTTACTAAATGTCACAAAATGGAAAAGTGAAATAAGCTAGCTCTATTAAAAAACAATAGACATCACAATGGTAATGTCAATATTATGTTTAAAAACATAAAAGTGATAATTAGATATCCACTAAACTTTAAAAAAGTGTGCTCAACTAATATTTGTTGAGCTCCTAGTCTGTACCAGACTGGACTTTTAATAGGCTAAATGTATATATTTTAAAATTAGATTAAAGGAGCACCTGGATGGCTCAGTGGTGTAAAGCCTCTGCCTTCAGCTCAGGTCATGATCTCAGGGTCCTGGGATCAAACCCCACATCGGACTCTCTGCTTGGCAGGGAGCCTGCTTCCTCCTCTCTCCCTGCCTGCCTCTTTGCCTACTTGTGATCTCTCTCTCTCGCTGTCAAATAAATAAATAAATAAATAAATAAATAAATAAATAAATAAAATCTTTAAAAAAAATAAAATAAGATTAAAAATTCAGTGTGACAAAAGTATTCATTTAAGAATTTAAATAACATTATTGTTGTAACATTTTTGTTATAAAATAACAAAATATGTTACAAACATATTTGTTTTGTTATAAACATATTTTTCTTATCATATTTAAATAAATATCAACTCTATTTGTGTATTCCCATTCAGGAAGTTTTACCTGAGAATCAGCCCTGGGAAAAAATTGGTTTTGAACAGAAGAGATAAACCTAAAGATCAGATAACTTTTTTGGATTATATTTCACAGCTTTCTTTATTGTCTCTTACATCACATCAGTATCTTTCTTCTGATTGACTATATTGGATACTTCCAATGTTTTTCAGTGCTTTTTAAAAAAAATTATCATGATCTCTAGTGGCCATGTTTAAGAAACAAATCCCTATTTCCTGCTATAGAATCCAGTCTATTGCAGTTTCTTGTTAACTTGTCATGTAAACATCAAAAAAAAAATAACTTGAAAATAAATACTTCTAGCATTGTGAAATCAATATGGACCAGTCTAATTGAAACAGTTTCATTCATATTCTGGTCTGTGTAACTCCTAATGAAGATTGTTAGTTGTTTCCCCACAGCAGGGTCATATGGTATCTTTAATCAAATGTTACCAGTACCTTCTATTTTAACTCAGTACTATTTCCATTGGACATATTTTAAATAAAGATGTAATTTATTCATTTAGAAAAATGTACAACTTTTTAATACTCTGTATCTATGGCATACACATGTGTGCATTTATAAACAGATACAAAGAGAATGTTATGAGTACAATGTATTATATTAATAATTTGAAAATGAGAAATTAGGTACATAGAAATTCTTCAGATTAATAGGGACAAATGCATGATGAGCAGATCTGAAAGATCCTTCAGTGTCATGTTAATTTTGTTAGGCTCTTTTGAGGCTTTGCTTGTTACTTATTCAGAAAAATCTACAGCATTTCCTATTGCATGAGATTGAAAAGGAGCATTCACAGGTGAAGAGTGGTATTATGCACCTAGGTTAAGGGGCAAAATGTGAGTTCTCTTTTTTTGAAAAGGTGTTCTATATGCTTAGCCATATAGCATTCTTTGTTTTTGTTTTTGTTTTTTTTAGATTTTATTTATTTGTCAGAGAGAGGGTGAGAGAGAGAGAGAGAGAAAGAGAAAGAGAGCACAAGTAAGGGGAGTGGCAGGCAGGGAGAGGGGAAGCAGGTTCCCTGCTGAGCAAGTAACATAATGAAGGACTTTATCCCAGGACCTTGGGATTATGACCTGAGCTGAAGGCAGACACTTAACCCACTGAGCCACCCATGCATCCCTAGCATTCCTTTTAAACCTAATCTTATTTTGTTATTGGGCTACCTTGTTGGATAGAGGTAGATACATTTACGTTCTATCAATTTTATCTAAGGCATTATGAAGAACATTTGTGATTCTTAGAAGGCACTTTGACACCATGTTCCTGAGTATAAATACCTAAGCAAGAACAATTAATTACCTGTTTCAGATTTATGAACAAGGCTCTAAGTGCAAAGTCAGCCTTCATTTTCACTGATAATAGTCATTAGAGGATAAAGAAAGAGATAACTCAAGGACTGTAAAAAAATAGGTAATGTGAAGATGATACAATCTAAATATGAGTTTTGTACATTAACTCATATTGGGCTGAGATGCTACACTTAAATAATCAGTGGACATCAAGAGGTCAACAAAAGTTTACAAAACATCGTTTTTTTTAAGATCTCCTTTTTTTTTTTTTTTATTACTCTAGGATTCCAAAAAAGTTGCAAATGCTAGGAAAGGAGAAACAAGAAGGGATTATTGTAATCCCTCCATGTTCAAAACCCACAGATAGAGCTCTTTAAAAATTATTATGTTTTGGGGGTCTTTTAAATGTCAAATTGTGATTTTTAAATAGGTCAAAATTGTTGATATATTTTGTAATCCTTTCTGATTATTTAATATCAGTATTCTAAAATACCAGTTGAATGCAAAAATATAAAACAAGCCATTGAGATATATTATAAATAGTGGATAGGAATGGTAACTTTTTAAAATTACACAACTGTGTGGATCAAATGAAATGTTTTCATGAAATATTTTCTTTGAATTATCTTGTTCTGCCATAATCATTTTATAACTAAAAAACACTGACAATAGCTCTTGGACAAGTTTTGTTTTGCTTTTAAGTTATTCTTGGTTTTTGGCATGTGACACATGCAATGATGTCCATGTATAGTGATATCTGTGATCAATGGATCTTGTACTAGATACTTGTGTTAGCATAAGGTCTGCTAGCATTTAGCCTCTTGTAAATGATCTTCACCCAACTCACTCACATACCCTAAGCAAAAAGGACCCATGACTACCTCAATGTAACAATGCTTTTGGAGCAGGAGTGGACATCTGACCAAAGAATAGCCATTCAGTACATCAGCCAGCCCCATATGATCTGGTCTGCCAGTATTGGCTAAACCAATCAGACATTCTTTCTCAGAAACGTAAATTAAGTACTTAGTTTATGGAGAAAGATGTTATAAATACTGGTAGAGGGGTGCCTGGGTGGCTCAATCAGTTAAGTGTCTGCCTTTGGCTCAGGTCATGATATCAGGGTCCTGGGATCGCGTCTCGTGTTGGGCTCCCTCCTCAGCGGGGAGCCTGCTTCACTCTCTTCGTTTGCCTGACAGTCCCCTTGCTTGTACTCTCTTTCTTTCTCTGTCAAATGAATAAATAAAATATTTTTAAAAAATAAGTACTTGTAGAAACCCAAAATTTTGAGAGAACGTAAGTTACAATTATGAAGAGGAAAAAGCTTGAAAAAAACAAATATGTAAATTAAAACATGTCCTCACATAGTGGAAGAAAACAAGAGAGTTGTAGCACAACAGAAACCAGTGTTGGAAATAGTGGCCTGGTAATGTGGACATCAGAGTGAAAAGCCTATAGTTCTGTTCTACTCCTCTTACTGCCCTTCTTGAGGTTAGGATGTTTGGCTTCTTATAATACATCAGAAATTGTGTTCTTCACAAGCACATAAACTTAATTAGATAAATGACAAGGCATAGGGTTTTTTGAAGCACAGGCTAAACAAATGCAGCATTTGATTATCTTTAGAAAATTGCAGTAAAATGTGGATTTCTTTTTCAAGTTTAACTAAACAAAAATATTAGTATAGCAAAGATAGTAAATTTTGGCACCAACTACAAATCTTCCACTTAAAGGTGAGGGATCTTTAGCAAGTTACTTAAAACCCTCTTATATCTATTTCAACAGCTACAAATGGGGATAAAATTCATACGTATTTCAGAGAGTTAACATGATGAATAAGCGTTATTACAGCTGAAGTGCTTAGAGGAGTATCTGAGGCATACAACATCAGTGAGTGTTATTTTTATTTATTATTATGTTATCATAATCACATGCTAAAATACTTGTCATTTGTACATTTAACCCCTAACACTGTCCTAATCTCTTTGTGTCAGAAATCGGTGCTCTTACATAATAATAGCACAGACACTAAATGAATGTTTGATTCTATGGGAATTTGTTCAAATAAAATTAGTTTATATGGTTTAATATTGAATGAAAACAGAGCCAAGATACAAATTCTTTGTTTTTATAGTGGAGTTGGCCATGGGAATAATACTTTTAACTCTCTTTCAGAGAGGAAGTAACTATTGGCTATAGTTCAAGTCACAAATAGACACACTGAGTAAAGGAACTGCTGAGTATTAACTTACAGCCATTTCATTCCATGGAAGACATGGAGTCAAAAGGAACATTTCCACTTACTGTGAAGCTTTGAACTACTTTGGATTATATCCTTCTAGGGAAACATAGAACTTGAAATTTAAAACTTTCCAATTTATTGTTAAATGTATGCTTACTGCCTTGTTGTCCATAATTTAAGGATAAAGGTTTAAGAATTTGTGACAGAGTCTAAAAGAGTTCATGTATTGGAGAGAACTAGAAAGGAAAATAAAAAAGATGTTTTCCTTTACCTTTATTTTTTCTATTAAGAGATTTCTTCTATATATCACCCATGCGATTGTTCTTGGACACACTTTTCTTCCTTTTGTTAATTATATTCAGCAAAACCACTCAGGGGTACCTGGGTGGTTTAATGGGTTAAAGCTTCTGCCTTCGCCTCAGGTCATGATCTCAGGGTCCTGGGATCAAGCCCTGTATCAGGGTCTCCGCTCAGCAGGGAGCCTGCTTCCCCTTCTCTCTCTGCCTTCCTCTTTGCCTACTTCAGATCTCTCTCTCTGGCAAATAAATGAATAAAATCTTTAAAAAAACAAAAAACAAAAAACAAACCACTCAAAGAAAGCACACTGATTGTGAATGACTACTGTTGATAAATATCTTCTCCCTTTGTAGCAGAATTAGGAAGGAGGCATCCCTAACCATCTGGGGATTCATCAGTTTAGGGACATTTAAATAAATTACTTGGTACATTACATAATTTTAGGTTAAAACTCTGGAAAATAAATTTCTCATAAAGTAAATAAATTATAGCATATCCAATCTTGAATACATTTTTAAATAGCTATAGCAATGAACATGTTCCAGGAAAGGTTTCCATTTCCTCTGTTGCTTGATTTTTATACTCCTATTGGTTAAATTAATCTTCAAATTATTGATTACCAAGTAATATTGTGAATTGGTCTTCTATAGCGTGAATCTAACTAGCATGTTTGTTTTATCATTAATCTTGTTGGTCATTATATCATTTACTATTCATTATAGCAAGAGATAAATTGCACAAATGCTTAATATTGTTAGTTCAGCTTGGCTGCTTTCTTTAGTGACACTAATTCTACAGAGCAGTTGGGCAAAATCAATGTCTTATGCACCATTTATATTAAATTATGCTTGTTATATGATTGAACCAACACTACATAGAGTTTTCTCAAGTTAATTGATCAACTCCTACAAAACAAATTAATATGATACATCAAACTTATGGAGTTGTCATCCAGAAAGAATATAATAAACATCAGTGCTGAAAGAAAACCAGTACTCCTCTTAGAATACTGAACTGCTCAACCCTAATCAAATGGCTAGCTAAAAGTATTAGCAGAGAAAATGCAAATGTAGATTTAATGGGAGATATTCCTACTTTTCTAGTAGGAGTTAAGATATATATGTCAGGTGATATAAGTGCATTTGTTAAAACATTTCAGTCCCCACCCTCAACCCCAGGTACCTGCCTCTACCCAGTTAAGAAAAAAACATTTTGAAAATTCACTTACAAGGTTTTTTTTTTTTCCCGTTATTAGTTTAAATGGCTGTAATAGGAGACATCTCCCTAAAGTTGAATCTTAGTAAATATTCTATGAACCACCTTCTATGTTTTAGCAAATTAACTCAATTTTCATATTGTTCAAATATTTTTTTATGAGAACAGAACATCAAATTTATCCAGCTGTGTTTGAATATTACTGTTTGATAATCATTAACACAAATTAATTAGAGTTCTGTGTGGATTAAAGATGAGTGTAAGAGTGGTGGCTGGGTGGCTCAGTCAGTTAAGCATCTGCCCTCAGCCCAGATCATGATCCCAGAGTCCTGGGATCCAGCCCTGCCTCTGGCTCCTTGCTCAGCAGGGAGTTGGCTTCTCCCTCTCCCTCTCCCTGATGCTCCCCATTTGTGCTCTCTCCCTTTCTCTCTGTCAAATAAATAAATAAATAGATAGATAGATAGATAGATAGATAGATACTTTAAAAAGAAAAAAGGATGAGTATAAGAAAATTAAAATATTATAAATTAATATTACATCAATTTTTTTTCAAATAATCTAGTCCTTCTATTTTTTGTAGACTTGAGATTTTGAAAGTTTGAGCCATTGTTAAAAGAAATTTAAAAAAAAAAGAAATGCACACACACACACTACACACACACACACACACACACACATATGTATACACACACATATACATACTAGAACTTCTTCCTCTTATAGGCAAGTATTATATAAGTTATAAATATAAGAAAGAATATGTAAATCCTATGTTTATTATATATGACTTAAAGAAAAAAATTCTACATAAAATATTTTACTTTTTTTTTAAAGATTGTATTTATTTATTTGACAGAGAGAGAGATCACAAGTAGGCAGAGAGGCGGGCAGAGAGAGAGGGGGGAAGCAGGCTCCCCGAGAGCCTGATGCAGGGCTTGATCCCAGGACCCTGAGATCATTACCTGAGCTGAAGGCAGAGACTTAACCCACTGAGCCACCCAGGCACCCCTATTTTATTTTGTTTCACTACACAGTGTTAAGCTTAATCATCTGGATGCATTTAGAGTAACTAAAAATTAGAGAAGAAATGAAAATACTTAAGACAAATAACAATCAGTGGCATCCAGCTAACTACCTGGTACTTCACCAAGGAAGTGAATGTAAAACTAGAGAAAAACATGTTGGTCTACTTCAGCTATGTATTGTAAAGATGATGACAAGATGAATACCTTTAAGCAATATTATGTTTATCTATGTTTAAAGATATGATGGCCTGACACTATATATTAACTTAGCAAAGTTAGAGTGTGGGTGTACCTTTTAATTCTTTCCTCTATTCCATGGCATACCATTTCATTTCTCAAAGTGTTCCTTTAGTGTTTAGTTATAACCCTTAGGAAAGGGTGACATTCGTAATAAATTAGTCTTTTCAATCTCCTCTGATTAACATCTAGTTAAAAATTATATGCAAGTATTCTAAACAAACACAGAAATTATATATTCAATGTCTTCTCTTTAGGGAAGTGACAAATTATAGCTATATTCCTTTGTGCTAAATAGCATCTGTTGAGTGAAAGTACAATTACAAAGTATGTTTCTTTTAACTGTGCTTTTGGAAATTCTATGGGATTATATTCCCAAAGGATATTAATTAAAATTATTTTAAATAACAGGGCCATTCAAGAAAATATTTGAAACTTTTATATTTTCAAAATGGAAAACAAAATATTTTACCATGATAACATTACCTCCTACCTCCTACATATTGTCAGATATTTTAGCAAAAATTGAATGGACATGGAGCAGCTGGGTGGCTCAGTTGGTTGAGGGGTTTTGGCTCTTGGTTTTGGCTCAGGTCATGATCTCAGTGTCCTAGGATCAGGCCCCACTTTGGGCTCTGCACTCAGTGGGAAGTTTGGTTGAGGATTCTTTCTCTCCTACTCCCTCAGACCCTCCCTCTGCTGTCTCTCTCTCTCTAAAATAAATAAATCTTAAAAAGATTAAATGAACATAATCTTTGTAATTTTAGTTTATATATTCAAATTTTAATTAACTAGATAATATGTCTTTATTTTAAAAGCAGGTTTCAAGTTTAATGATACTGTAATCATTTAAATTGTATTGCCTACACGGTTAAGTACTAACATAATATGTCATGAAAGGTACTTCAGAATTATAGGAATAAAGCCAATATATATTTATAACAAGAATTGATAGAGATGAAAGACTTGAAGATGATGAAAGAAACACTGATGAAAGAAACTGAAGATGACACATGAAATATAAAATCATTCCATGTTCCTGGATTAGAAGAACAAATACTGTTAAAATGTTTATACTATCCAAAGCAATCTACACATTTAATGAATCCCTGTCAAAATATCAACAGCATTTTTCACAGAATTAGAATAAACAATCCCAAAATATGTTTGGAACCACAAAAGACCCTGCATAGCCAAAGCAATATTGAAAAAGAAAAACAAAACTGGAGGTGTCACAATTCCAGACTTGAAATTATATTACAAAGCTCTAGTAATCAAAGCAGGATGGTACCAACACAAAAATAGAGGCATAGATCAATGGAACAGAATAGAAAACCCAGAAATAAACCATATATTTATATGGTCATTTAATCTTCAACAAAGCAGGAAAGAATATGCAATGGGAAAAAAAAGTCTCTTCAACGAAAGGTGTTAGGAAACTGGACAGATACATGCAAAGAATGAAATGGACCACTTTCACCATATACAAAATAAACTGAAAATGGATTAAAGACCTACATGTGAGACCTGAGAACATTAAATTCTAGAAGAGTACAGAGGCAGTAACTTCTCTGACGTTGGCCATAACATTTTCTAGGTATGTCTCCTGAAGCAAGGGAAATAAAAACAAAAATAAACTACTGGGACTATGTCAAAATAAAAAGCTTATGCATAGCAAAGGAATCACTCAACCAAACTAAAAGTCTACTGAATGAGAAAATATATTTGCAAGTGACATATCTGACAAAGGGTTGTATCCAAAATATATAAAGAACTAATACAACTCAAAACCCCCAAATCAAATAACCCAGTTAAAAAATGGGCAGAAGACATGGACAGATATTTCTCCAAAGAAGACATCCAGTTGACCAACACACACATGAAAAGATTTTCAATATCACTCATGATCGGGGAAATGCAAATCAAAACTGCTTTGAGATATCATCACACACCTGTCAGAATGGCTGAAATCCACAACACAAGAAACAACAGATGTTGGTGAGAATGTAGAGAAGGAGGCACCTTTGTGCACTGTTGGTGAGAATGCAAACTGGTGCTGCCACTGTGGAAAACAGTATGGCGGTGCCTCAAAAAGTTAAAAACAGAAATACCCTAGAATCCAGTAATTACAGTACTGGATATTTACCCCCAAATACAAAAATACTAATTCAAAGGAATGCATGCATTACTGTTTATTGCAGCATTATTTACAATAGCTGAATTATGGAGGCAGCCCAAGTTTCCATCAAAAAATGAATGGATAAAGATGATAAGATATATATATATATGTATACACATATATATATACACACACAGACATATACATACACACACACACACACACACATAGTTAGACATACAATGGAATATTTCTCAGTAATACAAAAGAATGAAATCCTGCCATTTGCAATAACATGGATGTAATTAGAGAGTATAATGCTAAGCAAAATAAGTCAGTCAAAGACAAATACCATATGCTAGAACTCATATGTGGAATTTAAGAAACAAAACAAATGAACAAAGGGAAAAGGGAGAGAGAGAGAGACAAACCAAGAAAGACTATCAACTATGGAGAAGAAACTGATGGTTACCAGAGAGGAGGTACATAAGGGAGTGGGTGAATTAGGTGATAGGGATTAAAGAGTATACTAATCATGATGACATTTGAGTAATGTATAGAATTGTTAAATCACTCTATTGTACACCTGAAACTAATATAACACTGATAACAATACTGGAATTAAAATTAAAATTTACGAAAAAGAATTCTTAGAATACAAACTACAATACATACAAGGAAAAAAAAGAATTGACCAAAATATCTCTGTATCTGTAAATTAGTAACTAATAATTAAAGATATAAATAAGAAATGCTGTCAACACTGTAAAAAACATTATGCTAAACACATGGAACCCTATACAGTTTTTGCAATAAAATATCGATAAACTTATTTATATGGCCCTATGTTGGTATGGAATTTCGTAAACTGTTTACTCTTATTCCCCCATAAAAGTTATTTTGCAGGAAGTTGAGGTACTATAAACTATTACTTTCATAATGTCTATAAGTAAGTGTACTTGATTCATAGACACTATAGGGTGATGGAATAAATTAGATCATTTGGGACCCAAATATATTTTATTCCTGTAATTTTCTGATTATTAGAAGTTAAACAGATTTTCTATAAATGGCATTTTTTAAAAAGATTTTTATTTATTTGACAGAGAGAGATTACAAGTAAGCAGAGACGCAGGCAGAGAGAGAGGGAAGCAGGCTCCCCGCTGAGCAGAGAGCCCAAGATCATGACCTGAGCCGAAGGCAGAGGCTTTAACCCACTGAGCCACCCAGGTGCCCCTATAAATGGCATTTTTAATTTTTTTATTATGATTGGTTTCAGTCTGAAGCAAAGCTTGGTTACATGATAGAAAGCCAATCTTTGTGTGTGTCTTTATAACATTAAAATGAGAAAAACAAATAAAAGTAAAAACAAGATGAGAAAGATGAGAAAAACAACATTGCTTGAATTGCCTTTTTTTTTTCTTTTTTAAACATTTGCCTGGATATTTTATATTACATAGACACACTGAGAGGCAGTTTTTCATGTACATTAGCAGGTAGATTAAATGTAGATTGGTAATTTAGGATTTTGTTTTAGGCTATAAATAGCAAAATCTGAAAAAAAATATTGTCTTCAATATTTAATTTTTTTTCATCCCTTTTGTGAGAAATTTGGAAAAAAGTAGCTGGAACTGGTAAGGATTCTACAGTGCTGTTAGGGTTATAGAAGCCTTTGAAATTTTAAGCATTTATTCCTAACTTGTGAAAGTTGACTTAGTTTCAAGATTGTTTCTTACTTCTGGGCATTAAATCAATTTTCCTGACAGAAAGGGTATGGGAAAAATGTAACATACTTTGGAGTCACCCATCCTCCATCCCTTCACTCATACATTTTAAGGAATTTTCATCAAAGTTACAATCAGCAACTTTTTTTATATCATATTGACTGGAATTCTGTTATGTGAGTACTCTAATCTGCAAGGGAAAGTATAAAATACAGACTTACTATCCCTGATGAAACTATTATTTTTGTAGTGAGAAGGAAAAAAATGGACATTGGTTATGGAAATTTCAGTCTTTGCCTCAGTCTATGCTGTAGTTTTACAGAGTAACTTTATTATTAATATTACTGTATTTAAATCATTTTCAGGGCATTTTATGTTCAGAAGCCAAAATAACATCTGAGAGATTACTCCTGCATAGAAGTATTTTATTAGAGTAAAATCAATATGAATATTACTTTCGGGTAGAGAAATTTGATTCCTTGTTTTTTCTCTTACCGAGATGTGTGAATGAATTTAGGAAAGTGCCCTGACTTGAAGTTGCTTCATTGACCATGTACTGTTGTTGAGTGAATTAAGTTAAATAATCTATATTATGAAGATGGCACAAGGTACTCATGGTATTCAGTAATTGTTACTCCCCTCCTCCCACCTATCTATCTGATATCCTTTTTAGTCTGAATAGGACATTTAAAATCTTTCCTTCTGTAAATCAATAAGATTTTTAAAAAATCCATGAGTGTCAAATCCTTACTACCTTCCTAAGTACTACTTACTATACAATTATCATTATCATAAAAATTTTAATCATTATTAATAAATTAAATTTGAATATAGGACTCAGATAGTAAAGATTTCATTTTGCTCATTTAGCAACACATTATAAGTGACAGAATCTATTGAATTCAAAATTAATTTCCAAATTTTTTATTACATATTTTTCTTTTCCCTGCAACTAGTACAGTCTTCTTGGTTCCAAATTATCTGGTAGCTGCTGTTTGTCGTTATTAAGTTTTGTTCATTTGTTTGTATTTGTCATTATTCTGCCCTTTTTGAAATTTCCACAAATCAGATCTCAACCAATCCAGTTATTAAATTATTAGAACTAGATCTTATGGTAAATTACTTAGGAAGAATATTACTTAAAAATTATAAAAAGTTAGACATGTTTGCCTTTTCCCTCTTAATTTTAATCCTCATACATTTTTGACTTTGTGATACATTATGAGTTTATGTTTTGAAATATTTAATACTTTAAAAACAATTTTCCATGATCATATCTAAAATTAAGAGGAACTATTTAGACTTTTTCCAACTTTTTACAGAATGACCTAAAAATATGAAATTATGCTCCATTTTAAACTGAAAAATAAAACAAAACAAAAAAGTGTTTTTATCTCAAAACAAACCAGAAGAGTTTTATAATAATTATTTATAATAATAATGAATAAATGAATTTTTCTGGTAGAAAATTATTTTACTAAAATTAAATATAAAATTATAAAAAATCACTGAGAAAATCATTATCAAATCAAGAGATTATTCAATTAGTATAAAAATATCAAACACAAGACATAAATTCCTCCAGTTTCTTGAATGTATCATTTGATGCTCAATCAAGTAGAACAAAGGAGGAAATATTCTGAAATATATATGAAATATACATTCTGAAATAAAACACGTTATATTCATGTATATATTTCTTGGCTTTTCCCTGCCAAAGTCTCCCAAGACTCTAGGAGCTCTTTCAGCCTCGCTTAACACTCAGGTCTTGTTCTCTATGATCCTTCAAAAACCCTCCAGTCTAGATGGAGGATCATCGGCACATCATGCATACCATGCAAATCTTCATCATGGAGATTTTTTTTTTTTTTGAGCACTTCTTACTGGCTGGATCCAATTTCAAGGACTACTTTAAATACTGTCCTTTAGAGGAAGCCTTCCTGAATTCTTGTCTTTGGGGATAACTTCCTCAGACTTCATAGACCATTTTAGGTAGAATTTGCCACCTTATGTTTTTCATCTGGTGTCTGTCTGTTCTCTGCAACTAAATCATAAACTTCTTGTGGGCAGAAATAATTTCTAATCCTCAAAGAATGGCATATAATTTATGCATGCTTATTATTACTAATGATATAAAGAACAATTTCAGCAAAACACAAAACTGTGAACTAACTCTGCAATGGATAAACAGAACTACATAGGATAGATAACATTTAAATGTTTAGTGAAAAGTAAAAGAAAAGCCCTGATGTTTAAATCAACATTGTTTCACAGACAATTCATATAGGAAAGACAGAACATAAATACATTAACTCTAGCCATTCATGAAAGCAAGGACTCCTTCAGATTCCCTGAACTCAAAACAAATGAAAGGAGACTTAGAATCTAAAAGGAGTCCCAGGCTCCTTATCTGTTTAGTTTGGCTTACTTAAATGATGCTCTGTGAGATTATATTTACTATGGGCAGAAAAGATGATTCCTCTTCCTATGACAGACCCTCATGCTGGAACATTTTGTCATCGCATATAAAACAGGAAACTCATCAGCTGTGTAAATTCACATTGGTATATTTTGACCCCAGATGGATTGAATTAGTTGAAAATAGCAAGCAAATCTGCTACATCTTCAGAAACTTTCTGATCTTGTCTTATCTTTATTTAACCATAGTAAAGTATCCAGGATTGGACAAGTGTAACTGTAGTGTTTGTCCTACCTAAAAAAAAAAAAAAGTAAAAATGTCCACTCAAACAGTTGAAATAGAGAAAGCTATCTATAGAATTTCTGCGTCAAACTTCCTTTATTCTTTTTTCGCCAATATTCAGAAAGGAAATAAGTGGCTATGATGAGTTTTTCCTTTAAAAGTTGGAACTTTACTATTTGGTAAGAATTTTTGTTCACAAAATAAGCCTTTGTGGTTATTTATAAGACTAATGGGAGATATTCATGGACCAAGAGCCATATGTAGTTGCTTACGGCTTCTTTGAGAAACCATAAATTCCTCTCTGTTGATGTAATATTTGTGACCATAATTTGGTGGAGGAAAGGGAAAATCCAGCCTTTATCTTTTTGGTTTTGCTCCTTTAATTTTGATTTTGAGCAATTGATTCAGGCAGTACCAGACAACAGGTTAAGTAAGATATTTTCTTTTTGATTTCTATGATATTCATAGCATTTCATTTAAGTTATCACAAATAGAGATGATTTTCTTTGCATTGGTTTAATATTTTCTTCCCAACATATATCACATCTTATCATTTAAATACTTGTTTTCTTATGGTGAAATCACATCTGTTATGCTTTTACTGAAACCTCTTCTGCAACAGATTAAACAATCTGAAGTATGAAAAATAAGTCTGCTGAAAGAAATCATAGAGTTTGTTTTCTTCATCTTAGAATAAAATGCTATAGAAGCATAGAAGAAAAAAACAAAGTTCGTTCTGTGTTCTCTAAAATCAGACTATTTTCATTAATTTTTATCTAGAAAACATAAGGACCCCAAAATTGAAATCTCTTATCATAATGATAGTTATTCTTTGTTATTTTTGTACTTGGCAAATAGTGATCAAAATACTCAATACATCTTACATTCTTTTCTTAAACTTCCTATAATTTTTTTCATAAACTACATAGTATTTCAACTGCCTACATACTAACAATTAACATACTATTAAGTGTTAATATAAGCACAGACACTCCTTAAATGGAGTATTTAAGGTATCAATTTTTTTTTCCAAAGTAACTTACTGTTCTTTATTTCCTTTAACTGTTTTATCACATTCAGCAGCTCTTTGACTTTTCTTCTTTCTACGCACAGTGGAAAACTAGGGAAGCCAAGTCTGCATCAGTGAAATATCACATTGGTCTGCATCTTATTTTCTGATGTGGCCACACAGAAAACTAAACTTTGTATAAAAGTCCTTTCAGCTTTTAAGTACCTGTGAAATATTCCTTTGATTTTGAGTATTTAAAGTCTTAATCTAGATATCTGGGAATGTGACTTCTTTAATCTTCCCCTAGATCTTGTAGACTTTTTTAATATAAAATTTATATATTTTATTCATTCTAAGACAGTATCTCCTATTTTTTATTGCAAAATATATAAGTCTTCAATTTCACGTTTTGCATTTTCTATTAGTTGGAAACTAAGACTGCTGATATGGCACGTATATATCTTTATTTTCCATATATAACATTTTTTGTTTATTCATTTCTTCTGTGTTATTTCTTTAACATGTGTCACAGATTTTTACTGAATTTAATTAAGTTAATTTTAATTATACTTCTAATTTCCAAAGTCTCTTATTCTTTGAATAGACTTTTCTCCTGGCATCCTCTTTATCTTCTCAAAATTACACGGAGGTTATGTATCAGTGTTTTTAAAGTTTTCTTCTAAAAGATCTCTTGTTTCATCAACCATCAAGGGCTTTTTTTTCTTATTTGCAATCTCTCTCATACATTAATATGTGTTTCCCTAAAGTGTGGTGATTCTTGTTGGACCATTAAGAATATGGGACCTTGCCAGAGTAGTTAAGAATGAAGAATTATATTGATTTTTCTCGGTGGCTTGTGTGGATTTCCTCAGCTGTTTTTTAAATTGGTTTGTTTCCCATTAGGCTTCCCCCAGGAATGGGAGGCCAATGGGTTGTTCTTATGGAGTAGGGAAAGACCTACTCTGTCGACTCTTACATTGTGAACAGAAAGGGAATCAGTTCACAAAACAATTTCAGAAGGGACTTTAAATTGATATGGAAAAAGATTTACAAAGTGTGTTTATTTTGTAGAAGTGAAGCTCTACAGGTAACCTAAAAGTCCATAATTGGAAATGGCTCTATAAAACAAGGTTAATGCATGCTATGGAGTGTCATATAACAATAGATGTATACCAACAAATATTAAGATATTAATTTTAGATCCTAAACATATTCTAATTTTAGTAAAGACTAAATGAGAAGAGGTGAATGAAGGCAGTCAGTATGTCCTTTTGGAAAATAATTCACTCAAACCTTTATTCTATCCTGTTTTTTGTGCCTGGTGCAGATTGCTTACTAAGTAATACAAATTATATAATATTAAAACCCACACTTCACATTTTGTTTTCCTGACTTTCTGTCACCCAGATAAAACTGACAAAACATTGCTTCATCTGGCCATTCTCTTGACTTTCCATGTGTACGTGTGTAGGCATCAGGAATAAACCATGGGTTTTGAAATGTTTCACAGAGAAGGATTTTCTCTTAGGCATGGAAGTAATCTTCTCCCAAAATAAATATTGATTGCCTAAATACATTTTATTTGGCCATTTAATTTCTTCATACCTTGGGGACACTGAGTGTTGATTGTTAGTAAAAGATAATCATTCAGCTAGTTATCAGGCACTGCTTATAGTCACCCAGACCCTCCTTTACAGAACAATAGCTTATCCAGTCTCGAAGAGTCTTAGTGACTTCTAACATTTCGCTAGAACAAATGTTTACTATTAAGTAGTTTAAATGGCTAGAGTAAGAAGACATGAGAAGCACAATTTACCACTCCTCATTACTCCTATTGTCAACTTTAAAATAAAGCGGAATTAGATTTTTGCTTTTTATTATTTCATAATCAGTGACTTTACATGTACCCCCTAATAAGAATGACTTATTTTAGGTACATATTTTTTTTTTTTACATTTCTCTTAAATGACAATCATCTGTCTTGCTCTCTTTCCTTTTATGTTCTATTTTACCGCATTGGAAGATTATTATACATCACTAAGAAAAATGTGCTTCTAGATATTTTCTTATGCATCATTGATTTTAAAATTGGCAAGGGCTGCTGGGGGCCCATGGTCATCTCATATTTGTACTCTCTCACACACTTGTGGAAAAAGAAACCTATAACCTTAAATAAAATAAACACTAGCTTCAACTTTTATGTGTTTTTCCCTCTTCTCAGATGATCAGAGGCATGTTTTTACTAACAAAACTAACAACAAAAAAATTTCTAAATACTCTGTGGAATTGGTGCCATTTCCTTATTTTCTCCTGTTTGTAAATTTTTTTAAAGAAATATTTCTGGGGGCGCCTGGGTGGCTTAGTGGGTTAAAGCCTCTACCTTCAGCTCAGGTCATGATCTCAGGATCCTGGGATTAAGCCCTGCATCAGGCTCTCTGCTCAGCAGGGAGCCTGCTTCCCCCTCTCTCTCTGCCTGCCTCTCTGCATACTTGTGATCTCTCTCTGTCAAATAAATAAATAAAATCTTTAAAAAAAAAAAAAAGAAATATTTCTGCATGATAAAGTGTATGCTTATGCATACATTTGTTAGTCTTAGCGTTAGTAAATACTTTTCAATACTTGCTTTCACTTTTCTCAATTTGGGGAGCAAATGTCCTCATCAAAGTGTGCTTGAGGTTAAGATACAGTAATTTCACTTTGAATAATACCTTTTGTTCTAGCATCTGAGCTCCATTTACTCCCTGGCCTGCCAAAGACAGCATTTTTGTACCCTATCCATGACATACTTTTTTTTTTCTTCTTCACTTTTTTTCTTTTGTATGGACTAAGTTGGCCCCACATTCTAAGCTTAATGAGTATGTACAGGTTGGCAGGCAAGAGTCATTTATCTAGAGGGCTGAGCCAGCTGCAAGGTACAGAGCTTTTATTTCATCTTGAAGGAATAAAACAAAAAATACTAATATTATACTAATCTTCATGTTCACATAGGGAAACATTTTAAGAATCTTTGGAAATATGGAATAGATTAGGGACACCATTAAAACTACCAGCATACTATAGTGGTTGACAGCTATTATGAAGTAGTATCCAAAAGAAATGAAGGTACATTGTTGGAATCTGTATCAAATAGAATATATTAAAGAAATTGGCCATTATGTAAAGATTTAGTTTAGATATTTTCTTCCTCTGGAATTATGCTTTAAAATTTAAATTTGAAAAGATATTAGTAGAATAGCTACATAATGATTAAAAATAGGTCTTTGAACTAGGAAAATCTTACCAGAAGAGTCTGTTCAGCTACCATAGTGGCTATTGTTTCTTTCTTTCAGAATGTTGTCTTATGGTAAGTTTTCCTTATTATAATTTAAGAGGAAATATTTCTATTATGTTATGAAGATAAATCAACAGAGATACAAACCAAAGGGAACAAAAGTAATTAGTGTGATTAATTTAGAAAAAATACATTATCAGAAATAGAAACTGACTCACATGAATTAGAGTTGACTCTTACATTATTTTGCATCTATTTTGTACAAAAATGATGTAGGGCTATTACCTATACCCAGGAAGTAGCTAGCTAGCTACATATACTAAACTTTTTCAAACTAAATGTGCTATTTACAACACCAACTCACAAATAGTTACCCCAATCCTCTTTTCTTCCTATTATATTTACATCATGTCCAAATTTCTACCTAACCAGGTATTGAAATATGGAATAAATATTTGCTTGTTTTTATGGACTTGTGAGAACCTTGGCAAATTATATATTTGTAACATTTTCCATTCTATTCTTGACTCTTATGCATTAAGTGTAAATAAAATTGAACATATAGGAAAGCTTTGAGGACCAATTGGTAAATCTAAGTACCCCACCCCACTGCTACTATCTTCCATGATGCTTTCCTAAGTTAGTAGTCAGCAGTCAGCTCTGTTTCTTCTCATAGTGTTTTGCTTCAGAGAAACCAGTCAGATTTAATTCATCTCACTCACGTCTCTAAGTTTTTAAAACCCACACTTTAATTGGTGTCCTCATGAAGTGGCATTTAATGTAAGGGTAGTGTGACCCAAGTAACTGTAATACATATACAATAATTACTTTTGTCAGTGACCAAGATGTTAGTCATCAGAACAATGCGTTGATTTATTGCATTTGCCAATATTAAAAGTAATTATTTTTATCCTTTTAAATTTGTATCTAAGTAAGATATAAGAAATCTATCATTCCCTTCTCTGCTTAGGACCAGTTTAGCTAAGCATTCTTGGCACTTTTTCAGAGTCTTCCCTTAACATAATATTCCCAGAAGCCAGTCTTGATAGTTCAAAACTTGTGATGAAATAAAAATTATTTAACATCCCTGCTATAAATAGTGGTAATCATTGGAGTTGGGAGGAATGAATAAATTTTTGTTCACTGTAAGGTTAAAAAGTCTAAGCTACTATCCATTACTATATTTTCCTGCTTCTCCTGCATCCCTACTCTCCACAGAACAGTTGCTCCCACGGTAAACTTACTGAAACTCTGCCACTGTCTTTGGGGAATAGAAACATAGCTGGATGGGTAATGAAGAAAATTAGCTTTCCAGAAAAAATTCTGCTTTCTAGGCCTCAGCTTTCTCAACTATTAAAATAGGGAATTTATACTTAACAATCAATGGTCACTGCGTTCCCGTCTGGTTCTATAGTATGACAACTCAGTGGCAAGGTAGGTCATGGCTTCTGGGAGGTGTTATGAATTAGGCTTCAAGTTTCTTACTTCAGAGCTCTTAATAATCTGCTATACTTTTCATGGTTTTATAGTATGTGACTTCCCCTTTTTTTTTTTTCTATTAATGTATAATGTGCTATTGGTTTCAGAGATACAAGTCTGTAATTCATCAGTCTTATATAATACCCAGTGCTCATTACATCGCATGCCCTCCTTAATGTCCATCGCCCAGGTACCCCTCCCTCCAACCCTCCCCCCATGGCCCCCAGCAACCCTCAGTTTGTTTCTTATGATTAAGAGTCTCTTATGGCTTGTCTCCCTCTCTGGTTTCGTCTTGTTTTATTTTTTCCTCTCTTCCCTTATGTTCCTCTGTTTTGTTTCTTAAACTCCACATATTACTGAGATCATATGATAATTGTCTTTCTTTGATTGACTTATTTCACTCAGCATACTACCCTCTAGTTCCATCCACATTGTTGCAAATGAAAATATTTCATTTATTTTGATAGTAAAGTAATATTCCAATGTGTAAATATATACCACATCTTCTTTATCCATTCATCTGTTGATGGACATCTGGGCTCTTTCCATAGCTGGCTATTGTGGACATTGCTTTTATAAACATTGGGATGCAGGTACCCCTTTGGAATACTACTTTTGTATATTTGGAGTAAAAATAAAATTCTATTATTAAAGTATTATAATAACTCTTTTATATATATTCTTGTCAAAATTGCTCTGTCTACACATAGGCAAAATATGATGGTGCATTAAAACCACACAACTAGCAAATTCAAAACACAAAGACTTAGGCTGCATTTTTATTTATTTTTATCCAAGAAAATAAGCTTTTGTTCTTGAATTCTAAAGGTAGAAGGAAGTGGAAAGGATTGTCATTTCATTTAGACTGAATATGTCCTGTTATTTGGAGTTCTTCATGAGAAAATATATATGATGTACTATCAAAGAAAAAGTAAAGCATAAAATTATACCTGCACAAACAAATGCATAGAAAAAAAGTTTAAAAGAAAATATATCAGATGTGGGGTGCCTGGGTGGCTCACTTGGTTAAGCGTCCACCTCTTGATTTGGGCTCAGTTGTGATCTTACATGTTGTGGGATCGAGCCCTGCTTCTAGGCTCCAGGCTCAGTGTGGAATCTGCTTGAGATTCCTTCCCTCTCTCTCTGTCCCTCCCCCCTCAAATAGATAAACAAATCTTAAAAATTAGGAAATATATCAGATGTAACATAGCTTTTGGTGGAGTTAATATAGGTGATATATTTTCTTTTTTCTGTAAATTTTTAATTTGCCTTAACTAATATTTTTAGTGTTTCCCAATAACTAAAACTGATTGCAATATTATAAATAATGTATTAATAGATAAGGTTAAATAAGTAAGCCCTATTAAAACATTTAAGGGTTTCTAAAGGAAAGAGAAAATGAACAAGGGGAATGGTTTCTAGATTCCTTGCATGCACACCACATGTGCCTTTCTGTCTTAAATCAGCACATACAGAATTCTAGTTAATGTTTTTCCCCCATAATGTCATGTATGTGACACTTTCTTAATGCCAGGTTCAGTTGGTTTTATCTATAATGTTTTCTCTGATTTTTTCTGCCCAGCTCTTCTATAGCCCTTATTCGGGGATATTACTCATTCCTCTGTGTTTTTGCTGCACTCTTCTCTTATATTGGTCTTGTGGCATATTTTTTTAAATCTTATTACTTCAAAAGATTCAAAGTTTCTTCTAGTTAGCCGAGTTTTATTTTTTTCCATACTTCTAATTTCTTTAATATTAATTGGTATCTTAAAATATTTTTTGATTATTCCCAATTTATACTTAGATTCACATTTTCTCCCTCATAATATTAAAGAAAAAGAATGAAGAAACCAGAAAAAAAACAGCAGCAAAATTGTAAAATTTGTATTTTTTAAATAAATTCACCATTTTTCATAGGTAATGGAAGTTCTCAACACACCCCTTGTCTTCTTTTACTGTTGGCCATTTTTTTTCCTTGAATGTGATATGTGTTACCCATCCTGATTACATTGCATAGTTCTCTTACTAAAAGGTCTAGGTAGTCATTTTAAATGTTGATAAAATCAGAGCAATATAAATGCTAATGAATCCTCCCTTCAAAAAGTACCAATAAATATTAGAAATGTGAATGAAAAAGTTGGGCACAATACAAGAGGGACTTTCCTGGTTGGTGACTCTAGGTTTATTCAAGTTATGAAAGTAATGAGATGTTATTACCATGCTCCAACTTTGCTCAGATCAGTGATGAAACATCCACAGCAGGGAATATTAAAATTCTTCTGACAAAACCAGACAACATGTTTAATCTTAGTTAAGAAAGACAGCTTTTTCAAAAACTTTTATAACTTCCTTAGAAACTGTAGCATCAAAATCAAATACCACTTAGCCAAATGTATCCCAGTTATACAAATATATGATACTATATTTTATTTGAGAGCATTAGAAAAACCTACAAAATCATAAAAAAGTCACTATTTCTTGATCATGAATTGGGTTTTAATAACATGATTGGAATACTTTAGTGTTTAGGAGCAATATATAGTAGTAAAATCAATGCTTTAATTATTGTTCTTTAAATTTTATGATAATATAGTCATTATTTCTTAAATTTACATTTTAATAATTCCATATTTTTACTGTTTATCTTTATTTTCAGTTGAAATTTCCATCACCTGATACTAAAAAGTTCAGAATAATTCTTTCTGTTTTTAAACAACTAAATCAGATCTCTCACATTATTTGAATTTCAGCTTCTTTGCCTTTAAAAACATATTTTTCGGGGTGCCTGGGTGGCTCAGTCGTTAAAGTATCAGCCTTCAACTCAGGTCATGATCCCAGAGTTCTGGGGTCAAGCCCCGCATCGGGCTCCCTGCTTGGTGGGAAGCCTGCTTCTCCCCCTACCATTCCCTCTGCTTGTGTTCCCTCTCTCGCTGTATTTCTCTCTATCAAATAAATAAAACCTTTAAAAAAACCCATATTTTTCTCAATCTTTAATTTCATCAGTATTTTTTCAAGCTTTTTCTCAATAGAACACAGTTTTACAATCAGTGTAATTTTATGAACATCTTTTTTAAGTATAAAAAGTGTAGGGCACCTGGGTGGATCAGTGGGTTAAAGCCTCTGCCTTAGGCTCGGTCATGATCTCAGGGTCCTGGGATCAGGCCTCACATCAGGCTCTCTGCTCAGCAGGGAGCCTGCTTCTCCTTCTCTCTCTGCCTGCCTCTCTGCCTCCTTGTGATCTCTCTCTCTCTCTCTCTCTCTCTCTCTGTCAAATAAATAAAATCTAAAATAAATAAATAGTAAAAAAATAAAAAGTGTAAAAGCAATGAAAAATTATAAAATGTAATAGAATATCTGTGCCTCAAAACAATGTAATGAAAAAATTATTTTTCCTAGTTTGACTTTCTAATTGGTCTATATGTTTTAGGATAGAAAATTTAGTTAGTTTTCTTTATAATTTACTTAAGATAAATTCACCAATTCAGAAAGTTTAGACACATAACGACCACCAAAATGTGATATAAAATATATATACTTTGTCAAAAAGTACCCTTATGCCTCCTTGTGATCAATCCCCATCCTCAACTACTAACTTCTGGAAAACAGTGTTATGCTCTATGATTTTGGCTTATCAAGAATTTCATAGAAATAGAATAGAAAAGTATGTAGTATCATAGCTGGTTTCAATTAACATAATGATTTTAAGATTATTAGATTGTTATCTGTATCTATAGTTTGGTCTTTTTCATTGCAAAGTAGTATTCCATGTTACAGACATACCAGGATTGCTTTTCTTATTCTCCTTTGATAGGCATTTGGCTTGTTTCTAAATGGGTTATTATTAGTAAAGCTGCTATGAATATTTGAATACAAGTATTTTTATGGACAAATATTTTCATTTGCATTGGATAAAAGAGTTGGATTGCTGAATTTAGGAGAGATATATATTAAAATTTAGAATTAGATACAAAAATGTTTTTCAAAATGAATATATTATTTTTCATTACCACTATCAATTAATGAGATATTTAGTATTGTCAGTCTTTTTTTTAATTAATTTTTATTAACAAATAATGTATTATTTGCCCCAGAGTACATGTCTGTGAATCGTAAGGCTTACATATTTCACAGCATTTAACAGCACATACCCTCCCCAATGTCCACAATCCAGCCACCCCATCCCTACCCGCCCGCCTCCCAGCCACCCTCAGTTCGTTTCGTGAGTCTAGAAGTCTCTTATGTTTTGTCACCCTCCCCATCCCTTCCTGTTTCATTTCTCTTCCCCACCCCCCCAAACTACCTCCTTGCCTCTCAAATTCTTCATATCAGAGAGATCATGTGATAATTGTCTTTCTCTGACTTATTTCGCTTAGCATAATACCCTCCAGTTCCATCCACGTCGTTGCAAATGGCCAGATTTCGTTTCTCTTGATGGCTGCGTATTATTCCATTGTATATATATCATGTGTCTGTTGGCCATTTGGATGACCTCTTTGCAGAAATGTCTGTTCATATCTTCAGCCCATTTCTTG
>CM053607.1:61167171-61181555 GCA_028646535.1 Procyon lotor
ATTTTATTTCTTTTATTTCTCCAGAAAGGGATTTTATTTCTCCCGAAAGAGATTCTCTAGTATCTTCTATGCTTTTTTCGAGTCCTGCTAGCATCTTGATAATTGTCATTTTGAACTCTATTTCCGACATATTACTGATGTCCACATTGACTAGGTCTCTAGCCATCGGTACTGTCTTTTCTTTTTTTTGTGGTAAGTTTTTCCACCTCGTCATTTTGTCAAGGTAAGAGTAGATGGGTGAGAGAGACAGATTCTCTGGAGTTCCGCAGTTTTTACTGATTGATTAACTAGGTCTTGGCTGGATATTCTTGCGGATTTTCTGGGGGAGGGGCCGTTGCCATGGTTCTCAAATGTCTTTGCCCAAGGCGGAATTGCACCACCCTTGCCAGGGGATGGGCCGAGCGCTTTGCTCAGGTCCGCTCTCGGAGTCTTTGTTCCCTGAGCACTTTCCCTACCGCCCTTGGAGGCCGGGAATGAAAATGGCGGCCTCCCAGTCTCTGACCCAGAGGAGCCGAGCGCTGGGCGCCTCGATCCTCCACAGGCCCTTAGAGGAAAGCCGTTATCACTCCCGTCTCCCTTGTCTTGGGTCCACACTCTGTGCTCAGCTGACCCGTGGTGGAGCACCTCTATCTGTGGTGCCCGCGGCCCCGTCTGGAGTCCCCAAACCAGCAGATTCCTGCTGCACGCTCCCGCACCGCTCTTCCCAGAGGAGGAAGGAGGGGGTGTCTCCGGAGCTGCCTCCCATGGGGTCCCCACTTGAAGTACGGCAGCCCTATATGGACTATATATCTCAGTTCCTATAGTCCAAGGTAGGCCTATGTGGCGTTGTGCGGCTTCTTCTCTGCTGCCGCCTTCTCCGCCCCAATACCTGGGAGCTCTGCCGCACTCGGGCTCCCCTGGTCCCTCGGTGACCCCACAGGTCCTGAAACCACACTGTTCCCGCAAGGGCTGAATCCCCGGTTAGCCTCTGGAGCCATGTCCCTCAGCGGAGAGGACTAGAAGTTCCAGATTTTGTGCTCCACGGCTCTGCGACTGCTGGGAGCCGGCCCCTCCCCCCCGGGGTCTCTCTTCCCATCGCTTTAAATTCAATTTTTCCACTCCTACCTTTCTGAAAGTGGTCGATTTTCCACTCCTAGAATTGCTGTTCTTATTCTCTTCTTTCTCCTGTTGTGTTTGCTGGCTTTTAGAGTGGTTTTCTGCTTCTTTAGCTGGACTTTTGGGACCTGGTGCTTTTTATGCGTCCTATACCTCCGCCATCTTGCCAGATCCAGTATTGTCAGTCTTTTTAATTTTATGACTGCTATGTCTATTAATCTTACTATGATTGAATTTTTATTTCCTACTTACTAATGATGTTGACCATCTGTGTATATACTTAATTTTAATTTATAAATCTTTTTTATCAAGAGTTATGTCTTCAAATTCTTTGTGTTTTTAACCAAAGTTATTGTCATCTTATTATTAGACTGTAAAAACTCTTTATCTACTCTGGACCCATGTCCTTTATCAGATTTATATTTGTCAAATACTTTTTCCTAATCAATGGCTTGGATTTTTAATTTTTAAAAATATACTATAAAGTATATTGTTTTCAGTTGAAAAATCCAATTTAACATTTAATTTTTTTTAGTTCATGCTTTTTTTCTTATCTAAGAAATCTGTTTTTAACCAGGATAAACAAAAATTTTTCCTTTTTTTTCTTCTGTAAGTATTATAGTTTTAGCTCTAGGATTTAACTCTAGGTTCTTACATTTGGAATTAATTTTTGTATATAGTGTGTGGTAAGGTCAAGTTTCTTTTGAAATTGTTATATACCTAAATTTTAATTTGGCTATTTAATTCTTCCAGTGGCATTTGTTGAAAAAGTCATTCTTTCCCAAAATGTATTATTTACATTGTCGTCTTTTAAAAACCAATTTTGACTACACACACACACACACACACACACACACAGTCTCTTTCCAGAATCTCAGTTATGTTCCAGTAATATTTTTTACATATCCTTATTGCAATACCATACTTTTTTGATTACTATAGCATTAGAGTAATTCTTACAATCAACAATTCATTTGCTTTCACCCCTTAGCTATTGTGAATAATACTGTTATGAACATGGGTGTAAAAATATCTAGTCAGGTCACTGCCCTCAATTCTTTTGGGCATATATGTAAAGATGGAATTACTGGGTCACATTATACTTGAATTTTAATTACTGGGTTCTTAGTGTTTGCATCATGTTACATTTCCACCAACAGTGCCCAAGGGTTCTAGTGTTTCTATATCCTCACCAACAATTATTTTTTTATTTTTTTACCAACAATTATTTTTGGTTGCTGTTGTTTTTCTTACAGTAGTCATGCTGATGGGTGTGAGATGATATCTTATTAGAGTTTTATTGTATTCTCTAATGATTATAGATGAGCATCTTCTCATGAATTTATTGGTTATTTATATATCTTCTCTGGAAAAATGTCTATTCAAGTCCTTTGTGCATTTTCAAATAGAGTAGTTATTTTTTATTGTTGGGTTGTAGGAATTCTTTATATATTCTGGATTCTAACTTCTTATCAGATATATGATTTTCAAATATTTGCTCTCATCATTGCTCTCAAAACAGTACTACATTATTTTGAATACTGATATAAAGTTTTATCATAAATTTTGAAATCAAGAAGTGTGGAACCCTCAACTTTATTCTTTTGTAAGATTGCTTTGGCTGTCTGTGGCAGCTTGAGATTCATTTGAATTTTAGGATAAATTTACTTCTGTAGGAAACATCACTGGGAGTTTGATAGGCATTGAATTGAATGTATTCTATTGTTTTGGATAGTATTTGCATGTTGACAGACAGTATTAGGTCTTCTAGACCATAATTATGGGATAACCTTCCCTTTCTTCATGTCTTCTTTAAAGTTTTTCAACATTTCATAGATTTTACTGTGAAAATATTTTATAACCATAATTACACTTATTCCTCAGTATTTTGGGTGATATTGTACGTAAATGGAATTGTCCTCACTTACTTTCAGGTTGTTCGTTGTTGATGTAAAGAAATGCAACTGATTTTTGCATGTTGATTTTGTATCCTGCAACTTTGTCGAACTTATTTATTTTAACAATTTTTATTTCATTTTGCTTTGTGTCTAGTGTGGAATCTTTAGGCTTTCCTTTGTATAAGATCATGCTCCCTCCAAAAAGAGTTAATTTTATTTCTTTCTTTCCAGTTTGAGTAACTTTTATTTCTTTTTCTTGCCTAAAAATTGCTCTGGCTAGAATTCCAGTACTGTGTTGAATAGAAATGGTAAAAGTTGGCCTCCTTGTTTTTGTTCCCAGTCTTAGAGGAAAGGATTTTAGTTTTTCACTACTGAGTATGATGTTAGCTGTAGGGACACTTGTAGGAACACATTTTTTGACAAAAAATCATTTCCTCTCATGGTTTTTAAACAATTTGGAATTATTTATCTTTATGTCTTGTATATCTCTTTAAAATTATTTTTATTATTTAATACCTGTTTTAGGAATATGGAAGAAAAATTAAAATATGTCAGATATTCTATAATTATTCAGCTAAAGAAATTTTGAGATTTTTAGATTATATTAAAAAACATAACTATGCTTGTAATTGACAGTCTTATTCATGAAAGCATGTTAAATAACTAAAATCCAATGATGCATAGTACATGAATTTATCCTTTAAGAGATATTTTAAAACTGACATAGCTTTAAATCCCTAAACTTATTTTTACCAAATCATAGCTTCCAGTTTGTTGTGTTTCTGTTCCATTTGTTTTGCATACTCAAAAAACTTAACAATATTAAAAGTAAAACAGTATATTAACTAGAAGATGTTTTTAACATTACAGAAATTGATTAAAAGCAGAATATCAGCCACCATTTCTTCAAAGTCTGTATGTCCACATAAATTGCATTATTTTTCTGTCTTCTAGTAAATGGTTACTTTTGTCTGTTCATATTTACTAATTTGGACTATGGATATATTTTTGTTTAATATAAGTATTAGAATGTGTCATGTTCTAAATTTTGAAATGAGACATTCAAAATAAAGTATACTGGATGGAAACTCTCTTCTTGAAGATTTTAACTACACCTACTTACAAGTTTTAAATTTAATGCTATTTTAATTTGGCTCAGAAGAAAAGGAAACCTGTAAGCTGCCAAAGATTTACATATTTAATTCAATTGCTTTATATTACAGTGATAAAATCAGTTTGAGAAGGCATAATAGGGAGGCCCAAGGAAAACATTAAAATTCAGTGGAATATTAAGCCATGTATTTTGTTGCCACAATTGATTATAAACTCCAGAGGATTAAGCTCATGTATTTGGGACTCTCAAGACAGAGAAAAACACAGTGATGAACATCCAAAGTAGGTAGTTCTGGAGTTCAATCATTGTTGTTTTCTTAAGTTTTAAGTGCAAGTGATGGTAAACTCCTGCATTTCTTCTTTTATTCTAATATAAACTGTGCATGCATTGCCTTATTTTAAAATACTGATTTTGGAGCAATCTCCAAATAAATGGGACTTATATTACAGTAAAATAAAATAGAATAGATAGTAAGAAGTATGGTTTAATGATAAACTCTCTTGAGTATTGCATTGGACAAGTTTTCCTAAAATAATGTGTGTTTGATTAGAGCAGAAGTTCAGGGGAATGGCTTCTGTAGTTATTTTCTATTCCTGAGAGCATGTATTTTGCTTTTAGCTTTAAAAAAAAAATGAATGAGGAACATTTTACATATCAATCCTTTGAAAACAACATAGAATTGGAAATTTACTATACAGCATACCTTAGAATTCTTTCATTAATTTTAATTACATTGTATCTACATGTTAGTGGACCCGAGAATGTGGTAAAACCATTACAGTCAAGAAGATGGTTTAGATCCTATGTATTAGTTAAAATTATTTTAATCAAGAAACCTTTGCTTAGAATAGAAAACAGACCTCAATTACAACATCATATTTTAACCAAAATGAATAGTATATTTGTGGAAAGTTAAAAATGAAATTAACAGAAAAACAATATATTTTTCTCAGGCAGTTGATGACAACAAGCAAAATTAGGATTACTTGTTGATCCTTAAAATCAAAGTTTAGTTTAAAATTTGAAACTCAGTTATTTAAGTCTGTTTTTTCTCTTACAAACAAACAGTGCAGTATTTCCTGGTACTTACCTTCTAAATGTAAACTTACTACATTTTCCTATCTTTCTTCCTTTCTCCCAGCTTTTCTCCTTTCTCCCTTCCTCATATCCTTTCTTCCTCCTTTCTTATCTCTCCTCCATTCTTCTTTCTTTTCTTCTTTCCTTCCATTTTTTATTTTTTACACTAGGAAAAAATAAGTTACATATTGGATTAGATTGTGCCAAACTATATTATCACATATAAGTCAGCCATTTTTCCATAATACTTCCAATTTTATATTCAAACTTCAATGTATAAAATAAAATAGGTCTATATAGTAATATAGTATATTAATGTAATAAATAAATATAAAATTTATAATTTGATGAACTAAGTTTATTTATTTATGAAAACTTTTGACTGAATTTGCTTTGTAATATAGACATTGACATTTTTGTCTTATCAGTAACTCTATGATGTAGTTAAATCATCTTATGATACTGTACCTATTAGAGGTTAAAAATCGGTAAGAGAAAAGACTGAAAAGCCACATGACAAATCAAAGTACTGGAACTTGAGTCCATATTTGATTACTGTTTTCCATTACACCTATAGGAATCAACATGGTGCATTGCAACGTTTTCTGAAATGTATCTCAGATATAGGAGATAGTTTTTATATAGTTACCTTAGCTAGAGTTCTCTAGAAATATGACTCAAAACAAAGGTGAAAGTTACAGTTATTGGTTGGGAGGAGAGGGGTGGCCCAAATCCAAGATGGAGAAAAGAAAACATACTAAGAAAGAATGTCAGCTAATGCAGTCATGCATCACAGCACTAGCTACCACTTTAAGAGAAACTGGAAAGAGATACAGTCTCTTGCTGTGTATAGGTTGGTACATTTAACACCTCTGGGCACACATCAAGGGGAACCAAGCCATAGAGTAATCCGTGGAAACAAGGTAGGAAAGAGAATTCATCTTCTGGGTTTTTTCTGCCTCCCAGGTCCCATTGGTTAAAGTTTGCTTCATGGGCAATAAATTCCCCTGAAATTACAAGTGAAATAATTTGACCCATTTTAGAGGGTTCTAAGAAAAGGCAGCTTTTATTCTGTGTAGTTATTGTTTCATTTAGGCCCAGAAGAAATGATAGAAACCAATGACTGGTTCTATGGCTATTCAGCCTGGCTGTGCAATAGGGATAGTGTCTGATTAGCTTCAGACAAAGAAACCTAAAGTATGGATCAGTAAAAGAGAGGAGGCATAAGAGATGTGGTTCCATACAGTGCTAAGTGGAGGAGTCATTTTATTCTCATGTCTTTCACACGTAGTATATTTTATACAAGCTTCCTATACTGGTGTCCTGGCTTGTTATCTTCCAAGATCCATTAACAAAGCCCCATGTTCTCCCCTTAAGGTCAGACCTCAACTCCTCTACTTCCTTTAAAGCCCTGGGTCCCATTCCTTCGCTGGAATTGAATTTTTGACCAGCCCCTGCACCTATCATTATAGCCTCTCAGTTTTCAGCACCATTCCCCTCAGCAGTCCCTCATTCAGACTTTTAGGCCTGATTCCCATTCTTCAGTTCCTATAGTTTGCTCAATTTTCCCATTCCTGGCCTTCTCCTCAGATGTGGTTTACCTCTCCACTCAGATTTTTAACCTCATTGGCTTTCAGCAGGTCATCTGTGAAATACCCCCACACTCATCTCTCACAAGGCAACCAGTCCTCTCTGCTAGGCTCACACTGTTCTTCTTAACACCCTAGCTCCTGGTTTTTGTGCCAGCCTGTGTAACACCAGCCATATAAGCATGTGCCTATCTGTAGGCTTTGTCCTCTTTCCACTAGTCTGTTGTTTACAATCCCATCTTTTCAATTCCCTATTGCATTATTTTTCACTTCTGTCTACATTCTTCTTCCTACTACATTTGTTTATGGAGTGATTGAGGAAAACCTTTTCAAAAATTTTTAAGTCTCGTTACCTAGACTTTTAATCTCTAAAATAAATGAAAAGACAACCCTTTGACTCTGATATGGTATGTGGGATATCTCTCTGATGAAAAAAAATAGAGGAATCTAGAGAAGGGAGGACTTGACTTTTCTCTTTACTTTGTGATTGTGTTCTCTTCCAGGGATGTTTATGTTACATAAGCTGCAGGTGTAGTTCTGGAGTCCAGAAGTCAGATGGGAGGATTTTTCACACATTTAGTTGGTTGAGAGTTACTAAAACATCTTTCCATGGAATGAGAATACATTCCAGGAGACACTATTGTGACTTCATATCTAACAATTGGTAGATACATGAGATGTTTAAGAAGTCCAGTGCCATGAAAAAAAAATCTGTATATTGAGTATATAACAAATAATTTACGGGAACACTGGTAAAGTGGAAATATCATATAGTTTTGCATGAGACAAAACAAGGTAAGATGGAAATTGTGTGGAGGATTCAGAACTAACAGTGGGGCATACATTGATTTGGTTATTTCATTTTGCTGAAATTTAGTTTCCTCCTGTTCTAAAAATGATAAAAATTACAGCACTTTGAAGATTGTGACAATATTGGAAGAGATTGCATGATAGTAAGCACCTAAAACACAGTAAGCATTCATTACATACTAGCTTCTTTCTCCCTGTCCTCTTTCTACCTCACCAAGCACTGTAAAAAAATGTGGGTAGTATGTAGTTGTCATGAAGAAAATACTGACTTTATCTTAGTGCAAGAAAAATTTTAGGAGTATTTATTTTGTGAGGTTTGTGTAGGAAAGCTTAAAGGCAAACTTCTTTTCTTGGAGGGGGTGTGTGTGTATAAACAAATCACCTCTAAGGAGAATACATTGTGAAGAAGGGGCATTATGGAAGCTTCTGGAACAGGGTGGTGGATGCCTCATAAGACTGAAAGCAGACATCTTCAGGCCCCCCAGGAAACAAGCCCTATATCATGATCCATAGTGGCAATTTGGACAAAGGCAGAAACTTTCAGGGAACGTCTGGGTAGTGCACTTTGGGAGGTCATACCAGGACTGCTGCCAACATGCACAGCACCTAAAATTGCACTAGAAAAGGTACCATTTCCTTCAGAATGCACTCAAGCACAGTGGCTAATGACCTGGTGAGTGGGAGCAGGTCTCTGTCCACTGAGATCCAATTCTTCTACCAAATATAGAGTCTAGTTCCCATAACCCCAAACATCCCCAGGCCCATATCCTCCAGAGAAAGGAGTGCCACTTTCAGAGGTCATGTGGATTTCAACAATGATTCCACAAGCCTGACCATTATGAATTGGAGACTCAAAGACCTTTCCTAGTTTTTGATAATTATATAATTACCATTTTCCCCAGATCTTTGAGCATATTCCCAAATGACAAGCAAAATGTTGTGTCAACAGTGGAACAGTTGCCTGAATGCAGATTTAATTTCATTTACAGAAAACAATAATAAAAAAAAGGTAAAAAATAATAAAATAAAAAAAGAAAATAATGTATTGCAAAATTTTTGCACATCTGAGTTTCTAGGGCTTGATTTATAAAGTTTCTAGATGAGTTTTAACATTTTAGATACTTAAATTACTTCTTTGTATTGTATCACATATATATATATAGTTTTGAAAGAATTGATACAAGTATATAATACATGATTATTTTTCATATTGTTGAGCCCATGAATTCTTAAATAAAAAAGAGAAACCATTTTATGAAGGAAGATATCCTATATAGAAAGGAATTCATAGAATGAATATAGAATTCATAATGTAAAATTTTATAAAGTATACAGATAACTTCAAAATTGTTCTTGGTCTCAAAATCTAGTTTTTAGTTTATAATTCCATTATGCTCTCACAAAATTAAAATACTTAATTTGGTTCACTTGAGTGACAATTAGCCATAAAAAGCAAAGTCTTTATTATAAAAGAATAGTGTTAGATATAGATAATGATCTGAATCATCAAATTTTGTACACAGACTTTCATTTACATACCACCTGGTTTTTCTCAATCTCTAATAACAAGTGGAGCCTGAAATATAAGACAAAAAGATGCAGAATTTTTAGTTATCTGTATATAACCTTATGTTCTTAGAAAGGAAATATTTAAGATTTCTCTTAATAAAAAAATGTAATTATCCTTCTTAGCAAAATCATTTGCTACTAATTCTATTTAAATATAGCTCATTCAAAATAGGAACTGGAAAAATACTGTAAAATAGACTTGTAATACAGTAATCTGTGTGTGATTCCTAGGTTAGTTGCTTGCCAGTTGTTTGACTCTGGGCAACTTACTTACATGTCTAAGTTTATCAGTATGTCTTCAGTAATAGGTTATTTTCTACATCATAATCTGGTATATGTACAAAACAATATGTTGGTTCTAATACATAGTAAGTGAAATGGTACTTAGAGTTCATTTTTTTATTGATGTTATACCAAGAAAAATCCATTTATATCTAACTAATTGGTAAAAGATATAAAGAGTAGTCTTATTGGGGCGCCTGGGTGGCCCAGTTGGTTAATCATCTTCCTTTGGCTCAGGTCATGATCTCAGGGTCCTGGGATCCAGCCCTGGGTCGGGCTCTCTGCTCAGTGGGGAACCTGCTTCTCCCTCTCCCTCTGCCTGCTGCTTGCACTGCTTGCATCTCTCAGTCTCTCTCTCTCTGTCAAATAAATAAAATATTTTTTTTTTAAAAAAGTAGTCTTATCTATTCATGAAATAGAAATTAGATGTCAAACAATTTTTAAGTTCATTTTAATTTACTATTGCTTTGAAAATAGCAATTTACTATTGCTTTGAAAAACTCTGATATCACCAACCCACCTACATTGGAAATCTTAAGGTTTATGTGCATTATTATAGCTGTTAGTATCCATCATGGCAACCATATGGAAAGATCCTGATGAGAAAGAAGTACACCCAAAGATAAGCAGCCTAACTGAAGCAGAGAAAGAGATAGTGCTGATGCCTTAATTTTACCACCTACAATGAGCATATCTGAAAACAGGAAAAAAATGTATTCAATACAGTTGTATGAATTAATCAACTTTCTTTTTTGCTTAAAAAAATTTAAATTCAGGGTGCCTGAGTGGCTCAATGGGTTAAAGCCTCTGCTTTCGGCTCAGGTCATGATCTCAGGGTCCTGGGATCAAGCCCTGCATTGGGCTCTCTGCTCAGCGGGGAGCCTGCTTTCTCCTCTCTCTGCCTGCCTATCTGCCTACTTGTGATCTCTCTCTCTCTCTCTGTGTCAAATAAATAAAATCTTTAAAAATAATTTTTAATTCAAATACTTTAATCAGTTATGCTACTGTTATAAGATTTACTAAGACTTATTTTCTTATACACTTATTTTCTTTACACATCTCATTTTCTTCTTTGATTTGAAGTTTTTTACATGTGACTACAAAAAATGATATCATCTGAAGTGTGGGATTTAGTATTTTGTAGGCAGTGTTATGTGATATTGACTCAAGATCTACAATATAATATATTTGTAATTCCTTTTTGGACAGTGTACTGGGCTATGGAGAGAAATATTACAAGTGAATCCTTAAAAGAATTTTAAATATTTTATTTACTTTGTATTGTTTTCAAAATTGTTTGTTGTTGGCACACAATATTACATTAGTTTCAGGCATACAACATAGTACTTATACAACTCTGTAAGTTACCCTATGCTCACCACAAGGACAGCTACCATCTGTCACCACACAATGCTATTATAATACTATTGACTATATTCTCTATGCTATGCCTTTTATGGGTGAAGGAGAGTTGGAAATACAGGCTTCAAGTTTTGAAATGAATAAATCATGAGGATAAAAGGTATAACATAGGGAGTTTTGAATATATTTAAAGAATTTTATCAAAACTAATTTCAACAGCAGTTACTGACTACATATTAATAAAATTTATGCATTTTTATGTTTTTCTTTGCCTCTTCAGAAGAGCTTGATATTTTTTGTCTTTTCTCTTAGCAACTGGTTTATTTGTAAATCAATGTTTTAAATTCCTAAAATATAATTTAATTGAAATTATTAAAAATAACATAAAGCATTTGTCACTGTTTTGAAATTTTTTTATTTTTTCTATATTACCTTGAATGAATAAAAAATGAAACAAAATATTGTGTGTATATGTACAGAAACTTTGTCGTTAAACTAAGACAAAACTAGCTTCTCCCCATTTAGGTTACTGTTGAAACTACAGCAGACCAAATATTTCACAGGGATGTTTTTCACTTAGCTCATTTACACAGGCATATTAGGCCTAATTAGTATTTTTTAGTCATAAGTTATTCTTAATAACCTGAGGACTATTGCATTAGTGTTACAATTTATAGGTCTATAAGAAAAGCAAGTTCGAGAAGGGACAATCTCCTAATTTGCATGTGCTAATTAGATAGATATTAATTCTAATTTTAAAATCAGTAATTTAATATTTTTGGTAAACTAGGACAAGATAGTAATTTTAATTAGTTATACCAAATTGTTACTAAATGGAACAGATTTAATAGTCCCTTGAATCTGTTAAGAAAAGTTTGGTTGTAATAAATATCTCTGTGTATTGTTTTGACCTCTGCTTCAACTACACAATCCCAATTTGTTTTAAATGTTTTCCCAGGTATAGGACTCCATGATTAATATCTCTTGCTGTGTTATCTCTGCAGCTAATGAAAAACATTGGGTGTTCTTTCACTTCACAGAATACAAACGCAGATGAAAAAATTTCACAGGTGAACTCCTTATGAACACTTCTAATTGCTTAGGAACAGTGTTTGAAAATCTCAAGTAATTTGCCATTATTATAATGAATAGCATAAACTGTAATTTTTCATAGTAATTAACTTGTGTCAGCACCATTATTTTTCATTAATTATAAATGAGAAAGAATGAAAGAACACCCGCAGGAACAGATGTGCGAAATTGTCTCATAGGTTCTGTTTTAGGTTTTGTTTTTATTTTTTCCTTTTTTCCCTACTCAGTGTACTGCTCTGGGTATACTATCAAGCATGAGGAAAATGCAGATGGTGATACTTGTTTGGGGCAGAAAGGGATAAAGGGCATTTAATTAGACCGTTGCCCGTGAAGTCCTTCCAGTGTTAACAAAAGTTGCAACTCACATGCCAGATAAAACTACAGGAAAAAAACCTTTAGTAAATATAGCTAAGATAATTTGAGAAAATGTATTTTGACTATCTTTTTTTGTTGTTGCTGTTGTTGTTAGAAAATAAAAGCTACTATCTAGTTTTGTAAGATTTTAAGCCTATGGTGTGTTAATTAAAGTCAAATTTAAGAGAAGGAAGGAAGAAAAGGAGGAAGAGAGGATGAACTTTATAGAGATATTTTTGTGGTTGGTTGTATTTTTTTGAATAATTTTACGTAACAGTTTTCATTTGGTTTCTAGGGGGCAAAATAGAGGTATATGTTGGATGTTTTTGTATTAAATTCACATTTAAGACCTCATATAGTGAGGCGCCTGGGTGGCTCAGTGGGTTAAAGCCTCTCCTTTTGGCTCAGGTCCTGAACTCAGGGTCTGGGGATAGAGCCCCACAATTGAGCCCTGCATGGGGCTCTCTGCTCAGGAGGGAGCCTGCTTCCCCCTCTCTCTCTACCTGCCTCTCAGCCTACTTGTGATCTCTCTCTCTCTCTGGATCCCAGGACTCTGAGATCATGACCTGAGCCAAAAGCAGAGACTTTAACCCATTGAGCCACCCAGGCGCCCCTCAAAATAACTTTTAAAGATACATCTCATTAATATATTTATGTGACAGAAGAGGAAATGAGAGTTCAGAGAGGTAGGGTAATTGACCCAGGTCAAGAACTAGGAAGTAGTGAATAAAGATTCACACAAAAAGGGTCTCATTCAGCTCTGGATTTCCAGTCTTCTGTGTGGCAAATTCATAGACTAGAACTGTATTTGTATTTTTTTTTTTTAAAGATTTTATTTATTTGACAGAGAGAAACACAGTGAGAGAGGGAACACAAGCAGAGGGAATGGTAGCGGGAGAAGCAGGCTTCCTGCCGAGCAGGGAGCCCGATGCGGGGCTCGATCCCAGGACCCTGGGATCATGACCTGAGCCGAAGGCAGACGCTTAACGACTGAGCCACCCAGGTGCCCCTGTATTTGTATTTTTGCAAGTTTTATTTTTCTACAGTAAAGCAATTTTTTTTTTATTATTTTGGGTTAGATCTTTATTTTACAGAATTATAGAACTCTTCTTGTACCTAAGAGAGAGTCAATTCTGCAAGCACAACATTTTGAAAATTATGATTCTTAAAGCAAGAGATACAAACTATAGGGACTTACTCAAAGCAAAGAAATACTTCTTCATCTTATTAACTTAAAAGTTAGTGGTTTTATTGTGGATCCTTTGATTATGATATTCTAGTTTTTCACAATGAAGCTTGAAGATATTTCTTAAATATTTATTTTTTGCCTTTTATTAAAAATTTTTTGACCTAAATTATAGTAAACACAAATTTCCCAAAGGTATTCAGTTGTAAACAAAATATATTGTACTGTAAAACAAGTCTTTAACATGGGTCTATTGAGACAATTGTATATTAATCAGATCTTTTGGATTTATTTATTTATTTATTTATTTTGCTGTGGCTAAGAGTAGGAAAAGTCTCCATGATTATATAGTCAGTTTCTGCTGCTGCTGCTGCTGCTGCTTCTCCTTTTTTTTTTTTGTTTGATATATTTAGACACTTTGCTTTTTACTAATTTTTTATATTCTTCAACATGTCTTATATACTCTTAAGACAACCCTTAATAATCACTTGCAAACATTTTTCCCAATAACATCCTGCTTTTCAGTTGATATTGCTGTCAAATCCAGATTCTTTATTTTTAATTTTCCTGATATAACTTTCTAATACTAGATTTTAAGTTTTCATTATATATATGTGTGTGTATATAGTGTGTGTGTTTGTGTGTGTATGTATTATATGTATTATATATAGTATTCCATTCAAAGTTGGAAAGCCTTGAAATATAATATAGTATTTCAAATCATTTGGCCATACTAGACAAGATGATATGGTTGCTCATACTTATTTGATTTTATGCTTTCTATTTCTGAACCTTGATTTCTTTGGGCTTATTTTGCTTTATTTTAATACAGACTTCATTTGCTTTTTTTTTTTTTTTTTTTAATTTTTTTATTTATTTGACAGAGAGAAACACAGCGAGAGAGGGAACACAAGCAGAGGGAATGGTAGTGGGAGAAGCAGGCTTCCTGCGGAGCA
>CM053607.1:61189411-61225210 GCA_028646535.1 Procyon lotor
CTTTCTTCTCTACCATTTATCCTCTAGATCACTAATTCTATCCTCTGTCTCCATAACTCTAGCTGTTAGACTGTTTAGATTGGATTGGATCTTACTGGTAGTGCTTCTTACATCAGCTATACTGGTTCTCATTTCTGCCCTTTGAGATTCTATGTTGTCATTAATGTTTTTCTCCATCCTAGCCATTGCCTGGATAATTGTCAGCCTGAATTCCCTTTCTGACATGCTGTTTATGTCCATGTCTAATAGTTCTGAGGGAACTAGTCATTTTGATGAGAGGTGGATGAGAGGATGTATAGCTGGATATTTCACCCACGATCCAGATAAGGTGCACTCTGGAAGGTTTAGGAGCAATTGGGATTCACCACCAAAAAGAAAGAATGAGGATACAAGAAGATAGAAAGAGAAAAAGAAGAAATCCCAGCCAGAATGGGCCCCCAAAATAAGATTTATAAGGTATGTAGACCAACACAAACAAACATATAGACGGACAAAAGTAAATGATAAGAAATAAAAGAACCTACTCAGAATGAACCCCAGGAATGAGATTTATTTAATACCAGAACAAAAGCTAATGCGTAGAAACACTGACAGAAGGATAACATGGAAGGGTGGTTATAACTTCTCATGAGTGAGGAAGGTTATTTCAGGTCTTCCTGGGTTTATCGTTGTATTAAGCCTCTAGTTGTAATGTTAAGTGGTTTAAAAAAAAAAAAAAACAAAAACAAAAAAAAGACCAAGAAATATGAAATTGAGTGAATGAGAAAAATAGAAAGAGAATAAGAAAGAAAAAAAACTTTTATCTATGAAATATAGTTTTGAGGGTATTATCAGGCGCTTAATATATTGATTTCCCCTGATGTTGGGGATTTAAAATTTTATGGGGACCCTGTGGTTATAGTCCTTTTGTTTTTTGACTTGTCTTCTGGAGGAGGAGCCTGCCACGTTGTTTTCCAGTCAGTCTTGCTTGGGTTGAGTCACCCTGCCCCTCAATCAAGGGGCTGTGCTCTGTGGAAACCAGTTTCTCAGTCTTTCGCTCTCTGAAGGCTTTTGGCCTTTTGTAGCTTTTTCACCTTTATGGAGAGTCCATGCAAGGAATCTGCCTGTATGTATCCAGACCTTCGCGTAACAGAGGAGCCTCAGTGCTCCCCTCTGGGTTGTCCAGAATACACACTTCCCCTCCACAAAATTCTGCTTAGTGCAGTCTGTCATAGGTGTTGTGCACTCAGCAGTTCTGTGACTCGGAGAATGGTCCCCTGCTCTCTGGGCTCCTGGCTCCGGCAGGGTGTGGTCAGATTCCTGCCTGAGATTAGGCCGGCAGCCTGCATTCTCTCCAGGCTGGCTGGGAGCAGCCAGACCCTGCAGCTGCAGGCCACGAATGTCTTGGGGTCCGGGAGTGCACAGTCCAGGGAGTGCTGTACATAGACAAATGCTGCCGGCTCCTGGACCAAACCAGACTCTCTAAGGCGCTTGCAGAAGCATGTGCGTCTCGCCCACAAAATGGTATATGGAGCAGAAAGCTGCAGTTTCTGGAGCCAGACTGGACCCCCCCCACCAGTCTCTGAGGCAAGTGGTGTCCTTCCTGGGAGCGTGGGCTCAGGCCCGTGCCCGCAGCCACCCCCTTCCACTAGTTGCTCCTCAGAACCTTTTACTCAGGAGTTTATTTCTGGGCTTTCTGTTCTATTTTGTTGGTCTGTGTGTCCATTTTTAAGCTGATGCCATGCTGTTTTAATTATAATAGCTTTGTAATATTGTTTGAAATCAGAAAATGTGATGCTTCCAGCTTTGTTCTTCCTTAATGGAACTAATAGCTTTGGCTATTTGGGATCTTATGTGGTTGCATACAAATTTCAGAATTTTTTTTCCTATTTCTGTGAAAAATTCTATTGGAATTTTTGGTAGGGATTATATCAAACCTATAGATAACTTTGGATAATACATTTTAATGTACTTTGGAACATTAATATTAACATTAATTATTAATATTAATATTGTTAATATTAATATGTAATTTGGTACATAATAGCTTTGGGACATTTTACTAATATTAATAATTCTAATAATGAACATAAGATATCTTTCCATTTTTTTGTGTTGCCTTCCATTTCTTTCATGAAAGTCTTATAGTTTTCAATGTAAAGATTTTTAACTTCCTTGGTTAAATATATTCCCAAGGATCTTGTTTTTGATGCTATCGTGAGTGGATAGTTTTCTTTATTTCTTTTTCAGAAAAGTCATTATTAGTGTATAGAAGATCTGAATATTGATTTTATACCCTGTAGCTTTGCTGAATTCATTGATGACTTTAATAGCCCTTGGTTGCATCTTTATGATTTTCTCTTTGCAGATGTTCTCCAACTTATGATGGTTAGACTTACAAATTTTCAACTTTACAATGATGTGAATGCAGTACACATTCAGTAGAAACCATACTTTGAGTTTACTTTTTGATCTTTTCCCAAGCTAGCAATATGCAGTATGCTACTCTCTCATGATGTTCAGGAGTGGCAGTGAGATGCAGCTCCCAGTAAGCCACTCAATCAGGAAGGTAAATAAACAGTACATTTAAAACCATTCTGTGCCCATATAACCATTTTCTTTTTTCATTTTCAGCACAGTGTTCAATAAATTAGGTGAAATATTTAATACTTCATTGTATGTAATAGACTTTGCTGTAGATAAGTTTGCTCAGTGTTAGGCTAATGTAATTATTGTGAGCACATTTAAGGTCAGTTAAGTAAGCTGTATGAAATGACTTTTGACTAAAATTATTTTCAGTGTTCAATGGGTTTATTGGTATGTAACCCCATAATAAGTCAAGGAAATCTATATAAGAGCTTATCATCTGCAGATAACAACAATTTGATTTCATCTTTCAAATTTGGATAACTTTATTTCTAGATTTATCTTATTGTTCTGGGTAGTACTTCCAGTGCTATGTTGGATAGAGTGGATATGATGGCAGTGGGAATTCTATTGTATTGTCCCCGATCTTAGAAAAACAGTTTTCAACCTTTAACCATTGAGTGAAATGTTAGCTTTGAGTTTATTGAATATAGCCTTTATCGTATTGAGGTATACTCCTTTTATACCAAATTTGTTGAAGATTTTTATCATGAAATGATGTTGTATTTTGTCAAATATTTTATGTGCATTTATTAGGATGACCATATGATTTTTTTTTATTCTCTTAATGTAATATATCACATTAATTTAAGTGTGTTCAACTATCCTTATGTCTCAGAAATGAACCCCACTTGTTCACGGCTTATGATCCTTTCAGTGTGCTCTTGAATTCCATTTGCTAATATTTTGTTGAGAATCTTCTTATGTATAACCATCGGAGATATTGATCTATGGTTTTATTTTCTTGTAATGTAGTGTTATCTGACTTTGGTATCAAGATAATGATGGCCTCATGAAATGTATTTGGAAGGGTTCCCTCTTCCTTTCCTCCTCAGTTTTGTTGAATGGTTTGTGAAGGATTGGAGTTGTTTTTTTTTTTTTAAATGTTTGATGGAATTCACCAGTGAAACTGCCTCCTGGGCTTTTGTGTGTTGGGAGGTTTTTGATTACTGATTCAATCTCTACTCATTATTGGGTTGTTCAGACTTTTATTTCTTCATGATTCAGTCCTGGAAGATTGTGTGTTTCTAGAAATTTATATCTTCTAGTTTATTTAATTTGCTGGCATATAATTGCTAACAGTAGTCTCTTATGATCCTATGTATTTCAGTTGCAATGCCTCCTCTTTCATTCCATATTTTATTCATTTGAGTCTTATTTCTTTTATTCTTAGTCCAGCTAAAAGTTTTTCATTATTTTCTTTTTATCTTTTCAGATTACCAGCTCTTAGTTTCATTGATCTTTCCTATCATTTTTTCTGATCTTTTTTTCTTTTATTTCCACTCTGATCTTTGTTATTTCTTTTCTCCCACTAATTTTTGGCTTACTTTGTCCTCCCCACCCCCCCCCCAGTATATTTAGTTGTAAAGTGAGGTTCTTAGAGTTCTGTCTTCTTTCTTAATATAAGTATTTATCACTATAAACTTCCTTCTTAGAACTACCTTTGCAGAGTTCTTATGTTTTGATACTGTTTTTATTTCAAGATCCTTCTTGATATTCCTTTGATTTCTTCTTTGACCCATTTGTTCAGAAGCATGTTGTTTAATCTACACACACTTGTGATTTTTCATTTTTCTTTTGTTACTGATTTCTAGTTTCATAACATTGTGATTAGAAAAGAAATGTGGTAATTTGAATCTTCTTAAATTTACTAAGACTTGTTTGTGGCCTATCATATGACTGATCTGTCTTACAGAATATGTACATTTGAGAAGAATGTTTATGCTGCTTTTGTTGAATGGAATGTTCTATAAATTTCTGATGTGCATTTGGTCTAGTGCTTGGTTCAAGTTCAGTGTTACCTTGCTCATTTTCTGTCTGATCTATCCATTGAGGAAAGAGGGTTATTGAAGTTCCCTACTGTATTTGTATTGTTGTCCACTTCTCCCTTCAGATCTATTAATATTTGCTTAGTATGTTTAGGTATCTCAATGTTGGATGTGTATATTTATGTTTGTTATTATCTATTTTTGATTAACTGACTCCTTTATAATTATGTAATAATCATTTTGTCTCTCATTTTCATTTTTGGCCTAAAGTCTACTTTGGTATAAGTATCACTATCTTTACTTGCTTTTGTTTTCTATTTGCATGGAATATCTTTTTCTCCTGTGAGATAATAGAAAAAATATATTGATCTCTGCTCCAAGTTCTAACAAGGTGACTCTGAGTAGGCTCTGGATGACCCCTGGATGGGGCTTGGCACCAGAAAGACTAAGTGATGATTAAAAGTTTGGGATTTTGGGTTGCCACTCTCTCAATTCTCTTGAGAATATAGAAGAGCTGAAATTGAGTTAATGATCAATCATATCTATGTGATAAAGCCTCCATAAAAATTCCAATAGTATAAGTTTCACAGAGTTTCCAGATTGTTAACACATCCATGTACTGGGAGAGTGATGCACCCCTATTCTATGGGACAGAAGCTGCAGCAATTGGGACCCTCCCAGACTTTATGCTATGTATCTCTTCATCTGGTTATTCATATGTATCCTTCATCATATCCTTTAATAAGGTGGTAGATGTTGGTAGGTGTTTTCTTGAGTTCTGTGAGCTGCTCTAGCAAATTAATGTAATACAAAAGGGAGGGAAGTTATGGGAACATCTGTTATATGCCCTTTAGTAGGTGAAAATCCTTTTTTTCTCCCACTGCTACTATTATTATCTCTGTGATTTTTGACATTTCATTATAATGTATCTTGGAGAAGGTTGTTTTAAGTTGAGATAATAAGGTGATCTATACACTTTGTGAACTTGAATGTCCAAACCTTTCCATAAGTTTGGAATGTTCTCAGCTTGTTTTTTTCCTTTCTTTCTGTCTTTAAGATTATTTATTTTGAGAGCGAGAGAGAGAGTGTATAAGCAAGGGGAAGGACAGAGGAGGACAAAGAACAAGCAGATTCTGTGCTGAGTATGGAGCCTGATGCAGGGCTCAATCCCACTATCCTGAGATCATGACTTGAGCCAAAACCAAGAGTCAGACACTCAACCAACTGCACCACACAGGTGCCCCAACAGCCATTATGTCTTTATATAAACTTTCTATTCTCTAGTCTCTCTTTTCTCCTTCTAGAACTGTAATTATTCTAATATTTGTACATATGACCATGTCCCATAGATTATATAGGCTTTTTTCCTTCTTTTCCATTCCTTTTTCTTTGTTCTCCTGTGACTAGATTATTCAAAATTCCTATCTTCTAACTCACTGATTCTATCTTCTGTTTGGTCTTTTCTGATGTGTGTATATATACATATATATATATATATATATATGTATATATACACATATATTTCATTTCCTTTTCAGGAAATATATATATTTCGTTTCCTTTTCAGCACCTCTATTTGGTTATTTTGTTTTGTTTTGTTTTTTGTTTTGTTTTAAAGATTTTATTTATTTGACAGAGAGAAACACAGCGAGAGAGGGAACACAAGCAGAGGGAATGGTAGCGGGAGAAGCAGGCTTCCCACCAAGCAGGGAGCCTGATGTGGGGCTTGATCCCAGGACCCTGGGATCATGACCTGAGCCAAAGGCAGACGCTTAACGCCTGAGCCACCCAGGCGCCCCTATTTGGTTATTTTTTATGATTTTTATATTTTTTATAAATTTCTCATTTTGTTTATATATTGTTTTTATTATTTCATTGAATTATATTTCTTTCTTTTCTTATAGCTTGTTGAATTTCCTTAAAACAGCTATTTTGAATTCTTTATCAGCTAGGTTAAAAAATTCTGTCTTTGAGTTTGGTTGCTGGAGGATTTTGTTATCTTTTCATGATGACATGTTATCTTCATTCTCCATGTGTTTTGTATTTTTTGTCTTGCTGTTTTCACATTGGGAATAGCCAATATCTCCTCCTAAATCTGTACTTGTCCCCCAGTGTTAGATTTTTTCCTTCGGTCTTGTTTATGTCTCAGATTTTTTCCCAGCTTTGTATGAATACATCTGCCCCCTCTTTCTTCTCCCTCTTGTGACTGAATTCTTAAGTTTGTATGTTTTCTCTTGTTCTTACAACTCAGTGGTCTCACTGCTAGAAACTTCTCTTTTATTTTCTGGAAAGTGGCCCAATAGCTTAAGTTTGTGTTTTCTTCTTTGCCTGCTTTGGTTTCCTGAGCTCATGCTATATTCAGTGAGCATTCCTTGCTGTTGCACTCATGAGCATTCACAAGGAGCCATCTGCAGAGTGCAAAGAAGTGTAGGTTTAGCATTCATTGGGGGGTTGGGAGTACCCATGGGTGGGTTTGGGTGTCCTTGGATAAGGTCCTTCCAGCAGCTTTGGACAGGTTTCCTGCTGGAGTCCTTACCAGTCAGAAGGAATTGCAACCCATTAATGCCCTTTGATATTCTGTTATGCCTTTTCCCTGCTCTCCCCACTATTCCCAGCCATGGAGATCCTTCCTCAGTACTGTGGGTGCTGCTGGAGAGAAATGGGTTTCTCAGAATCATACACAACTGGATTATCTGGGTACTCATTCACTACTCTCCTTTTCTCTCCATGAGAGAGGTCATAATTGGCTAGTTCAGTTCTATCTGTGTGGCTGGCTCTGGAGGAGGGACAGTGCTGGCAAAATTCCTCTAACCCACTTTAGTGCATCCAAACTCATGTGTTTTTTTGTTTGTTTTGTTTGTTTTGTTTTCCCCCCTCCAAGGGAATATTGAAATATCTTCTCAGGAAATCTAGACTCCAACAAAATCTCTGTTATCTCTGAGTGGCCAAATCAGCACTTTCTAGGTCTTACCCTACATGACCAAAAAGAGATGGGCCTAATATGTTGGCTTCTGTTGTTTCCACACAGTACTGAAGTCTTTCTGCTTAATATCCAATGCACAGGTGGGCAAGGCTTCTCCCAGGTCCTTGGGTATATGGTGCTGGATCCCATAATTTCTAGAGATCCTTCTGTTTGTAAAGCGATGCTTATTTTTAGTTGTTAAGAAGGGAGACAAAAAAAGGGAGAGATGCTGTACTGCTATGATGCTGACATCACCCTGATTTCTTACTGTTGAGTTTTAAGAGTTATTTTTTGTTATATTTTATTATATAAAATATAATATTTTATATAATTATTTATATAATTATTATATTATTTATTATTTATTATATTTATTATTTATTATTTAAATATTATCATTATTTATTATATAAAATTTATTACATATTATATATTTTGTTATATATATTTCAAGTTATATTTTGGATATCAGTCCTTTATCAGAGTTATCTTTTGAAAATACTTTATTAATCAGTTTGTGGCTTATCTTATTTTCTTGGCATTGTCTGTTTTGGATCAGAGTTTCTAATATTAATGAAGTCTCATTTATCAATTATTTTTTCTTGGATAAAGCCTTTGGTGTTCTATTAAAGAAGTCATCATCATATCCAAGATCATCCAATTTTTATTTTTTTATTTTACAATTTAAAGTGTTAAAAAAAGAATATACAACAGATTCTATATGTGGCCTGTAATGTTTAAAGGACTTACTACATTGCCTTTTACAGAAAAGGTTTGCTGACTCTTTATATACCCAGAAATAATATTTAAGTGAAGTATTCTGAGGTACATGGATAAGATTCAAAGGAAATTCATAGCCTTGTATTTTTACATCAGAAAATCTTTATGCCCTACATAAAAGCAGATACAATAACATCAATAAATAAGTGAAACATTTTAAAGGAAAATTTGATATGTAACATTTTCAGATTAAGGACCCTCAACTTACTGGGATTTTTCAGTACTAAGAGTATGTATGTAGTTATAATCATACCTGAGAAATATTAACTACAATGCAGAATTTTACTATATAGAAATTACACATCCAAAAAGAAAGAAATTACACATCCATTGTTTTATTTATGAGTATTTTGTTGAACTTTTATGAATGTCAATTAGAATATCTATATATACGTGCTCTCCTCAATACCCACCACCAGGCTCGCCCAACGCCCACCCCCCCTCCCCTCCAAAACCTTCAGTTTGTTGCTCATAGTCCACATGAACAATAAATCTTGTAACACCAAAAAAATAAAATAAACATATTTGGGTAAAAAAAAAAAGAATATCTATATATATGTATTTTACTGTGAAACTTTTGTTTGAAGGATCACTGAGAAAAGAAAAAAAGGACATGTCTTTTTAATCCTGTGTTAGAAAGGATAATGACTGGTTTAACCATTTTTATTCCAAGATTTACATATAGAAGTTTTTGAGGCTTAGAGAATCAATTTAAATGGATTTTCTCCAGTTGTCCATTTTTATTTCATAATATATCCTCTCCTTTGATGATGGCAGATTTACATCTTAGGGATTTAACAAGACATTCTCTGCACAGCTTATAGGACTTGAGTGAGAATACAGGTATTGAAGGGTACCTTGGTCAATCCAGTGAATTTAATGTAATTGTCTATAAGTGTCTACTTTTATTTTAGTTTTCTACTTTTTGGGGTGCCAAAAAGTGGCTCAGTGCGTTAAAGCCTCTGCCTTCGGCTCAGGTCATGATCTCAGGGTCCTGGGATCGAGCCCCACATGGAGCCCCACATCGCTTTCCCTTCTCTCTCTGCCTGCCTCTCTGCCTACTTGTGAACTCTCTCCTGTCTGTCAAATAAACAAATAAAATATTTTTAAAAAAATATTTTATTATATGAATAATATATTATATTATTTAAAATATATTATATTATGATTTAATAATTATAATTATATTATATTATAATTATATTATAATTTAATAAAATTATATTGTTTAAAAATAAATAAATAAATGTCTACTTTTTGTAGTACTTAAGTTCTCCAATTATCTGAATTAGTTTTTATTGTGTATATGCATTGATACCTTTAAATTTCTCAGATCAAGAGATAATTAAGATTTTTTTTAGCTTATTAAATTACAACTTTTCTCATATTTTAGTAATTGAGTTTTAGTTTTAATGAGACAGTAGAAGGATTTTTTCTTTCATGGAATAAATTAATGTACAATATAAGCATCTTTAGAGCAAGGTGGCTCTATGAAAATTCAAAGTGAAAATGTTATTTTCAAGATAAGAGAACCACAGACGCTAATTGTTTGATGTTTGTTTCTCCCTCTTCCCCATGTAGTACCGATATTTACCTGATGAGCATAGTATGCTTTGATTGTTTAACACTTCTAGAAATTATGAGAAACAATGTCCTCAAAGAGTTCATAATGAGGAATTGAGAAATGATAAGCTAGAATAACCTGGAAATTAATATAAAGCAGCTTAAGTGCTAAGAGAAGTATATATTATATGACCCTACATATATAAGATTAGCCAACCTTATTTTGGGGATTGGGGGAAATTCCTCTGAAAACATTGAGTTGAGTAGAGTTTTAAAAGATAGGTAGAACCTTAAAAGGGTAAAAACATAGGTAACTTGATTTTGAGAAAAATGTAAAAGGCTTGACTATTTACAGAATGATGAGAATTACAAGGATGTTCACTATAAAGTCTGATATACAAGCATCTACAGAAGAACCTGAGGAGTCTGCCATGATTTTTGTGCAGACTTAAGGTTGATTTGTTTTCTTTATATCCATTGAGCTACTATAATTAACTGTCAGCCTGAAAGATGATCTGGATTAAGGAGAATATTATTTTAGTAATTTAAAAGACAATTTAAAAGATCCTTATCTAAGAAGAATTGAGGATGGATAGATGTAGGTTTCATATTCAATGTTAAAGAAGTCTGGAGATGAGAGAGAAGGAAAAATCTAGGTTTAACATTAAGAAAATTATACTCAAGGAGTAGACTGGAAGGTAATTCAATTGCCAAGTCTAAAGAACTAAGAAGTAAAGAATGCATTTTGTTGGGTAATAAATTCAGCTTTGTACTTGAAAAGAGTGACATTGTGTTTTGTTTTCATGTTACCCAGATGGTTATGCTAAAGAGCAAGAAATGTAAGTTTGGAACTTTGAAGGTAAGTATAATATAAAGATATGGTTCTAAGTTTCATAGATCTAAATACGGATGGTAAAACCTATGCACATACATTGTCACATATACATATTAAAAGGTGAATACCATTTCAGTGATATCTGATTGTTTAAGATCATAAGGGTATATCAGTTTACCCAAGGAAATATTCTGAGTTATAAAGGAACACAACCTTAAATGGAACTTGAATCAAAAGTAGGATGGACCTCATAAGATAAAAAGAGAATGAATAAAACAACACAAAGAAAAAGAGGATAAATAAATTGAACTTACTAAGCGTTCTGCTGAAGAAAACAAAAAAGACAAAAGTTTAGATATTAGTAGGAAAGTTCACCATTGCCAAATGCTACTCTGTAATCAATTTGGGTAAAAGTAAAAATTTGAGGCACCCAGGTGGCTAAGTCGACTAAGCATCTGACTTGGACTCAGGTCATGATCCTAAAGACCTGGGAGCCTACCTACATCCAACTCAAGAAGAATCTTCTTCTCCCTCCCGACTCATGCTCTCTCTCTCTCTCTCTCACTCTCTTTCTCTCAAGTAAATAAATAAAATCTTTTTTAAAAAAATAAAAATTTAATATAGAACATAGGGTTTATCAATTATAAAATTGTTAGTAACTTTAGTTGGGATAAATTCTTCTGATGTAGTAAGAGAGAATAGACTGTAATAAATTGAAAGATGAATGCCCATTTTTAAAAATTAAAAAATAGTAATTAAATCTATTCTTTCTTATTTGATACTTGGATACTGTTAATGTATTATATTGTACTGTTAATGTTATGCATTCATATTAACCAGTGAGCTTTATAATGACTAAACTCCCATACTTTTTTCTTTAGTGAAACTGTCCCATATATAGTTTCTATAAAAGTGGTAGTATACCATGTGATCTCACCTGGGCCTTACCTGCATGGAAATTATTCCAGAATCTGAAGCCTAACAAATATTCTTTCTGCTACTAAGAGTACTAGGTTTTCTCTGCATTTGGTCAATAAATTTCCTTATTACTTCGATTATTTAGAGGGGATTTCTGTACTTTGCAAATGAAGGAAAACATCAAAACACTAGGTCTTAAAAGCCCCTATATACTCTTCCAAAATTCCACAATAAATTGCTGGACGAAATATGAGAAAGAAACTAACAATCCTAGTACTCCAAACTCAGTGATGAATGAATATATCTGACATGATGAATCTCTATTTTCATTAATAGATGATCCCACGTTTCCTCGGCCTTGGGGACTTTGAGGTCCTCCTATCCCAATCTCCAATTGGAGAAAAAGTCAATAATTCTGGTGACTATATGGCTTGTTTCCTCTTTAATTTGTTATTTTTAACCACTTCCTTTATTTCTATTCAAAGAAATTTTGCACTTATAATTTGTTTCATTTTCTTTTTTAATTCACTTACAGCTCAGCTTATTTCAGTTAAGACAGTTTTTCATACTTATATACACATTATTTTTTATCTTTTTTCCCCTTCTCTTTCAACTCTTCTCCAAGAAGGTCTTTGTTGACCTCTTCCTCTTTCCACCTTTTGTCTTTATTCCATTTGTGAATCAAAGAATGACCTCCCTTAAGGATAATAAGCATAAAAGAAAGCTAATAATAAACATACATTAAGGAAACTGAAAGTCAAATATTTTAAGTGAATTTAGTCTTAAAGAAAAGCAGATGATATTAAACTTGATAAACTTTGAAATTGCTTAGAATTCCTCATATGAATCTCCTTTACTTCCATCTGCCATCTTTTAGTCTATCTACCTTTTATTCTCCTTTAATGAAAACTCTTATCCTTCAAGAACCAGAATTCATAGTAACTTTTTAAATCCCCATCCACATTTTTGTTTATTTCTGCTATTTTAATATTTTCACCGAATTACATTGAAAACTCTTTAAGTTCTAGAAGTAACATGTAATAAAACTTATTTGTTTACTATAATCTAGAACATAATTAGTATTCAAAATACTGTTTCTGTGAGTAATCCATTTGACTTTTTAAGAAAGATCTTTCAAAGTTAGAATCTCCCATTATTATGAAACACTGAATAAATTAAAAAGAAACTGAAATAAAGAATTTAAAAGCAATCTTCAAAATAGGTCCATAAAAAAAAAAAAAAAGAAAGACACCTTAAATAAAAAAAAAGAAAGACACCTGAAATAATATGAACTCACTGTTTTCCATTAGTAGATCTTTTCTTGGGTAATCACCAGTTTGTTCATCAAAGTTAACATTTTACCAGCGGTGAGCAAGTTTTCCCCGTGATTAGAAGCATCTAAATCTGAGCAGCACTCTTTGGCATAACTCTAAATTATATGCCATTTATTTAAGCAGTTACTGTGTAATTAGTGTGTCTTAATTTGAGCATTAAAAATGTATTGAGTTCTACATGCAGCATTTATAATTACAAGATCAATTTGTGGTTAACTGATTTCACTGCTAAGATTTTTGTATCTGGAATATTTATATGCTTTTCCAAAATTGCCACAGTAGAGAATTTTGTGTTGGAGAGTACTTCAGTAAAAATAAATCATTTGTATTTATGGTAGATTAATATTGAAACATGCTAAGTGTAAAACCAATGAAAGAATCAATAATGTACTAAAAAGAAACTGTTACATAAGCAATCATTTATATATACATGTATATATAAGTACTCACATACAATGCACACAAGTATGGTCATTCCAGGTTAATTTGCCCTGTTTAGGAAGAATAAAGCCTTTATTGAAGCTTGATTTTATTTTTCTGAAACCAGGCATTTTAACCTGGCATGGTTTTTTTAAAAAATTTTGTTTTATGACTTCCATAAGCAATATTGTGAAAATATTCCTATTTGTATTTCTATATTGGCAGAAACACTTAAATCTCCTCTTACTCTATGCAAGTTCTTATGCCACCTAAACATCAAAATGAAACAAGCTTGACTTTCTCCTAGTATCAAGCATAAACATGATTGACTTAGTAGATTGTGTCATGATACAGATACGTTTATTCTTTGACTAAAGTTGATAAACTCACTTTCCAAGGAAAAAAAATGAAACTTTCAGAATGCCATTACTTGGAGTTGCAGAATATTAAAGAGCTATTTAAGAGCATACATCTGGAGCACAGCACAATCTGCTGTTGGGAAGCATAATTAGATACTTAGTTTGGTGTGCAAAATTTTGCATGAATGACCCTGTTAATTTTTCCCCTTAAATCGAAACAAAAAATACCCCAAAGTCTCATCTTAAAAATGCAGCTTCAGCAAAGTTGGTTTATAGTACATTTGGGATTTTAAATGAGGCACTGGGCTACCAATTTTGGTATCAACGAATAAAGTATACAGGAATAGAAGACAAAAATTGAAAAGGAAAAGGAAGATTTAACTGGAGAGCTTGAAAACAAAATCAAAACAATAGCTATCTATGAATCAATAAAAGATTTAATATTTACAATCAGATGTATATTTTGGAACTTAATATAAAAATTGGAAATTAATATAATTAATATATGGCTTTGAAAATTAATATATTACACTATAATATAATTAATGTACTTTATATTAATATAATAGTAAAATTAATATAACTTAGAAAAGAAATGTGAAATCTGGAGAAGATATTTCAAGAAGTATAAATTTTACATAGCACTAGTGATATGTATTTAAGTCATAGACCAGTTGTTTTGTCTGCAAAGTAGTCCCTTCACTTAATTTCACCCAGCTTGTCTGAGAATCTTGTTGATTGACCTCTACTCAGGTAGCCATTAAAAATGAAGCAATATTTTCTTTCTAGAATTGTTTCATGGCAGATCCCTGGCACAATCAGGGCTAAACCTATTCCCAGTTCAAAGGGTTTTGGAACATGAAGTGGAGAGGAGAAAAGAATGAGTGAGGGACAGAGAGAGAAGGAAGAAAGAAAAAGGGAAAGAGGGAGGAATGGAGGAAGGGAAGAAGAGACAAGTCATGAGGGAAGGAGAGAGACAGAGACAGGAAGAGAGACCCAGATATGGAGAGCAATGGCTCGAGAAAGAAGTTTTTCTTCAATGCCAGCAGTATAGCATAATGTACCTAAGTGACTATTATGCTATCTATAGTAAGAAGTAGAAGACACTTGCTGCAGGAAGAGTGAAGAAAAAAGCAGAAATGCATGGAGAAATAAAAAAGGAAGAAATATTGTCTTGACATCTAAATATGTGGTTCCTAGTAGATTTTAATGTGAGTTATATCCTTGTCTTAGATTCTTAGAGATATACTAAACTTTTTATTCTTAAGCTGGTTGAATGGGCTTCTGTTACTTGTAACATAAAGAATTCTCATTTAATGAAATACAATTATGTGAGAGAGAAAAAGTGATAATTGTAGAATAAGTGTTTTAAAAAGTAATTTAGGATTAAAGATTAAGTGAAAAAAGCATCAATTCATTTAGAAAGCAACATGTAATTATGGTTTAAATATATTCACGTAAATATTTCATATTAAGAAAGGCTTTAGGGTGCCTGGGTGGCTCAGTGGGTTAAAGCCTCTGCCTTCAACTCAGGTCATGGTCTCAGGGTCCTGGGATGGAGCCCCGCAGCATTGGGCTCTCTGCTCAGCAGGGAGCCTGCTTCCCCCTCTCTCTCTGCTTGCCTTTGCCTACTTTTGCCTACTCTCTGTCAAATAAGTAAATAAAATCTTAAAAAAAAAAAAAAAAACTTTATTGTAGAGGAAAACCCAAGGTAGAGTTCCTGGTTAAGGCAATAAAGTACAGCACACAATTAGGTATAACAATTCAATAATGTTTAGAATTTACATTTCTTCATCCATCTATAATTCACTACACAGCACTCTTGTAAGTAGAGTCACTGTTGCAAATTATGGCCTGTCAAGAATTGGATTAGTGAGATTCAGCATTTTTCAATCCATTTTCTCAAAATGAAATCCCATCCACTTCCAATTTCAATCTCTAAGTGCTATCTATATTTGTTTTATATTAATGGTCTGGCACAATTTCTGTTGCAATAAAATTCTTTATTGATAACTTCTCCCAAAGAGCTTTTGGATAAGAATGCTATTTTGATTAATAAGAGCTCAGGTCTCTGTTAAATGTCCCTATTAATAATACACTAGAGGTACTCTAAAGATGAATGTCAGTAGCCCTTTGTCAACACTTTATCTTAAAAATATGCCTTGCCTCAACACACACAGAGATACACAAACATCACCAAGACAATAGTCAAATACCTGTACTTAGTGATTAGAGACCAATAAGATACGTATGCAGTTTTTAAAGAAAATAGAGTTTGTTTTATGATGAAGAAAATGGTAAATCACTGACTGGCAATGATTAGAATTTATCAGAAAAGCAATCAGAATAAGAATGAGTCTTTTATTTTTGCTATGTTTTTGTGTTTGGTTGAATAGGTAAGAAAAAGGACACCCAGTTTATTTTTTTATTTTTATTTTTTTTTAAAGATTTTACTTATTGACAGAGAGAGATCACAAGCAGGCAGAGAGAGAGAGGGGGAAGCAGGCGCCCCACTGAGCAGAGCCGGATGCGGGGCTCGATCCCAGGATCCTGAGATCATGACCTGAGCTGAAGGCAGAGGCTTTAACCCACTGAGCCACCCAGGCACCCCAGGATACCCAGTTTAATTTTTGTGCTTGCTTTACGCTTTTGGAAGGAAAATAGTCCAAATTCAAAATATTATCACTTTGATTGTTTCTATAATTTAGAAGGAAAGAACAGCAATCTCCTCCCACATAGTTTATTCACTTTTACTCTTGACATCCATATTTCTTATTGTGGTTCAATTTATAAAATATAGCAGAGGATTAGTTGATTGCTAAATGAATCTAAAAAATAGACTTTCGTAGTAATTTTTAAACAGTTAACATAAATTATCCCTCCTGCCTGGTTTCCTGGCTTAATTAAACATAATCATCTTTGTTAAAAATGTGTTTTAAAATGAACTTTATACTCTATCAGTGTTGCTAACAGTGCATCAAATCAAAAGTGTACATTTATTCTTTCCTTTTCTAGTTTCCCCTTTTTTTTTCTTTCCCTAGTGTGAACTGAATACTAGGCCCATCTACATTCCTTTGTGTATGCTTTCCTCGACAACTTATGCTATACCGGTCTGTCAACTACCATATCAGTACAGGTGACACAGATCTATAGCTAGAATATTTTACTTTGCATTATAAATTTAGTGACGTTCCACTTCAGGAATTACAAAACTAATAAACACCTTAGAGACCATATTTTTGACCTCTCTTATATTATAGGAGATTAAATTATGGTAAAATAACATATGATGTGACAAAAGAAAAGCAAAACCAAATAGAAATCTATGCTTCTTTTATATCACTCATTTTAATTTTGGATGAAAAGTTACACTAACTCATAGAGTCATCTTCAGTTTCAAATACTTAAAAGCAGTGAAGTTAAATATCATCTTAATTTTTTTCAATCAAATGTCACCTCTCTAATTCTTTCTTAATAGTGGAACATTTATATTTTTTTGCTGTTGTTATTGCTTGGAAATTACTTGTCAATATATAGGAACTTTCTAATTAATTGAAATTTGAACCTGTAGTTCCTTAGATTAGAAATAAACCTGAGATTAGAAATAAAAATCATAACAGAGTACTACAAAAATCTATGGTAATATCTATTAAAATCTGGATAAAAAAATACTTTTAAAAATTAGAGTTTAAGAACTCATGAAAAAACAGAAAATTTAACAGAGATATAAGAAGAATGAAAAATAAAATAAGCAACATGATACTTCCCAGAGAAGTCTAGGCTGAGAAAATTGCAGGGATGAATTCAAGCTAAAATTTAACCCTTTCAAGGCTTAAATTATTTTTACAGAGGCAGTATATTACTAATACAAAAATCTAACAAAAATAAATATTAAAAAATAAAATCTAATAGTAGATGTGCAACTTTATTAAATATTAACAAGTGTAATTCAATAATACGGTATAGACAATTGAAGTCACTCCAGAAAGGCAAGAATAGATTGTTTGTTCTAAATTCATTAATGCAATTCAACTTAGTAATATAGAAATTGGGAAAATGCAGTGTAGACACAATTCACAAAAGAAAATAACAATAAACTTTATGGGGGGAAAGGAAATAGGTTAAATGAACCTCTCTAGAAAGCAATGAAATAGGTACTTAATAACATTTCACCTTCAATTTATTAATGATGAAATAAATTCATCATCAGCCCTGACATTGAGGGCTCAAACAAGTATTTTATTTTAACCTTTTTAGAACAGTTTTGTATATATATATTTTTAATGAGCATATTGTTTATTTAAGAATTCTAATGCTAGAAATATATCCTATGTAAATAATTATTAACTTGCTCAAATACTTAACTATACTAACGTTCAAAGCATTTTAAAATAATACAATGGAAGACTGGTTAAATAAAGTTGATTGCATACTTTACATAATTTAATGATGCTATTTAAGAATAATGCACTAATCATCATAATGTACTCAGTAAAAAATAAAATCAACTTACAAAGCAGTATGCTTCCTCTCTCTAAGGCAAAGGGCTATTACCCTGCACACATACATGCACACACACACACACACACACAGGGCAAAATCACACATATGAGCATTATACTGAAAAGAAATTCTGTAAATTTCAACATATTTCCAAAGGCAATTATAATCTTCAAAAATTCAAAAGAGCATTATGTGATAATTATGATGGTCTTGCAATTTAGAGAACACTGGTGATTTTCATTTTTTTATTAAATACTGAATTTTATAGTGTTTAAAATTAATAATATAATTATTGGATTGCTTACATAAATAGTCCATTCTCATTGATACCAAATGGTTGTAAACTTTAGTGCTAGAGGCCATTATAAAATTTCCCTCAGAATCCTCATGTACTGTCGGTGGGAATGCAAACTGGTACAGCCACTCTGGAAAACAGTATGGAAGTTCCTAAAAAAGTTAAAAATTAGAACTACCCTAAGATCCAGCAATTGCACTACTAGGTATTTACCCAAAGGATACAAAAATACTGATTCAAAGGAATACATGCACCCTTTATCAATAAAAGCTAAGTCATAGAAAAGCCCACATGTCCATCGATTAATGAATGGGTAAAGAAGCGGTATTTATATACAATGGAATATTACTCAGCCATCATTGTTAATTTACATGGGTGGAGCTAGAGAATATTATGCTTAGCAAAATAAGTGAGAGAAGAATAAATACCATATGATTTCATTCATATGTGGAATTTAAGAAAGAAAATAGATGAACACAGGGAAATGAGAGAGGCAAGCCAGGAAACAGACTCTTAACTATAGAGAGCAAACTGAGGGTTGCTGGAGGGGAGAGGGAAGGGGATGGATTAAATAAGGTGATGGGCATTAAGGAGGACACTTGTGATGAGCACTGGGATATTGTATATAAGTGATAAATCACTAAATTCTACACCTGAAACTAATGTTATACTGTATGTAAACTAACTAGAATGTAAATAAAAATTTGCAGAAAGAAAAACATTCCGTCAGTGCACATTCTGTTTTATATTAATGAGTAACTTTTTTTTGAAATGCATCAATTTTATCAAAACTGGATAAAAGACATTAACTGGTCTTTTTCTTATAGATTTCCGTAGAAGTACTCCCCCCTTTTTTTTTATTTAAGATTTTATTTATTTATTTGACAGAGAGGGATCACAAGTAGGCAGAGAGGCAGACAGAGAGAGAGAGGGAGAAGCAGGCTCCATGCCGAGCAGAGAGCCCGATACGGGGCTTGATCCCAGGACCTGAGCCGAAGGCAGAGGCTTTAACACACTGAGCCACCCAGGCGCCCCACCTTAGAGGTACTCCTGATTGTGCTTTGATAATGATTATTATAAATTAGTGGTACATGTGAGACTGAGTAATGTTTTCCCCCAGTTTTCTTGAAAAATCAACACCAAGACATGATTAAATATGTAAGGATTTTATTAGAAAAGAATGGCTAGATGAGAGATAAGGGATCTGGACAGACAGGACAATGCAAGTTTCACCCTGAGTGCAAGAGAGAGAGAAAAAGTTGGATAAAATCATCTAACTGTACTGCTGCGCAGTGTGACAGGTTTGACAAAAGCTATTGGGAAATCTTCAAGTCAAAGCTGGTGATCAGAGAAATTTATTTACACCAGAAAGAGTTCTCTGTTAGTATCCCTGTTACACTGCAATGTTGGCTGGGAGCAGCCCATCAGATACGTATGCTTGCAAAAATGTGGTTATGAATCTCAAAGTGCAGCAGTTGTTTCAATCATCTATTATATTTTTGAGGCTGCTAGAATTAGTATCTTAATATTAACTTTCAAATTACTAATATAATTTATTATATATTTGTTTTCCATTTTTTCTATTTATATAATTGTTTTTATGTATTTTATATGTGTGATATATGTGTGTATATGTATATCACACAATAAATACATAGAAACAAATAAGTATACACTTAGAAATATGTATGTGAAATATATAAAAATATATATTTCTCATACATATGAAAAATATTTAGAAATATACATATAGTCTTCTCAAATACAATATTTACTTCTGTGTTCTCCCTGAAGAAAGAGCAATGTAACATTATCTATGACTAATTATAAGATTCAAAATATAAACACATATTTTATATACTATGTGAAGTTCAAAATGGTTAAAATGATTGTCATATCATATACTTAGAATCTTAAAGATTCTGTTAAGAAAGCAGTCATTATGGGGCACCTGAGTGGCTCAGTGGGATAAAGCCTCTGCCTTCGGCTCAGGTCATGATCTCAGGGTCCTGGAATCGAGCCCTGCATCGGGCTGTTTGCTCAGTAGAGAGCCTGCTTCCCCCTTTCTCTCTGCCTGCCTCTCTGCCTACTTGTGATCTCTCTCTCTCTCTGTCAAATAAATAAAGAAAATATTTTAAAAAAAGAAAGCAGTCATTATAAAGATCACTATATAAGAAATAGGAAAACATGTCCATTTTAGTTTGTAGAGAACCAAAATAAATGATAGAGGGGAATTCCTAAAATTACTAAAAAATTTAGTAGTGTACAAGTCCGTGCAATTTGAAACTTTCTATTTATTCTTTCTCTAGTTTTGTCCTTATTTTTGTAAGAAATGTACATTTCAATTTTTAATACATCAATATCATAATACTGTATTTTAAACTCCATTGTCTGAGTTATTTTGTCCTTTTTTTTGATTTTGTACTTTTTCTTCATCAGTCCTGTCAAAACACAAAAAAAACATGAGTAATGTTCTTTCAACTATAATTTTTAAAAATCTTTGCTATTGATTTTATTTTATTGATTTTTTTGTTTTAATTTAAATTAAATTAGCCAACATATAGTACATCATTAGGTTTTGATGTAGTGTTCAGTGATCATTTGTTGCATATAACACCCAAAGCTTATCCCATCCTGTGCTCTCCTTAATGCCTGTCACCCAGTTACCCCATCCCCCACCCCTCTCTCTTTCTACAACCCTCAGTTTGTTTCCTACAGTCAGGAGTCTCTCAAGATTTGTTTCCCTCTGGGATTTCTTCCCTTTCTGTTTTCCCTCCCTTCCCCTATGACCCTCTGTGCTATTTCTTATATTTCATTTGGCAATTTTGTTGATTTCTATCCTTATTTCTTCTCTTATTTTTTTATTTTGCTCTAGTTTTTCTAATTTCCTCAGGTGTTTTAATTCTTTCTTTTCTGATAGATTGAAAGGTAAATTTTCTAAGTATGAATTAACATTTGTGTTTTTCATGTAATCAGTGTATGTTTCCATGTTCAAAGCTGAAGTGATAACAGAAAAATGTGTCTAGCTAAATATTAGGAACCTTTTTTAGTCTTTTAAGTTGACGGAAGATAAAATGTAGCCTATTGAAAACTTTTAGTGGCCTCTTACCTCTCCCAACTTGTAAGCAGCAAGTCAGAGAAGATATGTGGTTTTTATGGTAAATTGGGACTGAATAATTTCAAGTCATTATTGATACAGTTGAGAGATCTGTCCAAAGTGGATGCTGGGGTAATTAAGGTCAGTATCAACAGCATTTTAGCATTCTCAGCACATCTAAGCTAGCCAATGTGTTTAGACTATTTTGTTTTTTCAGAGTGTTCAGATATATTTTGGTGTATGAATCATAAAAATGGAAAAACTTCTTAAGCCAGAGTAAAGAAATACTCAGCTAATGAATTTTAATTGTTCATATTGGGGGTCTAGATCTGTATTATAATATCATAGAACCAAAACCCATTTCGTTTTTGTCACCTGGCATTCTTATTTAGGTAGTAAAGGCAAATATCTCTAAAATCAAGAGCCTATTGAATCAGCTGGTGGGAATGCTACTGGCTTAAAAACAACTCAGAAAATTTTATTACTTATGGCAGTTCTTTCTTCAAACTGGTTTCTTGACCTTAGCAGTTTTCTTCTCATCTTGTGCTTCAAGGTGTCAATGCAACTGCACATGTGGTTGCCAGGATACATGTGCACACACTCCCTAATGCAAGCGCAATGGAACAGCTTCATTTGTCATCAAAATGGAGAAAACTTGAGGGAAAAGTGATGTGGTGGGTAGCAACTAGAATTTGCAAATGCTGATTGTCCTGTAAATTAACACAACAGTATTTATAGCACGTTGATACCATGCACAAATGCATGTGTGTATTTGTCTATCTGTATAGTGAAACTTAGTTATATAAATATAGGTTTCTAATGTGAAAGGCACATGAGTAGAAATAACAATTTATAATTGATATGTGGTTAAGAGTTTGCATTTCCTATTTAGAACCAACAAATAATGACATTGCATTATTTCAAATATTAGTTTGTCCTACCTGCTTACTCTTACAATATAGTAACAGTTGCCTTATTTTCCTGGTTAGTAAATATTACCCTAACAGAATTTCTGGAAGAATCTTAAATAACCCACTAGAGCTGAATTACATTTGCTATTTCCACACCATTTCCAAAACAGACATCATTTTGAAAGATTGTTAACTAAAGACTATTGAAATAAATTTCAGTTTTGTGCCTGAACCTATGGCAATGCTATTTGAAATGTCCACTACTAAGAGTTCTCAGGGAGTTGGAGTTCTCTGCAGTCCTAAAAGATAATTAAATTCGTACATATCATTTTTCTACATGAGCAAAATGTTTTACAAAGTTTTTAAATTATTTCACAGCATTGATACTATACAGAGGAAATTGTAATATACTAAAATATTTTCTCTTGATTAATTTTGTTACCTAGAATCCTTCTTAATTTTATGATGGTATGTAGCTTTCTTTTTAACCTATTAACTTTTAATGGAATGAAAATGGTCAAAGATGACTGATATAGAGAGCTAAAAATGAGAAGGAAAAGAGATTCAACTTTTTTAGTGCTAGGAAGTTAAAATCATAAAGGAGATATGAAGTGACTTATGGGTCATTTGCTATTTAAAAATCATAAACATTCTATAAATTAAATTCTGTCAATTTACCCTTTCCATGTTTTCAAAAGGGGTAAATACACAGATTTTATCTTTCCTAAGATAGAAAAACTCTTAAAGGAATTTCAAGTTGTAAAGAATTTCTGTGTCAAAATCTTACATAACATATAGACATTTAATTGAGGATATTAATTTTTGTACTCTAGTTGCTGACACATAACCATTTAGCATTCATGTCATTGACAGATATTTATTTCACCACCGCAAGCTATAACATATAAAAATTTAATTATGGATATTCATTTCCTTCTTTTAACTGTGATGTATACCCATTTAACTATCACATCATGGATACATATATTTTCACCAGTGCAAGCTGTGAAATGTTAAAATTAAACTGCAGACACCTATTGCCTTGTTCTAGTTCATGCACATAAAAACTAGGCACAAAATTATAGACAGATATTTTACTCTCAAATACTTTTAATAAAATGATATTTTCAATTTTAGTAAGTGAATATTTAATCTCTCAGAGAACTATAACTACAAATTTAGATATAAGCAATTGTCTAACAAATAATATGAAACAGATAATTCAATACTTCAGAAAGAAAATCTCAAATTGATTAATTTTTTTATAAAAATGAAGCATATGTAAAGGGAAAAAACACTGAAAAATAAAAACTTGCACCAAAATTCTAACATTTGAAGACAGTCTCTGACAAAATTCACTTACAGTATAGAGAATATCTATTGCACATAAAAAGTTACAAAGGTAAAGATATGTATGTAGACAAATGAAGATATACAAAGAGAATAGTGCTTTAGAAGAAAAATTATTAAAATGCAATGGCATTTAAAAAAGGAAATAAAGCTAAAGTACCAAAATTGATGAATTTCAGATAAATCTTGTTTTACCACAAGACATATAGTTACTATAAAATCTGTTTAAATTTAGAAAACATACCCAAAACTGTGTGACATCACATTGGGTCATCAGAGAGAACATTACAATTACTGATGCCTGAGTTTTACCCCCATAAATTCTGATTTAATTGATCTAGGAGGGTGTGGCTGGATTATCAGGAGTTTTAAATGTTATTCTAACATGAAACCAGAGTTGAGAATCACTGATCTAAAGAAGGGATCATGATAGTGAACATCTTCAGTTATATAAAATTTAAAAAGTTATAAATCTTTTTTATTTATAAGCTTATATTTAAAGCTTATTTATATATAATAGTTACAAAGCATACAGCTTCATAAATGAAGAAATTAGTAGATTTGTACTGCTGTTATTACTTTATTATTATTATTTTTATTTTACTGACCAGGAATTAAATATATTTTAGAAATCAAAGAATTTCCATAGTTATTTTTTAAAAGATTTTAATTATTTATTTGAGAGAGCACGAATGAGAGAGGGAGAGAGAAAGAGAGAGAGAGAGCAGGAGAGGAGGGGGAGGGACAGAAGGAGAGACAGACTGCCCAGCAGGGAACTGGACATGGGCTCAAACCCAAGACACAGAGGTCCTAATCTGAGCCCAAGGCAGACACTTAACTGACTGAACCACTCAGGCGCCACCCCCAACAGTTATTTAATCTTAGTTATTTGAATTCACTCAGTAACCACAAATATCCTTTTAGTATGGTTTCCTCTCCCTCTTTGCTTTGAATAGTATCTTGAATGGCTGCATTTAATTGGTTTCTTTCTACGTATCTATCTATTCAACCATTTATATATGTATTTCATGTATTTATGCTACAGTTTTCTTAGAATGGAGTTCTAGGAAATAAATTTCTTGGTTTACATTGTTTTATATAAAACATTGTAGGTTTTACTTTACAGTTTACATCAAATCCCTTGAATATTGCTGTAGAGAAGTATGAAGTAAACCAGAATTTTACCTGCTTTAATTAACTTTTTTTTCTTGTTCATGTGTCCATGAATCTTCTTTCTCTTTTAAGCTTAGTCTCTTGATGTTTATCATCATTTTTTTTCTGGTGAAATCATCATTTCTCAAGTCTTTACTCAACCATTATTTCTTTTTAACTCCTTATGTAAGTGTGCGTTCTATTTTGTTTTGTTTTTCAATATGACCAGTTATTGGATTTCATTTGCCTTCAGTATCTATCATTTTAAAAAATGTATTTGTTTGTAAAAGAAAAACAAAGGAGGTTGCATGAAAAACAATAGAGAAATGATGAACAATAATTTAAAAAATTGTGCACACTCTACTCAGACCAATAAGTGGAATTTCCTAGAATCTAAGAGGCCTCCCTAAGAGCTTCTTTCTTATTCCCTCCACCGAAGGGTAACCATTATTCTAAATATTGTGTTTTGTTCATTAAGTTTCTTTAAAGGATTATTACATATATTGTTATTCCTAAGCACTATCTAAACATTTTCAATCAAATAAATAAATTCATGCTATATATTCATTTGTGACATGTTTGTTTTACTCACTGTTATATTTTTGAAGTCAAAATAACACTGATAAATATACCTTACATTTCATTCAGCTCTGTTATATATCAGTAACTGCCATTATTCTATTATGTAAATATTTCATATATGTTTAACTCTTGTTGAACATTCCATTGTCTTCCAATATTTTACTTTTTTGAACAATGCTATTATAAACATTCTTACATATATTTCTTAAGCTACGTGTATGAGTTATTAAAGGTCAATATAGCCTAGTAATATAACTTCTGAATCTTTGGACATGCTCATGTTCACCTTTTGTATGATAATATCAAACTTTTTTAAAGTTTATTAAAAATTTTACTCCTCCAAATAAGAAGTACAAATATATCATATATCCTCATATATTGTATAGCTTATATATCTTCAACTGCATTTTACTTTGTCTAACTTTTTTTTTTTTGGTAATCTGGTACATAAAACATAATATGTAATTGTGGGTTTAGTTGTATTGTATTTTCTATTGAGTAATTTAAATATCATTTCTTTGTGTGTCCACACAAATGTGTATATTCTTTGAAATTCCTATTAACATCTTTGCCTGTTTTTTTCCCCACTGAGTTACTTGTTCTTGTTGTTTTGTAGATATTCTTTATTTTGGATATTTATCTTTAGTTATATGTTTATTATATATATTTACCAAAGACAGTAGACTTCTGTATTGGTAGTCTCCACTGAAACATACCTTCTTGTACTCGAGCGATGAGTATGTAGTACCATTTCACATTGTTTCTGAATTTGGTCATGTACATTTCTTTGATCACTTGGCTATTAATAAGGATAATATAAACTTACGTTTCATAAGCATTTTCTTATTATACCTTAACCTTTTGGAAGTTTCTCTACTGATTACCAGCCGTAATGTTATATTCTATTTTGAACTCATCAATTTTTGTTGGGGATAGGAAGGCCAGATATTTTCTTCCTTCTCATTCTAAAGATCTTTGTTCCTGCAAAATAATATCAAGAGAGCTGCACTTGAGGAATTCCCCAACAAAAACTCATGTGCATCTGGACTTCATTTAGATGATGAGATTCTAGACTTCAGGATGATGTCTGATGCCACAGTAGAATAAGACATTAGGGAATTTGTGGACATTGAGTATAGTTTGCATATGTGGAAGAGATGTGAGTCATTAGGAGTCAGATAGCAGATTTCAATAGACTGTTACATGGTGTCCTGCAGCAGTAAGGCCTCCCATAGTCAGATCTTTCATTAATATCCTTCCACATTGTTTTTGCTTAGCCAACTGACTTGTTTTGGCCAAACAAGTGGCCAAAACAAATATTTTGCTTGCTTGAGATATTATCAAGCAGAGATTTGATAAACATTTGTACATTGGAATTATCCTCTTATGATGTTTTCGGTTGGATACTAGCTTCCATACTGTAAATAAACTGGACCAAGAATGATAAGAGGCCAAGTGGGGAGATAGTCTGAAGGATGCGCAGCCATCTCAGATGCTGCAATCCCAGCTGGGCTTTCAACTAAGTCAAACTGCCTGAGTGATTTTAGCTATACAGTGTAGAACAGAAGAAAAGTCCAGCTGAAGCCAGTCAACCCACAAAGTTAAGAATTACTACGTTCTTATTTTTCTAAACCTCTTGGTTTTAGAGTCCTTTATATCCATTGGTCTGTAACTAAAATATCAAATTTGTCTTATTAGTCTTTTTATAGTGTCTTTTGGTGAACAAATGATCTTAATTTTAATGTAGCTAAATACATTGGACTTTTTCTCTCTGGTTTCTATTTTTGTGTTCTATTTAGTAAATATTTCATGAGTTCATAAGGGTACTGTATTATATTTAAAGTATTAATAATAATTTTCAGTAAATCCATGAGCAATTTTTGTGATCTGTGTGGTAATGTGTGTGTATGATTGTAGTCCAATTTTATTTCATTTTTTGGGAGGTTACAAATTTTACTAAAATTGTATTGTTTTGTTTTAAAAGACCACAAGTTATCTACTTCCATTGCATATTAAGTTTGTGTGTATGTATGAGTTTGTTTCTGTGTTTTCTGTACTATTGCTTTGGTCATTTTATAGCCTTGCATTAACACCAAATTTGTTAGATTTATCCTTAGGTATTTATACTTTTAAGCAATTATACAAGCTGAAAGGAAATAACAAAGCCTTAAATAAAATTAAAAGGACTCCAGATCCTTATCTGAGATGATAGGAAATTATTTGAGTGGTTTGAGGAGAGGAATGATAATGTAATTTAAATTTTAAAAACAAACTAAGACTAGATCTCTTCTGATTCGTAAAGAAGAGAAACAGGAATTAAAGCAAGGCAGGGAAGAAGTATGGAAAGCATGGAGTCTGATTTAAAAGCTTTTAAAATAATTCAGACATAAGTATATAATTACTTATTGTTGGTAGAGACAATGGAAGTTTTTGAAAGAAAAAAACTTGAGACTCAATTTGTTTTTCCTTATTCATTTATTTGGTTTTTTTTGTTGTTGTTTTTTTTTGCCAAAGTCAGTAGATGTAGTAGGTTACCATTTTCTGAGATAAAAGAGAGCATGTAAAGATAAGGTTGAAGTAGGGAAGTTTAAGTTTAGTTTTGGATCTCTTAATTATGAGGTGTTTATTTAATATATACATGGCACACATGATTGTTGAGTAAACAGGTATTTGATCCTGAAGCCTAGTAGATAAATACTAACCTAAAATATAAACTAGGGAATTACCAAACAATGAAAGATATTTCTCTGCCCTGGGGAAAGAGATAATTAAAGTAGAAAAGAAAATATGTTTGAATACAATTTTGGAACCCTTCTGCACTGGTAGTTCTAGATGAGAAATAACCATCAGTAGAATACCTAGTGGAATTGTGAAGGAATACTCACAAAGCAAGAGAACCAGGAGTATGTGATATCTTGGTTGATAAGAAAAGAAAGTGTTGCAACAGGGAAGAGAAGAATCTACCATGTCTAATGTCATTAAGTAACATTAAAGCTGATTGGTGACCTTTGCATTTAATATCACATGCTTCATTGATGATCATTATTACAACTACGTTGATGGAAGTAAAATCCTGGATGGAGTAAGAACAAGAGGACATTGAAAGAGGAAAGACAAAATGTGTGTGGAAAACTCTTTTGCATAGTAATGTTATAAAGGAAAGGTAAGAAATTGGATGTAAGCTCTTGGGAAAATTAGGATCAAAAGAGGAGGCTCTTAGGAAATGAAAGAGAGGCTTTTAGTTGTTGTTGTTTTTTAACATGGAAGAAACGATCACATATTTTGCTTGCTTTTTGAAAAATATGAAGGGGGCACCTGGTTGGCTCAGTCAGTTAAGCATCTGACTCTTAATTTTGGCTCAGGTCATGATCTCATGAGATCCATCCTGCAACAGGCTCGGCACTCAGCATGGAGTCTTCTTATCCCTCTCCCTCTGCATTGTCTCTCTCTCTCTCTCATAAATAAAATATATGAAGAGAGGATCTGAAGGTGCAGGAGATAAAGGGAATAATAAAAGGAGTAGTAACTTGATTAGAAAGAAGGGATGGATTCTAGTGTGCAAATGCAGAATTTGGCTTTTTCTAGGAATTTCTGCCTCCCATCAATAATAAGAGGGGTCACAGGCAGGGCATTGGGTATAAAGCAAGCAGATGTGAAGCTGGGAATTTGTAGAAATTGTGTTCTATATAGACTCCTTCCATTATCAAAAAGAAACAAGTACTTTAGTTTAAGTGAAAATGGGGAGGATTTGTAGGTATAAAGAAAAAAATACATTAAGCAATCACCCACAACCCTAGAATGATTAATATTCTTCTCATAATACATATGTCTTCTGGGGAGCACTCAGGATTTTTTGAATCACCTCCTCTTCGTTCTGTCGCTAAGAGAAGTATCCCTGCCGTAAATAATGTGAGATGGCTGAACACACGATATCTGACACTGGATGGATATCAATAGCAGTTTTACTAGGTGCATATACTCACCTGAGGAAGAACAAGGATCCGTGCAGGGCCATACAGGGGTGATACTCAGGAGCAGAGTAAACAAGAATGTATTAGGGGAGGCTGGCTTTATAGTAACAAGAGGGTAGGTGACACCTGTTTTCTACAGGGGGACAGAATTGGCTTCATTGAGTAGTTTCACAGGCTGGTGGAGAAGTGAAACTCCTTAGGTTGAGGACCCAGTAGAGTGTGGCTGGTCTGGCTGATAGTGGAACTAGCTGATTGGAGAGCCTTTTCTAATGGGGCATTCTTGGTGAAGAGTGGAAACTTGTGGCTAGCTCATTGGGACCCTGTGATGCTCTAACATGTCAAGCTGGTGCTTAATATTAAATCTTAATTTTAAACCTTAAGCCTTAAACAAGGACTCATTAGTGGTTAGTTGTGAATTTAACATCATACTAGTCAAAATATTTGCATACTTTTTATTCCATCATCTATATTTGTTTTATATTGTCTTCTTTAAATGCCTATGACTATTTTTTAAGACTTTTTGAGACAATATTTTATCTACAGTATCTATGAAAGTATTGGTAACTTTTCATTACAGTCTTGTTGTATTGCTATAAAAATTTCCCCCCAGTTCTTCCCTAATTCTTCTCACTCTGCCCACACTTCCAGGCCACAAGATATCTCTATTTTGATTAGTTCCTTGAATGAGCTCTATGTAATTCATCAAATAATGTTGATTACAAAGATGGAGAAAACAGGCTGGAATGGTCTACAGCCTTGCTTTAGTATGTTGTGTCAAATACATACTCACCAAGTTTATTAGAGCTTTAGGGATATGCCTTCTGCTGTTTTTATGACTTTGCAAGTTGTTTTACAGCAGTGATCAGTATCATATGGATCACAACCTTTTATGTAATAATGGCTCTCATTTACTTATTCACCACATTTTTCACATAGGATATAAGATTAGGTAGAGATAGCAGAGATGCTAAATATAATATAGTAAGTATAGATTCTCCTTCAGTTCCAACTCCTGTCTTACTATGCAATTTGAATAGGACCTATCTGCAGCTGTGGAACTTAGTCTATAGCCCTAATCTGATCCTGCTAATCAAGGGATCATGGAGAGATATTTATGTTAGTGAAAATTTGAAGAAAATTAGAATCTTTTTAGATGCATAGGTGGTATATGTTGACTCTTAGTTTGCTGACTCACCTTGGTATACACACAGTGTGTAGCTATGACAGTGTCTTTGCTTCATCACAAATTGTGTTCTTTCTATATCTTTTCAAAAAATATGTTTGCATAGGAGTTCATGAAAGAATGGGAAAGGTATTTCTACATTCCTGTCTTAACTGGAATTGCATTTCAATTTATATACATGAAATTTGTTTTAAATTATCAATGAAAGAAAAATCTAAGTGGAAAAAGACAGGGAAAGAAAAAAATCAAATTTTTTAAATGATGGGGTACTTGGGTGGCTCGGTTGGTTAAATGTCTGACTCTTGATTTTGGCACAGGTCTTGATCTGAGGATTATGAGATTGAGCCCTGCATCAGGCTCTATGTTCAGACAGGAGTCTGCTTGGGATTTTCTCTTTCCTTTTCCCTTTCCTTTTGCCCCTCCCCCTGCTTATGCATTCTCTCTCTCTCTCTAAAATAAATAAATCTTTAAAAAAACAAAATAAGGGGCGCCTGGGTGGCTCAGTCGTTAAGTGTCTGCCTTCGGCTCAGGTCATGATCCCAGGGTCCTGGGATCGAGCCCTGCATCAGGCTCCCTGCTCAGCAGGAAGCTTGCTTCTCCTGCTATCATTTCCTCTGCTTGTGTTCCCTCTCTTGCTGTGTTTCTCGCTGTCAAATAAATAAAATCTTAAAAAAAAAAATAAAAAATAAAAATAAAAAAATAAAAAAACAAAATAATTATTAATTTTTTACGTACTGTCAAGAATGACCCTCAACAAGGTAAGCAAAATTGGCAGAGTAAGGATTTTGAAAATCTCTTCCTCTTAAAAGCAATAAGAAAATTGGCAGACATTGTCATAATCAATTATCACATAACTCTAGAAATTTGCCAAATTCTTATAGAAACCGAGGGAACATTTATTTAAGAAAAACAGCTGGATCTCTGTAAGAAAAGTGAGCTTTTTCATGCCTTTCAATAATTTCATACTTGCTCTCCAGCTTCACAATAGCTTAGAAAACTAGTAGGTTGCATTTCCAATCAAAACCAGAAGGTACTGGAGGGAACAGAACAGGATTAGAACTCCTTTAAAGTCTCATTCTGAGAGAACTAATATTATTTGACTTTTTTTGATGGTTCCCTGAAAGACCTACTTACAAGACTGTCTGAATTTGAAACAATCCAAAGCTTTCCAAGTATGAAAAGCCTTTTTCTAGGAGGGGCAGGGGGTGATATTAGAAACAATTAAAATCAATTGTTTAACTTTGTGTCTCCGTGAGATGGTGAAAAAAATTGGAGAGAGCAATATGCTAACCAGAATGTTAAAAAGAAAAGCAGATGTTTTTGAAATACTCTGACGTAATCTGTGGAATCAGGAAGGCCATGCAAATGTTGTGTGTACACTTGCCCAGGGCTCCATGCAGGCTTAAGAAAGGCTTGAGACTGCCCTTGATTCTCATGCCTGGTTGACCTTAAGGTCCTGTACAAGTAGGAAGTAAAGGCTAAGGTGTAGTTGTCAACTCCCTGGCTGAGCATTAAAGGCATATCCCTGTACATATGTATAGCCCCTTAGAAAGTCAACATTGGGAGACTTATTGGTTCTAGGAATTGAAGGAACTCTGTCCAATTGTTAGATTACCACTAAGCTACCCAACCAGAGGCTTTAGGTCACACACAGTAAATACCATAGATTTTGCAAAATTAATTTAGAAAAGCTATGGCAATTAAACTACATGGTACTGACATAAAAAAGACATACAAATCAGTAGAATAAAATCAAGAGTCTAGAAATAAACTCATATGTTTATTGAAAAGTGATTTTTGACAATGCTGCCAACAATATTGGATGGGAGACAGTCTTTCTAACAAATGGTGCTGGAACAACTGGATGTTCCCATACAAAATAAATAATTTGTATACCTACCTGACACTACAAAAATTTAAGCTAAAATGAATCAAAGACCTAAATGTAAGAGATAAAACTATAAAAGCCGAGGGACGCCTGGGTGGCTCAGTTGGTTAAGCAGCTGCCTTCAGCTCAGGTCATGATCCCAGGGTCCTGGGATCGAGTCCCACATCGGGCTCCTTGCTCAGCAGGGAGCCTGCTTTACCCTCTGCCTCTGCCTGCTTGTGTTCTCTCTCTCTCTCTCTCTGACAAATAAATAAAATCTTTTAAAAAAAAAAAACTATAAAAGCCTTATAAGAAAACAAAAATGTAGGGGCACCTGGGTGGCTCAGTCGTTAGGCGTCTGCCTTCAGCTCAGGTCGTAATCCCAGGGTCCTGGAATCAAGCCCCACATCGGGCTCCCTGCTCAGCAGGAAGCCTGCTTCTCCCGCTATCATTCCTTCTGATTGTGTTCCCTCTCTCGCTGTGTTTCTCTCTGTCAAATAAATAAAATCTTTAAAAAAAAAAAAAAGGAAAACAAAAATGTAAATCTTCACACATATAAATCCTGACCTTGGGTTAGGCAATAGTTTCTTAGGTAAGACACTAGTAACCAAAATAGTACTTCATCAAAATTAAAAAAAAAAAAAAAATGCCTTAAAGAACGTTTATCAAAAAAGTAAAAAGACAACTCAAAATGGGAGAAACATTTGCAAATCATACATCTGCTGAGGGACTAGTATCTCGAAATATATACAGAATTGTTTCAACATAACAATAAAATAACAACCCAATTTTTAGATATGTACAAAGGATTTGGATAGAAATTTCTCCAAATAAGTTGTACAAATGGTCAATTAACACATTAAAAGAAGTTTAACATCATTAAGAAAGTGCAAATCAACAAACAATAAACCACTCACACTAGGGTGACTATGATTAAAAAGATAATACAATAACAAGTGTTGAAGAGAATATGGAGAAATCTGAATCCTGATTTGTTACTGGAGATAATATAAAATTGTACAGTGACTTGGAAAAGAGTCTGTAAGTTCCTCAGACGTTTAAACATAGAGCTGCCATTTGACGCAGCAATTCTATAAGTATATACCTAACAATTGAAAACATGTTCATAAAAAAATTGTATATGACAGTTCAGAGCAGCCTTATTCAAGACTAAAGAGTAGAAACAACTTGAAAGTCTGTCAACAGATCAATGAATATTCAAAAAGTGATATATCCATACAATAGAATATTTGCCAGCTCTGAAAGTGAAGAACTGATACATGCTCCAACATGAGTACTATGCTAGTGAATGAGTCAGACAGAAAAGGTTACACATTTCATGATTCTATTTATATGAAGTGTCCAGAATAGGCAGATTCATAGAGACAGCACATTAGAATAAACTGGAATTAGTGCTGTTAGTGGCAAAACCCTGTGAATATACTAAAAACAATTGGACCATACACTTTAAAAAGGTGAATTTTATGGCATGTGATTTATACCTCAAAACAAATAATGAAATAATGCATCTAGGTAAAATCATCAATGGCTATTAGAACTATTAGTGAAGGGTTGATTGAAGAACTTCATGATAGATGAATCTATGACAACCTCTGAACATTATTCAAAATGTTATAAGGCATACATTAAGTGCCTTCTGATATGATGCCCTAGGAAGAACACACACCATTTAAGAAATATTCTTTCTAAAAGAATTGAACTTGAATTTATCAAGTCTATAACCACCAGTTTTCAGGAAATATGAAAGACAGAGAAACATGTTAAATGATATCAAGAATGCAAGAAATCAAGTCAAGACAATGGGGATTTAAGAAAGAAGTGACTCTTTGTCCTTAAATAAATGATTTGAAGAAAAGTGAGGAAATGGAAATATAAATTCAAGTCACGTAAGCCATAAAAGATCTAAAAATTTTAACAAGAAAAATAATTTTTAGACAATCTAGGATAATATACAGAGGTTGGGTATTAGAAGATTATAAAAAATTAGAATAATTCATGAGGTTAATAAAACCTCATGAAGGTTTTATTACACCTAATACCAAATACCTAATACACCTAATACCAAATCTGTATATATTTGCACAGATTGTTGAATCTGGGTGATAATGGACACTTGGGACTCATAATACTATTTCCCTCCTTTTGATTATGTTTGAAAATTTCCATAATACAAAGGTTTAAAAAACTTTAATATTCAGCAGCAGTGGTTTGGTATTGATAAATTCATCTAACAAACTAGGATTGTTTCACTGGGGAAAGCATTATAGAGTCAGTGGGATGATCTTGGGCCTGTAATCCAAATGCCTAGGTTTAACATGCCAAATCCAAATTGCCTAGAAAAGTTAGTTACTTTTCTAAATCAGTTTCCCATCTGTGAGCAAGGATAATGTTACCTACAGCAGAAGGTTTATGGAGGAACAAGTGAGATGTTATAAGTAAAGTGGGCATCACTTTATATATATATAGTGCCTAGGATAGAATAAGATAAATGTCATAGAATAAAATAAATGCTCTATAAATGTCAACTACTTTAAAACCTGGCTCAACAAGTAGTAATTACTATCTCTATTGAATTGGATTTCTAAATAGTAAGCCATGTTTGTTTTCAATTCTAAGTTAATTCTCACAAAAGAAAGCCAATCAATAGTGATTCCCTAACTCCTCATGCATCTCCATACTGTATTAGGGAAACCAAAATAGCCAACTCATAATATTTGAAAATAAATGAATTTGTGATAGTTCCTGATTTTTGTAAAGAGGCTACTTGATAAAAGATATGCCTATTTGGAACAAATTCATTAAAGATAAAAATGCCAAGAAATAAGCTTATAAAGAAATAAACTACATATTTTATGATATTTGAGGGGAAATAAATACAGCTCAAATTATTATAGTCACTAATAGTAAATTCAAGACAGAGTTTTGAAACTATCTTTTCTGCATCATATTGGCCATTTTTTTCCACTTTTTTTTATTATGTTCACTTAGCCACTATATAGTACATCATTAGTTTTTGATGTAGTGTTCAGTGATTCATTAGTTGCATATAACACCCAGTGCTCATCACAAAAGTGCCCTCCTTAGTGCCCATCACCCGGCAACCCCATCCTCCCAACACCCTCCCCCCTGAAACCTTCAGTTTGTTTCCCAGAGTCCACAGTCTCTCATGGTTCATCTCCATCTCCAATTTCTCCCCCTTCAGGTTTCCATCCCTTCCATCCCTGTTTCTCTGCTTGACTTATTTGACTTAGCATAATCCCCTCCAGTTCCATCCATGTTGATACAAATGGTAAGTATTCATT